>OX451737.1:1677774514-1678374514 GCA_948472305.1 Vicia faba | reverse complement strand
AAGGATTTATTTTTTAAGATAAAAATGTAGTAATCATTGCCCCTTTGAGATAACCATTTGCTTGTTGTTTATGTTTATCGATTATATGTTATAAACTGACCCAAATAGACAATAAAACAATGTTTAAGGCAAAAAAATTGCAGCATGAGCCGATGCATACCCACTTGGGTCGACTCATTCTAGTGAAAAAATAGGGTATGAGTCGACACATAGCCTTATGCATTTACTCATATTGATATCCAGGTCCCAAAACAGAGGATGAAAGGTGCATGAGTCGACACAAAACGCGTATGTATCTACACAAATAGGCATATGAGTTGACACATCCCCTTATGCATCGACTCATATTGAGTTGATTTAGTTTTACAGAGGCAAGGAAAGTTATGTGTCGATGCATAACAGCATGTGTCGACACATAACAGTTCAAAAATGCAATTTTTCCTTTATTTTACACTGTTTTTACATTGTTTTCATTATTATTTAATATGTTTGTAATATTTAAGTTTCTACTCCATCCCCGTTTGTAAATTGTACCACCATTCCCCTAATTATGTAATAGCGTGGGATTTTAATTTCCGCAAATTTATCATTTTTCATATAATTGTTAGTAATTAGGGTGTGTATGGCAAGATAAAATCAACCGTTAGAAAACCCTAATCTCAAAGACAAAAATATGTGCAATCAAACACACTATTCACACGTGCACCTCTAGGGTATCCTCGTTTGTTTCCTCGGAAAATAGTCATGTCCCTCGAATATGGGCGTTTTAGCAAAGACCCTCGATAAAAAAGACCGTAATCCCTCAATGTCCCTCGATGTTGCCTTCAGTAAACAATCTAGTCCCTTACGAAAATTGCTAAAACGTCTCATAAGTTGCCTTCTATGACTATACGTTTAACCTACGCCTGTCCCTTCACATCCAATGATGGGTCTTCTTACCAATCAATGATAAGATAGCAACATCTAAAGGAGGAGGAAAAGAACAGAGACCTTTTGAGTATGTAGGACGCTCATAGTTGCTTGCTCATCAAACTAAAACCATTTTCACACTCACACTTTCAAAACATCTTTAAAAACAAACATCTCTTTGAACTATTTTCAAAACCAACACTTTGTATACATTCTTATAGAGACGAGAATCATTACAAAGTTTTCTGAAACAAAGGCGTTTTCAAAATACTTTCAAAAAACCCACCACAAACACATTTCAAATAAAGCATTTTTGAAAAGTGATCTAGCAAGCAACTAAGAGCCCGCAGATAACTACGTATGAAAAGGGTGCTAATACCTTCCCTTTTCATAACCTACCCCCCTGTCATACCCGAAATTTATCCTACCTCAGTGATCCTTTTCTTAGAATTATTCAATTAAAGATGGTACAACAATATCTGATGGATTGTCTTTATTCAAGATCAAGGGGGGGGGGGGGTATTTTAAATCAAGAGGTTTTAGTTGTTATTTAAAAGAGAGGGGTGAAAATTAAATTCGAGAGTATGCAAAAGAAAGGGGAAGAATTAACGTTAGGCCCAATTGAATTAAAGTAGAAGTTATGACTACGAAGAAGTGCTAGGCTGTATGAATCAAGCGCTAACCCATCAGAAATTCTGGAACAAATCCCAGAAGTTCTTCTTTACATAAGTAAACACAAAAAGTTGTGCGGATCAGAGCCAGAATCACGCACAAGCTAGTACTGGTACAAAAATGGAATATCAGATCTTCTACCAGAGTCAAATTGTAAGCAAGGGCATAATCAGATTACCTTCCACAGCCCAAGCTCAGAGTTTCAGAGGCTAAGCAACCCAAGCCCAAATCTGTTGGACGTGCACTGTATCAATTTCAATCAAATCTTCCACAGAGAATCAATTCCAATCAAATATTTTTAATTCTACCCTCAATCTTTGCTCTAGCCATAGTCCAAGCCCAAAAATTGAACATTATAAATAGAGGAACAAATTAGCGAACGGGAGGAGGAAAAAGAGAAAAAGAATACAAGGAGAGAGAAGAATTTGTAGAGAAAATCTATACGGCAACGCTTGAAGAAAGAGCAAGGAGAGTAGAATTTCTGGAAAACCCAAAAGAAGAACACGCAGAAGAGTAACTGAGGTTCCAATATCTCGAACCCTAGTTTCAATCGTCGTCGCTCCACCTTTCGTCGCTGCTGTCACCAGAATCCGCAAAAGAAGAAGGAAATGGCAATAAAACACGCACCCGAATCAGAAGTAAAACCGCCAAAGGGGTGACAAATTTTAGTTTGTTTCTTTACTGTT
Source organism: Vicia faba (assembly GCA_948472305.1). Classification (NCBI taxonomy): domain Eukaryota; kingdom Viridiplantae; phylum Streptophyta; class Magnoliopsida; order Fabales; family Fabaceae; genus Vicia; species Vicia faba. The sequence goes on along the minus strand of OX451737.1, from coordinate 1,678,372,247 downwards.
TTTATGCTGGGATTGTGGTGAATAGGGGTAGAACATTGATCTTACTGTAACACAACAGAAACATAATTAGTAAGGGTAAAATGCATATTTAATGTTCTGATACAAGTGCACATGCGTGCATTGTTTTATTATGTTCTGATAACCCCCCACCCCCTTTGTTAGAACTTCCCTTTCAGGGCTTTCCCCTGCCCTGAATCAGCCTTGACTTACACATTTTCACAACACCTAATCCGTCTGGCCTTCCCAGAAGTTATGCATAATCGGCTTAGCCTAGAAGTTAACACCCCTATTTTCTTACTTTACTAACCATATTGTAGCGTACCTTTTCAGAAGTTCTACGACTGGGGCCAAAACCTAGTCAATTTCCCTGCATCCCCTGTAGAACTTCTGTCCCTTTCAGAACATCCCTTTTCCAGAATTTCCGCTAGGGCTTAACAACCAGAAGATACACCCTCCTATTTTGATTAAAATTATTTTTATTTTTGGTAATTCTTATTATTATTTATAATTATTATAATTATTAATTTTTATTATGAATAGTAGCATTATTTATTATATCACTTAAATTATTTTACATAAAAAATTGCATATTATTTTCTTATATTATTTGCATTAAATATTTTTTATATCATGCATTAAGAAGATTTTTTGCAATTAACATCTATAAAAAACACTCAACAAATCTCAAACTTTTTTTCGCAATCAACAAATCTAAACAACTATTTTTGCAAAAGGGTGTCAAGCAGATTTTGTATTACTGCGCATTTAGCCTAAATCTCCGCAATCACTACTCTTGGCCAAAATGCGAGGTGATTCAAAGTACGTTTGCAACCCCTAAAAAACACAAACCCATATGAACTATGAATTGGGACTCTGATTCCTCATAAGAGGATACGTAGGTATACGATCGAAAATCGTGGCGAGTTCTCCTATTAAAACTTAAAACCCCTATTTTACCCAAACCTAACCCTAAAACCTAATATCCTTGTGAACAAGGTAGATGAAAGGTGCCTAACACCTTCCTTTCGTCTAAAGAAGTCTGAATCCTAGAATCTTTGTCTGTGAATTAAAGTTTTCGTTATATACCCTTCACTGGGATAAAAACTAATAGTGGCGGCTCTTGATTAAAAAACCAGTCGCAACACCCCCAAACTCAAGAAATAATATCGAAAGGTCTTTCCTGTTATTTTTACCCTTTCCTTTATTGGATAAAAGAAAATTCAGTGGAGACTCTTGCTATCCGCAACATTTACGATAAAACACAAAACATGCTGAGTCAGTTCTCCCATTGTATCACAGAACTGGCGACTCTGCTGGGGAGGAGGACTTAAAAGTGGAGTTACCTTATAATTAGATTACATTTAATTGCTTTCATTGTTTTATTTGTTTGCTTTACATTTATGGGTCCTTGTTTGGGTTTGTATTGATCCTCTACCCGGATTTGGGAACACCATTAGGTAAGTAGTAATAGATTGTGGAAATTGTATGGCGTAGAACGGTATGGTTGAAGTAATGGCTATGTTAGTGTGACATATTTGTTGGTACCGGTATCCCTTGTGTTTAATAGAGGAGAATATAGGACCGCTGAGCGGTGTCATGAAGCACTAACTGACCGTAGAACCTTTAATTGAACAACTTGGCTATTAGGAAGTAGTGAGATAGCCGACTTTGGTGTAAAGCTGAAGATTGGTTGATACTCAATACTACACTCATTGAGATCGGAATTCTGGGATATTTCATCCGCAAGAAAAGATTTATTGTGCTGAGATAATGCCCAATGAAGAAAGATCAATGATATTGAGATCCCCTAGAACCCGATTACTCTCTAGGACACGTTGAACCAACTAAACTTCAAGATAGTACTTACCTATGAAACCCATACAAGCCTAAACCTAAGATCTTAGTGTGCTTTGCTTGCGATTATTATTTATAACATCATAAGCATCATTACATCATAAGAATTATCACTAACCATTTCAAGGATTTAGGGATTTATCTTTATTCAGATTTGTAGGTCATGACTTCCATTCGTAGGAATACCATCTGAGTCAACTTCGTGAAAGTGCATCCTCAACTTCAAGAATTAGCAGCAAGGGTCCTTGGAGATTCTTCCTTCACCAAGAAACATGGTCGACTTCTCAACTTAGCTACCTCAAACTTCCAAGAAGAAATGATGTGTGCGCTTTTGCAATTCTTTGATCATATGCATCATTGCTTAACCTTTCCTGACTACCAATTGGTGCCTACATTAGAAGAGTTCTCTCAATTGATAGGAGTTCCTGTGCTTGATCAAATACCATTCACCGGTTTAGAGGAGAATCCAAAGCCTGAAGTTATTGCCGAAGCCTTGCATTTGAAGAGATACGATATTATGACAAATTGGGAGACAAGAAGTGGAGTTAAGGGTTTCTTAGCCAAGTTTCTGTTGGAGAAGGCTCGTTCATTCTGGGAATATATGGATTTTAGAGTTTTTGAGGATGTCTTGGCCCTTCTAATCTATGGTTTGGTTCTATTACCCAATCCATACCAACTCATAGATGTGAATGCCATCAGGTTTTTCTCTCTCGCAATCCCGTACCTACCCTGCTTGGAGACATTCTACATTGTTTCCACACTCGCACCATGAAGAAAAGGGGTACTCTTTTATGTTGCATTCCATTACTTTCTAGGTGATTTATTTCGCGCCTACCTCGATCAACGTTGAAGAATGAGCAAAATTGTCTAATAGGTTAATGTCACTCACCCATTCGGATATTCATTGGTGTTCTCGATCTTTGGAGGATATTACCATCATTGACCATTATGGGGAACTCCCTAATGTCCCACTCCTTGGTATTAGGGGAGGAATCACCTATAACCCTTGTTTGGCTCTGGGACATTTTGGATATGCTATGAGAGATGGTCCCTATGATGCGCTCATCCAAGGATTGGTATTCGACTACGAGGGCAACGACCAAGGCTATCAACAAAGGTTCATACGAGCTTGGAGAATGGTAAACAAAATGGATAGTAAGACATTAGGGAACAAAACATCCATCCCTCTTGAGCCTTACCTTAAGTGGGTACAAATTCATGCTCAAAGTCTCGTGATGCCTTACCCCTCCATCTTACCAATCATCATGGAGCCTACTGCCGAGAGAGATGTTCCTTACACTATCCTCCATCCTGATATGCCGACTACTCTCGAGGAGTTGCAAAGATCTTGGATTCAGCTCAAAGGGGAACAAGACACCTTTGAAACCCAATTCTACGCAAGCGAGAAGAAGGTTTTGGAGCTCACAAGACAACTTTATAAAGATCAAAGTTTGAATGCCTACATTGCACCAAAGAGGATGCATTCATGGGAAACTTGAGTTCTTTTCAGCTTTAGGAGTTTATTTTTGTATTGTCTTTGTTTTTTCCATTGTAAGCCTAAGAGGCATTGTTGTAGCCATTTAAACTTATTAATGCAATCAATGTTTTATTCTCTCTTTGTCTAAGAAAATTTAAATCTTAAAAATCCTTGAAAACATTGCATAAGCATATCATGCATATCATCACATAAACAGGTTTTGGGACCGGTTTCTTATCTTTTCGTTGTTTATTTCAGCAAAAAGAGATGGATCTCGAACAGAGTATTAAGGATCTTCAAACCTAGAATGCTCAATTCCAGCAGATGTTCCTGGCTCTGGCTAAGGGACAAGAGGACCTGAAGGCTCTCATTCTCAAAGACAAGAAGAAAAAGACAAAGAAACCAGTGGATGTCCTGAATATGGGAAGGAGGTTCAGAGGACCAGCAACGCAAGCTCTAGAATTCGCAACTCCGTCAAATGAGGGGGACAATGGGGAAGAGAAGACAAAAGAAAAGGACCATAGTCTAAGGTCTGATGAAGAGGAGGATGATTATGCTGAAGAGCAATATCCTCCTGCTGACGACAAATATAAATAGCTGGAGGATCGTCTTTAACACCATGGAAATTCAGAGAGTACCTGGTTTGGATTTTGAAGAATTAGGGTTGGTTTTTGGAGTGATCATTTCACAGAAATTCAAGGTTCCTGCATTTTCTAAATATGACGGGGTTTCATGTCCTAAGCTGCCTCTGAGGTCTTATGTCAGGAAGATCCAACCTCACACCGCTGATAGGAATCTGTGGGTGTATTTCTTCCAGGAAATTTTATCAGGAACTCAATGGGAATGGTTCTACCAGCTGGAGGGAACCAACATCTGCAACTAGGAGGATCTGGCTGCTCCTTTCTACAGGAAGTACCAATATAATGCTGACCTCGCTCTAACCCGTACACAACTTCAATGCATGTCTATGGGTTCCAGTGAGGGCTTCAAAGATTATGCTCAGAAGTGGAGAGATCTGGCAGGAAGAGTCCAACCTCCTCTGTCTGATAAAGAGCTGGTAGATATGTTCTTGGGTACTTTGTCAGGCCCATTTTCAACCATCTGATCGCAAGCTCTTCAGCTGGGTTTACCGAGCTGATATTGACAGGTGAAAGAGAAGAAACTGGCATCAAGAGCGGTAAGATTCAAAGGGATGCATCTTCGAGCGCTGTAAAGAAGCCTTTTAGTGGGAAGAAGGAAGTTAGTGCTGCCTATGGCCAGAGAAATCACGGTAAAGCTAAACATCGTCCAACGGTAGGAGATGTAATGATCTCTAACTCGGTATCGACTCAACCGAAAAATAATCAACACATGCAGGATGCGCCTAGAAGACAATTCACCAAACTCAACATGCCCTTATCTCAAGTATTGCAACTTCTAATGAAGGCTAGCTTGGTCACTCTGAGGGAGCCTCCTCAAAATCCAAACACTATACCTCCCTGTTATAATCCAAATGCTCGGTGTGCCTACCACTCCAACAGTCTATGGAATGATAAAAATGATTGTTGGGCTCTGAAGAATAAAGTTCAGGATCTTATTGAGGCAAAGGAGATTGAATTTGACCCTTCTGAAACCCCTAATGTGATAACTGCACCAATGCCCAAGCATGGCCAGGGTATTAATGTTGTTGGTGATGTTTTATTTGTTTCTTCTGTGGATAATTTGACTACCCCTCTGCCGACTGTTAAGAAGAATCTCTTACAACATGGTTTACTTCCGGGCTGTGGTGAAGGTTGCTACCTGTGTGCGTCTCTGTCCAATGGGTGTTTGTTGTTGAAGATAGGTGTCCAACGCCTGATGAACAATAAGGAAATTCTGTTTGAGAAGACTCCATCTATGAAAGGTCTATGTGAAGATGGAAGATGTGAAGATGTGTCAATTATTACCATTTCCGACAATCCTCCTAGGGTCTCCTCCAAAAGACCTGTCAGGATTACATCCACTCCTAAAGTTGCTCCTTTAATTATTACTTTTTCAGGGCCCATACCATATTCCTCCAACAAAATTGTTCCTTGGGACTATGGAGATGACGTTTATTATCACGGCGTCAAGCAGGACCTCATGGCCATTAATAATGAAGTTACTGAAGATACTGATCCTAACATCGACAACATTGTTGGGACTAGTAAAATTACCAGAAGTGGAAGGATTTTCTCTCATGAAATATCACCAAAGACTGTTGCCACTCCTTCAGTTATTCCTGCTAATACTTCTGTTATTATTCCTGCTACTGAGTCAGCTGAGACTCGGGGTAAAGAAGTATTGGTCGAGCCTGCCCGGACAGAGGCACCCAAAGAAGCCATTCCTGAAGCCTCCAAATGAGAAATGGAGGAAATTTTGAAAATCATACGAAAAAGTGACTATAATGTTGTAGAACAATTGGGGAAGACACCCTCAAAAATTTCAATGTTGGCCTTGTTATTATGCTCTGAAGCCCATGCTAATTCTTTGGTGAAGTTCCTGAAGTCTTCTCATGTGCCACAAGAGACTTCTGCCGACCAATTCGAGAATTATGTTGCTAGTTTGACTGCTAATAATGAACTTGGTTTCTCTGATGCTGATTTGATGTCTAAAGGAAGAAAACACAATGATGCTCTACATGTATATATTGAGTGCAGGGGCACTAACCTAGCTCATTTTCTAGTTGATACGGGTTTGTCCCTAAATGTTCTACCCAAGGGTGCTTTAGACAGATTGGACTGTGAAGGACTGAGTTTGAAGCCTAGTAATATTATGGTGAGGGCTTTTGATGGTTCTAAGAGAATGGTACACGGGGAGGTGGACATTCCTATTAAAGTCGGTTCCCAAACCTTTGGATCCACTTTCTATGTGATGGACATTCTCCCGTCTTACTCTTGTTTGTTGGGACGCCCTTGGGTTCATGGAGATGATGCTATCACTTCCACCTTGCATCAGATGTTAAAGTATCTGGTTAATGGAAAGATTGTTATAGTCCATGGCAAAGAAGAGCATATAGTGAGCCATCTGAACTCTTTCCGGTATGTCGAGATGGACGACGAGTTCATCAAGACTCTCTGCCAGAATTTTGAAGAGGTTCCTCAGACAATTGTTGTTACCAAAGCTGCCACCTTTGTTTCAGAGATTACTAGACCTCCACTGAAGATGGCTTCTTTAAAAGATGCTAGGAATGTAATTGAAGAAGGTGGGTGCACTATTTGGGGCCAACTACCTGACATCTCTTATAAGTTTAACAAATTTGGTTTGGGTTTCACTTTAGAAGCTCAAAAATCCATTCGTCGTGCTCGCGCCGGAGGACCACCACTATGCATCAGTAACCATGGAGTTAATGTTGTAGAAGATGCTGACAGTGACTGTAACCTGGATAATTGGATCTTTCCTGCTACCAACGGTGGACTCAATAATTGGACGGCTAGAGACTTTGTTCCCATTACTTTCATCCAATAGTAATTATCTTTTTGTTTTTTGGGATATGTAATATTTGAAAATTTTAAACTCTAAAGCCTTCTGTCTTACCTGAGGCACAATGGTTTATTTGTGAGGGTTATCATTTCACTTTCATATGTCATAAATAAATCATTGGATGTTTTGCATACAAATTTTGTGCTCTTTGTCTCTTTTCTGCTTTTACTTTATCAAAATAGCTATGCTCTCTTACACACACCCACATATCAAACTGCAGATCCACATCCACTCTGAATCCCATTGATAACGGTTCTGCTATTGCCAGTTATGACTTTAAAAATCCGATCTACCAAGCCAAGGACGAAGGTGAGGAAGATTGTGAAGTACCAGGAGAGCTTGCTAGACTGTTACAATAGGAGGAAAGAGTAATACAACCTCATGAAGATCCAATCGAGACGGTAAAATTGGGTACTGAAGAGGATAAAAAGGAAGTCAAGATAGGTGCCAACTTGGAGGTAGTATCAAAGAGCGGTTAATCCAGATGTTACGTGACTATGTTGAGATCTTCGCCTGGTTATACAAAGACATGTCGGGGCTGGACACTGATATTGTAGTTCATCGTCTACCAACGAAAGAAGACTATCCTACAGTGAAGCAAAAGGTTCGTCGTATATGTTGTACCCTAAACTTTTCCCTCTCATTTCTCAAGAATTTTATCACGAACTCTATTGGTTCAAGACTACACAAGGTTTGATCAGCTCAAGATACCCCCTCAAACACTGATGACTCAAAACTAGAGTTTGCGTTTGCACAAGTACATTTGGACTTTTAATGCCCCATATAGTTTCTGTGATCGGTGGATCTGGAACTGACTGTTTAACGATGGTTCGCGAAATGTCGCGGAAGCAAGAGTCGCCACCGTCTTTTATTTTCTCCAAATGGAAAGGACAAAAGCACAGAAAAATTCCTTAAAGAGATTGCTCTCGGTTCGGGAGGTAGATTATAGAAAGGGAAGGTGTTAGCACCCTTTCTATCCATGGTTATCCATGGGCTCTTAGATACTTGCTCAATGTGTTTTCAAAATTGTTTGTTTGCTTTTCAACTGTGGGTTTTAAAAAGTTTCTTTGAAAATTTCAGTTCGACTCTTGTGTCAGAGTGTTTGAAAAATTGCTTTGAAAGCTTTTGAAAAGTGTCGGTGTGAAAAGATTTTTGTTTGTTTTGAAGAGAGCAAGTATCCACGAGTCGTCTACCTACCCTAAGGAATTCGTCTGTGTAAATGTCCTTTAAAGTAGTGCCATCCCACCATTGAGAGGTAGGTAGCACCACCGTTGGAGGTGTTCGGGTCAATTCGAGGTTCGGGGCATGGTGATCACCAGAGCAATGGGAAGACACCTTAGAAGCTACCCTCATGCCAGGTTCCCGGATCATGAGGACTTACTAAGACATCCTCTACTCGACGATCACCTTTCGAGGCAAGGCAACAGTGAGGCGTACCCTAGGGGTGGTGTGTGCGATTCGTGTGTCGTTTTCATTTGTATTTGTCTTGTCATGTTATTGGTGGTCTACGCTTGATTTTATTTAGACATTCATTCTTGCATGCTTTGTTTAACAGTTAAAAGTTGCGAGAAAAGTAAATTCTAATCTATTACAAAAGGCGCGGGTCCACATCGCCAAAATTAAACCGGACCCGATTTGACGGAAAATAAAGAAATTAAAAGTATTAAAAGTGCGAGCAATTATTTACAAGGCTTCGGGAGAGATACATAATTATTTAAATGACATAAAATAAATACGCGAATAAATAAGAAATTAAGAACGTGGGCGTTGGACCCTTTTGCAAAAAAATTAAAATTAATGAGGAATTAAAATTAAAATTAAAAGAAAGCGAGAATTTGTTTTTTGTTTTTGGTATTTTTTATGTATTTTAGGATTTAATAGAAAAAAGGAAGAATTAATTAAAATTTAAATGAGATGCAAACCCTAATTCCAATTATTTTAATTTATTAAGAAAACATGAAACTTTAACCTAATTTAAGCCCTAATTAATTTACATGCAAATTTGATTATATAAATAAATAAATATTTTTATGAGAAAGAAAAATTAAAAAGGAATAAAAACATTAATTAAACCTAATTCTACTTCTTTTAGATTTTTTATGAAAAGAATTAATATTAAAACCCTAATTTACACTAAATTTATTTACATACAATTTGTTTATGAAAATAATTAAAATAAAATACTTATTATATTTTTTCATCTTTTCTGATTTTTAGGTATTTTTCATATTTTGTAAAAATAATTAATTAAATTAAAACAATAAAGAAAATAAAATAACAATTGAAAATAAAATAAAATATAAAGAAAATGTAAAGAATTGCAAACCAGGGGGGGTTCAGGCCCCAATATGGAGGTAAAGATCCAAGCATTCTGGCCCAACAAGCTTCAGGTCCATTGACTTTTTTTTGAGTAGCGTGTTGTGCGTTGACTAGGGCTTAGCGTGTTCATCAATCTTGAGCCTTTGATCTGAAGCAGCTGGACGCGTGGAAGGAGAGATTCTTGGAGGTATATGGTGCGCCTTGATGCTGGCACTGCATGGGAAGATTTATGGAAAAATAATATGGACAATATTGAAGACCTGGGGTTCGAACCCAGGTCACTAGCATCACCAATCAACACCTGTGCCACTGAGCCACTACGCATGTATTTAATATATAATAGTTAACAAATATTATAAAAAGAAAGAAAAGTCTATGGTTGGAAAACGCGCGAAATTTAAACGTGCCAATCAGCGTGTGACACGGCTTCATCGTCTTCACCATCCCTGAAACACAAAAAACAAAAGCAACGGTTTTCTATGTGTTTCGTTAGGTGGCTTTTGGAAAAATAGCGAATAGGTCTCAGGCATTCATAAATTGGGCGCGATAGGTGATTCTTCTTCGTCTCCATACGCTGAATTGAATGGTCTTGGTCTGGAGGACCAATTTTTCTTTAACAAGAAACCCCCAACTTAGAACTCTGTAAACCCTAAAAGTTAAACATGGCATATTCGTGTATACAGCGTAATAATCAAATTAAATGCATTAGTTAGCTTCACAACATCATAATGAACATGAATCAATGAATAAATTTCACAAATAATGCGTGGAATATGATATACGATTATGAGTTTTTTTCTGTACAGTTTTGATTCAATATACCAATTCTTGAGGTTTTGATGGCTGTGCTTGATTGGAATACGTTCAGGGGACCTTGAGGAAGCTGTTGAAACAAGTTTCGTGCCTTGAATCCACCTGTAACAATGATTTCAGAATTGCTTTTTTTGACAAAAATTCCAAGTTTGTTCTTGGTTCTTCTGCGCAGCTTTGCCTCTAGCATCATTAGGGTTATGATCATGCTTATGTACTGAGTGCATTAGGTCAACAATATTGATCCAAATCTCTTGTATTCATGAATTGAAGATTTGATTTGTTAAGGATCTTTTTTCAATCTTTTTCAAGTGTTCTTTATTCTCAATCATGCCAATCAATCCAAATCTTTCCTAATTTGCATATGCACGAAATATTGATGATATAATGTGCACAAAAAGATTGAAAAAACTTAGGTTAGCATTTTTCATGTATTTATTTTAATTTAAATGAATTATTATTAATAAAAATCCAAATAAATAAATAAAAATGAATAAAAACTTCCCTTTGGGCCAAGTGGTCGTGCACATGTCATGGATGATGAATCATGGAAGAAAAATGGGCCCATTAGCAATTTTAGGTCATTTGAAGTAGTGTTGACTTTTCAAAATATCCAAATATTTCCCAACTTCCACAAGGCATAACTTGCTCAATTTTTAAGCTTTTCTCATGTTCTTGGACATTTTGAAAAGGTCTTTGATTCCTCTAACCAATGCCTTTGGTCCCATGTCATTTTGATTTACCAATCTCAAGTTATGGCCTTTGACTTAAAGTCCCTTTTTGTTGACTTTTGAAAATGACCTATAATGTTGAAATTGATAACTTTTTGTGAGAGCATTTCTTGGACTTGAAGTATGAAGATGAGTTGTAGGAAATGTCTTTCTCTTCAAAATGAGCTTTGGATGGAATTTTTCTGATAATCCATGTGAAAGTTATGCCCTGGTCAATTTCAGTTGACTTTTTCAGCTGTCCAAATAAGGAAACTTTTGCATCTTGATGATTTCTGAGCCAAATTTTGAGAATCATGATCAAGCATTGATCAAATGATGTTTGTGGCTTCAAAGTGATATGTTGACCAGAAATTTGAACTTTTGACTGCCAAATGACCATTTTGCCCCTACAGTTGACTGTAGTGCAATTTAGGGTTTTGACTGTGCAATTTTGTGCTGAATGCCTTGAAACTTGATATGAGGATGCTTGACCATATTTGTAGGCATGTGAGACTTGATTGGGCCTTTGGAAATTTCATTTTCTTGACCAGCACACAAACCCTAGTTTTGACTGTATAGGAGACCTTTGCACTGTGCAACCTCTGGGGAATTTTGCAGCTTGACTTGGCAATTTCTTGGAGAATATGGGAGGGCAAATTTTGGGGTACAACAGTTGCCCCTGTTCAATCTTCTTAGACCTGAGGATGCAGATTGGCTGACGTGCCTTTCGTAATCCGAAGGTGGAAGATGATTGAACACTAGAGTGCCCAGAAATTTGCGCTCACATGTTAGCAGTGTGATGGGGGAATGGGCTTATAGATGCCATTTGGAGATTGCTGGATAGGATGATGGGCTTATAGATGCCATCTGGATGTTGATCGCGTAGGAGATTCCTTAGCGAGAACCTGCATACCTGCAAAACAGAAAATGAGTACCTGACACGTTGCAGGAGCTGATCTTTAGATGCTTGGTATAGATGTGTCCTGACTGGTTACAGGAGCTGAGTCTGGAGCTTCCAACGGTGATGAATGAACCAGGGATGGTTACTACCTTAGCATGAACGGTAAGAGAACCTTGGGCGACTTTAACTTCAACAACGCTCGTTGAGAAAAATCTTGGGTGTCTTCTACTGGGATAAGAATCAGGAAGATCTTAGGGTCGATCTGACTGAACCAGAGAAGGCCTTTAACTGGATAAGCATCAGGAAAATCTTAGGGTCGATTTAACTGAACCGGACAAGGTCTTGGAATATCTTCAACTGGATAAGCATCCGGGAGATCTTAGGGTCGATCTGACTGAACCAGAGAAGGCCTTTGACTGGATAAGCATCAGGAAAATCTTAGGGTCGATTTAACTGAACCGGTCTAGGTCTTGAAATATCTTCAACTAGATAAGCATCAGGGAGATCTTAGGGTCGATCTAACTGAACCAGAGAAGGCCTTTGACTGGATAAGCATCAGGAAAATCTTAGGGTCGATTTAACTGAACCGGTCTAGGTCTTGAAATATCTTCAACTGGACAAGAATCAGGGAGATCTTAGGGTCGATCTGACTGAACCAGAGAAGGCCTTTGACTGGATAAGCATCAGGAAAATCTTAGGGTCGATTTAACTGAACCGGTCTAGGTCTTGGAATATCTTCAACTGGATAAGCATCAGGGAGATCTTAGGGTCGATCTGACTGAACCAGAGAAGGCCTTTGACTGGATAAGCATCAGGAAAATCTTAGGGTCGATTTAACTGAACCGGACAAGGTCTTGGAATATCTTCAACTGGATAAGCATCAGGGAGATCTTAGGGTCGATCTGACTGAACCGGACAAGGTCTTTGACTGTGATTGAGAATTTAAACTGCATCTTTCCTGAAAGGTAAAAGTCAGTCATATGTAATGCATGATGTGGATCACGCAATGATGTTCTCAACATAAATGAGATTCGTATGACATGATGTGTCTATGCATGTTATAATGATGTATGTGATGTTTTATGTATGTTTTTGTCTAGGAAAGTGAATCCTTGACGGGTGCCGGGAAGTGGTATCCTGGGCTGATGTTGAAGGATAGATTTTGCTTCCGCTGGGGATGATAACTGCAAGAATATCGGTAGGAGAAGATGACTCCGTTGCGGAATAAACTTGGCAAATGGAGGATTCTGCGGGGAGAAAAATACTCTAGAGACCATGCTGGGGAGTGATACTCTGTGGGGAGAGGGATGCTTTGCTGAGTTGTTGATAATAATTTGCTGGGGATACCCTTGTTATGTTGGAAGTATGATAGACTTCGCTGGGGATAAAAGACTTTGTCGACGACGATCTCTCCATGGCTTTTGGTTGAGGATAACCCAGTTATATCCTGTTGAGGAAATAACTCTTTAAATAAAGCCGGAAGACGTATTTGTGCTCTGCGAAGGATAAGCTTCCAGAATCTACTGGGGATAAGCTTACTGCTTGGGGAGATGAATTCCAACTTTCCTGGGGAATCAGATTGGACTCTCCTGGGGAAGTTTTGATATGCTGGGGAAGTGATTCCTTTGAACGTTGATATACCGCCGGGGAACAATCTTTAGACCAAGACTGCCGGGGATGCTTATTACGAGTATATGTATTGCTGCTGGGGAATGTTGATATCTGCTGGAGGATACCCAACTTCCTTGAGGTTTGATAATCGCTTGGAGAAGAATGCACTGTTTTGCTGAACCACTCTCTGGGGATTTAATATGTACTTGGTCGTGTTCTTTAGCCGAACCTACCTTGGTACCTTGGAGGACAGAATCCATTAGACTGCTCAGACAACTCTTTTATTGCCCCTGTTTCTAGTGTCACCTGTAATTAATCCTTTGTTTCGTATGCAAATATTCATGAGTTAGCAAATTATTGTCAATGCATATATCACAAATTGAACCTTGGACGTTCTTCGCAAAACAAAACAGAAAAAGAAAAAAACACTGGCACGTTTAACTGAAAATATATTTGTATTGATTTTGAATGGCCTGTAAATAGGCGTTTTGTGTACAAGAGGCTGACGTCCTAGTAAGAGGAACGCCGCTGAACAAGAGAGTTTATACAAATTTTGTACAAAAGAAAATAAAACAGCTGTGTGAAGTGAATGATCCCACTGGGTTTCAACTCTGCTATTGCCTTTATGTCTCTGAGCGTCTCATCACTTGATGACCTTGGTTGAAGGTGAAGCTGACTGATCGATGCCGTCTGAACTTGATGTAGATACCGGATTCTGGATGCAAAGTGATCCAATGAGACATAGTATTACGCTTTTATCCCTAATTTTTGCCTGGACCGCCCTTTCGGGTTTTCGGTCCACCGGGATACCCATTTTTGCCCAAGCCGCCTTTTCAGGTTATCGACTTGCCGGGTGTACAGATTTTTTCGTTTCATCCCTTCATTTTGCCCGAACCCTTTTGGTTCGACGGGAAGCCCTAATTTTTGCCTAGGCATGTCAGCCTAGCGGGTCTTTTTTCATGCGTAGTATTTTTTTACTATGTCTGCATTGGCGGGGTGAGGAAGGTCGTCACCATCCATGTTGGTCAATATCATGGCTCCTCCTGAGAACACATGCTTAACCACAAATGGCCCTTCGTACGTAGGGGTCCATTTGCCCCTTGGATCACTCTGAGGAAGGATGATTCGCTTGATTACCAGATCCCCAACTTGATATTCCTGTGGTCTGACCTTTTTGTTAAACGCCCTGATCATCCGTTTCTGATACGTTTGACCATGGCAGATAGCAGCAAGTCTCTTTTCATCAATGAGGTTTAGCTGATCAAGTCGTGTCTGGATCCAATCATCTTCGTTCAGGTTTGCATCCTTCATTATCCGGAGAGAGGGAATTTGCACTTCAATCGGCAAGACTGCCTCCATACCATAAACCAGAGAGAAAGGAGTTGCCCCGGTTGACGTCCTGGCTGAGGTACGATACCCATGTAGAGCGAACGGTAACATCTCGTGCCAATCTTTGTAAGTCACTGTCATTTTCTGCACGATTTTCTTGATGTTTTTGTTAGCTGCTTCTACAGCCCCATTCATCTTCGGTCTGTAAGGAGAAGAATTGTGGTGCTGTATCTTGAATTGTTCGCAGAGCTCAGCGATCATCTTATTGTTTAGATTGGTACCGTTGTCTGTAATAATCCTTTCTGGGACGCCGTACCGACAGATCAGGTTGTGTCGAATGAACCGTGCCACAACAGTCTTGGTTACCGTAGCATAGGATGCTGCCTCAACCCACTTCGTAAAATAATCAATCGCCACTAGGATGAAGCGATGTCCATTAGATGCCGTAGGTCTAATCTCACCAATCATGTCTATACCCCACATTGCAAACGGCCAAGGCGCAGTCAGAACATTCAGGGGAACCGGAGGAACATGCACTTTATCTGCATAGATCTGACACTTGTGGCATGTCCTGGAGTGTTGGTAGCAGTCAGCTTCCATTGTGGACCAGTAATATCCTGCCCGTAGGATCTTCTTAGTCATGGTGTGTCCACTGGAATGTGTACCAAAGGTCCCTTCATGTAGCTCTTCCATGATTCTTTCCGCTTCAGTCTTATCCACACAACGCAGTAAGGTTGAATCATGGTTTCGTTTGTACAAGATGCCGTTGCTAAGGAAGAACTTGGCTGCGAACCTCCTCAGGGATTTCTTATCGTTGACAGATGCACCCTCAGGGTATTCCTGAACTTCCAAGTATCTCTTTACCTCATGGTACCAAGGTTTCTCAGTCACCAATTCAGTCTCGAGATCACAACAGTATGCCGGTTCGTCCAGTTTCCAGATGATGATTCGGGGAGCCTCATTATCCCATTTGACCTTGAACATAGAAGACATTGTAGCCAACGCGTCCGCTAACTGATTCTCTTCTCTTGGAAAGTGTTCAAAGGTTATCTCTGTGAAGTGGGGAATCAGGGTCAACACACATTCTCTGTAAGGAATCAGGTTTGGATGTTTCGTATCCCACTCTCCTTTGATCTGATTGATCACAAGAGTGGAATCTCCGAAGACACTTAGAAATTTGATCCTTAGGTCGATCGCAGCTTGGAGACCCATGATGCACGCCTCATACTCCGCCATGTTGTTGGTACAGTTGAAACACAGCCGGACAGTGAGTGGAGTATGAGTACCTTGTGGAGATATGATGATGGCGCCGATACCATTTCCCAAAGCATTGGAGGCTCCGTCAAAGTGCATAGACCATCGGGATCCTGGTTCAGGTCCTTCATCCGGTCCAGGTACTTCACAATCAGTCACTATCATGATGCTTTCATCTGGAAACTCGAAGTTCATTGATTGATAATCATCTACAGCTTGATGTGCCAAGTGGTCTGCCAACATACTCCCCTTGATGGCTTTCTGGGTTATGTACTGAATGTCGTATTCCGTCAAGATCATTTGCCATCTTGCAATTCTCCCAGACAGAGCAGGCTTTTCGAATATGTACTTTATCGGATCCATCTTTGAGATCAACAAGGTAGTGTGAGTCAGTATATACTGTCTCAGCCGGCGAGCAGCCCATACCAAAGCGCAGCAAGTTTTCTCAAGCAGTGAGTATCGGGTCTCACAGTCGGTAAACGTTTTGCTAAGGTAATAAATGGCATGCTCTTTTCGGCCAGACTCGTCATGCTGCCCCAGCACACACCCCATTGAATTGTCGAGTACTGTCAGATATAGGATCAGAGGTCTCCCTTCAACTGGTGGCATAAGGATAGGTGGTTCCTGGAGATACTCTTTGATTTTGTCGAAAGCAGCCTGACATTCATCGTTCCAACGTACTACCTGATCTTTCTTCAGCAGCTTGAAGATGGGCTCACAGGTAGCAGTCAGACGTGATATGAATCGAGCGATGTAATTCAGGCGTCCTAAAAAGCCTCTGACTTCCTTCTCTGTCTTAGGAACTGGCATCTCTTGAATAGCCTTGACCTTAGCAGGGTCCACTTGAATTCCCTTATCACTGACCACGGAGCCTAACAACTTTCCAGATCTTACCCCGAAAGTGCACTTGTTCGGGTTCAATCTCAGCTTGTATAGTTTCAACCGGTCAAACAACTTCTGCAGATGATCTAGATGCTCTTCCTCAGTTTGGGACCTAGCGATCATGTCGTCCACATACACTTCTATCTCGTGATGGATCATGTCATGAAATAAGGCGACCATGGCACGTTGGTAGGTTGCCCCAGCGTTCTTCAACCCGAACGGCATGACCTTGTAACAGAAGGTGCCCCACTGAGTAACAAATGTAGTCTTTTCCATGTCTTCAGGTGCCATCTTGATCTGATTGTAACCTGAAAAGCCATCTATGAAAGAGAACACTTTGTGCTGAGCTGTATTATCAACAAGGACATCAATGTGAGGTAAGGGGAAGTCATCCTTGGGGCTGGCCCTGTTCAGATCCCTATAGTCGACACACATTCTGACCTTTCCATCCTTCTTAGGTACCGGCACCACGTTAGCAACCCACTGAGGGTAAGAAGTCACTGCAAGGAACCCAGCATCAAACTGTTTCATAACCTCGGCCTTAATCTTCTCAGACATCTCTGGACGCATCCGACGGACCTTTTGCTTAACTGGAGGGCAGTCTTCCCTAGTTGGCAAGTGATGGACCACAATATCGGTATCCAACCCGGGCATGTCTTCGTAGGACCAAGCAAAGATCTCCATATAATCATGCAGCATCTTGGTTAACCGTTGCTTCACGCTGAGCTCTAGGTTGGCACCAATCTTTACCTCTTTCCTGTCTGCCTCAGTACCCAGGTTTATTGTTTCCACTGGCTCTTCATGGGGTTGAATTGCCTTTTCTTCCTGAAGCAACAGTCTTGCAAGCTCGCCAGGCACTTCGCAATCATCTTCACCTTCATCTTCGGCTAAGTTGATCGGATTTTCGAAGTCATAATTGGCAGTAGCAGAGTTGTTATCAGTGAGATCCAGAGTGGATTGAAACCTGTATGAGTGAGTGTGTGTGTAAATACAGCTGTTTTGAAATATATGTAAAGGAAAGGAAAGACAGAAAAGGAGCACAATATTTGCAATGCGAAAAATACGTCCAAGATTTTCATTCATGATATATGAAATGACAGTTTGTATGCCCTCACAAATAGAACCACGGTGTCTCGGGTAAGACACCGGGCCATAGAGTTTATCATTGTTTATTACAAAATAACGAAACAAAGAAATTTATTACTGCGTCACAAAGGTAACAGGAGTATGATCCTTAGCAATCCAGTTGTTCAATCCGCCTTCGGTCGTCGGATAGATCCAGCTGTTGAATTCAGCTTCGTCCACTTCATGGTCTTCCCCAACAACATTCACTCCTGAACTTTTAATAAATACCGGAGGCCTTCCGATCTTCACTTTCCTCATAGCTTTCTGACCTTCTGTGGTAAAACCCAGCCCAAGTTTATCAGTCTTCTGAGTAAAGTCTGGAAGCCTGCCCCAGTTGGCATTTTCACTCTTCTGCACCACAGCCCGGGCATCCTTTAGGGAGGCCATCTTCAAAGGAATGAATTCTTCTGCTGTTTCTGACGCTGCTGTAATTGGAAGCACCTCCTCGAAATGCTGAAAGGGGGTTTCAATAAACTCCCCATCCATCTCAATGTACCTGAAGGAGTTTAGGTGGCTCACCATATATTCCTCCTCTCCCTGCACGGTGACGATCTTCCCTCTGACGGGGTACTTCAGCTTCTGATGCAAGGTAGAGGTCACTGCCCCAGCCTTATGTATCCAAGGTCGACCCAGTAGACAAGAGTAAGATGGACGGATGTTCATCACATAAAAAGTGGAGTCGAACACCTGAGAGCCCACACGAATCGAAATGTCAACCTCTCCATGAACCATCCTCTTTGAACCATCAAAGGCCCTGACGATGATGTTGCTGGGTTTTAATTCCAGTCCTTCACAATCTAGACGGTCCAAAGCCTTCTTGGGTAGCACATTCAAAGATGACCCAGTATCCACCAACACATGTGCCAAGGTGGTGCCCCTGCATTCAATGGAGACATGCAGAGCATCATTATGGTCTCTCCCCTTTGCGGTCAAGTCAGCATCTGAGAAACCCAAGCCATTGTCTGCCGTCAAATTTGCTACGCAATCAGTGAACTGGACTGCAGAGGTTTCATGTGGCACATGGGCCGTCTTGAGGAATGAGATTAAAGCCTTGGCATGGGCCTCGGAGCACAGCAATAAAGAGAGCATGGAGATTTTAGAGGGTGTATGCCCCAACTGTTCCACAACATTGAAGTCACTTTTCTTTATGATTTTCAGAATCTCCTCCATCTCTTGTTGGGAGGCCTCAGTAGTTATAGGTACAGGTGCCTCCATCTGGGCAGGCTCAACTTCAACTCCTTTGCCCCGAGCATTGGATGACTCGGCAGTAGGAGAAACAATTGGATCAGCAGCAGGAACAGGTACACTTGCAGGGGTTATGAGAAGTGGTCTTCGGGCAGCAGGCGGTGCAATGTCAGGCGAGAAGAGCCTGCCACTGCGGGTAACTTTGGCTGGGCCAGTGATGTCACAAATGCTGGCGCCAGCGTTGAAATCTTGTTTAATCCCATTTACATATACGTCTGCCCCATAGTGCCAAGGGACAGCTTTATCAGATACATAGGGCAGGGGCCCCGGAATGGTGATAATAACAGGCGCAATGGTCATGATTTTCACGGGCTTCTTCGGGAGAGCCGGGATTGGATTATTGAAAATAGTCACCACAGAAACTTCTTCCATCGGAACCAACTGAATAGCAGACTTCTTAAACAGAATCTCCTTGCTATCCATTAGGCTTTGGATGCCTAATTTTAGCAAGGGACAACCAGATAGGGACACAGCACAGAACAGGCAACCCTCACTGCAACCCGGAAATAAACCGGCCAGCAGCAGGTTCTTTTTGACAGTCTTCAGAGGAGTGGCTAGATCATCCACAGAAATGGCATAAACATCTTCATCCACAGCGTTTACCCCATGCTGAGGCATAGGAGCAGTAACTACATTCGGCTTCGCAGGCGCTTCGAACTGTATCTCCTTCGCGTCGATAAGGTCTTGCACCTTATTCTTTAACGCCCAACAGTCATCAGTAGAGTGCCCCGGGCTATCTGAATGGTAGGCACAACGAGCATTCGGGTTGTACTTGGGGGATGCAGTATTTGGAAACTTCGGCGCCTCCCTGACAGTCACTAAATTGGTTGAGAGCAACTGTGGCAGGATCTGCGACAAAGTCATGCTTAAGCGGGTGAATTCTCTCCGGGGTCTTTCAACCTTCTGAGGATTGTTTGGCCGGGGAGCGGCAGCAGGCTTAGCAATTATTACCGCACTGACAGATTGGCGGTGCTCATGTCTCTCTGATTTCCGGGAACCATATACGGCACTAGACTCCTTCTTGAAGGGTTTCTTCTCAGAACTAGATGATGCACCCTTCGGAATTTTTCCAGACTTTAACCCAGCTTCAATTCTCTCTCCAGTCAAGATTAGATCAGTGAACCCAGCAGAAGAATTCCCAATGAGATGGTTGAAAAATGGCCCAGACAGGGTCCCTAAGAACATGTCTACCAACTCCCGATCAGTCAATGGTGGCTGCACCCTGCCAGCCAGGTCTCTCCACTTCTGAGCGTACTCCTTAAAACCTTCGCTTGCACCTAACGACATACCCTGGAGTTGGGTACGTGTAGGGGCAAGGTAGGCATTATATTGATACTGCTTATAGAAAGCAGTAGCCAACTCCTCCCAGTTACGAACTTTGGTCCCATCCAGCTGATAGAACCATTCGAGATGAGTCCCTGAAAGACTCTCCCGGAAGAAGTGGATCCATAAATTCTTATCCGCAGAGTACGACTGAATTTTACGAACATAGGACCTCAGATGCAGCTTGGGACAAGACGCCCCGTCATACTTAGAGAAGGAGGGTGCTTTGAACTTGTGAGGGATGATCACACCAGTTGACAAACCCAGATCTCCGAAATCCAGCCCAGGTACCTGTTGAACCTCCATAGCCTTCAACCTACCCTCCAGTTGCTTGTATCTGTCTTCTGCAGGAGGGTACTGCTCTTCATCAAAATCTGTCTCGTTGTCGGAGACTACCGGACTAGGAACCCTTGCTTCTGCCTGAGGATAATTTTTGTCAACAGAAGAACCAGCCTCTTCCTGTTGCAGAGTATTGTTAAACCTTCGGCCCGAGTTGAACAGAACAGTTCTTCTCTTCTTCTTCTTCTCCTTCTTCAGGAGCATAGCCTTTAGTTCTTCTTGGCCTCGAGCCAGACCCTTGATTAGTTCTTGAAACTTCACATTCTGCGCCTGAAGAGCCTTGATGGAGGTCTCAGTTGATGAAGAATCGTGATTCATGATGCTGAAATAAACAGCGAAGAACTGTAAGCAACCTGAAAAGAGGAAAAACCTGCTATGCACATGATGTATGAAATGCGTATGCAATGCATTCAAGGGTTCGAAAGTTCAAATTTGTTGTAGACGAAAAGGAACACACGTTATCATTAAGGAAATCATTGTTTAATACATCAAAGCCTCATGGGCAAA
Organism: Vicia faba; assembly: GCA_948472305.1. Lineage (NCBI taxonomy): Eukaryota > Viridiplantae > Streptophyta > Magnoliopsida > Fabales > Fabaceae > Vicia > Vicia faba. Next base: position 1,678,351,081 of record OX451737.1, on the reverse strand, counting down.
ATAATACAAAAATCAAATCAATCCCAGAATACACTGCGCATCCTCTTCGGAGCTATGTAGGTGTTGAGATTCCTCTCCTCATGCAACAGGCGGGTGAGCTCCAAGACCTTCTTTTCACTGGCATGCAGACTAGTCTCAAGAGAATTCCGTTCTTCCTTAAGCTGGATCCAGCTCTTCTGCATCTCTTCCCAGGATGTGGGCATATCAGGGTGCTGAATAGTGTGGGACACTTCTCCTTCCAAGACTGGTTCTTTGATCACTTGGAGCATATGAGGATAAGGCATTACTAACTTCTGGGAGCGGGCTCGTACCCACTTGAGGTAAGGTTCCAACGGGATGGAATTCCTGTGCCCCAGTGTCTTGCTGTCTATCCTACTTGGCATCTTCCAGGCTCTGATAAATCTCTGGCGAAGTCCTTGAGTATCGTTGTCGAAGTCAAAAACTATGTCAGGAATTAACATGTCATGAGGACCATCCCTCCGAGCATAACCAAACTGTCTCCAAGCCAGGCACGGGCTATAAGTAATACCTCCTCTGATTCCAAGTAAAGGAACATTAGGGTACTCCCCGAAACGATCGATGATAGTGACATCTTCTCTGGACCTAGGGCACCAATGTATATCTGCATGTGTAAGAGTCATTAACCGTTGTGACCATCTCAAACCCCGCTCATTCTTCAGGACTGGTTGTGGAAGGTGCGAAATAAACCACCTTCCCAGGAGAGGAGTGCAAAACATAAGGACACCTCTTTTTCTCATGGTTCGAGTGTAACATGAGTGAAGGATGTCCCCCAGCAACGTAGGTATAGGATTCCTGGACATAAAGATCTGGACCGCACTGATATCAATAAGCTGATCGGGGTTAGGGAACAACACCAAACCATAGACAAGGAGGGCCACAACCTCTTCAAAAGCTTGCAAGTCAAGGGAGTTCCAACATTCATGGGCCTTTTCAAACAGAAACCTGGCTAAGAACCCTTTAATACCACTCCTAACTTCCCAATGTCCCTTGAGGTCAGATGACTGTAGGTGCAAGGCTTTAGCAATCTCTTCAAGCTTAGGTTACTTTTCTGTACCGTTGAAGGGTAGCTGATCAAGGATAGGGATATTCAGGAGCCGGGAGAACTCCTCCAATGTAGGTACCAACTGATAGTCCAAGAAGGTAAAATAGTGATGCAGAGGATCAAAGAACTGGAACAGGACCTTTATCATATCTTCCTCAATGTTGGTGTTGACCAAGCTGATGAGGCTTCCATGCCTTTCACTGAATGAAGAGTTCTCGGGAATCCTGGATATAAGCTCCTTAAGCTGAGGAGGGATCCTTACAAGACTGATTTGAATTGTCTTTCTACGAACAGTTTCCATGTCCTACAAAACAAGAACAAAGATGAAAATTCGAACCCCTGAAATGGTTAGTCAATGCATATGATGCTGGATGATGTCATGATGCTATGATTAAACACACCACAGATATTTACAAAGACAAACATGTAAGGCACACAAGGCACACAAGACAAGCCCTTAAGGTTTAAGGCCAGCATGAGGTCTGGGTAGTACCCTCTTGAAGTTGGTGGGTTCAACCTGTCCTAATCAAAGTAACCGGGTTCTAAGGTTCCCAATATCACGGGATTGCTTTCATTGTTCATCGTTTCGATTTAGCCACTGAACTGGCGACCGAAATATTCCAGGAACGCAACCCTCAATTGAGTGTAGTATCGAGTATCAACCAACCTCGGACTGCACCAAAGTCAGTTATCTCACTACCCTAAAGAGTCCAAGATAGTTCAATTAAGGTTCCTAAGGTCTGTTGATGCTTCACGACACCACGCGGAGGCCCCGTACTCTCCTTGACTGAACTCAAGGGTTACCGGTACACACCAAAGTGCCACATCAACGTAGTAGACTGTTTCAACCATGTCGGTATACCCCGCACAGTTCCCTCACAGCCTTGTTGCTACTTTCTAAGAAAGGTATCCCCCAGATCCGGGTTAGGATCTATAGAACTCCCAAGCAACCCACAATAATAAAGCAAACAAGGAAAGCAATTGAAAACACAGTTATGAACTAACCCTAAGGTACACCCCACTTTATAAGACTTCCCCAGCAGAGTCGCCAGTTCTGTGATCGGTGGATCTGGAACTGACTGTTTAACGCTGGTTCGCGAAATGTCGCGGAAGCAAGAGTCGCCACCGTCTTTTATTTTCTCCAAATGGAAAGGACAAAAGCACAGAAAAATTCCTTAAAGAGATTGCTCTCGGTTCGGGAGGTAGATTATAGAAAGGGAAGGTGTTAGCACCCTTTCTATCCATGGTTATCCATGGGCTCTTAGATACTTGCTCAATGTGTTTTCAAAATTGTTTGTTTGCTTTTCAACTGTGGGTTTTAAAAAGTTTCTTTGAAAATTTCAGTTCGACTCTTGTGTCAGAGTGTTTGAAAAATTGCTTTGAAAGCTTTTGAAAAGTGTCGGTGTGAAAAGATTTTTGTTTGTTTTGAAGAGAGCAAGTATCCACGAGTCGTCTACCTACCCTAAGGAATTCGTCTGTGTAAATGTCCTTTAAAGTAGTGCCATCCCACCATTGAGAGGTAGGTAGCACCACCGTTGGAGGTGTTCGGGTCAATTCGAGGTTCGGGGCATGGTGATCACCAGAGCAATGGGAAGACACCTTAGAAGCTACCCTCATGCCAGGTTCCCGGATCATGAGGACTTACTAAGACATCCTCTACTCGACGATCACCTTTCGAGGCAAGGCAACAGTGAGGCGTACCCTAGGGGTGGTGTGTGCGATTCGTGTGTCGTTTTCATTTGTATTTGTCTTGTCATGTTATTGGTGGTCTACGCTTGATTTTATTTAGACATTCATTCTTGCATGCTTTGTTTAACAGTTAAAAGTTGCGAGAAAAGTAAATTCTAATCTATTACAAAAGGCGCGGGTCCACATCGCCAAAATTAAACCGGACCCGATTTGACGGAAAATAAAGAAATTAAAAGTATTAAAAGTGCGAGCAATTATTTACAAGGCTTCGGGAGAGATACATAATTATTTAAATGACATAAAATAAATACGCGAATAAATAAGAAATTAAGAACGTGGGCGTTGGACCCTTTTGCAAAAAAATTAAAATTAATGAGGAATTAAAATTAAAATTAAAAGAAAGCGAGAATTTGTTTTTTGTTTTTGGTATTTTTTATGTATTTTAGGATTTAATAGAAAAAAGGAAGAATTAATTAAAATTTAAATGAGATGCAAACCCTAATTCCAATTATTTTAATTTATTAAGAAAACATGAAACTTTAACCTAATTTAAGCCCTAATTAATTTACATGCAAATTTGATTATATAAATAAATAAATATTTTTATGAGAAAGAAAAATTAAAAAGGAATAAAAACATTAATTAAACCTAATTCTACTTCTTTTAGATTTTTTATGAAAAGAATTAATATTAAAACCCTAATTTACACTAAATTTATTTACATACAATTTGTTTATGAAAATAATTAAAATAAAATACTTATTATATTTTTTCATCTTTTCTGATTTTTAGGTATTTTTCATATTTTGTAAAAATAATTAATTAAATTAAAACAATAAAGAAAATAAAATAACAATTGAAAATAAAATAAAATATAAAGAAAATGTAAAGAATTGCAAACCAGGGGGGGTTCAGGCCCCAATATGGAGGTAAAGATCCAAGCATTCTGGCCCAACAAGCTTCAGGTCCATTGACTTTTTTTTGAGTAGCGTGTTGTGCGTTGACTAGGGCTTAGCGTGTTCATCAATCTTGAGCCTTTGATCTGAAGCAGCTGGACGCGTGGAAGGAGAGATTCTTGGAGGTATATGGTGCGCCTTGATGCTGGCACTGCATGGGAAGATTTATGGAAAAATAATATGGACAATATTGAAGACCTGGGGTTCGAACCCAGGTCACTAGCATCACCAATCAACACCTGTGCCACTGAGCCACTACGCATGTATTTAATATATAATAGTTAACAAATATTATAAAAAGAAAGAAAAGTCTATGGTTGGAAAACGCGCGAAATTTAAACGTGCCAATCAGCGTGTGACACGGCTTCATCGTCTTCACCATCCCTGAAACACAAAAAACAAAAGCAACGGTTTTCTATGTGTTTCGTTAGGTGGCTTTTGGAAAAATAGCGAATAGGTCTCAGGCATTCATAAATTGGGCGCGATAGGTGATTCTTCTTCGTCTCCATACGCTGAATTGAATGGTCTTGGTCTGGAGGACCAATTTTTCTTTAACAAGAAACCCCCAACTTAGAACTCTGTAAACCCTAAAAGTTAAACATGGCATATTCGTGTATACAGCGTAATAATCAAATTAAATGCATTGGTTAGCTTCACAACATCATAATGAACATGAATCAATGAATAAATTTCACAAATAATGCGTGGAATATGATATACGATTATGAGTTTTTTTCTGTACAGTTTTGATTCAATATACCAATTCTTGAGGTTTTGATGGCTGTGCTTGATTGGAATACGTTCAGGGGACCTTGAGGAAGCTGTTGAAACAAGTTTCGTGCCTTGAATCCACCTGTAACAATGATTTCAGAATTGCTTTTTTTGACAAAAATTCCAAGTTTGTTCTTGGTTCTTCTGCGCAGCTTTGCCTCTAGCATCATTAGGGTTATGATCATGCTTATGTACTGAGTGCATTAGGTCAACAATATTGATCCAAATCTCTTGTATTCATGAATTGAAGATTTGATTTGTTAAGGATCTTTTTTCAATCTTTTTCAAGTGTTCTTTGTTCTCAATCATGCCAATCAATCCAAATCTTTCCTAATTTGCATATGCACGAAATATTGATGATATAATGTGCACAAAAAGATTGAAAAAACTTAGGTTAGCATTTTTCATGTATTTATTTTAATTTAAATGAATTATTATTAATAAAAATCCAAATAAATAAATAAAAATGAATAAAAACTTCCCTTTGGGCCAAGTGGTCGTGCACATGTCATGGATGATGAATCATGGAAGAAAAATGGGCCCATTAGCAATTTTAGGTCATTTGAAGTAGTGTTGACTTTTCAAAATATCCAAAAATTTCCCAACTTCCACAAGGCATAACTTGCTCAATTTTTAAGCTTTTATCATGTTCTTGGACATTTTGGAAAGTTCTTTGAGTCCTCTAACCAATGCCTTTGGTCCCATGTCATTTTGATTTACCAATCTCAAGTTATGGCCTTTGACTTAAAGTCCCTTTTTGTTGACTTTTGAAAATGACCTATAATGTTGAAATTGATAACTTTTTGTGAGAGCATTTCTTGGACTTGAAGTATGAAGATTAGTTGTAGGAAATGCCTTTCTCTTCAAAATGAGCTTTGGATGGAATTTTTATGATAATCCATGTGAAAGTTATGCCCTGGTCAATTTCAGTTGACTTTTTCAGCTGTCCAAATAAGGAAACTTTTGCATCTTGATGATTTCTGAGCCAAATTTTGAGAATCATGATCAAGCATTGATCAAATGATGTTTGTGGCTTCAAAGTGATATGTTGACCAGAAATTTGAACTTTTGACTGCCAAATGACCATTTTGCCCCTACAGTTGACTGTAGTGCAATTTAGGGTTTTGACTGTGCAATTTTGTGCTGAATGCCTTGAAACTTGATATGAGGATGCTTGACCATATTTGTAGGCATGTGAGACTTGATTGGGCCTTTGGAAATTTCATTTTCTTGACCAGCACACAAACCCTAGTTTTGACTGTATAGGAGACCTTTGCACTGTGCAACCGCTGGGGAATTTTGCAGCTTGACTTGGCAATTTCTTGGAGAATATGGGAGGGCAAATTTTGGGGTACAACAGTTTCCATGGATCATATTTGGCTCTCAAGCATCAGGTCGAATATAGAACTTCTGAATCCTCGAAAGGAGGAAGAGGAAACTGTCGAAAGATCAAAGAAGATAAAAAAAAGGCGTGTACTTATAGTTAATCATGTCGAATTCAAAATCTGGTTCAGGCTGTTCGAACCACATGACTGATTGAAAAGGAGTGGTTGGCAGATTTTGACAAGTATAAGAAGAGCAAGCTTGCTTCGATCCCCAAGCTTCGAGTGGGCATTGGCTTCCTTCGAGTAACCTGCTTCACTCCATAAGCTTCAATTGGGAAATGGTTTCCTTTGAGCATACCTGCTTCAATCCACAAGCTTCGACTAGGCAATTTCTTCCTTCGAGTAACCTGCTTTGATCCACATCTAAACCCTTCGACACACATAGTTTCGACACTATGAATTACAAGTCTATCTTCATGCTTGCTTCGATCCACAACCATCGACTGGGCAATGGCTTCCTTCGAGTAACCTGCTTCGATCCACTTCTAAACCCTTCGACACACATAGTTTCGACACTATGAATTACAATTTAACAAAAAACTTGCTGATAATAGTTCATTGCAAGACAATGATCAATTCCACGACAGGATAATTGGTTGTGGCATTTGAAGTTTGGACATTTGAAATTTTGACCACTTAATCAACCGATTACTCAAGATATGGTTACTCGTATTCCAAGTCTTGAGATGCCTAAAAAAATTTGTGAAGTTTGTTTAGTAGGAAAGCAATCCATAAATTCTTTCGTTTCGACTATGCCAATGAGATCATCTTGCATACTTAAGGTGGTACATTCAAATGAATGTGGTCCATTCAAAGAACATACAATTGGTGGAAACAAATATTGTTTATTCTGTTGATGAGTTTGGTTTAAAGTTGGATCTATGTGATTAAAACGAAAGGATGGAGTATTCGACCAAAGTAAAGAAAAGATCAAATTTCTATAGAGATTCAAGATCTTTGTAGAAGAAATCAAGTCGAAGACAAAATTTTGAAGAACATTGATCAAATCCATTGGCCATGCTACATGATATTGCTTTGCAGGCCTCACACTTGTGTTTCACTCCATAATTAATTATTTACACAATTAATTAAGCTCTTACCCAAGTGTTTAAAGTATTGTCCAAACCAATTTTCCCTTAATGGCACAAAGTTACGATTTCCATTTTAGAAAAGCAAGCTTTGTGCAAAATGTCAATGCATTGAGCCTTGTGACCTTTATCTCTAATTGCAAGCAATATCAAAAGCATGAATAAAGTCTCCTGCACCCAATAAAGATCAGGCCATGCTTGTACTTGAACTTTGGAACCATGAAAGTCCATTCAACTTGATTTTTCATTTTCAACTAAATGATAACATGTTATCTCAAGATTCGGGTTACTACAAGATGTCAAACCTCTTCCCTATAAATGGAGACATTATTTGCAACATAAAAAAAAGAGATTACCAGCCTTAGAACACTCTCAAAACTCCTTGAACTCAGAATCTGCATCCAAAGCCACATTGCTTGCCATTTCCGACTTTGAAGAGCCAACTCCAAAGTCCTTTGTGCATTTTCCATTTTCTTCCATTCGAACATCATCTATACACCACATAAACACTATCTCAGCCCTTAAATCATCTCTGTAATTTCTTCTTCCTCATCCACCATTTTCAAAAAAATCCACCTTTGCAGCTTGACTTGTCCAGAACAGTTTGGCAAGCTACAAGACATTATATCAATTGGAGTAGCTTCAGGGAGATCCAGGAAAGCTTAATCCATCATCAAACCATTTATGGAAGTCGTGTAGAAGTCCTTCGAATTTCACTCAAAGAGGTAAGTTTTACAAACTTGGAACTCTTCATTCAAGCATTATTTGTATATACATTGTGAAGAAAAGATGTAGATATCATGTCTAGGAAGCTAACCAAGTCCCTAATTTTGATTATCTTTGCTTGTACATTGAGAATTTATTCTCTGATTAATTAGGTTTTAGTTTTAGTACTGAATAAAATTCATGCTAAGCTTCGACCCATAACTTTTGAAAATTACGTGGTTAGATTCGTATTCAAATTTTAGGCAGGTTTGATATTTACATCTTTCGTTTTGGCTAAGAAATGAAGCTTTTAGAAGCTTGACAATGGAGTTATCATGGCCTGCGCGCGAAGGAAGAAGATGAAGCCATGTTCAAATTTTCAGAAATGAATTCATTTTATATTTAGTGCAAGTTGGATGACTAACAGATGAAACAGACCACCCCAGTGGTGCAAACAACGCGTGCGTAAGGCATTCATGTATAAGGTCCTAGGTTCGAGCCCCAACGAGACCTTTTGTATTTATTTTGTCATTTTTTTCCAAACTAACATGCATGTTTATAACATATTGAGTGTTGGTTGTTTTGAATGGAAGGTGTGGAGAACCTGGGTTCAAACCTTGGCAGGACCAAAAAAAAAATTTATCACTTGTTTGCTTTCATTTTTTTTAACAAACTTCAACATTTTTTCAACCAATTAAAACAACTCCTTTTGGGTAGAGTTTTTGCACACTGTTTATTTACAATATCTATTTTATGAATATATAAAAATATTACAAAAAATATTTTATTTTCATATTTATTTTAATTAACCAAAAGTCTTCCATAAAAAAACCCTAAAAATGATTTCTTGATTAATTTGATTTTCTTTTAACTTAGGATTAATTTTCCTATTTTTTATTAATCATATCCCTTTAGGTTAATTAGGTCAAGACAATTTTCCTAACAAAAATCCAATGCAAAATCCATTTCTTTTTGTATTCCTTGTACATTATATTCATGTCATTTCTTGTACAAATTCAATATGGTTGTAATAGATCATTAGGGTTTAATTTCTTGCAATCCCCATTTATAAATTTGTATCCCCCTCCCCAAATGATGTAATGGCGTATTAAATTTACTTTCTGCAATTTATCGCTTTCATATCAATGCTAGTAAATTAGAGTTTGTATGGAAAGATAAAATCAATACTTAGAAAACCCTAATTCAAGATAAATCAAGCATGGAATACAAACACTTGCACACTTGCACCTCTAGGGTTAACTCCACTTGCTGCCTTATGAAAAATGGTCATGTTATGCATGTGAGACGTCTTAGCAAAAACAATAAAAAAAATACAAGATCATAGTCCCTCGATGACACTTCGAATGTTGCCTTATAAATGATCTTAGTCCCTCAAGAGAAATGCTAAGATATCTCACAAAATTTCTATTCATGACTATACGATGACCCATGTTCGTCCCTTTACATTCAAAAATGAGGCTTCTTACCAATCAATGGTAAGATAACAATATCAAAGGAAGGAAGAAATGAACAAGAGACTTTTGAGTAGGTAGAACGTTCTTAGTTGCTTGCTCACAATCCATCTTAAAAAAACAAACATCTTTTCAAACACACCAAACACTTTCAAAACATGAAATATTTTCAAAAAGTCCAACACTTTGTATGCATTCTTATAGAGATGAGAATCATTACACAGTTTTTCCAAACGAAGGCGCTTTTCAAAATAATTTCAAAACCCACCACAAACACATTTCAAACCAAGCAATTTCAAAAGTGATCTAGCAAGAAACTAAGAGCCCATAGATAACTATGGATGAAAAGGATGCTAACACCTTCCCTTTTCATAATCTACCCCCCAAACTGAAGAAAATATCTCAAAGGTCTTTCCTGTTCTTTTCACCCTTTCCTTATTGTATAAAAGAAAAGTCGATGATGACTCTTTCTATCTACAACAATTGCAATCAAATGCAAAACAACCAAGTCAGTTCTCCCACAGTATTACAAAACTGGCAACTCTACCGGGGAGTTACTTAAAAGTCGGGTTACCTTAGAGCTAGATCACATTTACTTGCTTTCATCGTTTCATTTGTTTGCTTTACATTTATGGGTCCTTGTTTGGGTTTGTATTGATTCTCTACCCGGATCATGGAACACCATTAGGTAAGTAGCAATAGATTATGGAAACTGTACGACGTAGACCAATATGGTTTAAGCAATGGCTACATTAGTGTGATGCATTTGTTGGTACCAGTATCCCTTGTGTTGAATCGAGGAGAATATGGGGCCGCTGAGCGGTGTCATGAAGCACAAACTGACCTTAGAACCTTTAATTGAGAAACTTGGCCATTAGGAAGTAGTGAGATAGCCGGTTTAGGTGGAAATCTGAAAATCGGTTGATACTCGATACTACGCTCATTGAGATCATACTTTTGGGATATTTTGGATGCAAGAAAAGATTGATTGTGCTAAAACAATGCCTAATTAAAAAAGATCAGTGATATTGATATTCCCTAGAATCCGATTACTTTCTAGGACAAGTTGAACAAACTAAACTTCAAGAGGGTGGTGACCTATGAACTCCATGTAAGCCTAAACCTACAGTCTTTTTGTGCTTTGTTTGTGATTATTATTCATGACATCATAAACATCATAACATCATAAAGCATTCTCACTAACCATTTCAAGGATTTAAGATTTTATTTTTATTCTGTTTTGTAGGTCATGACTTCTACTTGTAGGAATACCATCTGAGTCAACTTCGTGATAGTGCATCCTCAACTTCAAGAGTTAGCATCAAGAGTTCCTGGAGATTCTCCTTTCACCAAGAAATATGGTCGACTTCTCAACTTGGCTACCTTAAACTTCCAAGAAGAAATGATGTGTGTGATTTTCCAATTCTTTGATCATATGCATCATTGCTTCACCTTTCCCCACTACCAATTGGTGCCTACATTAGAAGAATTCTCTCAATTTTTAGGAGTGTCTGTGCTTGATCAAATACCATTCACAGGTTTAGAAGAGACTCCAAAACCCGAAGTTAGTGCCAAAGCTTTACATTTGAAAATATCTGACATTGTGGAAAATTGGGAGACAAGAAGTAGAGTTAAGGGTTTCTTAGCCAAATTTCTGTTGGAGAAGGCTTGTTTATTCTGGGAAGATATGGATTTTCAAGATTTTGAGGATGTATTGGCCCTTCCAATCTATGGTTTGGTTCTATTTCCCAATCCAGACCAACTCATAGATGTGAATGCCGTCAAGGTTTTTCTCTCTCGTAATCCTATCCCTACTTTGCTGGGAGACATTCTACATTGCTTCCACACTCACACCATGAAGAAAAAGGGTACTTTTTTTATGTTGCATTCCATTACTCTCTAGGTGGTTTATTTCACACCTATCTCGATCAACATTGAAGAATGATCAAGGCTTGACATGGTCTCAAAGGATGATGTCACTCTCACACTCGGATATCCATTGGTGTTCTCGATCTTTGAAGGATATTATCATCATTGACCATTGTGGGGAATTCCCTAATTTCCCACTCTTAGGAATTATGGGAGGTATCACCTATAACACTTCTCTCGCATTACGACAGTTTGAGTATGCACGAAGAGATGTTCCCCATAATACACTCATTCAAGGTTTGGTATTCGACTACGAGGGAGACGACCAAGGCTATCATCAAAGCTTTATACGATCTTGGGGAATGATAAACAAAGTGGATAGTAAGACATTGGGACATAAGAATTCCACCCCCTTGAGCCTTAACTTAAGTGGGTATGAACTCATGCTCAAACTCTCGTGATGCCTTACCCCCACCATCTTACCAATCATCATGGAGCCTATTGCCGAAGGAAATGTTCCATACACTGTCCTTTACCTTGATATGTCTACTTCTCTTGAATATTTGCAAAGAGCTTGGATTTAGCTAAAGGGGGAGCGGGACACCTTTGAAGCCTAGTTTTATACAAGCGAGAAGAAGACATTGGAGCTCACGAGAAAACTTCATGAGGAGAGGAGCCTGAATGCCTATATCTCTCCAAAGAGAAAGCATCCATAGGAAATTTGAGCCATTGTTGTTGTATTTTAGTTCATTTCGTTTCTCTTGTTTAAATGTGAGCCCAAGAGGCATGTTTTAATCAATTTTAACTTATTAATGCAATTTATGTTTGTTCCTTTGGTCTAAAAAAATTTTAATTTTCTAAATCCTTGAAATCATTTTCATACGCATTTTCATGCATCATAACATAAACAGGTTTTCTACAATAGGTTTGCTTATCTTTCTACTGTTTATTTCAGTAAGATTGATATCGAACAAACAGTGAAGGACTTGCAATCGCAAAATTCCCAGTTCCAAGAGACCTTGCTGACCCTGGCCAAGGGGCAACAAGAGCTGATGAATATGCTAGTAGCCAAGAAGAAAACCAAAAAGAAGGCCTTCATCAACATGGGTAAGAGATTCAAAGGTCCGATTCGTCAGGTACAGATAGTCGAAGAGTCGTCTGAGGAGGACGAAAATCAAGAGGAAGAGGCAAGGAGCACCCGTGTTGGGGGTGCAAATGATCAAGCTTCTGAAGATGAAGACTACTTTGATGAGCAATACCCACTTGTTGAGGATAAATACAAACAATTAGAGGATAGACTGAACGTTGTTGAAATTCAAGCCATACTTGGTTTGGACTTTGGTGATTTGGGCTTAGTACATGGGGTCGTCATTCCCCATAAGTTCAAATTACCGGTATTCGCCAAGTATGACAGAGTTTCCTGCCTGAAACTTCATCTAAGGTCTTACGTGCTCAAGATACAGCCACACACCACCGACAAAAAGCTCTGGGTCCATTTATTCCAAGAGAGTATGGCTAGGACTCAACTAGAATGGTTCTATCAATTGGAGGGTTCCCGCATCCTCACATGGGAAGATCTAGCCGCTGCTTTTTATCATCAGTATTAATACAATGTTGATCTGGCACCGACTAGAGTCCAACTTCAAAGTATGACAATGGGTACTAATTATGGGTTTAAGGAGTACGCACAAAAGTGGAGGGATCTTGATGGTAGGCTCCAACCAGCACTAACTGACAGAGAACTAGTTAACATGTTCATGGGTACATTAACTGGCCCATTTTTCATCCTATTGATTGGCAGTTCTTCGTCTGGTTTCACCGAGTTGATCCTAACTGGTGAAAGAGTTGAAAGTGGCATTAAGAGCGGAAAAATTCCATTGACATATGCTTCCGCATCCAACACTGTAAAGAAGCCTTTCACTAGAAAGAAGGAAACAAATGATGTGTATGGGGCAAGGGCCCATACCAAGAAGGATCACCGACCCTCTGTTAATGTTGTGTTAATCTCCAAACCTCCACCTGCTCAAAGACAATCATCCAACAATCAACAATCCGAAGTTCCTCAAAGACAGTTCACAAGAATAAGCATGTCGCTGTCCCAAGCCTTACAACATCTGTTGAAGGCCAACTTAGTGACATTGCGCAATCCACCATCCAATCCAAAAATTTTATCACCTAAGTACAATCCGAATTCCAAGTGCGCGTATCATTCCAACAGTCCTGGGCATGAAACTGATCAGTGTTGGGCTCTGAAGAATAAGATTTAAGATCTGATAGATAATAAAGTAGTTTAATTTGATACACCTGCTGCTCCAAATGTGATAACCGCACCAATGCCGAATCATGGCAAAGGTTTTAACGCAATTGATGATACTAATTTTGTTTCCTCCATTGAAGATTTAACAACCCCATTAACTACTGTGAAGGTTAATTTGATGAGAGCCGGGGTGTTACCTGGAAGTTCTAAAGATTCTGTTTGCTGTGATCAACAAGTAAATGGGTGCAAGTAGATGAAGGAAGGTATGCAACGCCTGATATATAGCCATGATATTCTGTTTGAGGAGATTCCTACCATTAAGAGTTTGACCGACAAAGCTGAAGGCCTGTCTATAATAACAATTTACAAAAAACCTTTTAGGATCCCCTCAAAAGGTCCTATTAGAATTTCAAATGAACTAACCATTTCTCCTTTAATAATCATTGTCGCTGGGCCTATCCCTTACTCCTCTGACAAAGCAATTCCATGGAACTATGGTGCCGAGGTTTATTATCATGGGACAAAACAAGATTCTTGGATCAACAAAGATGAAGCTGATGTCATTAATATTGCAGGTTCTAGTAAAGTGACAAGAACATGGAGGATCTTTTCCCATGATATCTCACCACCCACAACTATAATAACTCCCGTCCGCATAACCAATGACAAGTCTAGTGCCAACACTAGAGGCAGAGAAAAAGAAGGTGAGCCTGCTGGGATAGATCCACCTACCAAAGATATTGATGCTGAAGAGCGCTCCACTCGAGAGATGGAGGAAATCCTGAAAATCATAAAGAAGAGCGACTTCAAAATAGTGGAGCAACTGGGGCAAACCCCCTCAAAAATTTCCATGATGTCATTATTACTCTGTTCAAACGTTCATGCCCAGGCTCTAACCAAGTTCTTGAGGAAAGCCCATGTGCCCCAAGAAACCACCGCGAACAAGTTTAACAGATGACAATGGATTAAGGTTCTCCGATGCTGATTTGACTCCAATGGCAAGGAACCACAAGAAAGCCTTGCATATGTCTATTGAGTGCAAGGGGACCACCCAGGCCCATGTCCTAATTGATACTGGCTCATCTTTAAATGTCTTACCCAAATGTGCTTTGGACCGACTAGATTGTGAAGGACTGGTTTTAAATCCAAGCGATATTATTGTAAGGGCTTTCGATGGGTCTAAAAGGATGGTTCATAAAGAGGTGGATCTCCCAATTAAAGTTGGCTCACATATTTTCAAATCTACCTTTTATATAATGGACATACGTCTCGCCTATTCTTGTTTGCTTGGATGCCCTTGGATCCATGGGGCAGGGGCAGTAACATCCACCCTTCATAAAAAATTAAAGTATTCAGTCAAAGGGAAGATCATTACTGTTAGTGGCGAATAAGAATTTATGGTGAGCCATCTTAATTTCTTCAAGTATGTGGAAATGGATGGAGAATTCATAGAAACTCTATGCCAGGCCTTCAAAATTGTTCCTCCTATGGTTGCCGCCACCAAAATCTCCTCTAACATATCAGAATCGGATGAAGTTGTACCAAGAATGGTTTCACTTAAGGATGCACGTGCCATGGTCGAAGATGGAAATTGTACTATCTAGGGCCAACTTCCTGACATTTCATTTAAAGCAGACGAATTCGGATTGGGTTTCACCATCAAAGCTCAGAAAGAAGTCAGACATGCTCGCATGGGAAAGCCACCTCTCCGCATCGGGAATCATGAAGTGAACGTTGTGGAAGACTCTAGTGATGAAAATACTTTTGAAGATTGGATATATCCTACTGTCGAAGGAAATCTCAACAACTGTCATGAAAAGGATTTCACTCCCATCTCCTTCATTGAGGAGTAATCACTGTTTACTATTTTATGTCAATTCAAGAACTTATGTCTGTAATCTTAATTTCCAAAGTAATGACTTTTAAGCCATGTGCCTTTCCCGGGGCACTATGGTCCATTTGTTAAGGGTTTTGTTCATGTTCATTTATCATATGATCATTTAATATAAACCATTGGACCTTTTGCATTCAAATTTTTGCGTTCATTGTCTTTCATTTTCTTTATTACATTTTTTCAATAGCCATGTATCTTACATGCACACACACACTTGCAGATCTTCATCCACTCTGGATCTCATTGCCAATGACTCCACTATTGCCAGCTATGACTTTGAACATCCAATTAACCAAGCCGAAGACGAAGGCGAGGAAGATTGTGAAATACCATGAGAATTATCCAGACTTCTAATGCAAGAAGAGAAAGCTATTCAACCTCATGAAGAGCCAGTCGAAGTTATCAACTTAGGTACTGAGATAGATAAGAGAGAGGTCAATACCGGCGCCAACCTAAAAGATGGTATCAAGAGAAGATTGGTTCAGATGTTACATGACTACATTGAAGTGTTTGCTTGGTCGTATGAAGATATTCCAGGATTGGATACCGATATTGTTGTTCGTCGTCTGCCAACGA
Source organism: Vicia faba (assembly GCA_948472305.1). Lineage (NCBI taxonomy): Eukaryota > Viridiplantae > Streptophyta > Magnoliopsida > Fabales > Fabaceae > Vicia > Vicia faba. The sequence goes on along the minus strand of OX451737.1, from coordinate 1,678,335,356 downwards.
AGGAAGATTGTCCTCCTGTTAAGAAAAATGTTCGTCGCATGCGGCCCGACATGTCTGAAAAGATAAAAGCCGGGGTAATGAAGCAATTTGATGCGAGTTTTCTGGCTGTCACATCTTATCCTTAATGGGTTGCGAACGTGGTCCCCGTTCCAAAGAAAGATGGAAAGGTTCCTTGTGTGTAGATTATAGAGGTCTGAATAGGGAAAGCCACAAATATGATTTCCCTCTACCATATATTTACGTCTTGGTTGATAACACCGCTCAACATGAAGTCTTCTCCTTCATGGATGGATTTTCTGGCTACAACCAAATCAAGATGGCTCCCGAAGACATGGAGAAGACCACCTTTGTTACACAATGAGGCACCTTTTGCTACAAGGTCATGTCGTTTAGATTGATGAATGCAGGGGAAAATCTATTTGAGAGGCTAAAGTAGTACAAGTTGAGGTTGAACCCTAATAAGTGCACATTCGGAGTACGGTCTGGAAAGTTTCTAGGTTTTGTCGTTAGTGGTAAAGGCATCGAAGTTGATCCTTCAAAGGTAAAAGCCATTCAAGAAATTCTGGTTCCTCGCTCTGAAAAAGAGGTTACAGGATTCTTGGTTCGTCTTAATTACATTGCTCGCTTCATCTCTCACTTAATTTCTACTTGTGATCCAATCTTCAAACTCTTGAAGAAAGATCAAGTAGTCAGATGGAACGAAGATTGTCAAGTTGCCTTTGATAAAATCAAGGAATATTTGCAAGAACCTCCAATCCTGATGCCTCAAGTGGAAGGAAGACCTTTGATCATTTACTTAACTGTGCTAGAGAATTCTATAGGGTGTGTGTTGGGCCAACATGACGAGTCTCCCCGAAAAGAGCATGCAATATACTACCTGAGAAAATTTTTTACCGACTGTGTAACTAGATATTCACTGCTCGAGAAAACTTGTTGCGCTCTGGCATGGGCTGCTCGTCGGCTAAGATAGTATATGTTGACTCACACCATTTTATTGATTTCTAGGATGGACCATATCAAGTACATCTTCGAGAAGCTCACTCTCTCCAGACAGATAGCCAGATGGTAAATGATTCTGACTGAATACGATATTCAATATACAACACAAAAAGCCATCAAAGGAAGTGTATTAGTTGATCACTTGGCCCATCAAGCTGTTAATGACTATCAATCTATGAATTTTGACTTCCCGGATGATAATATCATGTTAGTGACTGACTGTGCAAGACCTGGACCGTATGACGGACCTAAACAAGGATCCCAATGGACTATTGTTTTTGATGGGGCTTCCAATGCTTTGGGCAATGGAATTGGTGTTGTGATAATTTCTCTTGAAGGGTTTCACACTCCTTTCACCTCTAGAATATACTTTGATTATACAAATAACATGGTTGAGTATGAGGTGTGCATTCTAGGTTTGAACGCTATTATTGACTTAAGGATCAAGCATTTAGATGTATTAGGAGATTATGCTCTAGTGATCAGTCAAGTCAAAGGGGAATAGGACACTAAGCATACTAACCTTATTCCTTACAAGGAGCTTGTGTTAACTCTAATTCCATGCTTCTAAGAGATCACCTTTGAGCATTTCCCTAGGGAGGAAAATCAGTTAGCCGACGCTTTGGCCATAATGTCTTCCATGTTAAAAGTCAAATGGAACAACGAAGCTCCTATGATTACAATTGAGAGATTTGAAGAATATGCACACTACTATGAGCTTGACAATGATGAAGAGAAACCGTGGTACCATGAGGTGAGGAGATATCTTGAGGCACAAGAATATCCTGAAGGAGCTTCCGTCAATAATAATAAATTCTTGCGAATATTTTCAGACAAATTCTTTCTAAGCAACAAAATCCTATACAAGCGCAACCATGATTATACTCTACTCCGATGTATGGACAAGAAGGAGGCAGATAAAATTATGGAAGACATGCATGATGGCCTCTTTGGGGCCCATTCTAGTGGATACACTATGGCCATGAAAATCCTTAGGGCTGGATACTATTGGTCCACAATGGAAACTGATTGTCATCCTGACTCAAGGACTTGCCATAAGTGTCAAATCTACGCCGACAAGGTCCATATACTTCCTATTCCTCTAAATGTCATGGCTGCTCCATAGCTGTTTGCAATATGGGGAATTGATATGATTGAGGAGATCAAACCTACCGCTTCAAATGGACACCGTTTCATCCTTGTTTCCATTGATTACTTTACCAAGTGGGTCGAAGGTGCCTCATATGCCTCAGTCACCAAGAACATTGTAGCCAAGTTTATCAAGCATAACCTCATATGTTATTACGGTATCCCCGAAAGGATCATCACTGACAATGGAACCAACATTAACAATGCTATGATTATGGAACTTTATATTCAGTTCAAAATCAAGCACCACAATTCTTCTGCGTATAGACCCAAGATGAATGGCACAGTGGAAGCTGCCAATAAAAATATCAAGAAGATTATGCAAAAGATGGTGGTAACCTACAAAGACTGGCATGAGATGTTACTGTTTGCTCTCCATGGATACCGTACTTCGGCTCTACGTCAACTGGGGAAACTCATTTCTCCTTGGTCTATGGCATGGAAGTCGTCTTACCTGTCGAAGTTCAGATTCCCTCTCTAAGGATAATGAAGGAAGCAAATTTAGGTGAAGACAAATGGATTCAAACTAGGTTGGATCAGTTTAATTTAATTGACGAGAAGAGACTGGCTGTTGTTTACCATGGTCAGATGTATCAAAAGCGTATGATCAAGACGTTCAACAAAAGATCAAGCCTCGAGTGTGTCAAGCTTATGACTTGGTAATAAAGTGAATCATTATTCCACAAGGCGACCCCAGGGGCAAATGGATCCCCACTTACGAAGGACCATTTGTTGTAAAGAAAGTTTTCTCTGGTGGTGCCATGATGCTGACTACTATGGATGACGAAGAATTCCCACATCCCGTAAACGCGGATATAGTTAAAAAATACTACACATAAAATGACCCGCTAGGTTGACACACCTAGGCAAAAATATGGGCATCCCAGTGAACCAAAGAGGTTCGGGCAAAAGTTAGGGATATATGCAAAATATTGTACACCCAGCGAGTCGAAAACCTGAAAGGGAGACTTGGGAAAAAATGGGTATCCTGGTGGGCTGAAAACCCGAAAGGGCGGTCCAGGAAAAATTTATATTAAAGCGTATGACTATGTCCAGTGGGATCTCTATAGCCAGCTTTATTATCGAGGTCCAAGTTCTAATGGTCTAAGATCAATCCAATCAACACCTTTCAACAACAGAGTATGATGTTCAAAGACATAAGGGCAATAGTGGGGTTGGTACACAATGAGATTACTTTCACATGGCTATTATTTTGTTTTCACTTTGTATTCTTTCCGTTCTTTCGACAATTTCCTCTTACTAGGATATCAGTCTCTTTGTACAAAAATGCCTATTCATGGGCAAAACATCAATACGAATATACTTTGAAGTGCAAACTTTCTATCTTTTCTGTTTTGAGTGCAAAAGAATCCAATGACTAAAATTGAATGAACATATGTATATGAACATGATTAAGCTTTTAACAAATGTATGCTTAAAAAACAGTGACAAGCATCTCCTTAAATACATTTGAGATATCCCCACAGAGTTATTTCAATAACATTATCCCCACAAATTTGTATTCATAAAATCCCCAGCCAGAGTTTTAATCTCCGGAAAATCCTCTTCCCAGCTGATTTAAAAGGAAGCCTTATGGAATTCTTCCTAAAAAAACTCCTCCCCAGCAGTTCGTCAAATATCCTCTTCAACAGGGTTTATTTCCCCAACAAACTACAGATTCCCCAGCTTGGGTTTTGCCTCGTAGACTATTACAAATCAAGGGACCACAACCCCTAATCCCCAGTGAAGTTGTCAACAGAGTCATTACTTTCTTCGAAAGTTGCTGTAAAGCCTGGAACCCGACCAAATAACAGTCAACTTCATCCTTTCAAGTAAGTTACTATGAAGCCTGGACCCGACCAAAAACTAGTTCAACTTCATCCTACTCTCAACTTACTGTGAAGATTGGACCCGACCAAATAACAATAAATCTCAATTCCTAGTTACTAAAGCCTGGACCTGACCAAATATTAGTTTAACTTCTCAAATTGATGAAACCTGGACCTGAACAGATAACATTTTGAGTTTCTGAAACCTGGACCCGACCCGATAACAATTAATCTCAATTTTAAGTTACTAAAGCCTGGACCCGACCAGATAATAGTTTGACTTCTTCAATTGTTGAAACCTGGACCCGGCCAGATAATAGTTTGAGTTTCTGAAACCTGGACCTGACGAGATAACAGTTAATATCAATTTTAAGTTACTAAAGCCTGGACCCGACCAGATAATAGTTTGACTTCTTCAATTGCTGAAACTTGGACCCGACCAGATAACAGTTTGAGTTTATGAAACCTGGACCCGACCAGATAACAGTTAATCTCAATTTTAAGTTACTAAAACCCGGATCCGACCAGATAGTAGCTTAACTACCACGAATTACTAAAAAGCCTGGAACCGACCAGAAAACAATTTTAAGTTACTAAAGCCTGGACCCAACCAGATAATAGTTTAAGCATGGACCTAACCAGTCAATAGTTAAAGCTTGGACCCGACCAAATAATAGCTTAACTTCCTCAAATCACTGCAAAGCCTGGACTCGACCAGATATCAGTTTAAAAGCTCCTTATCCCCAATAGAGTTTGCCACTATCCCTAGTGAGTTGCTGTAAAGCCCGGGATCCTACCAGATAACAGTTAACTTCCTTATCCCCAACAAGTCGTTGTGAATCCTTGAAATCGACCAGATAACAGCTAACTTTCAAGAGATAAATCCCCACCGTAGCAACAAACGACTAAAAATCCTAAGATCTTATCCCCAAGCAGAAGCCAATATTCCCCAGTGGAGTTCTTCTCAACAAAGTAGGAATCTCCAACGGAAGCACCTTTAAAGTCTGAAGACATACATACTTTTCATCTCCAACAGCCGTCCGAGATTCAAAGCTCCCCCGTATCTATTAAGGATACACTTCAATAACATGTCACATTCATACAACATACATAACATATAACACAACATAATATCATTTATTTTGAGAACATCATTACACCATGCATACATGCACATATGGCTAACTATCTTGTTCCTTGCAGATAAGATCATGGATCTAAAGACCTCTTCTAGATCAGATTTATTTCTCCCAGTTAAAGACAGGCGAGACATCTAGTTTCAGTATGAATAAACCAAAGGTTTATGCTGATGTTTATCCCAGTTTCTAACATCATCTCTCCAAATGGCATCTATAAGCCCATTCCCAAATCAATACATCATCGAGTGCAAATTTCTGGGCACTTTAAAGTTTAATCATCTTTCACCTTCAAGTTACGAAAGGAGAATCCGCCAATCTCACTCTTCAGGTTCAAGAAGATTGAACAGGGGAAGCTGTTGGACCCCAAAATTTTCCCTCTCATTTCTCAAGAATTTTCTCATGAGATCTCTATTGGTTCAAGACTGCACAAGGTTTGATCAGCTCAAGATACCTCCTCAAACACTAATGACTCAAAACTAGGGTTTGCGTTTACACAAGTACATTTGGACTTTTAATTCCCCATATAGTTTCCATGTATCATATTGGGCTCTCAAGGATCATGTCGAAGATGGAACTTTTGAATCCTCGAAAGGAGAATGAGGAAACTGTCAAAAGAGCAAAGCAGATAAAAAAAGTAGTTGCAGTTAATCATGTCAAATTCAAAATATGGTTCAGGCTATTCGAACCACATGACTGATTGAAAAGGAGTGGTTGGTAGATTTTGACAATTCGAAGAAGAGCAAGCTTGCTTCGATCCCTAAGCTTTGACTGGGCATTGGCTTCTGTGATCGGTGGATCTGGAACTGACTGTTTAACGCTGGTTCGCGAAATGTCGCAGAAGCAAGAGTCGCCACCGTCTTTTATTTTCTCCAAATGGAAAGGACAAAAGCACAGAAAAATTCCTTATAGAGATTGCTCTCGGTTCGGGAGGTAGATTATAGAAAGGGAAGGTGTTAGCACCCTTTCTATCCATGGTTATCCATGGGCTCTTAGATACTTGCTCATTGTGTTTTCAAAAAGTTTTGTTTGCTTTTCAATGTGGGTTTTAAAAAGTTTCTTTGAAAATTCCAGTTCGACTCTTGTATCGGTCCTCAAGAGTGTTTGAAAATTTGCTTTCGAAAGCTTTTTGAAAAGGTGTCGGTGTGAAAAGTATTTTTGAATTTGTTTGAAATTTAGAGCAAGTATCTAGAGTCGTCTACCTACCCTAAGGAATTCGTCTGTGTAAATGTCCTTTAAAGTAGTGCCATCCCACCATTGAGAGGTAGGTAGCACCACCGTTGGAGGTGTTCGGGTCAATTCGAGTTTGTAGGGACATGGTGATCACCAGAGCAATAGGAAGACACCTTAGAAGCTACCCTCATGCCAGGTTCCCGGATCATGAGGACTTACTAAGACATCCTCTACTCGACGATCACCTTTCGAGGCAAGGCAACAGTGAGGCGTACCCTAGGGGTGGTGTGTGCGATTCGTGTGTCGTTTTCATTTGCATTTATCTTGTCATGTTATTGGTGTTCTACGCTTGTTTTTATTTTTGTCCATTCATTCTTGCATGCGATTTAATTAACAGTTAAAAAGTTGCGAGAAAAGTAAATTCTAAGCTATTACAAATGGCGCGGGTCCACATCGCCAAAATTAACCAGGACCCGATTTGACAGAAAATAAAGAATTAAAAGTAAAAGAAAATAAATTACAAGGCTTCGGGAGAGATACATAAATATTTAAACGGAATAAAATAATATGCGAATTAATAATTAAATCGGAACGAGGGCGTTGGACCCTTTTTGTAAAGTTAAAATAATGAGGAATTAATTAAAATTAATAGAAAGAAGGAACTTGTTTTTTGGTATTTTTTAGTGTTTTAGGATTTAATATAAAAAGGAATTAATTGAAATTAAATGTTAACCCTAATTCTATTTTATTTTAATTTATTAAGAAAACGTTAGAATTTAACCTAAATTAACCCTAATTTTTTTACATGCAAATTTAATTATAAAAATATATAAAATATTTAATTATTTAATTATTTGATTATCATGAAAAAAAATAAAAAGGAATAAAAACATTAATTAAACCCTAATTTAAACATTTTTTAGATTTTGTTATGAAAATATTAAATTAAACCCTAATTTAAACTAATTAATTTACATGCAAATTTATTTACAAGAAATATTAAAATAAAACAATATTTATTATTTTTTCTGATTTTTATGTGTATTTTTTTTTTATGAAAATAATTAATTAACTAAACAAATAATAGTTAAAAGAAAATAGAATTAATAAATAAATAAAAAAACATAGCAAACCTAGGGGGTTCAGACCCCAAATAGGAGGTGATTCTTTAGAAATTCAGGCCCATTAATCTTGCTGGCCCTTTTGACTTTTCAGGGGGTATGCTAGCGCGTTGACTGGGACTACCATATGCCTTGGATCTGGACCTTTGATTTGATGCAACTGGACAGGTGGACGTTGATTTTTTGAGGATGTACAATGGACCACAACATTATGCCTGCATATGATTGTTAGTTGGAAAATAATATTGAGAAAGTGAAAACCTGGGGCTCGAACCCAGGTCATGTACTTGACCAATCCTTATGCTTGCCAGTGGAGCCAGATGCGCGTGTTGTATGTAACATAATAAACAAATAATATCAAACAAAACCAAATCGTTAGTGGGTTAGAGCGCGTAAATTTAAACCAGCCTATCACATCTTGCCACGATATCGTCTTCTTCTTCGTCCCTGAAATACAAAAACAAAGGCAACATTTTTCATGGCGTTTTCTTAGGCCAGCTACTAAAAAATAGCGATTAGCCCTGTGACGCTCATAAATTGAGCGCGAGGGTCTCAAACGTTTCGTCCAAGCCTGCTGAATATGTTCATGGCACTGTGGTTCGCTAATTTTACGCTATTTGAAAATGCCCAATTCACAACTCTGAAAACCCTAGAATTTGGCAATGGTGAAATCGTCTATAATGCATAATAATTCAATCAAACACATGGGTTAGCTTCAGAATAGCATAAGGAACATGAATCCAACATTAAAAAAAGCTAAATGCGCATGAATTGGGATGCACGATTGTGAAAAAAAAAGCAAGAAAAGTTAGTTTCTGTACAACGATTCTTTGAGTTTTGATGGATGTTTTTGATCGGAAATCGTTCAATGAACCTCCAGGAAGATGTTTGAACAACTATTATGCCTTGAATCAGCCTGCAAAAGGGTTTTCAGTTTTGAGTTTCTTAACAAAAATTTCAAGTTTGATTGTTAGGTTTCTGAGCAGCTGCGTGTGTAATGGCACCAGGGTTGTGATCCTTGCATATGTAGTAATGAATTAGGTTAAAAAGAAACATCCAAATCTCTTGCATTCATAGTTTTTGAAAATTGATTTTCAAAGATCTTTTCAATCTTTTTCCATGTGTTTTTGTTCTCAATCATACCAATTCTCTCCAAATCTTTCCATATTGGATTTCACACGAATTATTGAGTAGATTTTGTGCACAAAAAGATTGAAAAAATTAGGTTAAGCATTTTTTCATATATTTAATTTGATTTAAATGAATTATTATAAATAAAAATTCAAATAAATAAATAAAAAATGAATAAAGACTTCCCTTTGGGCCAAGTAGTCGTGCATATACCTTGGGTGATGAATTGTGGAAGAAAAATGGGCCCATTAGCAATTTTAGGTCATTTGAATCAATGTTGACTTTTCAAAATATCCAAACATTTCCCAACTTCCACAAGGCATAACTTGCTCAATTTTTAAGATGTTCTCATGTTCTTGGACATTTTGGAAAGGTCTTTGAGTCCTCTAACCAATTCCTTTGGTCCCATGTCATTTTGATTTACCAATCTCAAGTTATGGCCTTTGACTTAAAGTCCCTTTTTGTTGACTTTTGAAAATGACCTATAATGTTGAAATTGATAACTTTTTGTGAGAGCATTTCTTGGACTTGAAGTATGAAGATGAGTTGTAGGAAATGTCTTTCTCTTCAAAATGAGCTTTTGATGGAATTTTTCTGATAATCCATGTGAAAGTTATGCTTTGGTCAATTTACAGTTGACTTTTTCAGCTGTCCAAATAAGGAAACTTTTGCATCTTGATGATTTCTGAGCCAAATTTTGAGAATCATGATCAAGCATTGATCAAATGATGTTTGTGGCTTCAAAATGATATGTTGACCAAAAATTTGAACTTTTGACTGCCAAATGACCATTTTGCCCCTACAGTTGACTGTAGTGCAATTAGGGTTTTGACTGTGCAATTTTGTGCTGAATGTCTTGAAACTTGATATGAGGATGCTTGACCATATTTATAGGTATGTGAGACTTGATTGGACCTTTGGAAACTTCATTTTCTTGATCAGAGCATAAACCCTAATTTTGACTGTTCAGGAGGCCCTTACACTGTGCAACCCTTGGGGAACTTTGAAGCTTGACTTGGCAATTTCTTGAGAAATATGGGAGGGCAAATTTTGGGGTACAAAAGTTGCCCCTGTTCAATCTTCTTAGACCTGAGGATGCAGATTGGCTGACGTGCCTTTCGTAATCCGAGGGTGGAAGATGATTGAACACTAGAGTGCCCAGAAATTTGCGCTCACATAGTAGCAGTGTGATGATGGAATGGGCTTACAGATGCCATTTAGAGATTGGTGAACAGGATGATGGGCTTATAGATGCCATCTGGATGTTGATCGCATAAGAGATTCCTTAGCGAGAACCTGTATACCTGCAAAAGAAAAAATGAGTACCTGACACGTTGCAGGAGCTGGAATTCAGATGCTTGGTATAGATGTGTCCTGACTGGTTACAGGAGCTGAGTCTGGAGCTTCACAAAATGATGAATGAACCAGGGGTAGTTACTACCTTAGCATGAACGGTAAGAGAACCTTGGGTGATTTTAACCTCAACAATGCTCGTTGAGAAAATCTTGGTGGGAATTACCATCTTCGCAGTATCGGGAAGAGAACCAAAGGAAATTATAACCTGAAAGGGAATTACATCTCACGCACCGTCGGGGAGAGGACCATAGGAAATCATAACCTGAAAGGGAATTACATCTCACGCACCGTCGGGGAGAGGACCAAAGGAAATCATAACCTAAAAGGGAATTACATCTCACGCACCGTCGGGGAGAGAACCATAGGAAATTATAACCTGAAAGGGAATTACATCTCACGCACTGTCGGGGAGAGAACCATAGGAAATTATAACCTAAAAGGGAATTACATCTCACGCACCGTCGGGGAGAGAACCATTATAATCTCAAAAGGAATTATCACCTCACGCACCGTCGGGGAGGGAACCATAGGAAATTATAATCTCAAAAGGAATTATCACCTCACGCACCGTCGGGGAGGGAACCATAGGAAATTATAATCTCAAAAGGAATTATCACCTCACGCACCGTCGGGGAGGGAACCATAGGGAATTATAACCTGAAATAACTTCTACTGAGTCTTCATCAGAAAAATCTGTTGGGAGTCGATTTAGCTGGACTATAGAAGGGCTTGGACTGGATAAGAAATCTTTGGAGTCGATTAACTGAACCGGTCTAGGTCTTGAAATGTGATTTGAGAATTTAACTGCATCTTTCCTGAAAGGTAAAGGTCAGTCATATGCAATGCATGATATGGATCAGGCCATGATGCTCTCAACATAAATGAGATTTGTATGATATGATGCGTACATGCATGCTATAATGATGTATGTGATGTTTATGTATGTTTTCGTCTAGGAAAGTAAATCCTTGACGGGTGTCGGGAAGTCACTCCTGGGCTGATATTGAAGAGTAGATTTTTGCTTCCGCTGGGGATGATAGCTGTAAGAATACCGGTAGGAGAAGATGACTCCGTTGAGGAATAAACTTGGCAAATGGAAGATTCTGCGGGGAGAAAAATACTTTAGCGACCATGCTGGGGCGTGATACTCTGTGGGGAGAGGGATGCTTTTGCTGAATTGTTGATAATAACTTGCTGAGGATATCCTTGTTGTGTGGGAGGTATTGATAGACTTCGCTGGGGATAAGAAGATTCTATCGACGACGATCTTTCCGTGGCTTTTGGCTGAGGATAACCCAGTTATATCCTGTTAAGGAAATAACTCTTTGAATAAAGCCGGGCGACGCGTTCGTGCTCTGCGAGGGATAAGCTTCCAGAATCTACTGGGGATAAGCTTACTGCTTAGGGAGATGGATTCCAACTTTCCTGGGGAACTGGATTGGACTCTCTTGGGGAAGTCTTGAGCTGCGGGGGAAAGTGATTCCTTTGAATGTTTATATACCGCCGGGGAACAATCTTTAGACCAAGACTGCCGGGGATGCTTATTATGGATATACATGCTGCTGGGGAAATATTGAGATCTACGGGAGGATACTCAATTTCCTTGAGATTTGATAATTCTGCTTGGAGAAGAATGCACTGACTGCTGGCTTACTCTCTGGGGAATTAAGATGTACTGGTCATGTTCTTTAGCTGAACCTACCTTGGTACCTTGGAGGACAAAACAATTAGATTGCTCAGACAACTCTTTATTGCCCCTGTTTCTAATGTTACCTGTAATCAATTCTTTGTTTCGTATGCAAGTATTTATGAGTTAGCAAATTATTGTCAATGCATATATCACAAATTGAACCTTGGACGTTCTTCGCAAAACAAAACAGAAAAAGAAAAACAATTGGCACGTTTAACTGAAAAGTATATTTGTATTGATTTTTAAGTGGCCTGTAAATAGGCATTTTATGTACAAGAGGCTGACGTCCTAGTAAGAGAACGCCGCCGAACCAAAGAATTTTATACAAATTTTGTACAAAAGAAAATAAAACAGCTGTGTAAAATAAATGATCCACTGGGTTTCAACTCTGCTATAGCCTTTATAACTCCGAGCGTCTCATCACTTGATGACCTTGGTTGAAGGTGAAGCTGACTGATCGATGCCGTCTGAATTTGATGTAGATACCGGATTCTGGATGCAAAGTGATCCAATGAGACATAGTATTACGCTTTTATCCCTAATTTTTGCCTGGACTGCCCTTTCGGGTTTTCAGTCCACCGGGATACCCATTTTTGCCCAAGCCGCCCTTTCAGGTTTTCGACTTGCCGGGTGTACAGATTTTTTCATTTTCATCCCTTCATTTTGCCCGAACCCCTTTGGTTCGACGGGAAGCCCTAATTTTTGCCTAGGCATGTCAGCCTAGCGGGTCTTTTTTTATGCGTAGTATCTTTTTACTATATCTGCATTGGCGGGGTGAGGAAGGTCGTCACCATCCATGTTGGTTAGAATCATGGCTCCTCCTGAGAACACATGCTTAACCACAAATGGCCCTTCGTACGTAGGGGTCCATTTGCCCCTTGGATCACTCTGAGGAAGGATGATTCGCTTGATTACCAGATCCCCAACTTGATATTCCTGTGGTCTGACCTTTTTGTTAAATGCCCTGATCATCCGTTTCTGATACGTCTGACCATGACAGATAGCAGCAAGTCTCTTTTCATCAATGAGGTTGAGCTGATCAAGTCGTGTCTGGATCCAATCATCCTCGTTCAGATTTGCATCCTTCATTATCCGGAGAGAGGGTATTTGCACTTCGATCGGCAATACTGCCTCCATACCATAAACCAGAGAGAAAGGAGTTGCCCCGGTTGACGTCCTAGCTGAGGTACGGTACCCATGTAGAGCGAACGGTAACATATCGTGCCAATCTTTGTAAGTCACTGTCATCTTCTGCACGATTTTCTTGATGTTCTTATTTGCTGCTTCTACAGCCCCATTCATCTTCGGTCTGTAAGGAGAAGAATTGTGGTGCTGTATCTTAAATTGCTCGCAGAGCTCAGTGATCATCTTATTGTTCAGATTGGTACCGTTGTCTGTAATAATTCTCTCAGGGACGCCGTACCGACAGATCAAGTTATGCCGAATGAACCGTGCCACAACAGTCTTGGTTACCGTGGCATAGGATGCTGCCTCAACCCACTTCGTAAAATAATCAATCGCTACTAGGATGAAGCGATGCCCATTAGATGCCGTAGGTTTAATCTCACTGATCATGTCTATGCCCCACATTGCAAACGGCCAAGGCGCAGTCAGAACATTCATGGGAACTGGAGGAACATGCACCTTATCTGCATAAATCTGGCACTTATGGCATGTCCTGGAATGTTGGTAGCAGTCAGCTTCCATTGTGGACCAGTAATATCCTGCCCGTAGGATTTTCTTAGCCATAGTGTGTCCACTGGAGTGTGTACCAAAGGTCCCTTCATGCAGCTCTTCCATGATCCTTTCTGCTTCAGTCTTATCCACACAACGCAGTAAGGTTGAATCATGGTTTCGCTTGTACAAGATGCTGTTGCTAAGGAAGAACTTGGCTGCGAACCTTCTCAGGAATTTCTTATCATTGATAGAGGCACCTTCAGGGTATTCCTGGACTTCCAGATATCTCTTTACTTCATGATACCAAGGCTTCTCAGTTACCAATTCAGTCTCGAGATCGCAACAGTATGCCGGTTCGTCCAGTTTCCAGATGATGATTCGGGGAGCCTCATTATCCCATTTGACCTTGAACATAGAAGACATTGTAGCTAACGCGTCCGCCAACTGATTCTCTTCTCTTGGAAAGTGTTCAAAGGTTATCTTTGTGAAGTGGGGGATCAAGGTCAACTCACATTCTCTGTAAGGAATAAGGTTCGGATGTTTCGTATCCCACTCTCCTTTGATCTGATTGATCACAAGAGCGGAATCTCCAAAGACACTCAGAAACTTGATCCTTAGGTCGATCACAGCTTGAAGACCCATGATGCACGCCTCATACTCCGCCATGTTGTTGGTACAGTTGAAACATAGCCGGGCAGTGAGTGGAGTATGAGTACCTTGAGGAGATATGATTATGGCGCCGATACCGTTACCCAAAGCATTGGAGGCTCCGTCAAAGTGCATAGACCATCGGGATCCTGGTTCAGGTCCTTCATCCGGTCCAGGTACTTCACAATCAGTTACTATCATGATGCTTTCATCCGGAAACTCGAAGTTCATTGACTGATAGTCATCTACAGCTTGATGTGCCAGGTGGTCTGCCAATACACTTCCCTTGATTGCTTTCTGAGTCGTGTACTGGATGTCATATTCCGTCAAGATCATTTGCCATCTTGCAATTCTCCCAGACAGAGCAGGCTTTTCAAATATGTACTTTAAAGGATCCATCTTTGAGATTAACAAGGTAGTGTGAGTCAGCATATACTGTCTCAGCCGGCGAGCAGCCCATACCAAAGCGCAACAAGTTTTCTCAAGCAGTGAGTATCGGGTCTCACAGTCGGTAAACTTTTTGCTAAGGTAATAAATGGCATGCTCTTTTCGGCCAGACTCGTCATGCTGCCCCAGCACGCACCCCATTGAGTTGTCAAGCACTGTCAGGTATAGTATCAGAGGTCTCCCTTCAACCGGTGGCATAAGGATAGGTGGTTCTTGGAGATACTCCTTGATTCTGTCAAAAGCAGCCTGACATTCATCATTCCAACGTACTACCTGATCTTTCTTCAGCAGCTTGAAGATTGGCTCACAGGTAGCAGTCAGATGCGAGATGAATCGAGCGATGTAATTCAGGCGTCCTAAAAAGCCTCTGACTTCCTTCTCTGTCTTAGGGACTGGAATCTATTGAATAGCTTTGACCTTAGCAGGGTCCACTTGAATACCTTTATCACTTACCACGAAGCCTAGCAACTTCCCAGATCTTACCCCGAAGGTGCACTTGTTCGGGTTCAATCTCAGCTTGTACAGTTTCAACCGATCAAACAACTTCTGCAAATGATCTAGGTGCTCTTCCTCAGTCTGGGACCTTGCGATCATGTCGTCAACATACACTTCTATCTCATGATGGATCATATCATGAAATAAAGCAACCATGGCACGTTGGTAGGTTGCCCCAGCGTTCTTCAACCCGAATGGCATGACCTTGTAACAGAAGGTGCCCCACTGAGTGACGAATGTAGTCTTTTCCCTGTCTTCAGGTGCCATCTTGATCTGATTATAGCCTGAGAATCCATCCATGAAAGAGAACACCTTATGCTGAGCTGTATTGTCAACAAGGACATCAATGTGAGGTAAGGGGAAGTCATCCTTGGGGCTGGCCCTGTTCAGGTCCCTGTAATCGACACACATTCTGACCTTACCGTCCTTCTTAGGTACCGGCACCACATTAGCAACCCACTGAGGGTAAGAAGTCACTGCAAGGAACCCAGCATCAAACTGTTTCATAACCTCGGCTTTAATCTTTTCAGACATCTCTGGACGCATCTGACGGACCTTTTGCTTAACTGGAGGGCAGTCTTCCTTAGTTGGCAAGTGATGGACCACAATATCGGTATCCAATCCGGGCATGTCTTCGTAGGACCAGGCAAAGATCTCCATATAATCATGCAGCATCTTAGTCAACCGTTGCTTCACGCTGAGCTCTAGGTTGGCACCAATCTTTACCTCTTTCCTGTCTGCCTCAGTACCCAAGTTTATTGTTTCCACTGGCTCTTCATGGGGTTGAATTGCCCTCTCTTCCTGAAGCAACAGTCTTGCAAGCTCACCAGGCACTTCGCAATCATCTTCACCTTCGTCTTCGGCTAAGTTGATCGGATTTTCGAAGTCATAACTGGCAGTAGCAGAGTCGTTACCAGTGAGATCCAGAGTGGATTGAAACCTGTATGAGTGAGTGTGTGTGTAAATACAGCTGTTTTGGAATATATGTAAAGGAAAGAAAGACAGAAAAGGAGCACAAGATTTGTAATGCGAGAAAACGTCCAAATTTTCATTTATGATATATGAAATGACAATTTATATGCCCTCACAAATGAAACCACGGTGCCTCGGGTAAGACACCGGGCCATAGAGTTTATTTATTGTTTATTACAAAATAGCAAAACAAAGTAGTTTATTACTGCGTCACAAAGGTAACAGGAGTATGGTCCTTAGCAATCCAATTGTTCAATCCGCCTTCAGTTGTCGGGTAGATCCAGCTATTGAATTCAGCCTCATCCACTTCGTTGTCTTCCCCAACAGCATTCACTCCCGGATTTGTAATGAATACAGGAGGTCTTACGGTCTTCGCCTTCCGCATAGCTTTCTGACCTTCTGTAGTAAAACCCAGCCCAAATTTATCAGTCTTCTGTGTGAAGTCTGGAAGCCTGCCCCAGTTAGCACATTCACCCTTTTGAACCACAGCCCGGGCATCCTTTAGGGAAGCCATCTTCAAAGGAACACTTTCTTCCGTTGCTGTTTCTGATGCTGCTGTAATTGGAAGCACCTCCTCGGAATGCTGAAAGGGGGTTTCAATAAACTCCCCATCCATCTCAATGTATCTGAAGGAGTTCAGGTGGCTCACCATATATTCCTCCTCTCCTTGCACAGTGACGATCTTCCCTCTGACAGGGTACTTCAGCTTCTGGTGCAAGGTAGAGGTCACTGCCCCAGCCTTATGTATCCAAGGTCGACCCAATAGACAAGAGTAAGAGGGACGGATATCCATCACATAAAATGTAGAGTCAAACACCTGAGAGCCCACACGAATCAGAATGTCAACCTCTCCATGAACCATCCTTTTTGAACCATCAAAGGCCCTGACGATGATATTGCTGGGTTTCAATTCCAGGCCTTCACAATCTAAACGGTCCAAAGCCTTCTTTGGCAGCACATTCAAAGAAGAACCAGTATCCACTAACACATGTGCCAAGGTAGTGCCCCTGCATTCGATAGAGACATGCAGAGCATCATTATGGTCTCTTCCCTTTGTGGTCAGGTCAGCATCTGAGAAACCCAAGCCATTATCTGCTGTCAGATTTGCTACGCAATCAGTGAACTGGACTGCAGATGTCTCATGTGGCACATGGGCCGTCTTGAGGAATGAGATTAAGGCCTTAGCATGGGCCTCGGAGCACAGCAATAAAGAGAGCATGGAGATCTTGGAGGGCGTGTGCCCCAGCTGTTCCACAACATTAAAGTCACTCTTCTTTATGATTTTCAGAATCTCCTCCATCTCTTGTTGGAAGGCCTCAGCAGTTATAGGTACAGGTGCCTCCATCTGGGCAGGCTCAACTTCAACTCCTTTGCCCCGAGCATTGGATGACTCGGCAGCAGGAGAAACAATTGGATCAGCAGCAGGAACATATACACTTGTAGGAGTTATGAGAAGTGGTCTTCGAGCAGCAGGAGGTGCAATGTCAGGCGAGAAGATCCTGCCACTGCGGGTAACCTTGGCTGGACCAGTGATATCACAGATGCTGGCGCCTGTGTTGAACTCTTGTTTAATCCCATTCACATACACATCTGCCCCATAATGCCAGGGGATAGCTTTATCAGATACATAGGGCAGGGGCCCCGGAACAGTGATAACCACAGGTGCAACGGTCATGATTTGAACAGGCTTCTTCGGGAGAACCTGGATTGGATTATTGAATATGGTAACCATAGAAACTTCTTCCACCAGAACCAACTGAACAGCAGACTTCTTAAACAGAATCTCCTTGCTATTCATTAGGCTTTGGATACCTAACTTCAGCAAGGGACAACCAGATAGGGACACAGCACAGAACATGCAACCCTCACTGCAACCCGGAAATAAACCGGCCAGCAGCAGGTTCTTCTTGACAGTCTTCAGAGGAGTGGCTAGATCATCCACAGAAATGGCATAAGCATCTTCGTCAACAGCGTTTACCCCATGCTGAGGCATAGGAGCAGTAACTACATTCGGCCTCTCAGGCGCTTCGAACTGTATCTCCTTCGCGTCGATAAGGTCTTGCACCTTACTCCTTAACGCCCAACAGTCATCAGTAGAGTGCCCCGGGCTGTCTGAATGGTAAGCACAACGAGCATTCGGGTTGTACTTAGGAGATGCAGTATTCGGGAACTTTGGCGCCTCTCTGACAGTCACTAGGTTGGTTGAGAGCAACTGTGGCAGGATCTGTGATAGGGTCATGCTTAACCGGGTGAACTCTCTCCGGGGTCTTTCAGCCCTTTGAGGATTGGTTGGCTGAGGAGCGGCAACAGGCTTAGCAATCATTACCGCACTGACAGATTGGCGGTGCTCAGGTCTCTCTGATCTCTTGGAACCATACACGGCACTAGCCTCCTTCTTGAAGGGTTTCTTCTCAGAACTGGATGATGCACCCTTCGGAATTTTTCCAGACTTTAACCCAGCTTCAATTCTCTCTCCAGTCAGAATCAAATCAGTGAACCCAGCAGAAGAATTCCCAATGAGATGGTTGAAAAATGGCCCAGATAGGGTCCCCAAGAACATGTCTACCAATTCCCGATCAGTCAACGGAGGCTGCACCCTGCCAGCCAGGTCTCTCCACTTCTGAGCGTACTCCTTAAAACCTTCACTTGAACCTAACGACATACCCTGGAGTTGGGTACGTGTAGGGGCAAGGTCGGCATTATATTGATACTGCTTATAGAAAGCAGTAGCCAACTCCTCCCAGTTACGAACCTTGGTCCCATCCAGCTGATAGAACCATTCTAGATGAGTCCCTGAAAGACTCTCCTGGAAGAAGTGGATCCACAAATTCTTATCCGCTGAGTATGGTTGCATCTTCCGAACATAGGACCTGAGATGTAGCTTGGGACAAGACGCCCCGTCATATTTAGAAAAGGATGGTGCTTTGAATTTGTGAGGGATAATCACACTAGTGGACAAACCCAGATCTCCGAAATCCAGCCCAGGTACCTGTTATATTTCCATAGCCTTCAACCTGTCCTCCAACTGCTTGTAACGGTCTTCTGCAGGAGGGTACTGCTCTTCATCAAAATCAGTCTCGTTGTCGGAGACTACCGGACTAGGAACCCTTGCTTCTGCCTGAGGAGTACTCTTGCCAACAGAAGAACCAGCCTCTTCCTGCTGCAGAGCATTGCCAAACCTTCGGCCTGAGTTGAACAGAACAGTTCTTCTCTTCTTCTTCTTCTCCTTCTTCAGGAGCATAGCCTTCAGCTCTTCTTGGCCTTGAGCCAAACCCTTGATTAATTCCTAAAACTGCGCATTCTGCGCCTGAAGAGCCTTGATGGATGTCTCAGTTGATGACGAGTCGGGATTCATGATGCTGAAATAAACAGCGAAGAACTGTAAGCAACCTGAAAAGAGGAAAAACCTGCTATGCACATGATGTATGAAATGCGTATGAATTATGTTTTCAAAGACAATCGGGAATCAACTTTGTAAACAAAAAGGAACACACTTCATTAGATTCAACTTTGAAACTGAAATTATTCAACAGGTTGCCCTTAAGCGTTACATGAAAGGAAATACTGAAAAGGAAATAAAACTGTAAAAGCACATCTGGAGCTCCTTATTGATCCCATGGTCTCCTCTTCTCAGTACGGATGTAGGCATTCATAGCTCGCTCACTCTCCAACTGCTTTGTCAGCTTCTGGATCTTTGATTCCTGCTCGTTGAACTTTTCCCGGTAAGAATCCCGCTCTTCTCGTAGTTGCGACCAAGATCTCTTCAATGTCTCATAATCAGTAGGTATCTGAGGAGGAAGGACAGTTGGAGGAACACCATCTTTGTCAGGACACTCAAGAATGACGGGTCTGACAGCTTCATACGACATACCTAACTTCTGAGCACGGATGCGAACCCATTTGTAGTAGGCTTCCATAGGTAAAGACGTCTTTGGCCCTAACTCCCGTGGGTCAGCTTTATGAACCTTGTCCCAAGCCTTGATGAACCTATGACACAGCTCGTCACTATCCACCTGAAATTTAAAACTGATGTGAGGCACCAACATCTCATGGGGACCTGCTCTTCTTGCTCTTCCAAACTGGCGGAGTGCTAGACATGGATTGTAAGAGATCCCTCCTTGGGTACCAATCAGAGGAACATTAGGGTATTCCTCGCATCGATCAATAATAGCTATCTCATCCAAACCTCTGCAAGTCCAAATGATGTCTTTGTCGGTGAGAGACATTAACCTATGAGCCCAACCTCTTCCTTCTTGATTCTTCAGTACGAACTTAGGGAGGTGCGAAATAAACCACCTCACCAACAAAGGGATACAACACCATAGGGTTCCTCGTCTTCGGGTAGTACGAGCATGAAGCTGTTGCAAGATGTCACCCAAGAGAGTGGGCACAGGATTCTGAGACATATAGATCCTTATGGCAGTGACATTGATGAAGTTGTCAGGATTAGGAAACAGGACTAACCCATAGATTAGGAGAGCCAAGATGTCTTCATATGCCCTCTTGATGGGTCAAAGGAAGAGCTGCAGCAACATCCTCAAGCCTGAGGGTCTTTTCCCAACCAGTAAAGGGAGTCTGATCCAAGATAGGGATACCAAGAAAATCAGAGAACTCTTCCAGGGTAGGGACCAGCTGGAAGTCTTGAAAGGTGAAGCACTGGTACAGAGGGTCATAGAACTGGGTCAGAACACTCATCAACTGTTGATCCCGCTTTGTAGTGACTAAACTGAGAAGAGAACCATGCCTCTGAATGAAGGAAGTGGTATTTGGAATTCTGCTAACCAACTCATCAAGCAACTCAGGTGAACGAACAAAGTTGAACCGGATAGTATTCCTTCGCACAGGCATCATGATGTCCTACAAAACAGAGCAAAGGTGAAACCCTCTTGTCTTTGAAATGGTCAGTCCTTATGCAGGATGCATGCAATGCTCATGATGCTATGATGTTATGATAAAGCACACCACATATAGATACAAAGGCAAACATGTTAAGGCACACAAGTCACACAAGGCAAGCCCCTAAAGTTTAGGCCAACATGATGTCTAGGTACTACCCTCTTTCAGTTTGTTGGTTCATACCTGTCCTAATCAAAAGTAACCGGGTTCTTAGAGGATCCCAATATCATTGACTACCCTCAATCGGTCATAACTCCAGCATCGCAATCTTTTCTTGCGGCCAGAACCATCACGAGAGTTTAGCCTCAATGGGCGTAGCATACTGCTACAATTCTAAAGGCCAAGTTGTGTCAATTAAGGTTCCAAGGTTGTTGGTGTTTGATGACTCCTTAGAAGACCCATATTCTCCTCGTTGCGACACAAGGGATATCGGTACAGACCAAGGCGCCACACCAACGTAGCCACTTCTTCACCTGTGTCGGTCTACGCCAGACAGGTCCCTCACAGCTTATGCTACCTAAACAGGGTATCCCCAGATCCGGGTTAGGATCTATGTAACTCCGATGCAACCCACAATAGTAAAGCAAGCAAATCAATACAATTGAAAACACAGTTATGAACTAGCCCTAAGGTACACCTCACTTTAAGTTTGGTCCCCAGCAGAGTCGCCAGTTCTGTGATCGGTGGATCTGGAACTGATTGTTTAACGCTGGTTCGCGAAATGTCGCGGAAGCAAGAGTCGCCACCGTCTTTTATTTTCTCCAAATGGAAAGGACAAAAGCACAGAAAAATTCCTTATAGAGATTGCTCTCGGTTCGGGAGGTAGATTATAGAAAGGGAAGGTGTTAGAACCCTTTCTATCCATGGTTATCCATGGGCTCTTAGATACTTGCTCATTGTGTTTTCAAAAAGGTTTGTTTGCTTTTCAATGTGGGTTTTAAAAAGTTTCTTTGAAAATTCCAGTTCGACTCTTGTATCGGTCCTCAAGAGTGTTTGAAAAATTGCTTTCGAAAGCTTTTTGAAAAGGTGTCGGTGTGAAAAGTATTTTTGAATTTGTTTAAAATTTAGAGCAATTATCTAGAGTCGTCTACCTACCCTAAGGAATTCGTCTGTGTAAATGTCCTTTAAAGTAGTGCCATCCCACCATTGAGAGGTAGGTAGCACCACCGTTGGAGGTGTTCGGGTCAATTCGAGTTTGTAGGGACATGGTGATCACCAGAGCAATAGGAAGACACCTTAGAAGCTACCCTCATGCCAGGTTCCCGGATCATGAGGACTTACTAAGACATCCTCTACTCGACGATCACCTTTCGAGGCAAGGCAACAGTGAGGCGTACCCTAGGGGTGGTGTGTGCGATTCGTGTGTCGTTTTCATTTGCATTTATCTTGTCATGTTATTGGTGTTCTACGCTTGTTTTTATTTTTGTCCATTCATTCTTGCATGCGATTTAATTAACAGTTAAAAAGTTGCGAGAAAAGTAAATTCTAAGCTATTACAAATGGCGCGGGTCCACATCGCCAAAATTAACCAGGACCCGATTTGACAGAAAATAAAGAATTAAAAGTAAAAGAAAATAAATTACAAGGCTTCGGGAGAGATACATAAATATTTAAATGGAATAAAATAATATGCGAATTAATAATTAAATCGGAACGAGGGCGTTGGACCCTTTTTGTAAAGTTAAAATAATGAGGAATTAATTAAAATTAATAGAAAGAAGGAACTTGTTTTTTGGTATTTTTTAGTGTTTTAGGATTTAATATAAAAAGGAATTAATTGAAATTAAATGCTAACCCTAATTCTATTTTATTTTAATTTATTAAGAAAGCGTTAGAATTTAACCTAAATTAACCCTAATTTTTTTACATGCAAATTTAATTATAAAAATATATAAAATATTTAATTATTTAATTATTTGATTATCATGAAAAAAAATAAAAAGGAATAAAAACATTAATTAAACCCTAATTTAAACATTTTTTAGATTTTGTTATGAAAATATTAAATTAAACCCTAATTTAAACTAATTAATTTACATGCAAATTTATTTACAAGAAATATTAAAATAAAACAATATTTATTATTTTTTCTGATTTTTATGTGTATTTTTTTTTATGAAAATAATTAATTAACTAAACAAATAATAGTTAAAAGAAAATAGAATTAATAAATAAATAAAAAAACATAGCAAACCTAGGGGGTTCAGACCCCAAATAGGAGGTGATTCTTTAGAAATTCAGGCCCATTAATCTTGCTGGCCCTTTTGACTTTTCAGGGGGTATGCTAGCGCGTTGACTGGGACTACCATATGCCTTGGATCTGGACCTTTGATTTGATGCAACTGGACAGGTGGACGTTGATTTTTTGAGGATGTACAATGGACCACAACATTATGCCTGCATATGATTGTTAGTTGGAAAATAATATTGAGAAAGTGAAAACCTGGGGCTCGAACCCAGGTCAAGTACTTGACCAATCCTTATGCTTGCCAGTGGAGCCAGATGCGCGTGTTGTATGTAACATAATAAACAAATAATATCAAACAAAACCAAATCGTTAGTGGGTTAGAGCGCGTAAATTTAAACCAGCCTATCACATCTTGCCACGATATCGTCTTCTTCTTCGTCCCTGAAATACAAAAACAAAGGCAACGTTTTTCATGGCGTTTTCTTAGGCCAGCTACTAAAAAATAGCGATTAGCCCTGTGACGCTCATAAATTGAGCGCGAGGGTCTCAAACGTTTCGTCCAAGCCTGCTGAATATGTTCATGGCACTGTGGTTCGCTAATTTTACGCTATTTGAAAACGCCCAATTCACAACTCTGAAAACCCTAGAATTTGGCAATGGTGAAATCGTCTATAATGCATAATAATTCAATCAAACACATGGGTTAGCTTCAGAATAGTATAAGGAACATGAATCCAACATTAAAAAAAGCTAAATGCGCATGAATTGGGATGCACGATTGTGAAAAAAAAAGCAAGAAAAGTTAGTTTCTGTACAACGATTCTTTGAGTTTTGATGGATGTTTTTGATCGGAAATCGTTCAATGAACCTCCAGGAAGATGTTTGAACAACTATTATGCCTTGAATCAGCCTGCAAAAGGGTTTTCAGTTTTGAGTTTCTTAACAAAAATTTCAAGTTTGATTGTTAGGTTTCTGAGCAGCTGCGTGTGTAATGGCACCAGGGTTGTGATCCTTGCATATGTAGTAATGAATTAGGTTAAAAAGAATCATCCAAATCTCTTGCATTCATAGTTTTTGAAAATTGATTTTCAAAGATCTTTTCAATCTTTTTCCATGTGTTTTTGTTCTCAATCATACCAATTCTCTCCAAATCTTTCCATATTAGATTTCACACGAATTATTGAGTAGATTTTGTGCACAAAAAGATTGAAAAAATTAGGTTAAGCATTTTTCATATATTTAATTTGATTTAAATGAATTATTATAAATAAAAATTCAAATAAATAAATAAAAAATGAATAAAGACTTCCCTCTGGGCCAAGTAGTCGTGCATATACCTTGGGTGATGAATTGTGGAAGAAAAATGGGCCCATTAGCAATTTTAGGTCATTTGAATCAATGTTGACTTTTCAAAATATCCAAAAATTTCCCAACTTCCACAAGGCATAACTTGCTCAATTTTTAATATTTTCTCATGTTCTTGGACATTTTGGAAAGGTCTTTGAGTCCTCTAACCAATGCCTTTGGTCCCATGTCATTTGGATTTACCAATCTCAAGTTATGGCCTTTGACTTAAAGTCCCTTTTTGTTGACTTTTGAAAATGACCTATAATGTTGAAATTGATAACTTTTTGTGAGAGCATTTATTGGACTTGAAGTATGAAGATGAGTTGTAGGAAATGTCTTTCTCTTAAAAATGAGCTTTGGATGGAATTTTTCTGATAATCCATGTGAAAGTTATGCCCTGGTCAATTTACAGTTGACTTTTTCAACTGTCCAAATAAGGAAACTTTTGCATCTTGATGATTTCTGAGCCAAATTTTGAGAATCATGATCAAGCATTGATCAAATGATGTTTGTGGCTTCAAAATGATATGTTGACCAAAAATTTGAACTTTTGACTGCCAAATGACCATTTTGCCCCTACAGTTGACTGTGTGCAATTAGGGTTTTGACAGTGCAATTTTGTGCTGAATGTCTTGAAACTTGATATGAGGATGCTTGACCATATTTATAGGTATGTGAGACTTGATTGGACCTTTGGAAACTTCATTTTCTTGATCAGAGCACAAACCCTAATTTTGACTGTTCAGGAGGCCCTTACACTGTGCAACCCTTGGGGAACTTTGAAGCTTGACTTGGCAATTTCTTGAGAAATATGGGAGGGCAAATTTTGGGGTACAACAGCTTCCTTCGAGCAACCTACTTCAATCCACAAGCTTCGATTTGGAAATGGTTTCCTTTGAGAATACCTTCTTTGATCCATAAGTTTTGACTGGGCACTGGATTCCTTCAAGCAACCTGCTTCGATCCACCTCTAAACCCTTCGACACACATAGTTTCGACACTATGAATTATAAGTCTATCTTCATGCTTGCTTCGATCCACAAGCTTCAACCGGGCAATGGCTTCCTTCGAGCAACCCGCTTCGATCCACCTCTAAACCCTTCGACACACATAGTTTCGACACTATGAATTACAATTTAACAAAAAAACTTGTTGATAATAGTTCATTGCAAGACAATGATCAATTCGACGTAAGGATAGATGGTTGTGGCATTTGAAGTTTGGAAATTTGAACTTTTGACCACTTAATCAACTGATTACTCAAGATATGGTTACTGATATTCCAAGTCTTGAGATGCCTGAAAAAACTTTGTGAAGTTTGTTTAGTAGAAAAGCAATCCATAAATTCTTTCGTTTCGACTATGCCAATGAGATCATCTTGCATACTCAAGGTGGTACATTCAGATGAATGTGGTCCATTCAATGAACATACAATTGGTGGAAACAAGTCGAAGACAGAATTTTGAAGAACATTGATCAAATCCATAGGTCATGCTACATGATCTTGCTTTGCAAGCCTCACACTTGTGTTTCACTCCATAATTAATTGTTTACACAATTAATTAAGCTCTTACCCAAATGTTTAAAGTATTGTCCAAGCCAATTTTCCCTTAATGGTACAAAGCTACCATTTCCATTTTAGAAAATAAAGCTTTATGCAAAATGTCAATGCATTGAGCCTTGTGACCTTTATCTCTGATTGCAAGCAATATCCAAAGCATGAATCAAGTCTCTACACCCAACAAAGATCAGGCCATGCTTGTACTTGAACTTTGGAACCATGAAAATCCATTCAACTTGATTTTTTCATTTTCAACTAAACCATAACATGTTATCTCAAGATTCTGGTTACTACAAGATGTCAAACCTCTTCCCTATAAATAGATACATTATTTGCAACATAAAAAAAAGAGATTACCAGCCTTAGAACACTCTAAAAATCCTTGAACTCAGAATCTACATCCAAAATACATTGCTTGCCATTTCTGACTTTGAAGAGCCAACTCCAAAATCCTTCGTGCATTTTCCATTTTATTTCATTCGAACATCATCTATACACCACATAGACACTATCTCAACCCTTAAACCACCTCTGTAATTCCTTCTTCCTCATCTACCATTTTCAAAAAAATCCACATTTGCAGCTTGACTTGTCCAAAATAGTTGGGCAAGCTACAAGACATTTTAGCAATTGTAGTAGCTTCAGGGAGGTCCAAGAAAGCTTAATCCATCATCAAACCATTTCTGGAAGTCGTGTAGAAGTCCTTCGAATTTCACTTTAAGAGTTAAGTTTTTCAAACTTTGAACTCTTCATTCAAGCATCATTTGTATATACATTATGAAGAAAAGATGTAGATATCATGTCTAGGAAGCTGACCATGTCCATAGTTTTGATTATCTTTGCTTGTACATTGAGAATTTCTTCTCTGATTAGTTAGGTTTTAGTTTTAGTACTGAACAAAATTCATGCTAACCTTCGACCCATAACTTTTGAAAATTATGTGGTTAGATGCGTATTCAAAATTTAGGCAGGTTTGATATTTACATTTTTCGATTTGGATGAGAAATGAAGATTTTAGAAGCTTGACAATGGAGTTATCATGGCCTGTGCGCGAAGGAAGAAGATGAAGCCATGTTCAAAATTTCAGAAATGAATTCATTTTATATTTAGTGCAAGTTGGATGACCAACGAATGAAACAGACCATCCCAGTGGTACAAACAGCGCGCACGTAAGGCATTCATGTATAAGGTCCTGGGTTCAAGCCCCATCGACATATTTTGTATTTATTTTTTCATTTTTTCCAAACTAACATGCAGGTTTATAACATATTGAGTGCTGGCTGTTTTGAATGGAAGGTGTGGAGAACCTGGGTTCAAATCTTGACAGGACCAAAACAAATTTTTATCACTTGTTTTTTTTCATTTTTTTTTAACAAACTTCAACATTTTTTCAACTAATCAAAACAACTCCTTTTGAGTTGATTTTTTGCACACTCTTTATTTACAATGTCTATTTTATGAATATATAAAAATATCACAAAAAATATTTTATTTTCATATTTATTTTAATTAACCAAAAGCCTTCCATAAAAAAACCCTAAAAATGATTTCTTGATTAATTTGATTTTCTTTTAACTTAGGATTAATTTTCCTATTTTTTATTAATCATATCCCTTTAGGTTAATTAGGTCAAGACAATTTTCCTAACAAAAATCCAATGCAAAATCCATTTATTTTTGTATTCCTTGTACATTATATTCATATCATTTCTTGTACAAATTCAATATGATTGTAATAGATAATTAGGGTTTAATTTCTTGCAATCCCCATTTGTAAATTTGTATCCCCCTCCCCAAATTATGTAATAGCGTAGTAAATTTACTTTCCGCAATTTATCCCTTTCATATCAATGCTAGTAAATTAGGATTTGTATGGAAAGATAAAATCAATACATAGAAAACCTTTTTCAAGATAAATCAAGCATGAAATACAAAAACTTGCACACTTGCACCTCTAGGGTTACCTCCACTTGTTTCCTTATGAAAAATGGTCATGTTATGCATGTGAGACGTCTTAGCAAAAACAATAAATAAAATACAAGATCATAGTCCCTCGATGACGCTTCGAATGTGGCCTTATAAATGATCTTAGTCCCTCAAAGAAATGCTAAGATATCTCACAACATTGCTATTGATGACTATACGACGACCCATGCCCGTCCTTTTACATCCAAAGATGAGGCTTCTTACCAATCAATGGTAAGATAGCAATATCAAAGGAATGAAGAAATGAACAAAATACTTTTGAGTAGGTAGAACGTTCTTAGTTGCTTGCTCACAATCCATCTTCAAAAAACAAACATCTTTTCAAACACACCAAATACTTTCAAAACATGAAATATTTTCAAAAAGTCCAACACTTTGTATGCATTCTTATAGAGACGAGAATCTTTACAAAGTTTTCCTAAACGAAGGCGCTTTTCAAAATACTTTCAAAACCCACCACAAACACATTTCAAACCAAGCAATTTCAAAAGTGATCTAGCAAGCAACTAAGAGTCAATAGATAACTATTGATGAAAAGGGTGCTAACACCTTCCCTTATCATAATCTACCCCCCGAAATCAAGAAAATATCTCAAAGGTCTTTCCTGTTCTTTTCACCCTTTCCTTATTGGATAAAAGAAGAGTCGGTGGTGACTATTTCTATCCATAACAATTGCAATCAAACGCAAAACAACCAAGTTAATTCTCCCACCGCATTACAGTATGCATCCTGAGATGTCAAAAAAGATCAAGGCTGAAGTTATGAAATATTTTAACGTCGGGTTCTTAGCTGTTACTTCTTATCCATAATGGGTTTCAAACGTGGTACTGGTACTTAAAAAGGACAGCAAGGTATGTATGTGTATGGATTACAGAGATTTGAATAGGGCGAGCCCCAAGGATGACTTTCCGCTTCCCCATATTGATATTCTGGTTGACAACACTGCATAACATAAGATATTCTCCTTCATGGACAGTTTCTCCGGGTATAATCAGATTAAAATGGCACCTGAAGATATGGAGAAAACAACTTCCGTCATGCAGTGGGGCACCTTCTGCTACAAAGTTATGCCATTTGGGTTGATGAATGTTGGGGAAATTTATCAGCGTGCTATGGAAGCCTTATTTCATCATATGATCCATCACGAGATAGAGGTCTACATCGATGATATGATAGTAAGGTCTCATACTGAAGAAGAGCACTTGGATCACTTGCAGAAACTGTTTGAAAGATTGAGGAAGTACAAGTTAAGACTGAATCCGAACAAGTGCACCTTTGGAGTAAGATCTGGTAAGCTCATAGGTTTCGTTGTCAGCAACAAAGGTATTGAAGTAGATCCTGTAAAGGTTAAAGCTATCCAAGAGATGCCAACTCCCCGCACCGAGAAGGAGGTTAGGGGATTCTTGGGAAGTCTAAACTACATTACCATATTCATTTCCCACCTAACCGCTACTTGTGATCCAATCTTCAAATTACTAAAGAAAGATTAATTAGTGAAGTGTAATGACGACTGGAAGACTGCCTTTAACAAAATCAAGGAGTATCTTCAAGAACCTACAATTTTGATGCCGCCGGTTAAAGGAAGACATCTGATCATGTACTTAACAATATTAGAAAATTCAATGGGGTGTGTGCTGGGGCAGCATGACGAGTCTGGTCGAAAAGAGCATGCAATATACTACCTTAGAAAAAAGTTTACTGTTTGTGAAACAAGATACTCAATGCTCGAGAAAACCTATTGCGCTTTGGCATGGGCTGCTTGTCGACTAAAACAGTATATGTTGACCCACACCACTTTATTGATATCCAAAATGGATCCTATCAAATACATATTCGAGAAGCCCACTCTGTCTGGAAGAATAGTAAGATGGAAAATGGTCCTGACCGAATATGACATTCAATACAATACCCAAAAAGCAATAAAAGGAAGTGTGTTAGCTGATCATTTTGCTCATCAAGCTGTGGATGACTATCAATCCATGAATTTCGAGTTCTCGGACGAGAACATCATGTTAGTGACTGATCGTGAAGAACCTAGACTGGATAAAAGACCTAAAAAAGGTTCCCGATGGATTATGTTTTTTGACGGAGCTTCCAACGTGCTTGGAAATGGAATTGGTGCTGTGATTATGTCTCCCGAAGGCTGTCATACTCCTTTCATTTCCAGGCTATGTTTCAACTATACCAACAATATGGCTGAATATGAAGCATGCTTTATAGGCCTCAAGGCTGCTATCGACTTGAGAATCAAATTATTGAGTGTGTTTGGAGACTCGTCCCTGGTAATCAGTCAAATCAGAGGAGAATGGAACACGAAGCATCCTAATCTCATCCCTTACTGAGAGCATGTGTTGACATTGATTTCACATTTTAAAGAAGTTACCTTTGAGCATTTTCCACGAGAAGAAAATCAATTAGCAGACGCGCTAGCTACTATGTCATCCATGTTTAAAGTCCGATGGGATAATGAAGCTACTCAGATCACTGTTGAGAGATTGGACGAACCAACATACTGTTATGAGGTTGATACTGAAGAAGTAGTGGACAAACCCTAGTTCCACGAAGTGAAAAGATACCTTGAAGCCCAAGAGTATCCTGAGGGAGCTTCCGTTAATAATAAGAAATTCCTAAGAAGGTTCTCTGCCAAGTTTTTCCTTAGTAACGGAATCCACTACAAGCGCAACCACGATTCTACTTTGCTTCGGTGTATAGACAAGAGTGAAGCAGAGAAGATTATGGCAGATATGCACGAAGGTACCTTTGGCACCCATTCTAGTGGCAACACAATGGCTAAGAAGATTCTGAGGGCAGGGTACTACTGGTCCACTATGGAAGCAAACTGTTATCAGCATTCTCAAACTTGTCACAAGTGCCAGATCTATGCCGATAAAGTACATGTGCCTCTGGTTCCCTTGAATGTCTTGATTGCTCCCTGGCCTTTCGCAATGTGGGGCATTGATATGATCGGAGAGATTAGACCTACTGCTTCTAATGGGCACCACTTCATCCTGGTTGCCCTTGATTACTTCACAAAGTGGGTCGAGGCAACCTCATTTGCTTCTGTTACCAAGAACGTCGTTGACCAGTTCATCTGACATAATCTTCTGTTGGTATGGTATCCCAGAAAGAATCATCACAGATAATGGTACCAATATCAATAATACTATGATCACTGAGCTCTGCACACAATTCAAGATTCAGCACCATAACTCTTCTCCTTACCGGCTGAAGATGAATGGCGCTGTAGAGGCCGCCAATAAAAACATCAAGAAGATCATACAGAAGATGACAGTGACATACAAAGACTGGAACGAGATGTTACCATTGGCTCTTCATGGTTACCGTACCTCAGTATGCACGTCAACAGAGGCAACTCCTTTCTCTCTTATATACAGTATGGAAGATGTCCTACCCATCGAAGTCCAGATCCCTTCCTTGAGAATCATGAAGGACGCGTGTTTGAATGAAGACAAATGGGTTCAGACTCGACTTGACCAATTGAACTTGATTAACGAGAAAAGGCCAGCGGCTATTTGTCATGGTCAGATATACCAGAAACGTATGATCAAAGCTTTTAACAAGAAGGTTGGACATAAGGAATATCAAGTTGGCGACCTAGTAATCAAGCGCATTATCCTACCACAAGGTGATCCTAGGTGAAAATGGACTCCCACATATGAAGGACCATTTATGATCAAGAACATATTTTCTGGTGGAGCCATTTATTAACCACTATGGACGGTGATGACCTCCCGCGTCCTGTAAACATGTACATAGTTAAAAGATACTACGCATAAATAGAGACCTGCTAGGTTGACTGGCCCAGGCAAAAATAAGGGCATCCTGGCGAACCAAAAGGGTTCACGAAAAAGTTAGGGATATATATATATATATATATATATATATATATATATATATATATATATATATATATATATATATGAAAAAAAATGTACACCCGGCAAGCCGAAAACCTGAAAAGACGGCTTGGGAAAAAAAGGGTATCCCGGTGGACTGAAAACCTGAAAGGGAGATCCAGGCAAAAGTTAGGGATTAAAGGCGTATAACTATGTCCCGTTGGATCACCTTATAGTCAAACTTCAGTATCAAGTGTCAAATTTAAATGGTACTAATCAATCTAGTCAGCTTCGGTCAAGCAACAAAGTGATGAGACGCTCAAAGATATAAAGGCAATAGCTGAATAGGAATCCAATGGGATCATTTCACATAGCTGTTTTTCTTTGTACATTTCTTTTTATAGTTTTCATTCTTACGAAGGCATTCTCTTATTAGGATGTTTGTCTCCTTGTACAAAAACGCCTGTTATATGAAAACTTCTTCAGATTAATACAAAAGTTATCTCTATGGAAATGCATAAACTATTTGTTTTTATTTTTCTGTTTTGTTTTTCAAAAATGTCCAGTGATTATTTTTAACATATGCATTTGAATATAATCACCGTTTACAAATACACGCATAAAAAACATAAAGACAATTATTAATGGCTTTAAGAAACAAGACAATATCTAAAAATCCATCTGCAAATCCCCAAGCAGTTTACATAGTTTTCTTTCCCCAGTAGAGTTTATTTCTCTAGCCACGGAAGTCCATCTCCTAGCAATTCAATTTCAACAAATAATGAAGAATCACATTCTTCATCCCCAGCTGAGTTGGTCTTAAAAAAGGAGTCGTGTGGATTTCTCCCTAAATAAAACACCTCCATAGCAGGTCGTCAAAATATTCTCTTCAACAAGGTTTATTTCCCCAACAAACTGTAATTTCCCTACCTTGATTTTTCTTCTTAGACAATTACAAATCAACAGACGAAACCCCTTAACCCCCGGTAGAGTCATTGCAATCTTCAACGAAGTCGTTACTATCACCAAAGGTTACTATAAAGCCTGGAACCCGACCAGATAACAGTTGACTCCTTTCTTTCAAAGCAAGTTACTACGAAGCCTTGACCCGACCAAATACTAGTTCAACTTCATCTCTTTCAAATCAAGTTACTACGAATACTGGACCCTACTAGATAATAGTTTAACTTCTTCAAACCACTACCAAAAGTCCTCCTCCCCGATAGAGTTTTCTACTATCCCCAGTGAGTTGCTGAAGAGCCTGGAATCTGACCAGATAACAATTAACTTCTTTATCCCTGGCAAGTTGTTAACTTCCATTCTCTCCAATCAAGAGATAACTCCCCAGTAGCGTAACATATAACTAAAAATCCCGAACTCTTTTCCCCAAGCAGAAATCAACACTCTCCACAGAGTTTCCCTCATGCAAAATCAATGTCCCCCAGCGGATTTCTCCTCAACCAACAAAACAGGAATACCCAGTGGAAACATTCTAAACAAATAATGAAGAATCACATTCTTCATCCCCAACAGCAATCAGGGATTTATTTTCCCTCATTTCAACGATGCTACAACGAACAACTGATCAGTTCATATATTGCATTCATACATTACTTTACAAACATCATAGAATATGCATACAGTATAATCTCATTTATTTTGAGAACATCATTACACAATGTATGTCAGGCATCAAGACATTGCATACAACTAATTTTGTACCTTTTCAGGAAAGATCAACAAACAAATATCATCATCAATTTTCAACAGGTTCTGAATTAATGCATGAAACAAGACAGGACCACTATTTGTGAACAACTTATTATAGATTAATATATGAAACAAGACAGGACAACTATCTACATGAGCATATTGAGGATTAAATCTCGAAACAAGACACATAAACTATCTTTCTTTCGCTAAGGTCAGAGACTAATTCTTGAAACAATCCATGGAAACTATCTCTATGACCAACAAAAAGTAGGT
Source organism: Vicia faba (assembly GCA_948472305.1). Taxonomy (NCBI): domain Eukaryota; kingdom Viridiplantae; phylum Streptophyta; class Magnoliopsida; order Fabales; family Fabaceae; genus Vicia; species Vicia faba. The sequence goes on along the minus strand of OX451737.1, from coordinate 1,678,301,713 downwards.
TCCAGATTAATACCTGAAACAAGATAGGAAAACTATCTGTGAACAACTGATTATAGATTAATACTTGAAACAAGACAGAACAACTAGCTACATGAGCAGCTTGAAGATTAACTTCCGAAACAGGACGGGGAAACTATCTTTCTCTTTGGTTAGATAAAGATCAATTCCAAAAATAGGACGGGGCGACTATCTTCATCACCAATGGCATCAACTCTCGAAACAAGATGGGTTTTCCAATAAATTGATTGTAGATAAATTCTTGAAACAAGACGGGGCAACTATCTACATGACAAACACTTCCTTCTAGACATCTACTGTTTCAGTATAAATCGACCAAAGATTTATTCTGATACTTCTTCCAATTTCTACCAACAGTCACTCTGGATGGAATTTGTAAGCCCATATCCGACAAACTCTACATCAACTCTCCAAATTGCATCTTTAAGCCCATTTATGATGCAATCAACCACCACATCATTGAGTGGAAATTTCTGGGCACTCTAGTGTTCAATCATCTTCCACCTTCAAGTCACGAATGGCGGACTCGCCAATCTAACTCTTCAGGTTTAAGAAGATTGAACAGGGGCAGCTGTTGTACCCAAAAAATTTCCCTCTAATTTCTCAAGATATTTCCTACAAATATCTTCAATGCCTCAAGTTTGCGCAAGTATCGATTAGGTCAAACAATCTCCTCGACACGGATGCCTCAAATTAGGGTTTGAGTTTGTACAAAGGCAGTCAGATTTCTAATGTTTCAAATGACTTCCATGGATCATTATGGACCCTCAGGATTACTTATGTCAAGTTTCAAGTCTTGGATCACGATTTTCCAAGAAAGTCATTCAAATTATCAAAATGGCAAAATGGGCAAAATTAGGGTTTTGACTGAAAATGGTCGAACTTTGATTTTTGACCTAATACATGACTTATTGGTTGGAAGCAGGATCTCAAGGAACCAAGCGCGTCATGTTAACCTAATTGCATATATCAATTCATCTCCTGAGATCAGTGGATTGATAGACGAAATTCGGTCAACTGGTGGAAAAAGTCAACTGTACATTAAAAAGTCAAACTTTGACTTTTTGACCAAATTTGAGTCCCAAAAATCACATTTCATCAAGACATCCAAAATATGAAATTTAATCATCAAAAATCAAGAGAGTCAAAAATCTAACTTTGCAAGACTTGGAAATTTTTCTAAGTATTTTCTATACTTGTTAATTTCATTGCTTCATGACATTTTTTCACTACAAGTCAAACTAATTTAAGATGTTACAAATAATTCAAGTTATTACTAAGTGGCATTTTTGAAAAATTACAAATCCTAAGTTTGGTCTTGTTTGAACTCTTTCCCTTTGACTCAAACCTTGCCACAATGCTTTGTCTTTGATAGAATCTGCATAAATTGTTCCACAAACCAGATTTTGTATCATGCTACAAACAATGTTGTCCAATCTTGCTGTACTACCCACATAATAGCCCAAAACCATGTCAAAAAGCAGCCCTTCTATGCTATCTCTAAACACTGCCACAACACTCTAAAACTACTGCAAAACAGCCCTGCTATGCTGCTCAAAACCCAGTCCAAGTCTGCATTATCTCAGCCCCATATTTGCATTAAACTAGCACATAAGAGTTGCATAAAAAAAGCTATGAAGACAGCATACCCAAATAGTTCAAATTGTTATTTGTTTCCCTCCCAAAGTCTCAGTAAAACTCATCTATAAATAGATTATTTTCACAACACACAAGAGGTTGGCTTTTAGGGAGATAATATAGAGTTTTTGAGCAGAAAAAACAACATTCTTTGTAACCTTTGCTCATACAAAAAACCAGCTCTACTTTCATTCAAAATAGAAACCTGCAATCCATTATTCCATCTTACAAACTCTCCCATAAGCCAAATACCTTATCACATAGAGATTGTTCAAACACAAAAACAGTTTCTGTAGTGCCATTATCTTGACCCTCCAAACACAAAAAAAGTATTGTACAACTTGACTGAGTTAGTGTGATTCAACAGTTTGGGACAACTTCCTGGAGATTCATTGGAGCCATCACAACAGCTGGAAAAGTACTAAAACTTAAAACACCAAGTGCAGTCTCAAGGTAAGTCATCTTGACTTTGCATTTTTTCGTACATCATTAAGGATTTATTTTTGAAGATAAAAATGTAGTAATCATTGCCCATTTGAGCTAACCATTTGCTTGCTGTTTATGTTTATCGATTATATGCTGTAAACTGGCCCAAATAGGCAATAAAACAATGTTTAAGGAAAAAAATTACAGCATGAGTCAACACATACCCACTTGGGTCAACTCATTCTAGTGAAAAAACAGAGTATGAGTCGAAACATAGCCTTATGCATCGACTCATACTGCTATCCAGGTCCCAAAACAGAAGGATGCAAGGTGCATGACTCGATACAAAACGCGTATGTGTCGACATAAATAGGCGTATGAATCAACATATACCCTTACGCATCGACTCATACTGAGTTGGTTTGGTTTTACAAAGGCAAGGAAAGTTATGTGTTGATGCATATCAGCATGTGTCGACACATAACAGTTAAAAATGCAATTTTTCCTTTATTTTACACTATTTTTAGATTGTTTTCATTATTATTCGATATGGTTGTAATATTTAAGTTTCTACTCCATCCCCATTTGTAATTTGTACCCCCCATTCCCCTAATGATGTAATAGTGTAGGATTTTAATTTCCGCAAATTTATCGCTTTTCATATAACTGTTAGTAATTAGGGTGTGCATGGCAAGATAAAATCAACCGTTAGAAAACCCTAATTTCAAAGACAAAAATGTGTGAAATCAAACACTCTATTTACACGTGCACCTCTAGGGTAACCTCGTTTGTTGCCTCAGAAAATAGTCATGTCCCTCGAAATGGGCGTTTTAGCAAAGACCCTCGATAAAAAAAGATCTTAGTCCCTCGATGTCCCTCGATGTTGCCTTTGGTAAACGATCTAGTCCCTTATGAAAATTGCTAAAACGTCTCATAAGTTGCTTTCTATATCTATACGTTTAACCCATGCCCGTCTCTTCACATGCAATGATGGGGTTTCTTACAAATCAATGGTAAGATAGCAACATCTAAAGGAGGAGGGAAAGAACAAAGACCTTTTGAGTAGGTAGGACCTCGTAGTTGCTTGCTCATAAAACTAAAACCATTTTCACACTCACATTTTCAAAACATCTTCAAAAAAAAAACATCTCTTTGAACTATTTTCAAAACCAACACTTTGTATACATTCTTATAAGACAAGAACCATTACAAAGTTTTCTGAAACAAAGAGGTTTTCAAAATACTTTCAAAAAACCCACCACAAACACATTTCAAATAAAGCATTTTCAAAAGTGATCTAGCAAGCAACTAAGAGCCTGTAGATAACTACGGATGAAAAGGGTGTTAATACCTTCCCTTTTCATTACCTACCCCCCGGACTCAAGAAATAATCTCGAAAGGTATTTCCCGTTCTTTTCACCCTTTCCTTTATTGGATAAAAGAAAAGTCGGTGGTGACTCTTACTATCTGTAATATTTGCGATAAAACGCAAAACATCCTGAGTCAGTTCTCCCACCATATCACAAATAGTTTGAATGAGGTTTTTATAGTGAACACTCCTTTCTTATTTTCAATTCAAATGTCACACTTTATAAGAAATGTTCTAATTATAGGTGAAGACTAATCATATATGACCATTTCTATAAGGATAGATGATTTTAGCCATGAAATTATGCTTTAATTACTAAAAAGTTAATGTTACATTGTGGCCTCTCGAATCCAAAGATGAAAGTCCTCTTGTCTTGAAACTTGAATTATTAAAATACAACTAATATTATTCATCATGTACTTTTTACTATTCTTTTTCTACCTTATATCAAAAAGTACATTGTGTATTTTCACATCACTACTTGGTACTTTTGATTTTACTTGGCGTCCAAGTAACTTTTGTAACCATGGTTCATATCCTTGGAGTTGGTATCCTTGATGCTTGTATCCTTGGGTGCATTTTTTATCCGTCTTTCCATTTTTCAATAATGTTATTCTTTTAACAATCAGTACACCATAATATAATATCTTGAGTGAGAATGAATAAAATTTTCTTATTTATTTCCACTCAAGAGTACACATCAAATAAAAAATAAGACCATACTCTTAATTAATATTTACAAAAAGTTTGTTATCTTCAAAACATAAAAAATGATTTTTTTCTCAGTAATTTTTTGTCAAAAGAGTGAAAAGGATCAAATTTCAATTCAGACAAGGTAATTGACCCAAATACTTGCAAGCCTAAACAAAGCCTAATTCCTGGAAGGAATTCTTCTTGTGCAGTGAACTTGCGATAGTGAAGAATGGTTGAAATCAAAGGAAAATCGTCGATCGAACAAAATCTTGACTAGAAAATCCATATAAAAAATGAGGGTTATAAAATAAGTAAAATTTGTTGGAAAAGTATTCACCTCGTGCATCGTATCCAATGTGGCTCACAATGGCGGATTGAAGAAGACTTTGGCGCTAAATAACCCTAAAGGAAATTTCATTGGCCAATTATAACTTTGAAAATCTATAAATAAGGCTTGACTAGTAGGTTTTAGATATCATATTTACATGTTAGTTTTCATATTAATTTTTGTAGTTTAGTGAAACTCTCACTAAGAGATAAATAGACTGTTATAACAACATAAGGCATGTAAAATTGGAGCAGATGAGGACTTAGAGATTGTACCAATGTGGTTCTACTTCTACATATCTTGCTACCGCTGTCATGTGTGTTGTGCCCCAAAATTTGCTCTCTCATTTCTCAAGGGATCATCCTGGATCCTCAGGATTGCTTCTGTCAAGTTTCAAGTCTCAGATTACAATTTTTCAAGAAAGTCATTCACAAGGGCAAAATAGTCAAATACACACTGAAAAGTTAAACTTTGACTTTTTTATCAAAATAAAGTTTCAAAAATCATATTTCATCAAGACATGAAGTTGGTTCATCAAGAAAATCAAAAGTCAAAAATTATTTGAAAAGTCAAATTTCTAAACACTTGGAAAATTTTTTAAGTGTTAAGAAAATATGATAATTACATAACTTTGGGCCAGATTTTCATCATGATGCAAGATGATTCAATCAGAACTTCTGACATGAAAGTTATAGATCTCAATGAGATCTAAAACATTGCTTAACAGAACTTCTCCTAGAACTGCTGGGATTTCAAGTTATAAATCCTTGAAGACACGTTCATGAAGCTAAAACACTTAGTAAATTCTGGGCATTTCTAAGTCAGAATTTAGACAGAACTCCTGGCCTAATTTTCGCACAAGTACAATCAGAATTTGCAAAAGTGATTCAGAAAGGGATGGCAGAACATGTTACAAGCTTTCTATAGAATTCCTTCAGATCATGCTGGAGTAGGGAGAATCGAAGGTCAGAAGTTCTACTCTTCGATCAGAACATGACCCTTAGAATCCAATTCTTCAACGTATGGAAGTTGTGTTCTTCAATCAGAACATGACCTTCGAGTCCTCCTCCAACCTTGCCTCAATTTTCCAAGCTTTGACTGAAGCCTTGTATTGTTGCTTGCTTGTTGTGCACAAGCTTCGATTGGGCATGTTTTCCCTTTAAAATATCCTCCTTTGATCCAAAGGGGAATGGCTTCTTGTCAGTACTCCTTCGATTGCACCACTGTCTTTGCATGTTGGCTTGACTCACAAATGCAATAGCTACCCGCATGCAAGATGGATCCTAACTTCTAATGAGCATTTATTTTCCTTGGAGCAAGCTTATTTCCTACTTCTACTAGGCAAACCATCCCTTTGGGCGTGCCTTCAGCGCACAAAAGCAAGAACTTCTCCAAACTGGCCTTAGAATCATAAAAACTCCCACTAGCCAAAAGACCCCTCAGCGTGTCACCAGCGCACATATCCCTCTTCAGTTTGTCTTCAGCACAAGGCCAAGAATCCTTCAAAGTTACCTTTGATCACAAGGCACTGGCCACCTTTATGCCAGCTTCGCCTAGGAAATGGCCTCCTTTATGCCTGCTCTAACCTGTTTCATGCTAGCATCCACAAGGCATAGGCTGCCTTTGTGCCGGTTTCGACTGGGCGCAGACTCCCCTTTGAAACATTTGTATACACTTCAGCATGCAGAAGGCCCAGTTGAAGGTCACACAAGAGGCCCATTCGAAGAAAGTAATACTAGAGCCAGTCTAAGGGTACACAAGAGGTACATTTTACGAAGCATGCAGAAGGCCCAATTGAAGGCCACACAAGATACCTATTCGAATAATACATGTTTGGTCCATTCAAAGGACACATACCTGGTTGGAACGAATGTTGTTTTAGTCTTGTCGAAAGTTGTGGAAAGATGGAGGATTCGATTCAAAGGATCAAGTTGAACATTTATACCCATAGGCTAGGCTATGTGTTTCCCCTTTTCAGGCCGCAAACCTATGACTCACTCTATATTTAATTGTTTATACAAGTTAAAATAGGCTTTTACCCATTTGTTCTCCAAGACAACTTGCCCTTAATAGTATAATACTACTTTTAGAAAGTTTTTTTTCTTGAGCCTTGCGCCTGTTTTTCTTCTGCAGGAAGCAATCCATCTAAACCATTCATCTTGCTATCTCATCTACAAGTGGACATTTACTTTCCAGTTGAGCCTTATTTTATTATTTTTACTCCCAAACTTCCCAAAACCTTTCTCTATAAATAGAGAGATCCTTTACAAAGAAAATAAAAAGAGAGGGGGAAGAGGGAGGAACGAATCTTCAAATTTCTCAAACACCACAAAATTCTCAAACACTTAAACACTTATGATTATACAAACCCAGAATCCAAATACTTGTCTCTTTCAAATCTGAAACATCCTTACATCTTCCATCCTTCGAATCCAGCAAAGAAGGACATTTCACTTGTTTTGCTCTTTCGAATCCAGTGTCAAAGGCCTACCCTTGGTCTCTCCCTTTGAATCCAGAAGCATTCAAGGCAACCACTTCAAGATCCAGCACACACTCTAGCCTCAAGAAAGGTAAGTTTCTCTAAACCTTGAACTTTTCGTTTCTTGCATAACATGTAAATACAATTCCTTTTCGATTCAAACACATACATACAATTGCTCTTCTTTTCGTTTCCATCCTTTTAATATGTTTCATGGTTAACAACCTTCTGGGTTTTTGCTCTTTGTACATTTAAACATGCTTTAAGAAATAACATGGCCCTAAGGTAATGTTGGCATGGCCTTAGGCCATGTTGCTATTCAAATTCAAACGAAAGAAACAGGAAACAGGAAGTTGGAAACAAAGCCTCTGGCTTCCACATTAACCTCCAGGTCAAACGAAAGTGGCAGCCACAAGGCACACTACATTGATTCCAGGCCCAATTGAAATGCACAACATGCTGACCCTCAGGCCCCAATCGAAAGTCATGCCTTCACTCTTTTCAGGCCAAATCAAAGAGGGCCAGAAAGTGCAGAATTGAAGGGTTTTTCTACCTAAATCGAAAAGACCCTTTTTCTTGCTTTTGTTTTATTTTTTCCTTTATATTTTCATGCAAATTCAATATGATTATAATAGTGTAGGATTTTACCTTTCTACATTTCTTTACTTTATACAAAATGTTAGTAATTATGGTGTATGGCAAGATAAAATCAACAAATAGACCACCCTGATCAAAAGACAAAAAATGCTTGCAATCAAACACACTTTGCACACGTGCACCTCTAGGGTTAACTCCACTTGTTGCCTTATGAAAAATGGTCATGTTATACATGTGAGACTTCTTAGCAAAAATAATCAAAATACAAGATCATAGTCCCTCGATGACGCTTCGAATGTTGCCTTACAAATGATCTTAGTCCCTCAAGAGAAATGCTAAGATGTCTCACAACATTTCTATCATGACTATACGATGACCCACGCCAGTCCCTTTACATCCAAAGTTAAGGCTTTTTACCAATCAATGGTAAGATAGAAATATCAAAGGAAGATAGAAATGAACAAAATGCTTTCGAGTAAGGTAGAATGTTCCTAGTTGCTTGCTCATCTTCAAACACAAACACCTTTTCAAATGCACCAACACTTTCCATGAAATATTTTCAAAAGTCCAACACTTTGTATACATTCTTATAGAGACGAGAATCATTACAAAGTTTTCCTAAACGAAGGAGCTTTTCAAAAATACTTTCAAAACCCACCACAAAGCACACTTTCGAACAAAAGCATTGATCTAGCAAGCAACTAAGAGCTCATAGATGACTATTGATGAAAAGGGTGCTAACACTTTTCCTTTTCATAATCTACCCCCCGAACTCAAGAAAATAATCTCAAAGGTATTTCCTGTTCTTTTCACCCTTTCCTTTATTGGATAAAAGAAAATTCGATGGTGACTCTTGCTATCCGCAACAATTGCAATAAAATGCAAAACAACCAAGTCAGTTCTCCCACCGTATTACAGAACTGTCAACTATGCTGGGGACACTTAAAAGTGGGGTTACCTTAGGGATAGATCACCTTTACTTTCGTTTCTTAATTTGCCTTGTTTGCTTTATACTACGGTTCTTTGTTTGGGCTTGGTTTGATCCTCTACTTGGATTTGGGATACCTTTTAGGTAAGTAGCAATAAGTTATGGAAAATGTGCGAGGTATACCGACATGGTCTAAGCAATAGCTACGTTAGTGTGACACATTTGTTGGTACCAGTAGCCCTTGAGTAGTCAAGGAGAATACGAGGCCGCTGTGTGGTGTCATGAAGCACTAACTGACTTTAGAACCTTTACTTGAACAACTTGGCCTTTAGGAAATAGTGAGGTAGCCGGCTTTAGTGTAGTCCGAAGTTGGTTGATACTCGATAATATGCTCATTGAGATCGGACTTTCGGGATATTTCGGTCGCTATTAAAGAGGCTTACGCTGAAACAATGCCCGATGAAAAAAGATTAGTGATATTGAGATCCCCTAGAACCCGGTTACTATTACTAGGACAGGTTGAGCCAACTAAACTTCAAGAGGGTACTTACCTATAAACTCTATGCAAGCCTAAACCTAAGGACTTGTTTGCTTTGTGTGTATATGCTTACTTGTACATAACATCATAACATCATACCATTGCATTTTGCACTAACCATTTCAAGGACTTTTTGGGATTTATCATTGTTCTGTTTTGTAGCGCATGGCTTCCACCCACATGAATACTATCCAAGTCAATATCGTAAGAATTCCTTCTCAACACAAAGAGTTAGAATCGAGGGTTCCTGAGAGTTCTTCGTTCACCAAAAGACATGGTCGACTCCTAAACTTGGTTACCTCGAGCATTGATGAAGACATGATGAAGGTGCTTTTCCAGTTCTTCGACCCTTTGCACCATTGCTTTACCTTCCCCGATTACCAGCTTGTGCCTACTATGGAAGAATTTTCTCAACTCTTAGGGATTCATATTCTCAATCAACTACCTTTCAACGGTATTGAAAGAGACTCGGGCCCTGAAGAGATTGCCCGAGCTTTACACTTGCAAAGATCCGGCGTCACGGCTAATCGGGAAACAAGAAGTGGTGTCAAAGTGTTCCTAGCCAAGTTCTTGTTTGATAAAGCTCAAGATTGTTGGAATACTCTGGATTTACAAGCTTTTGAAGAAATCTTGGCCCTTCTCATCTATGGGATGATACTATTTCTAAATCCTGACCAACTTATAGATGTGAATGTTGTCAAAATCTTCATATCTCACAATCTGGTGTCTACTTTGTTGGGAGATATCCTACATTCTATCCACTCTTGTACCATGAAGAGAAGATGATCCCTCATGTGTTGCACTCCTCTATTGGCTAGGTGTTTCATTTCGCACCTCCCACGATCCGTTGTGAAGAACAAACAAGGTTTACGGTGGTCCAATAGGTTGATGTCACTCAGATATTCAGATATTCACTGATGTTCTCGATCCTTGGAGGACATTGCTATCACCGACCATTGTAGGGAATTCCCTAATGTTCCTTTTCTTGGCATTAGGGGAGGTATCACTTACAACCATCACTTAGCTTTATGACAGTTTGGGTATGCTCAAAGAGACGGTCCTCATGATATGCTCATCTAAGGAGTCGTGTTCGACTACGAGAGCAACGATCAAAGCTACCATCAGAGGTTTGTACGAGCTTGGAGGATGGTAAATAGAGTGGATAGTAAGACACTGGGACACAAGAATTCTATTCCCCTTGAGCCTTACCTTAGGTGGGTACGAGCTCGTGCTCTGAAGCTCGTAATGCCTTACCCCTCCATCCTACCTGTTATAGTGGAACCTGTTGCTGAAGGAGATGTACCATATACTGTCCTCTATCCCAACATGCCTACTTCTCTTTAAGACTTGCAAAAGGGTTGGATTCAGCTAAAGGAAGAGCGAGACACCTTCGAAGCCCAGTTCTACGTAAGAGAGAAAAGGGTTTTGGAGCTTACAAGGCAACTTCATTAAGAACAAGGCTTGAATGCCTACATTACACCAAAAAGGATGCGTTCGACCTTTCTGTCTTAGGAATTTATTTTGTAAGCCCAAGAGGCATGTTGTAAGCATTTTGAGCTTATTAACGCAATTTTACGTTTGTTCATTCTTTGTCTAGACAAATTTAAATCTTATAAATCCTTAAAATCATTTGCATGCGCATTTTTCATGCATCATAACATAACAGGTTTTCCACAACGGGTCTCCTTATCTTTCTGCTATTTATTTCAGTAAGATGGATATCGAGAAAACAGTGAAGGACCTACAAGCACAAAATTCCCAGTTTTAAGAGACTTTGTTGACCCTGGCCAAGGGGCCACAAGAGTTGATGACGTTGCTGGAATCCAAAAAGAAACCAAAAAGGAAAGCCATGGTCAACATGGGTAAAAGATTCAGAGAGCCGATCCTCCAGATCTCGATAGTCGAATATTCGTCTGAGGAAGACGAAAATCAAGCTAAAGAAGCAAGGAGTACCCGGGCTGGGTGTGTCAATGATCGAGTGTCCGATGACAAATACTATTTTGACGAGTAGTATCACCAATGATCGAGTATCACCAATACCAATATAATGCCGACCTGACGCCGACTAGAGTTCAACTACAAGACATGATGATGGGTAAAAATGAGGGATTCAAAGAGTACGCCCAGAAGTGGAGGGATCTTGCCAGTAGGGTTCAACCACCGTTAATTGACAGGGAACATATTGATATATTTTTGGGTACGTTATCTGGCCCATTTTTCAACTTATTGGTTGGGTGTTCTTCATCCGGTTTCACTGAGCTGATCCTAACCGGTGAAAGGGTCGAAAGTAGTATCAAGAGAGGGAAAATCGCCATTGCATCTGCTTCCACCTCCAACCCCGTAAAGAAACTGATGACACACAAATATGTGATATTTCTGGCTTGATATACACCAAATATTTCTCATACTTTAGTTTGAATTAAATTATTTTATAAGTATTATGCAGGTATTTTTCTATTTTTGCAGATATGCATTGAGCCGAACACTTTTGAAGAAATGAAGAAAAAAGGGTGCAAAAAGTAGTAAAAGAGCCTAAGGAGAAGAAAACAGCCCAAAAGCCCATTACAAGTGTGAGCACGTGGCCCACAAGCAACCAAGCCTTGACGACCGTCAAGGGGACGTGACGAACGTAACGCTCCATGAAGACCAAGTGACGATAGTCACTTGCGTGTGACGAACGTCACAGCCTATCACCCCACTTTCTCCTCATCCAACGGACAGAAACACGTTCAAAGGTTAATCCAACGAGTTCATACATTCTCTCACCCACTCAGTCAAAAGAGCAACGAACGTGACAATTAAATGGCCTATTATTTCTCAAGGAAGAAAAGTGAACCGTTCCTACATTTTCGAGAGCAACGAATCAAGCAAGCACTATAAATAGAGCCTGAGACCACAGTAGAGAGGGTTCTGCTTTTTGGCGAGAAAGTTTAGAGATTTTATTAAGCAGATATCATTTTCAGCAGAATATTATTTTCAGCATTATTTCTTTTCAGCATTATTTTCTTTTCCCAGTTATTTCTTTCCAGCATTATTTTCTTCTGTACCGTTAAATATATTCTCCGATCGAAGCAAAGCCTACAATTTGTGCAGGAGTGCTTCTGTCTTCAGAGTTATTACCAGGTTTATGTTTACAAATTCTTATTGCTTATTAATTAATATAATTATGTCTATTTGTGTTTGTCCTTTATATTATTCTGCGATTTGGTTTAATATTATGTCAGGCTAGAAATCTTATACCGGTATGTAAAGTCAATCAACCGAGGGAACGAGTAACTTAGTCGGACTATTTTTACTACGAAACTTTCTTTTCTGGCCTAAGTTACTATTTTTCAAATCATTAAATTGTTTTGTTACAGAAGTAAAAAACAGATAGAGGTTAGGATCAACAAAGCGGAAGTTTGAGATCTTTTAACTGGACAATAGTAATTAGGCATTGGCTTAAAATACAGCGGAAGCACTTTAAAGTTAATTAAGATTTTGTTTAGTTTACAAAAAGTGTTTTTAACTCCTGTGGGATGGCGGAAGCGTACGTTAGGACTTAACTGCATAGCCTAGATCAACAAAACGACAGTGTGAGATGAGGGTTTTTAAACTAGATAGGTTTTACTGAAAACTGTTTTGAAAATATAAAGACGCCTGACAGGTCGCTAGTTCCCGAGGTAAGACTGTTGCATACTGGTAATTAAGCTCATCGATTATTAAAATACAACTTAATTTAGCGATTAGTTTCCCTACAACCCAAATCAAATATTCATTAGCTTTAGATTTACATAGTAACAATAGAAAACGGTAGATCGATTCATCAGTCTCTGTGGTTCGATATCTTTTAAAACTACTCGACAAGACTGTGCACTTGCAGTCCGAATCATTGGATACATAAGTACAAATCTTACGATCTAGTTTTTGGCGCCGTTGCCGGGGACTGATTTAAGTCGATATCGCTACTCTTTTGTTACGCAGTAGAGACTAGAGCAAAAACTTCTCTCTTTCTTTTCTATCTCTATTTCTTTTCTTATCTTCTCTAATTTTGTATGCCAAACACTCGTTTGTAAGACGAGCCGTTATACATACAAATCAACGATATCGAGCGTTATCTCAGACTTAGACGCCGCATTCAAGAGTACCATCTCTTGCATAACACTCAACCTCGTCAATCACTCGAACCTCCCATTTCTCCACCAACCGAAGAAATGGCTGCAAATCCTGCTCCGCGCCCACTCAAATCCTATGCCATACCCTCACAAGATGAACCACATAACAGCATTGCTGCCCCTCCGATCGAGGCTAACAACTTTGAATTGAAACCCTCTTTGTTATCTGTTGTGCAATAAAACCAGTTCTCTGGTGGGTCGATGGAAGACCCTAATCTTCATCTATCAATATTACTACAGTACGCAGATACAATCAAGAACAATGGGGTCAGTCAAGAAGCAATAAGACTTCATCTTTTCCCTTTCTCTCTAAGAGACAGAGCAAGAGCTTGGCTCCAATCTCTACCCGCAAACTCAGTCACTACATGGGACGAGCTGAAGAAAGTTTTTCTTGCGAGATATTTTCCACCAAGCAAAACAGCTATGCTAAGATCTCAGACAAGCGATTTTAGACAAAAGGAGAACGAATCCCTTTTCGATGCTTGGGAAAGATACAAAGATATGATGAGAATATGCCCACATTATGGCCTGGAAGAATGGTTGATTATCCACACCTTCTATAATGGTCTCCTCTACAATACAAGATTAACAATAGACGCTGCCGCAGGTGGTGCACTTATGGACAAATCCTACACCGCTGCCTATGCTCTAATTGAAAGTATGGCCCAAAACCACTATCAATGGGGAAGTGAAAGAGGACACGCAGACAAAGGTACTACAGAGAAAGCACCGACAAAAGGAGGAATGTATGAGATAAGCGACCTAGACAGTGTCCACGCTAAGGTAGATTCCCTCACCCTAAAGATTGATAATTTGACCGCAATACCTCCAGCCACCGTGGCTGCTATAACTCCCAATTGAGAAATATGCGGAGTACCTGGACATCTAGTCACAGAATGTAAGATCTTGGCAGGAACTCCAGCTGACCAAGTGAATTATGCTCAAGGAAACCCTTATTCAAACACGTACATCCCTGGATGGAAAAATCACCCAAATTTCTCATATAAAAACCCCAATGCGTTGTATGCTCCAAACCAAGCACCTGCCGTACCACCTGGATATCAGAAAGCCCCTGCAAATGCTCCTAGTGTACCTAAAAAATCAAACTTAGAACTGATGATGGAGAACTTCATAGCTACTCAAGCGCAAACAAATAAAGATGTCCAAAATCAAAACATACACACTAATGAGCAGATAAAACAATTAGCAAACAAAATAGATGCTTTGGCCACCCACAATAAAATGTTAGAAACCCAAATATCTCAAGTGGCTCAACAACAAGCACCTACAGCCGCACCGACTGATACGTTTCCCGGTCAACCACAACCGAACCCAAAGGGGCATGCTCATGCCATCATATTAAGGAGTGGAACCGAGTTAGATGGACCGCCTGACCCAAGACTATCAAATCAAAGTATGTATCAAAAGGCTGAAACGTCAACTGAGAAGGAGAATCAACCAGAGAAACCAGAGGTAGACGAAGAAGATAAAGGAGGAGAGGCCAAAGAAAAAGAAAAACCTTATGTGCCTCCACCGCCTTATAAACCCCAAATCCCTTTTCCTGGTAGATTAGCCAAACCCAAGAATGTAGGGCAATTTAAAAAATTCGTAGAACTTCTGAAACAACTCAATATAACAATTCCTTTCACAGAAGCTATAACTCAAATGCCCTCATATGCCAAATTCCTCAAGGAAATCTTATCTAACAAGAAAAAGCTAGAAGATAACGAAACGGTAACGCTTACAACAGAATGTAGCACGATTATCCAGAACAAGATGCCTCCTAAGCTGAAAGACCCCGAAAGTTTCTCTATACCATGCCATATAGGTAAGTTTGTCATAGACAAAGCCCTATGTGATCTAGGCACTAGTATTAGCGTTATGCCTTTATCCATATGCAACAAACTGGAAATGGGTGAACTAAGACCGACAAAGATGTCAGTTCAATTAGCGGATCGCTCCGTCAAATACCCAGTAGGAATCTTAGAAAATGTTCTCGTACGAATAGGTCAATTCTACATCCCTACAGATTTCATAATCATGGATATAAGAGAAGACGGAAGCACACCTATCATCTTAGGAAGACCATTCTTAGCCACAGCTGGAGCTATCATAGATGTAAAAAAGGGCAAACTAACCTTTGAAGTAGGTGAAGAGAAAGTCGAATTTATTCTAACACAATTCTTACAAGTGCCCACCATAGATGACACATGTTATCTGGTGGACATCGTGGACGAATGCGTAAGAGAAATTGAATGGGAACTGTTGTACCCCAAAATTTGCCCTCCCATATTTCTCAAAACATTTCAAGAAAAATTCACAAGTCCAACTCGGCGCGTCATATTCAGGTGTTCTTTCACCAAGATATCTCTGATAACGTATTCTCAAATTCAGGTTCGGCTCAAGAGTCAATTCTTTAAAGAAGATATCCGAATGTGTGAGTTTTCTTGAAGAAATATGGTGAAAAAGTGTGCTGAAAGTGCAGTTTTTACGCGCTAAAAAATTCATAACTTGAAGATCGTGACTCGTTTTGAACCCGTTCCGGGGGCCAAAATTCCGTCTTGACATTATCTACGTTTTTATCTCTCACAGCTGGAAGCCAATTTCGATCAGAAGGTCTTCAAAAATGTAGATTTATCAAGTATTTTCGTACAGAAAATTTGTGACAGAAGTTTATTTGTGTCATGTTCAGAAAATCATAACTTGGTCGATTTTCATCGTATCGAGCTGGTTCCGGCGCCAAAATTTCACAAATTGAGTTGGCTACATTTTCACAGAAGGTATTGAGTTTAAACGGTATTCAAAAGGCCTTCGTTTTTTGCTCAGAGTGCATGACACGCCAAAAATCCTGAATGCTGAATATTATTTAATCTGGGCCGAAACTTCGAAAATTCATAACTCGGTCAATTTTTATCGGATTGGGCTCATATTTTTACACAAGGTCACTGACTCATAGATCTACAACTTTGCTTCAAAATTCGAGACTGAATTATGCACCGATCAATACCAGTTTTTTATTGAAGAACGTGTCAGAGTCGACACTGGAGCCCAAAATAAGTTTGTCTGAGCTGAAACTTCAAAAATTCATAACTAATTCACCATTTATCCGATTGAGCCGATTTTCGGACAGGAGTTAGTTCTCGATATCGGCTACATTTTGTTTTCATATTTCAACTTCAAAAATTGCACTTAAGTCCCTGCGATTTAGCCTGGAAAGTGACGAACTCAAGTGAACATTGGAGGCCCAATTGCACATTCAAAGCCCATTTTCTTTACCCTAATTTCCATTATATAATCACATTCTTTTCACACAAACCAGAAGAGAAAAAAAACCTTGCCACAACACTGTCAGAATATCAAATTCTTTCAAGAACCCTAAAACCTTGAAATCCTTATTACAAATCCCTCTCTCACTACAAACAAGCCATCCCAGTTACAAATCAACATCTCACTACAAACAAGTCATCTCAGTTACAAACCAACATCTTACTACTTCTTCAGTAAGGGTAAGGCTGGCTTGATCTCCATGATCAAAAGGACATAAAAGCATTCATGTCACTACTTTTCCAGTAAGGGTAAGGTTGATTTGATCCCCTTGATCAAAAGGGTATAATCATTCATACATGTCATATTGGCCTAAACATTAAATTTCTTCATATATTGGCTTTATTTGTATTTTATGATATATAGTAATTTATTTAATGTGTTCATGAGATTCAACACTGCAGATTTAGACAGGATCTCATGCAGGTTCATTAAGGAACGTTGAGGCCAAAACACAAATGGCCAAAAGCCAAAAGCCAAATGGCCAAAACAGAACAGCTTACACATGACACCAATACATGGCGAGACAGACATCTTGAGAAGGTTAAGGAACGTTGAAGCCAGATTACAAATGGCCAAAAGCCAAAAGCCAAATGGCCAAAACAAAACAGTTTACACATGACGCCAACAACTGTTTCACCCCTCCAATCAGACTCGTATACTCCTAAACTCTCTCTCTATTTGTATTATGTTCCTTTAATTAATTAATCGTTATTATTTTTATTAATCACTAACCAATTAACATTTTTTCCTAATAAAATCAAAAACACAAAAATATTTCATTTATTAAAATTAACTTCATCACTTTTATTTTTGTAAATAAATTAATTTAATCAATTTAGCTTTAATTAGATTTAACTTTTAATATTTTTTGCAATATTTAAAATCAATTTAGAATATTAGGTTTTTATTAGCATTAATTCAATTTATTTTATTTCTTTAAAAAACTCAAAAATCCAAAAATATTTTCATTATTTAATTTAATTTAATTTTTCATTTAATTTAATTCCATTTAATTCAAAAATAAACAAAAATCCTTCCATTCAAAAAAGGGTCAAAACCCAAAAAAACTCGCATCCGATTTAATTTCTCGCACGCGATCCATTTTATCATATTATTGTATCTGTTTCCTGGAATGTAATAGCTTTTAATTAGGACTTTATTTATTTATTGCTTTATTTTACTTTCCGCAATTTAAATTAAAGGGTTTGTTTTTGGCGATGTAAATACCCGACGCCTTGTAATAGCGTAGATTCATATTTCCGCAATTTATTTTCCGCACTCTTAACTGCTAAAAATGCATGAAAGATTTGTATGACAAATTAAAATCAACTCGTAGCTCACAGATACATGTACAAGATAATATAACAGGAGAACAGCACACAAGCACATGCCACTCTTAGGGTACGCCTCACTGGTTGCCTCGAAAGTGGTCGTCAAGTATAGGGTGTTTTAGCGGTCGCCCTTATGTCTAAGATCCAGTTGCCTCGAAACGGTTGCCTCGGATTAAAAAGGATCTAGGATATTAGGGTTACTTCTAAGGTGTCCTACTATTGCTTCGGTGACCACACTGTCCCTCAATCGAATTGACCCGAACAACTCCAACGATGGTGCTACCTACTTCTCAATAGTGGGATAGTACTGTCTAAAGGACATTTACACAGCTTAATTTCTTTTGAGTAGGTAGAGGTTCTAAGGTACTTGCTCTTTAAAAACAACAAAAATACTTTTCGCACCTACACTTTTCTAACAAAAAGTTTTAAACAATACTTCACACACTCTTGAGGACAGATACAAGAGTTAAATCGAAGTTTTTAAACAAACTTTTTCAAAACCCACACACACAAGAAAAGCAAACATTTTTGAAAACATAGTGAGCAAGTACCTAAGAGATCGTGGATAACCACAGATAGAAAGGGTGCTAATACCTTCCCTTTCTATAATCTACCTCCCGAACCGAGAGACATCTCGAAAAGGAATTTTGTTGTGCTTTTGTCCTTTCCTTGTTGGAGAAAATAAAAGACGGTGGCGACTCTTACTTCCGCGACATTTCGCGAAACCAGCTTTAAACAGTCAGTTCTATTTCCACCGATCACAGAACTGGCGACTCTGCTGGGGACTTATTTAATAAGTGAGGTGTACCTTAGGATTAGATCATACTTATGTTTTCAATTGAATGTTTTGTTTGCTTTATTATTGTGGGCCTGCATCGGAGTTTCATAGATCCTAACCCGGATCTGGGGAATACCCTTTAGGTAGCATAAACTGTGAGGGACCTGTCCGGCGTAGACCGACACGGGTGAAGCAGTGGCTACGTTGGTGTGACACCTTGGTCTGTACCGATATCTCTTGTGTTGCAACGAGGAGAATATGGGTCTTCTGAGGAGTCATTAAGCACCAACCGACCTTAGAATCCTAAATTGACCCAACTTGGCCATAGAACAGTAGCAGTATGCTACACTCATTGAGGCTAAACTCTCGCGATGGTTCTGGCCGCAAGAAAAGATTGTGATGCTGGAGTTATGACCGATTGAGGGTAGTCAGTGATATTGAGATCCTCTAGAACCCGGTTACTATTTTCTAGGACAGGTCATAACCAACGAAACTGAAAGAGGGTAGTACCCCAAACTTCATGTTGGCCTAAACTCTAAGGGCTCTCTGTGTGACTTGTGTGCCTTCAAACTTGACTACTTGTATACTTGTTATCTAACATACGAGTTCCTTGCAGGTTTTGTTTACAGTCCTTAATCTGGACTCATAACAGGGTTCACTTACATCACTCCACGCATAGCATAACATCATACCATCATACCATTGCATACATCCTGCATAAGGACTAACCCATTTCAAGGATCTCAAGGGTTTGTGATGTAGGTCATGATGAATCAAACTATCTAGCAAGGGACAAAGGGGATTTATTTTCCTCTAGCCAAGGCTAATGACTTGATTCAGGGGCTATGACCCACTAGATATGGTGAGCCTTTGACCCTTGAAGAAGGACTCTCAACAACATGAAGTTCCTTCAATCAGGCTACCAGTTTCAAATTCTAACAATCTTCTTGTTTACCCCGCGAGATCCTTGAAAACATTGCATGCATATCATACATACCATTGCATTACAGGTACCACTTTTTACAGGTCACTTATCTTCTTCGCTGTCTATTTCAGCAATCATCATGAATCCTGAATCATCCAATGAACAAGCTATCAAAGCCCTCCAGGCCCAAAATGCCCAGTTCCAGGAGTTGGTTATGAGCCTAGCCCAGGGTCAGTAGGAGTTGAAGACTCTGCTTATGAAGAAGAAGAAGAAGAAGAAGAGGACTGTGTTGTTCAACCCTAGACGCAGATCTGGGAATGGATCACAAAATGAGGCTGAGTTGACTATCCCATCTGTTGGGAAAGACAACCCACAAGGGAGAGAGGTTCCTAGTCCCGTGGTCTCCGACAACGAGACGGATTTCCATGATGAACAGTACCCTCCAGCCGAGGACAGGTATAAACAACTAGAAGATCGGCTAAGTGCTATGGGGATACAGAAAGTGCCCGGCCTAGACTTCGAGGATCTAGGTCTATCCTCCGGGGTGGTGATCCCACACAAGTTCAAGGCACCTGCCTTTGCAAAGTACGACGGAGCCTCCTGTCCTAAGTTGTACCTCCTTTCATACATAAGGAAGACCCAGCCCTACACGGCCGACAAGAAATTGTGGATTCACTTCTTTCAGGATAGTCTGGCAGGGACTCAACTCGAGTGGTTCTATCAGCTGGATGGAGCCAGTATCTGTACCTGGGAAGACTTGGCTACTGCATTCTATAAGCAGTATCAATATAATTCCGACCTCGCTCCTATGCGTACCCAACTCCAGGGTATGTCACTAGGGACGGATGAAGGATTCAAGGAATATGCGCAAAAGTGGAGAGACCTGGCTGGAAGGGTGCAGCCACCTTTGACTGACCGTGAGCTCGTGGACATGTTTCTGGGGACCCTGTCTGATCCATTCTTCAACCACCTGATTGGGAATTCTTCTACTGGGTTTACAGATCTGATCTTGACTGGGGAGAGAATTGAAGCTGGCATTAAAAGCGGGAAGATTCAGGAAGCTACGCCTTCTGATGCTCATAAAAAGCCTTACCACGAGAAGAAAGAGTCCAACGCTGTGCATGGTAAAAAAGGCCGTCATGATCAATATGTGGGGGCAACCCAGATCTCTAATCCTATGCCTGCTCAACAAAGACAGGGGCAGCAACGTAAGGAGGTCGCACCCAAACGACAGTTCACCAAGATCAATATGTCATTGGATCAAGCGCTACAGCAAATGTTGAAGGCAGGGCTGATTACCTTAAGGGCTCCTCTCCGGAATCCAAACACTTCTGCTCCTAACTATCATCCCAACGATAGGTGCGCATACCACTCTGATAGCCCGGGGCATACTACGGACAACTGTTGGGCTCTGAAGAACAAGGTCCAAGACATGATTGACGCCAAAGAGATTCAGTTTGAAGCACCAGAGACTCCAAACATAATCACTGCTCCTTTGCCCAATCATTGAAGGCTTTTGTTTATTTGAATTTTCGAGTTGTATTTTTCTTTGCTTATACAAACAATTAATGTCATAGCAAACTTTTTTATTCCATTAATGCATTGCATATGTCTGTTTGAATTAATCTATTCGTACTCATTATATTCAAAATTGCTTTCATTTTTCTGTGATGATCAACTCTCAATTAAAAAACTCTAAGCCTCTTGAGGGAGGATGACGAAAACGATACCACGACATTTACAGTATGCTTTTGAACAAACCCCGCTGATGAGGTACAAGCATTGTTTCAAATCCTAAACAGTGGAGTTATAAGGAAGATAATCCCTCGTCAACCCCTTCGAGCCAAAGAAGTAGGAGTTTTTCTTTCCGAAAAGTAAAACCCTTAATCATAACCTGGGGCAGGGTAGTTCTCTCAGTTGATCCAGGTGCACAATGAATGACATCAAAGAAGTCCTTCCGAGACAAAAAGACAGTGATGGTTCCGAATAATCATAAAGACAGACAGTCATTATCTCTCAGAAATAAAATCTCAATAAAGTCAAAACCTATGAAGGAGACTTACGAAAACTGGGGCATCCCGTTGACTGTAATCACAAAAGAAACAGTTCAGGCAAAAAACAGGGATAACGCAATCAAAAGAAAGAGGTCCTACAAACCCTCAACAAAAAAGAAATGACTGCCTGTTCAAAATGAACTGTCAATATCCGAACCATCACCATAATATCAGGACAAAGACTCAAACAAGGTCCAACGCACGATCAGCTGAGTTTAGGTTTGAAGAACATCACGAAGAGCGGGTGGGTACAAATAAAATTTGAGCCTTTATCCTTTGTTTCTTAAACCGTGAACCAGGCCACGCTACAACCCTTAAAAGTCCTAGCTGAAGCATGGGTTAGTTCGAAAGCATACTGTTACGAAAAGTATCCTGACTCCTTAAGGCTTGCGGTAAAATAACGAGTTGACATCACAGTTTACAAAAAATTCACTTGTTTTTATAAAAAAAAATGCATTTTCAAAAACTTCAAGACAGACATAAGCTTTGCATTTTTAATATAACATTGTTTGCACATGACTTTTGTTCGAACAACAAAGAAATTCGCACGAAGAATATCTAATGAACAAAAGCACTCCCAACCAAGGGGAATGGCATGATCATTGTCCATCATCTGGGGCAGTTAAGTCAAGATTCGGAGAATCTCTCAAAAGGCCAACCAGCTTGGGGCAAATCTCCATCTGGATCACTTGGGGCATTGGACGATCAAACGAAGATCTTCTGGTGGTATGACAACACAACACTACTGACAGTGACAACTCCCTACATTCTGAGAGCGTGGACATAGTCGGAAAAAAAACTACGCATAATCAAAGACCCGCTAGGTTGACACACCTAGACAAAAATAAGGGCTTCCCGGCGAACCAAAAGGGTTCGGGCAAAAATAAGGGATGAAAATGAAAAATCTGTACACCCGGCAAGTCGAAAACCTGAAAAGGCGGCTTGGGCAAAAATGAGTATCCCGGTGGACTGAAAACCCGAAAGGGCGGTCCAGGCAAAATTTAGGGATCACAGCGTACGACTATGTCCCGGCATCTTGTCACTTGCCTATCAGAAGAAGATTTGTCAAATTGGCAGTTATCAAGACCTCCACAGGTACCTTCTCCCGCAGAAGCTGGGGCAATAACGAGTTGTTTAAACGATCTAGTTGCTCTGTCCACCAAGGTACAAGGTAGATTCGGCTGAAGAATGCAACCAAGATACCTCCATTCCCCGTAGAGTAAGACAAGGCTCAGCAATACTCTCTCCAAGCAGAGATGGTCTCCCAATCAGCCCTGAAAATGCACGGTATCTCTAGCAAGTCAGCAATACTCTCCCCAAGCAGAGTTAGGCTACTACCAGCCCTAAGGAAGTCGGGTATCCCCAGAAGATCTCAATATTCTCCAGCAGAGTATACAAATGTTCCTCAGCAAGCATCCCCGACAGTCTTAATATTCCTCGACGGAAATATAAGATTGTTCCCCGGCGGAATTCCAGACACCCCAGTGGAGCCACCTCCCCAGTACAGTCCAAAAAGTTTCCCCAGGAGAGTTGAATCATCCTCCCCATAGATGCTGGAAGCTTATCCCCAGTAGATTTTGGAAGCTTATCCCCTACAGAGTACATACGTCTCTCCCCGGCTATATTCAAAGGTTATTCCCCACCAAGGGCTCATAACTGGGTTATCCTCAGCTAATTACCACAGAAAGATCGTCCTCGGCGAAGTTCTTCCTATCCCCCAGCGGAGTTCATCAAATTCCCAACAAAACCTATCAACGGTATCCCCAGCGGAGTTATCACCAAACCGCAGCGAAGTATCTCTTCCCACCGAGTAATTCCCCGCAGGGTAATCTCTTCGCCGAGTTTATTCACCAACGGAGTCAGCTTCTCCTACCGATTTATTCTTGCAATCATCATCCCCCAGCGGAAACGAAGAACTATACTCTTCAACATCAGCCCAGGATTCAACAAGCTCCCGGCGTTCGTCAAGGATTTATTTTCCTAGACGAAAATACATTCATGGACATTTCATATTTCATACATGATAAAGTGCATACGACACGATCTCATTTATTTTTAAGAACATCATGACATCATGCATTTCATACATCATGACACTGCATACAACTGACGTTTTACCTTTTCAGGAAAAAGGTCAATCTAAAGATAATTAATATCAACTGTCGCAATTCCAGATTCGATACCTGTATCTAGCCAGGGCATATCTGTGAGTGATTGATTGTAGATTCGATACCTGTATCCAGCCAGGGCATATCTGCACAAAGAATTTGAAGTTCCAGATTCGATACCTGTATCTAGCCAGGGCATATCTGTGAGCGATTGATTGTGGATTCGATACCTGTATCAAGCCAGGGCATATCTACATTAAAGAGATTAAAGAGATAGCTGGGAAATGCTCCGGATATGGATGTTGTTCTTTTGCTTATTCAAGAGTTTCTTTTCAGAGATAGCTTAGAGATGCTCCTGACCCGGATGCTATTCTTTTGCTTATTCAAAGTTTCTTCTCAGAGATAGTTCAAATATGCTCCAGAACCGGATGCTATTCTGTTGCTTATTCAGAGTTGCTTATTCAGAGATAGCTTGGAAATGCTCCAGATATGGATGCTATTCTTTTGCTTATTCAAAGTTTCTTCTCAGAAATAGTTCAGATATGCTCCAGAACCGGATGCTATTTTGTTGCTTATTCAGAGTTGCTTATTCAGAAATAGCTTGGAAATGCTCCAGACATGGATGCTATTCTTTTGCTTATTCAAAGTTTCTTCCAGAAATGGCTTAGAGATGCTCCTGACCCGGATGCTATTCTATCGCTTATTCAGAGTTTCTTCCTAGAAATGGCTTGGAAATGCTCCAGACATGGACGCTATTCTTTTGCTTATTCAGAGTTTCCTTTCAGAGATAGCTTGGAAATGCTCCAGACATGGACGCTATTCTTTTGCTTATTCAGAGTTTCCTGTCAGAGATGGCTTAGAGATACTCCAGATCTGGATGTTATTCTTTTGCCTATTCAGATTTCTCTCCAGAGATGGCCTAGAGATGCTCCAGATCCCGACGCTATTCTACTGCTTATTCAGATTCAAACTTCTAAAGATAACTTAGAGATGCTCCAGACCCGGATGCTATTCTATTGTTTAGTCCAGATTCATTCAAAAGATATTCCAGATACGATCCAGATTCGGATAATACTCTGTCACTCACTCAGATAAAATATGGATATACCCCAGACGTGTCGGTCATTCTACTATTTATTCAGACGTCAGCAATTAGATATAGACTAGATATGCTCCAGACACGGAAGCTATTCTATTTCTTATTCAGATTTAACTATCCATTACATTTCCAAATGGCATCTATAAGCCCATTTCCGACAAGGTTCTGTCACATCTTCGGATGGCATCTATAAGCACATCCTCCTATCCACTACACTTCCAAATGGCATCTATAAGCCCATTCCCGACATCACATTGCTGACATTCTACTATGCGAGTGCAAATTTCTGGGCACTCTAGTGTTCAATCATCTTCCACCTTCGGATCACGAAAGGCACGCAAGCCAATCTACATCCTCAGGTCTAAGAAGATTGAACAGGGGCAACTGTTGTACCCCAAAATTTGCCCTCCCATATTTCTCAAAACATTTCAAGAAAAATTCACAAGTCCAACTCGGCACGTCATATTCAGGTGTTCTTTCACCAAGATATCTCTGATAACATATTCTCAAATTCAGGTTCGGCTCAAGAGTCAATTCTTTAAAGAAGATATCCGAATGTGTGAGTTTTCTGGAAGAAATATGGTGAAAAAGTGTGCTGAAAGTGCAGTTTTTACGCGCTAAAAAATTCATAACTTGAAGATCGTGACTTGTTTTGAACCCGTTCCGGTGGCCAAAATTCCGTCTTAACATTATCTACATTTTCATCTCTCACAGCTGGAAGCCAATTTCGATCAGAAGGTCTTCAAAAATATAGATTTATCAAGTATTTTCTTACAGAAAATTTGTGACAGAAGTTTATTTGCGTCATGTTCAGAAAATCATAACTTGGTCAATTTTCATCGTATCGAGCTGGTTCCGGCGCCAAAATTTCACAAATTGAATTGACTACATTTTCACAGAAGGTATTGAGTTTAAACGGTATTCAAAAGGCCTTCGTTTTTTGCTCAGAGTGCATGACACGCCAAAAATCCTGAATGCTGAATATTATTTCATCTGGGCCGAAACTTCGAAAATTCATAACTAGGTCAATTTTTATCGGATTGGGCTCATATTTTTACACAAGGTCACTGACTCATAGATCTACAACTTTGCTTCAAAAGTCGAGACTGAATTATGCACCGATCAATACCAGTTTTTTATTGAAGAACGTGTCAGAGTCGACACTGGAGCCCAAAATAAGTTTGTCTGAGCTAAAACTTCAAAAATTCATAACTAATTCACCGTTTATCCGATTGAGCCGATTTTCGGACAGGAGTTAGTTCTCAATATCGACTACATTTTGTTTTCACATTTCAACTTACAAAATTGCACTTAAGTCCCTGCGATTTAGCCTGGAAAGTGACGAACTCAAGTGAACATTGGAGGCCCAATTGCACATTCAAAGCCCATTTTCTTTACCCTAATTTCCATTATATAATCACATTCTTTTCACACAAACCAGAAGAAAAAAAAAACTTGCCACAACACTGTCAGAATATCAAATTCTTTCAAGAACCCTAAAACCTTGAAATCCTTATTACAAATCCCTCTCTCACTACAAACAAGCCATCCCAGTTACAAACCAACATCTCACTACAAATAAGCCATCTCAGTTACAAACCAACATCTTACTACTTCTTCAGTAAGGGTAAGGCTGACTTGATCTCCATGATCAAAAGGGCATAAAAGCATTCATGTCACTACTTTTCCAGTAAGGGTAAGGTTGATTTGATCTCCATGATCAAAAGAGTATAATCATTCATACATGTCATATTGGCCTAAATATTAAATTTCTTCATATATTGACTTTATTTGTATTTTATGATATATAGTAATTTATTTAATGTGTTCATGAGATTCAACACTGCAGATTTAGACAGGATCTCATGCAGGTTCATTAAGGAACGTTGAGGCCAAAACACAAATGGCCAAAAGCCAAAAGCCAAATGGCCAAAACAGAACAGCTTACACATGACACCAATACATGGCGAGGCAGACATCTTGAGAAGCTTAAAGAACGTTGAATCCAGAACACAAATGGCCAAAAGCCAAAAGCCAAATGGCCAAAACAAAACAGTTTACACATGACGCCAACAACTGTTTCACCCCTCCAATCAGGCTCGTATACTCCTAAACTCTCTCTCTATTTGTATTATGTTCCTTTAATTAATTAATCGTTATTATTTTTATTAATCACTAACCAATTAACATTTTTTCCTAATAAAATCAAAAACACAAAAAAATATTTTATTTATTAAAATTAACTTCATCACTTTTATTTTTGTAAATAAATTAATTTAATAAATTTAGCTTTAATTAGATTTAACTTTTAATATTTTTTGCAATATTTAAAATCAATTTAGAATATTAGGTTTTTATTAGCATTAATTCAATTTATTTTATTTCTTTAAAAAACTCAAAAATCCAAAAATATTTTCATTATTTAATTTAATTTAATTGTTCATTTAATTTAATTCCATTTAATTCAAAAATAAACAAAAATCCTTCCATTCAAAAAAGGGTCAAAACCCAAAAAAACTCGCATCCGATTTAATTTCTCGCACGCGATCCAGTTTATCATATTATTGTATCTGTTTCCCGGAATATAATAGCTTTTAATTAGGACTTTATTTATTTATTGCTTTATTTTACTTTCCGCAATTTAAATTAAAGGGTTTGTTTTTGGCGATGTAAATACCCGACGCCTTGTAATAGCGTAGATTCATATTTCCGCAATTTATTTTCCGCACTCTTAACTGCTAAAAATGCATAAAAGATTTGTATGACAAATTAAAATCAACTCGTAGCTCACAGATACATGTACAAGATAATATAACATGAAAACAGCACACAAGCACATGCCACTCTTAGGGTACGCCTCACTGGTTGCCTCGAAAGTGGTCGTCAAGTATAGGGTGTTTTAGCGGTCGCCCTTATGTCTAAGATCCAGTTGCCTCGAAACGGTTGCCTCGGATTAAAAAGGATCTAGGACATTAGGGTTACTTCTAAGGTGTCCTACTATTGCTTCGGTGACCACACTGTCCCTCAATCGAATTGACCCGAACAACTCCAACGATGGTGCTACCTACTTCTCAATAGTGGGATAGTACTGTCTAAAGGACATTTATACAGCTTAATGTCTAAGGTACTTGCTCTTTCAAAACAACAAAAATACTTTTCGCACCTACACTTTTCTAACAAAAAGTTTTCAAACAATACTTCACACACTCTTGAGGACAGATACAAGAGTTAAATCGAAGTTTTCAAACAAACTTTTTCAAAACCCACACACACAAGAAAAGCAAACATTTTTGAAAACATAGTGAGCAAGTACCTAAGAGCCCGTGGATAACCACAGATAGAAAGGGTGCTAATACCTTCCCTTTCTATAATCTACCTCCCGAACCGAGAGATATCTCGAAAAGGAATTTTGCTGTGCTTTTGTCCTTTCCTTGTTGGAGAAAATAAAAGACGGTGGCGACTCTTGCTTCCGCGACATTTCACGAAACCAACTTTAAACAGTCAGTTCTATTTCCACCGATCACAGGAACCAATACCTTATTCCGAAACCATGAAGATTCTCACACCTCTTATATTTGAAGATAACGAATGGTGTCCTGAATACCGAGACGATAATCTGAGTGAATGCTTAGCTCTGACACCCGATCACATGCCTTGTCCAAGAAAACCGGCATTAGATCTTAAGCCATTACCTAAGACCCTCAGATATGAATTCCTTGACACCGAGTTAAAGCGACCTGTAATTGTCAACGCGGACTTAGGACAACAAGAAACAGACAAATTATTACAAGTCTTAAGAAAATATCCCTCCGCCTTAGGATACAACATTATAGATCTCAAAGGAATAAGCCCTTCCATATGCATGCATCGTATTATGATGGAGAACAACTGCAAATCTTCTAGAGAACATCAACTAAGAATTAACCCAATATGGAGCACCGTAGTTAAAGATGAAGTTAAAAAACTTTTGAACGCTGGAATCATATACCCCATCTCCAATAGTCAATGGGTAAGCCCAGTCCACTGTGTACCAAAGAAAGGTGGTATAACGGTAACAACAAACAAAGCAGGCAAAGCTGTAGCGGAACGAACTATAAGTGGAGCTAGAATGTGTATTGACTATAGGAAGCTAAACAAGGCCACTCGAAAGGACCATTTCCCTCTACCATTCATTGATCAAATGCTTGAACGATTAGCTAAGGACTCACATTACTGTTATCTAGACGGTTACTCTGGATTCTTTCAAATCCCTATTCACCCCGATGACCAAGAGAAAACAACATTCACATGTCCTTATGGAACTTTCGCCTACCGATGAATGCCGTTTGGATTATGCAATGCCCCCGCCACATTTCAGAGATGCATGATGGCAATCTTTGTTGATTTCATAGAAAACATTATGGAGGTCTTTATGGACGACTTCTCTGTATGTGGAGAGAGTTTTGAAGATTGTCTGGTGAATTTGGAGAAAGTTTTGGAGAGATGCGTAAAAGTTAACCTCGTTCTGAATTGGGAAAAGTGCCACTTTATGGTCAAACAAGGAATCATACTAGGACACGTTGTGTCCGAAAAGGGGATTGAAGTCGATAAAGCTAAGATCTAAGTCATAGAAAACTTGCAACCCCCTAAAACAGTAAGAGAAATACGCAGTTTCTTAGGACACGCTGGTTTCTACCGACGATTCATCAAAGATTTCTCGCAAATATCAAAACCTCTAACCACCCTCCTTATGAAAGACGTTGAATTTGATTTTAATGACAAATGCCTAAAAGCATTTAACCAACTAAAAACAGCTCTTGTATCCACACCAATCATGCAACCACCCGATTGGAGACTTCCATTTGAAATCATGTGTGATGCAAGTGATTACGCCGTAGGTGCAGTCCTGGGACAACGAAGAGATAAGAAGCTTCATGCGATATATTATGCTAGTAGAACCTTGGACCCAGCACAGATGAATTATGCAACAACGGAAAAGGAACTTTTAGCCGTAGTCTTCGCACTAGACAAATTTCACTCCTACCTCGTAGGCGCAAAAATAATCATCTATACAGACCACGCAACTATTAGATATCTCTTAACCAAGCAAGACTCAAAGTCGAGACTTTTGAGATGGATTCGTCTTCTACAAGAGTTCGATCTAGAAATTAAAGACAAAAAAGGTACCGAAAACGTGGTAGCCGACCATTTATCTCGAATGGAACAGCAGACACCAGAAGAAGTACCTATTAACGATGACTTCCCGTATGAACGTCTGATGGCTCAGATGGACTTAGGAGAAGCCAGAAAAGAACCGCCTGAATCAAATCCAAATCAACTGCTCTTAGGACTTGACACACAAGCTGCTAACAACGATTCACGAGAAAGCCAAGACCAAATAAATAATGCTATACAAGAAGCCGTGGTCTCTATCCAAACCATACCATGGTATGCGGACATAGCAAATTACTTAGCTGCCAAAATCCTACCCCCTGATATGACTTATCAACAGAAGAAGAAATTCTTTCACGATTTGAAACATTACTTTTGGGATGAACCTTTACTATTCAAGAGGAGCGCAGACGGTATTTTCTGAAGATGCGTGCCGAAAAACGAAATAGAAAGCATTATTTCTCATTGTCATGATGCCCCTTACGGAGGTCATGCAAACACATCAAAGACATGTGCCAAAATTTTGCAGTCTGGATTCTACTGGCCAAATTTGTGGAAAGATGTGCACACAACCATCCTAAACTGCGACCGATGCCAATGCACCGGAAATATATCCAGACGCGATGAGATGCCCCAGACTGGCATCCTACAAGTGGAAGTCTTTGATGTATGGGGAATCGACTTCATGGGACCATTTCCATCCTCATTCGGAAACAAATATATACTCGTGGTTGTAGATTACGTTTCAAAATGGATTGAAGCAATAGCTTCTCCAACAAACGATACTAGAGTCGTGATTAAACTCTTCAAAACCATTATATTCCCAAGGTTTGGTGTACCCAAACAAGTTATAAGCGACGGTGGCTCCCACTTCATATCACGAATCTTTGATAAACTCCTAACCAAATATGGGGTGAGGCACCGCGTCGCAACACCATACCACCCCCCATACAAGCGGACAGGTGGAAGTCTCAAATCGAGAAATAAAACAAATACTGGAAAAAACTGTTGCCACTTCAAGAAAGGATTGGTCAGCTAAGTTACCTGACGCATTATGGGCCTACAGGACGGCATTCAAGACACTGATAGGTACAACACCCTTTAAACTCATATATGGAAAATCATGCCACCTGCCAGTGGAAATTGAACACAAAGCTTACTGGGCAATTAAAACTTTAAACCTAAGCAACATTGCGGCAGGAGAGAAAAGGATCCTCGACATAAATGAATTAGAAGAACTAAGATTAGATGCATATGAAAATGCAAGGATCTACAAAGAAAGGACGAAAAAATGGCATGACAAACGTATCTCAAGGAAAGAATTCAATGAAGGCGATGTAGTACTCCTATTCAACTCTCGTCTGAAACTGTTCCCTGGAAAACTCCATTCACGATGGTCTGGACCATTCGAAGTAACCAAAGTTTTCCCCAGTGGTGCCATAGAAATCAAAGGAAAATCCATGAATCCATTCTTAGAAAACGGCCAACGCCTAAAGCATTATTACAGCGTCGAAAATAAGGATTACACCGCGAGCTTAATGCTATTAGAGTTACCGCACCAATTTGAAAACTAATTCACATCTAACAACAAATGTCAAGCTAACGACATTAAACAAGCGCTGTGTGGGAGGCAACCCACAATTTTTTATCTCTCAAATATATTTATCTTTTATTTTTATTTTTATTTTTATTTTTTCATTTCTGCATTCTGATTTTTACTTTCCGATTTTTTTCCTTTTCTTTCTTTCTCCCACAACATATTTTACTTATTTGCATTTTTCTTTTCCAAATTTTAGTACCGATTCACAGGAACCTACAAGCTAAAATTCATGGATACTATCATTTTTTCCTCAGAGACTCAGCAGAGACGATATGAGATTCTGGCTCAGCACCAGATGAGTATGACCATGTATGTGCATGATCCCACCTTGACAGCCTTAGGAATCAGGGAAAGTGTCTATTTCATGTTTAACCAGATAGGATGGGAGGGGTTCCTAGCCCATAAACACCCTACACACCAACACCTCACCTTGGAGTTCTTGAGCTCCCTCATCTATAAACCCACACAAGGCTTAGGGCGTAGTAGAGGTCAGATGTCCTTTAGAATGTTCGGTTTCACCCACCTGTTTACAGTTTGCAGTCTAGCTCAGCTGCTAGGATTCCCTAGCTCTTTAGACGCCCACATGGAAACCCAGGCGGATGAGTACCTCAACTTTGAGCTTAATCACTTTTGGAGAGACATAGCGGGCCAATATCCCGAGGACCCCGACCACCTTGACGCCACCGAGATTCATAACCCTGCTATTCGGTATTTCCATCACATTTTAGCTTTCACATTTTTTGGAAAACCTATTAATCAACTCTCGGTTTCTAGGGATGAGTTGTTCATCATTTACTGTGCTTTTCAGACCAGACCAGTCATTGGCGCATCATTCATGATCGCCAACATGTCAGCTATAGCTCAGTGTACCCATGGCCCCATCTGTGTCGGCGGGCTAGTCACTATGATAGCCGAGGCCCTATCCCTACGGTCATCTCTGTCGTGCCTTACACCGTATGCCAGATATTATACCATGGACATCCCTTTTTGCTTTAACATTTCTTTGATTGGTAACCTCAGCCCACCTCACTTTCAGCTGCTTGTCCAACGTAACCCTGTCTATTGCTTCAAATTGCCTAGCCCCGAGCATACCAGTGTCTATACCAAGACAAATTGGCTATACC
Organism: Vicia faba; assembly: GCA_948472305.1. Taxonomy (NCBI): domain Eukaryota; kingdom Viridiplantae; phylum Streptophyta; class Magnoliopsida; order Fabales; family Fabaceae; genus Vicia; species Vicia faba. The sequence continues at coordinate 1,678,269,048 of OX451737.1, read as the reverse complement.
CCCTAGAGAAGACAGACAAACACGACCCTGAGAGGGTGGAGAGCGACCCATCTACACCCACAGGTTACCACGATTATACACCTTTGGATTATCCTACACTACCCCTTGTTTCTACCGCTAATGACATACCCATGCATGATCATGCACATACGATCAAGACTCTGCAGACAGATGTTACCACACTCTGAGGAGAGCTCGACACTGTTAAAGAAAATGTCAGCACACTTCGGAGTGACTTCTTTCATTTCATGGACGTCGTCACGGAGCAGTTTGACCATATTTATCAACATCTGCACGCTTCTGCACCACCTTCCGGAGGCCCTCATGCTTGATAGTTTTTCTGTACCGCCCCAGTAAGGACACTGTTTGTTCTTAGTATGGGGGGTTTTTCATTGTTTTTCATTATTATTATTCTCAAACTCATTATGGTTTTAATTATTTTCGAATAATATATTACTTTTCGGTCCTAAAATTTTATTCATATCCATTTTACTTATTTCTATTTACAAAGTATGCATTCATTTTTTTTTTGAAATTTCCGTTATTATTTTCATTTGTTCTTAATTTCTATTTTTATTATCATCTGTTTTTTATTTTATTTTTGTTACCATCTTTATTTGCTTCTTATTTACCATATCATTTTTCCAACTATACAATATGCTACTAATCCCTTGCAATACACTTCTCAAAATTGAAATTAATTAATTAATTTAGTGGAGCACGCATTCAAAGCAGTCAAAGAGACCAACATGACCTGACTCTGACGAACGTCAGTATGCATGTGACGAACGTCAGGGAGTGTCTTTGACTCTGACGAGCGTCAGGAAGCGTGTGACGGTCGGCAGGCAATGTCCCCCACGCTTTTCAATTCCGTGACCGTTGATAGCATTGATGCATGCAGAATTTATATTAAAATCCCACCACCCCATTTACTCCACTTACCCATAACCTCCCAAATTTCAAAATTCTCCCATAAACACCATTAAATTTCATACTCCATAAAACCATCTATATAAACCCTCCCCTTCCATCCTTAGTTTCATCACTACCACTCCCTTTCCATCTCTCTACCATATATACATTTTTTTCTATCAAGTTCAACACTCATGGCCAACCAACCCGAACCCGACATGCGACATCTCGTGCTCCGACAAGGAGAAGCCGGTGAGCTTCAAAAAGAGAGGTACATAAAATTCCATCACCGAGGGCTAACATCCACACGGTTCGTTGACAACACTTGCTTACAAGAATTAGGCTAGCAACCTCATATGGAAGGCTTGCTGAATAAAGCTGGCCTAATCTCTATTAGCACGATGAACACACCAACTTACGAAGCTCTCACGTTGGAATTCTTGAGTTCCTACACATATCACACCCGAGAAGATGTAGACGCACACCTAACGGGAGCCGCTCATTTTCGGATGTTCAACCGAGAGTACCAACTCAACCATGAAATTTTGAGCGACATATTTCATTTTCCCCGAGGGAATAATGTGCAATACCGCATACCCCGAGAATTGGATTGGAATGGAAGTGCATACGCACTATGGGAGAGAATAACCGGCGAACCAAATGTCACACCCGAAGCACGGTACGCCTCTCACATCCACAACCCGAACATCCGCTTCTTACACCGTGTTATGGCAAACACAATATTCGGAAGGGCAAACAACAACAAGGTAAACACTAAAGAATTATATGCTCTCCACTGTACCTTTTCGCAAAACATCCGTCTTAATCCCGTCACTTTAATGATGGCCCATATTCAAAACCTCGTTGCAAGAGAAGGGACCATACCTTTTTTCATCGGAGGCATCGTCACCGCCATCGCAGTTCACTTGAACTGGGGGGAAAGGATCCAACTCCTACCTCCGCTGCCAGCAGTTTTTATGGACATTGATAACTGTAGAGTTGGCCGCCTGATTAAAGTACGAGAAGCTGGAAGATACTATCTCATGGTTAAGAATGCAAGAGTTCGTAGTGTGATCATGCCAAATCATAATCGTACTTACTTGGGTAATCCGGATAACTAGCTTTACAACCTGAACGCCCCTGAACCCGGAGAAAATGTGCAAGGAAATCAAGGTCAGGCTAACAACGCTGCCGCTGACGAAATCGAACAAGAATTAGAGCAGCAAGAGCCCCAACCACAGCAAGCCAACAATCCCGCCACCATCGATGCAATATATGCCGCAATAATGCAACAAAACCAGTTGTCCACTCAACGCCACCAAAGCCTCGAGACACGACAAATCGAGATGATGGCTCTCATGCAACAAATGCAGAGAGACCAAAATGACTACGCTCTCAGGCACGATCAAAGTATGCTGGAATTCACCACAGGAATAACGACAGATATGCGAGCCTTAACACTCCGTGTTGATGACTTGCATAATATCATATCCCAAAGAGATGGCGGCGAATCTTCCAGATATGGCGGGCAAGCACGTCGAAGAGCAAGGACACGTGGCTGATACCAAAGACAAGAGGAGGAAGAATAATTATGTTGTTATCTTTCCCCTTTCCCGCTTCTATCAATACATTGAGGACAATGTATGATTCAAGTATAGGGGAGGAAGTATTTCCCTTTTTCTAGTAATTTTTAATTTCTTTATTATTTCCCTTCTGTTATCTTAAATTCAATAAAAAAAATTTTTTTCAAGTCATCTATTGCAACAATTTGTGTTGTTCTTTTAGCCCATAAATTTTTTTTTCTCTCACTCGACAAGTAAATAGACTGTAAAATCTTTAATCATCAGGAATTGGGGCGAGATTAAGCGAAATTTCTACCGTTTAGACACTCTACAACCCCAGAGTATGATAGATCAGTTCAAGTACCCATTGTTTCCAACACCCTGAGTTTAGTCTTTATAGTAACCTTGAGTAGTTTATATTAGCAGTCAACACCGTCTTAAACACAAACTACGCAGGAAGTCGATGAATATATGTGGATGATAGAATATTTCGGCAAAATGTTGCAAGGAAACACACTGATTAAATTGGACGATCCTCACCCGATCGCCTAATCCAAAGGATGTAAACCTTACAAAGTAACATGAAAATTCATTTGATGGATGGTTCAGGAGCATCTGGTACTGAACTCGGTAGGGCAGATTACAGTCTGATCCCCCGCATCCAACATTTGAATTAAAGGTTGCCACATTACTGTGCCAGAAACCTCTAAAAGTTTAAAAGGATCATAACCATTAACCGACTGTTCTGCTATGTGCGTGTGAAGATAAAGGGCTTAATGTGATTGCGCTAGAATGAAAAAGGCAAAACAAGACAAATACTCGAGGTAGGCTATGATAGGACCTGTAACTAGTTTATGTAAAATGGGATTGTCTAGCGTCGCCGACGTAGTTATAGAGCACAAATCAAACCACCTATTTTCTGACAAAAACACAATGCAGCTATATATTAGTCGATCCGAGTCATAACCATGTTTAGAAAAACAGCGTACTTAGCATTTGCTTGAGGACAAGCAAAGTTTAAGTATGGGGGAGTTTGATGACACACAAATATGTGATATTTCTGGCTTGATATACACCAAATATTTCTCGTACTTTAGTTTGAATTAAATTATTTTATAAGTATTATGCAGGTATTTTTCTATTTTTGCAGATATGCATTGAGCCGAACAATTTTGAAGAAATGAAGAAAAAAGGGTGCAAAAAGTAGTAAAAGAGCCTAAGGAGAAGAAAACAGCCCAAAAGCCCATTACAAGTGTGAGCACGTGGCCCACAAGCAACCAAGCCCTGACGACCGTCAAGGGGACGTGACGAACGTCACGCTCCATGAAGACCAAGTGACGATAGTCACTTGCGTGTGACGAACGTCACAACCTATCACCCCACTTTCTCCTCATCCAACGGACAGAAACACGTTCAAAGGTTAATCCAACGAGTTCCTACATTCTCTCACCCACTCAGTCAAAAGAGCAACGAACGTGACAATTAAATAGCCTATTATTTCTCAAGGAAGAAAAGTGAACCGTTCCTACATTTTCGAGAGCAACGAATCAAGCAAGCACTATAAATAGAGCCTGAGACCACAGTAGAGAGGGTTCTGCTTTTTGGCGAGAAAGTTTAGAGATTTTATTAAGCAGATATTATTTTCAGCAGAATATTATTTTCAGCATTATTTCTTTTCAGCATTATTTTCTTTTCCCAGTTATTTCTTTCCAGCATTATTTTCTTCTGTACCGTTAAATATATTCTCTGATCGAAGCAAAGCCTACAATTTGTGCAGGAGTGCTTCTGTCTTCAGAGTTATTACCAGGTTTATGTTTACAAATTCTTATTGCTTATTAATTAATATAATTATGTCTATTTGTGTTTGTCCTTTATATTATTCTGCGATTTGGTTTAATATTATGTCAGGCTAGAAATCTTATACCGGTATGTAAAGTCAATCAACCGAGGGAACGAGTAACTTAGTCGGACTATTTTTACTACGAAACTTTCTTTTCTGTCCTAAGTTACTATTTTTCAAATCATTAAATTGTTTTGTTACAGAAGTAAAAAACAGATAGAGGTTAGGATCAACAAAGCGGAAGTTTGAGATCTTTTAACTGGACAGTAGTAATTAGGCATTGGCTTAAAATACAGCGGAAGCACTTTAAAGTTAATTAAGATTTTGTTTAGTTTCCAAAAAGTGTTTTTAACTCCTGCAGGATGGCGGAAGCGTACGTTAGGACTTAACTGCATGGCCTAGATCAACAAAACGACAGTGTGAGACGAGGGTTTTTAAACTAGATAGGTTTTACTGAAAACTGTTTTGAAAATATAAAGACGCCCGACAGGTCGCTAGTTCCCGAGGTAAGACTGTTGCATACTGGTAATTAAGCTCATTGATTATTAAAATACAACTTAATTTAGCGATTAGTTTCCCTACAACCCAAATCAAATATTCATTAGCTTTAGATTTACATAGTAACAATAGAAAACGGTAGATCGATTCATCAGTCTCTGTGGTTTGATATCTTTTAAAACTACTCGACAAGATTGTGCACTTGCAGTCCGAATCATTGGATACATAAGTACAAATGCCACGATCAGAAACCCTTCACTGGGAAGAAAGAAACTAATGTTGTGTATGGGGCAAGGGCCCATACCAAGACGGATAATCGTCCGTCCGTAAATGTTGTTCTGATTTCCAACCCAACTCCTGTCCAAAGACAATCTTCCAATCATCAACGATTTGAGGCTCTACGAAGACAATTTACAAGGATAGGCATGTCGCTAGCCCAAGCCTTACAACACTTGTTAAAATCCAACTTGGTGACACTGTGTGATCCTTCGTCCAATCCGAACACTTCCTCACCTAAATACAATCTGAATTCCAAGTGTGCATATCATTCAAATAGTCCCGGGCATGAGACCGATCAATGTTGGGCGCTGAAGAGAAAAATTCAAGATCTAATAGACAACAACACAATCGAATTTGATCCGCCTACAGTTCCCAATGTGATAACGACACCAATGCCAAACTATGGCAAAGGTGTCAATGCAATTGAAGACACTATTTTTATTCCCTCCGTCGAAGATCTAACTACTCCTTTAACTATTGTAAAAAAGAATTTGCTGAGAGTCGGGGTTTTCCCTGGATGTTTGAAAGATTGTGATTGATGCGCCAAACAAATTAATGGATGCAAATGGCTGAAAGAAGGCATTCAACGCCTGATGAATAGTCATGAGATCATATTTGAGAAAATTTTGTCCGTCAAAAGTTTGACCGATAAGATTGAAGACCTCTCCATCATAACAATTTCAAACAAGCCTCTTAGGATCTCTTCAAAGGGTCCTATCAGGATTTCAAATGAAATGACTGTTGCTCCTCTAATAATTACTTCCCCTGGGCCAATTCCGTACTCGTCCAACAAAGCAGTACCGTGGAACTACGGTGCTGAAGTGTATTATCATGGAATAAAGCAAGATGCTTGGATTAAAGAAATAAAGGTTGATGACATTGGTAATATTACTGGTTCTAGTAAAGTGACTAGAACTAGGAGAATCTTTTCGCCCAACATTTCACCCCTAACTACTACAACGACACCTGTCCGCATCATCGCTGACAAATCTATTGCTGACATTAAGGGTAAAAAGAAAGTGGTTGAGCATGCTAAGATAGAGGTGCCCACAAAGGACATTGCTACTGAGGAGCCTTCCACTCAAGAAATGGATGAAATCTTAAAGATTATAAAGAGGAGTGATTTCAAGATAGTGGAACAACTGGGGAAAACCCCTTCCAAGATCTCCATGTTATCTTTGCTACTTTGTTATGATGCTCATGCCCGAGCATTAATCAAATTCTTGAAGAAAGCTCATGTCCCTCATGAGACCATAACTGACCAATTCGAAAATTGTGTGGCAAGCTTGACGGCCGACAACAGATTGGGGTTCTCTAATGTTGATCTGACATCACTTGGAAGGAACCATAACAAATATTTGCATGTTTCTGTTGAATGTAAGGGGACTACCCTAGCACATGTTTTGGTTGATAATGGCTCTTCTTTAAACATGCTACCCAAGGGTGCTTTGGACCGGTTAGACTGTGAAGGACTGGTATTGAAGACGAGTGATATTATTGTGAGGGATTTCGATGGGTCCAAAAGGATGGTTCATGGAGAGGTGGATCTCCCGGTCAAAGTGGGATCACAAATTTTCAACTCTACTTTCTACATCATGGACATCCGTCACGCTTACTCCTATTTGCTGGATCTCCCTTGGATCCATGGAGTAGGGGCAGTAACATCTACCCTTCACCAACAACTAAAATACCCAGTCAAGGGGAGGATCGTCACTGTTTGTGGTGAGGAGGAATTCATGGTAAGCCATCTCAATTCTTTCAAATATGTGGAGATGGATGGTGAATTTATAGAAACCCCGTTCCAGGCTTTTGATGTTGTTCCACCTTTGGTTGCTACTTCCAAAATTTCTTCTGACATACCCAAAGCTGATAAGGTCGTGCCAAGGATGGTTTCATTTAAGGATGCTCGTGCCGTAGTCGAAGATGGAAGTTGCGCTACCTGGGGGAAACTCCCCGAGATCCCATTCAAAGGAGATAAATGTGGGTTGGGCTTCACTATCAAAGCTCATAAGGAGGTTAGGCGCGCTCGTATGGGAAAGCCCGCTCTCCGTATTGGAAATCGTGTAGTAAACGCTGTGGAAGATTCTGATGATGAATGTGACTTTGAAGAATGGATATACACTACTACGACAGAGTTCAACAATTGGCACGCAAATGATTTCGTTCCCATCTCCTTCATTGAGGAGTAATTACTTGTTTATTACTTTCCATCAATTCAAGAAACTTTTATCTATAATATTAAACAATGACTTTTAAGCCGTATGCCTGGCCCGGGGCACTATGGTCCCTTTGTTAAGGGTTTTATCTATGTTTATTTTACCATATGATCATTCAACATAAACCATTAACTTTTTTGCATTCGAATTTTTCTACTCATAGTCTTTATTTTTCTTTAATACCTTTTTCAAATAGCCATGTATCTTACATGCACACACACAAACACTCTAGCAGATCCTCGTCCACTCCGGATTTCATTGCCAATGACTCTACTATTGCCAATTATGATTTCGAACATCCAATTAACCAAGCCAAAGACAAAGGCGAGGAAGATTGTGAAATACCGGGAGAACTAGCCAGACTTCTAATGCAAGAGGAAAAAACTATTCAACCGCATGAAGAGTCAGTTGAAGTTATCAACCTAGGTACCGAGACAGACAAGAAAGAGGTCAAGATTGGCGCCAACCTAGGAAGCAGTGTCAAAATCAGATTGGTTCAGATGTTACATGACTATGTGGAAGTGTTTCCTTGGTCATATGAAGATATTCCAGGGTTGGATACCGAGATTGTAGTTCATCGCCTTCGAAAAAAGGAAGATTTTCCTACTGTCAAGCAAAAAGTTCAGCACATGCGGCCTGATATGTCTGAGAAAATAAAAGTTGAAGAAATTGAACAATTTGATGCAGGATTCCTAGCTGTGACATCTTATCCTTAATGGGTTGAAAATGTGGTTCCAGTGTCGAAGAAGGATGGAAAAGTTCGTATGTGCATAGATTATAGGGATATGAATAGGGCAAGCCCCAATGATGACTTCCCTCTACCTCGTGTTGACGTCTTGGTCGATAACACAACTCAACATAAAGTCTTCTCTTTCATGGATGGTTTCTTCGGCTACAATCAAATTAAGATGGCTCCTGAAGACATGGAGAAGACCACCTTTGTTACGCAATGGGGCATCTTTTGTTACAAGGTTATGCCATTCAGATTGAAGAATGCAGGGGCAACATATCAAAGGGCTATGGTAGCTTTGTTTCATGATATGATCCATCATGAAATAGAGGTATATGTGGATGATATGATTGCAAGGTCACAAACTGCATAGGAGCATCTCAATCACCTATACAAACTATTCGAGAGGCTGAAAAAGTACAAGCTAAGGTTGAACCCTAATAAGTGCACATTCGGAGTAAGATCTGGAAAAATTCTAGGTTTTGTTATCAGTGGTAAAGGCATTAAAGTTGATCCTGCAAAGGTAAAAGCCATCCAAGAAATGCCAGTTCCACATTCTGAAAAGGAGGTTAGAGGATTCTTGGGCTGTCTTAACTACATCGCCCGCTTCATATCTCACTTAACTGCTACTTGTGAGCCAATCTTCAAACTCTTGAAGAAAGATCAAGTAGTCAGATGGAATGATGAATGCCAAGCTGCCTTCGACAAAATCAAGGAATATCTACAAGAACCTCCTATCCTCATGCCTCCAGTTAAAGGAAACCCCTTAATCATGTACTTGACTGTGCTAGAGAATTCTATGGGGTGTGTGTTAGGCCAATATGACGAGTCTGGCCGAAAAGAGAATGCAATATACTACCTGAGCAAAAAGTTTACCGACTGTGAAACCAGGTATTCACTACTCGAGAAAACTTATTGCGCTCTGGCATGGGCTGCTCACCGGCTAAGACAGCATATGTTGACTCATACCACTCTATTGATTTCTAATATGGACCCTATAAAATACATCTTCAAGAAACCTGCTCTGTTTGGACGGATAGCTAGATGGAAAATGATTTTGACTGAGTATGATATTCAATATACAACACAAAAGTCCATCAAAGGAAGTGTATTGGCGGATCATTTGGCCCATCAAGCTGTTGATGATTATCAATATATGAACTTTGACTTCTCGGACGAGAATATCATGTTAGTGACCGATTGTGCAAAACCTAGACCGTATGACGGACCTAAACAAGGATCTTGATGGACTATGGTTTTTGATGGGGCTTCCAACGCTTAGGGTAACAGAATTGGCATTGTGATAGTTTCTCCCGAGGGTTGACACACCCCTTTCACTGCTAGATTATGCTTCGATAGTACAAATAACATGGCTGAATATAAGGCATGCATTTTGGGTCTGAAGGCTGCCATTGGTTTAAGGATCAAACATTTGAATGTATTCAGAGATTCCACTCTAGTGATTAGCCAAGTAAAGGGAGATTGGGACACTAAGCATCCAAATCTTATTCCTTACAAGGGGCTTGTGTTATCTTTAATTCCATATTTCGAAGAAATCACCTTTGAACACTTCCCTAGGGAAGAAAATTAGTTAGTCGATGCTTTAGCCACAATGTCTTCTATGTTCAAGGTCAAATGGGACAATGAAGCTCCTATGATTACAATTGAGAGATTTGATGAACCTGCACACTGCTATGAGCTTGACATTGACACAGAGAAGCCATGGTACCATGAGGTGAAGAGGTACCTTGAAGCGCAAGAGTATCCCGAAGGAGCTTCCATCAATGATAAAATATTCTTACAAAGATTTTCAGCCATGTTCTTCCTAAGCAATGGAACCCTGTACAAACTTAACCATGATTCTACTCTACTCCGGTGTATGAACAAGAAGGAGGCAGAGAGAATTATGGAAGACATGCATGATGGTCTCTTTGGGACTCACTCCAGTGGACATACTATGGCCAAGAAAATCCTGAGATTACTATTGGTCAATAATTGAGACTGGTTGCCATCATCACTCAAGGACTTTCCACAAGTGCCAAATCTATGCTGACAAGGTCCATGTGCCTCTTATTCCTCTAAATGTCATGATTGCTCCGTGGCCATTTGCAATGTGGGGCATTGACATGATTGGAGAGATTAAACCTATTTCTTCTAATGGATATCGCTTCATTCTTGTCGCTATCAATTATTTCACCAAATGGGTTGAAGCCGCTTCATTTGCCTCCATCACAAAGAACGTTGTAGCTCGATTCATCAAGCATAACCTCATCTACCGTTATGGTATCCGCGAAAGGATCATCACTGACAATGGAACCAATCTCAACAATGTTATGATTACGGAACTTTGCACTCAGTTCAAAATCAAGCATCACAATTCTTCTCCTTATAGACCTAAAATGAATGACGCAGTGGAAGCATCCAACAAAAACATTAAGAAGATTGTGCAAAAGATGGTGGTAACCTACAAAGACTGGCATGAGATGTTACCGTTTTATATTCATGGCTACCGTACTTCAGCTCGGACATCAACTGAGGCAACTCCTTTTTCTTTAGTCTATGGCATGGAGGCTGTCCTTCCAGTGGAAGTTCGGATTCCCTCACTAAGGATTATGAATGAAGTAGGCTTAGGTGAAGATGAATGGATTCAGACAAGATTGGATCAGTTAAACTTGATCGATGAAAAGCGACTGGTTGTTGTTTGTCATGGTCAGATATACCAGAAACGTATGATCAAGGCTTTCAAAAAAAAAGATCAGGCCTCAAATATATCAAGCTGGTGACCTGGTAATAAAGCGCATCATTCTTCCACAAGGTGACCCCAGGGGGAAAATGGATTGCCACCTAAGAAGGGCCATTTGTTGTCAAGAAAGTTTTCTCTTGTGGTGCCATGATGCTGACTACTATGGACGGTGAAGATTTCCCACAACCGGTGAATGCATACATAGTTAAAAAATACTACGCATAAGAGATCCGCACGGTTGACACACCTAGGCAAGATAGGGGCATCCCAGCAAACCAAAGGTTTGGACAAAAATTAGGGATGTATGCAAAAGATTGTACACCCGGCAAGTCGAAAATTCGAAAGGGCGGCTTGGGCAAAAATGGGTATCCTGATGGGCTGAAAACCCGAAAGGGCGGTCCAGGCAAAAGTTAAGGATTGAAAGCGTATGACTATGTCTCGTGGAATCACCACAACCGAATTTATTACCAAGGTCTGGGTTCAAATTGTCCAATATTAATATAATCAACTTCTGTCAATGGCAAGGGACGTTCGAAGGCATTGGGGCAATAGTAAAGTTGGAACAAAATGAGATCACTTGCACATGGTTGTTATTGTTGTTTTCGATTTTGTTTTCCTTTCGATGATTTCCTCTTACTAGGATCTCCATCTCTTTGTACAAAAAACGCCTATTCATGGGTAAAACATCAATACAAATATACTTTGAAGTAGAAACTTTTTGTTTTTTGTTTTGAGTGGGAAAAACGTCCAATGATTAAAATTGAATGAACATATGCATATGAACATAATTAAACTGTTTAGCAAATATGTGCTGCCAAGAAATAAAGAGCGTCTCTTTAATGCAGTTGAGATATCCCCACAGAGTTATCTCATTAGAATTATCCCCACAGAGCCTGCTACAATAAACCCTCTCCCCATCAGAGTGGCCCACAAAGTTGGATCTATGCAAATCTCAGTCAAAGTTTCAATCTCTCGACATCCCTCTCCCCAACTGAGTTGGTCTTAAAAGAAGGAGCCTTGTTGATTTCTTCTTAAAGAATTCATCTTGCCAGCAGGTCATAAAATATTCTCTTCAACAAGGTTTATTCCACAACAAAACAATATACCCTTCAACGAAATCAATTCTATTCAAACAACTTTCGGTTACTACGAAGCCTGGACCCGACCAGATATTAGTCTAACCTCTCAAGATATTGTAAAGCCTGGATTTCAACCAGACAATGGCTTAACTTCTTTCCCTATTAGAGTTTTCCTCTACCCCCAGCAAGTTACTGTGAAGCCTGGACCCAACCAGATATCAATTTAACTTCATCCTTTTAAGCAAGTTACTGTGAAGCCTGGACCCGACTAGATATCATTTCAACTTCATCCTTTCAAGAAAGTTACTATAAATCCTGGACCCGACCAGATATTAGTTCAACTTCATCCTTTTAAGCAAGTTATTATGAAGCCTGGACCCGACCAGATATTAGTTCAACTTCATCCTTTCAAGCAAGTTACTGTGAAACCTGGACCCGATCAGATATCAGTTCAACTTCATCCTTTTAAGAAAGTTACTGTGAAGCCTGGACCCGACCAGATATCAGTTTAACTTCATCCTTTCAAGCAAGTTACTGTAAAGCCTAGACCCGACCAGATATCAGTTCAACTTCATCCTTTTAAGCAAGTTACTGTGAATCTTGGACCCGACCAGATATCAGTTTAACTTCATCCTTTTAAGCAAGTTACTGTGAAGCCTGGACCCGACCAGATATCAATTCAACTTCATCCTTTCAAGCAAGTTACTGTAAATCCTGGACCCGAACAGATATCAGTTCAACTTCATCCTTTTAAGCAAGTTACTGTGAAGCCTGGACCCGACCAGATATCAATTCAACTTCATCCTCTCAAGAAAGTTACTGTAAAGCCTGGACCCGACCAGATATCAGTTCAACTTCATCCTTTTAAGAAAGTTAGTGTGAAGCCTGGACCTGACCAGATATCAGTTCAACTTCCTCCTTTTAAGCAAGTTACTACGAAGCCTGGACCTGACCAGATATCAGTTCAACTTCATCTTTTTAAGCAAGTTACTGTGAAGCCTGGACCCGACCAGATACCAGTTTAACTTCATCCTTTCAAGCAAGTTACTGTAAAGCATAGACCCAAACAGGTATCAGTTCAACTTCATCCTTTTAAGCAAGTTAATGTGAAGCCTGGACCCGACCAGATATCAGTTTAACTTCATATTTTTAAGCAAGTTACTGGGAAGCCTGGACCCGACCAGATATCAGTTCAACTTCATCCTTTTAAGCAAGTTACTGTAAAGCTTAGACCTGACCAAATATCAGTTCAACTTCATCCTTTTAAGCAAGTTACTGTGAAGCCTAGACCCGACCAGGTATCAGTTCAACTTCATCCTTTTAAGCAAGTTACTGGGAAGCATGGACCCAACCAGATACCAGTTCAACTTCATCCTTTCAAGAAATTTACTGTAAAACCTAGACCCGACCAGATATCAGTTTGACCTTCATCCTTTCAAGTAAGTTATTGCGAAGCCTAGAGCTCGACCAGATAACAGTTTACGTCATCCACCTCAGAAAGTTGCTGCGAAGCCTAGAATTTGACCAGATAACAACCTAACTTCACTCTCCCAAGTAATTTCCTACGAAGCCTGGAATCCCACCAGATAACATTTAATTTAATCTTCCCCAGTAAGTCATTGTGAAGCCTGGAATACGACCTGATAACAGTCAACTTCATTATCCTCAACAATTTTCTGCCAAGTCGGGAGTTCGACCAGATAACAGCTAACTTTTGATTCTATCTAGTCAGGAATAACTCCCCAGTAGAGCAACGAGTAGCTAAGACTCCTGAACTCATTTCCCTAAGCATAGATCAACGCTCTCCATAGAGTCTTCTTAAACAAGTCAATATTCCCCAGCGGAGTTTCTCCTCAAACAACAGAACAGGAATTCCCAGCGGAAACATTCTAAACAAAGTTGAAGATACATCTATTCTCTAACAATAGTTAGGTATTCAGCCTTCCAAGATTCCCCAACATGTTTTCAAGGATTTATTTTCATATACAAAGACACACTCTAATAAACGCATCATATTCATAAACCATGACACATACATGACAAATGCATACAACATAATCTCATTTATTTTGAGAACATCATTACGCCATGCATACATTTGCATGCAATTAATCCTCTTCCTTGCAGAAAAAAAATCAATCATCAAGTGAAGACCTCTTCTGGTTAGATTTAGCTCTTCCAGTTAAAAACAGGCAAAAGGAATCTACTATTTCAGTATAAATCAACCAAAAGATTTATCCTGATACCTCCCCCCCCCCAGTCACTCTAGGTGGCATCTTTAAGCCCATCTCTGACAACTCTCTGTCATCTCCTCCAAATGGCATTTGTAAGCCCATTCCCTACATCATCAACTATCAGTGTTATTTCATGCGAGTGTAAATTTCTAGGCACTCTAGTGTTCAATCATCTTCCCCCTTCAGATCCTGAAAGGCAGAAAAGTCAATCTAAATCCTCAAGTTTAAGAAGATTGAACTGGGGCAGCTATTGTACCCCAAAATTTACCCTTTTATTTCTCAGGGGATCATCCTGGACCCTTAGGATTGCTTCTTTCAAGTTTCAAGTCTCGGATTACAATTTTTCAAGAAAGTCGTTCACAAAGGCAAAATAGCCAAATGCATACTGAAAAGTCAAACTTTGACTTTTTGATCAAAATCAAGTTTCAAAAATCATATTTCATCAAGACATGAAGTTGGTTCATCAAGAAAATCAAAAGTCAAAAATTATTTTGAAAATTCAAATTTCTAAACACTTGGAAAATTTTCTAAGTGTAAAGAAAATATGATAATTACATAACTTTGGGTCAGATTTTCATCATGATGTAAGATGATTCAATCAGAACTTCTGACATGAAAGTTATAGATCTCAATGAGATCTAAAACATTGCTGAACAGAACTTCTCCTAGAACTGTTGGGATTTCAAGTTATAAATCCTTGAAGACACGTTCATGAAGCTAAAACACTTAGTAAATTCTGTACATTTCTAAGTCAGAGTTTAGACAGAACTTCTGGGCCAGTTTTCACACAAGTACAATCAGAATTTTCAAAAGTGATTCAGAAAGGGATGGGAGAACATGTTACAAGCTTTCTAGAGAATTCCTTCAGATCATGTTGGAGCAGGGAGAACTGAAGGTCAAAAGTTCTACTCTTCGATCAGAACATGACCCTTCGAATCCAATTCTTCAATGTATGGATGTTTTGTTCTTCAATCAAAACATGACCTTCGAATCCTCCTCCTAGCTTGCCCCAATTTTCCAAGCTTCGATTGAAGCCTTGGACTGTTGCTTGCTGTGCACAAGCTTCGATTGGGCATGTTTTCCCTTTAAAATAGCATCCTTCGATCCAAAGGGGAAGGGCTTCTTGTCAGTACTCCTTCGATTGCACCACTGTCTTTGCATGTTGGCTTGACTCACAAATGCAATAACTACTCGTATGCAAGCTGGATCCTTACTTAGATTGAGCATTTATTTTCCTTGGACAAAGCTTATTTCCTACTTCTACTAGGCAAACCATCCCTCTGGGTGTGACTTCAGTGCACAAAAGCAAGAACTTCTCCAAACTGGTCTTCGATTCACAAAAACTCACACTGGGCAAAAGACCCCTCAGTGTGTCACCAGCGCACATATCCCTCTTCAGTTTATCTTCAGCATAAGGACAAGACTCCTTCAAAGTTTCCTTCGACCATAAGGCACTGGTCACCTTTGTTCCAGCTTCGCCTAGGCAATGGCCTCATTTATGCATGCCCTGACCTATTTCATGCTAGCATCCACAAGGCATAGGCTGCCTTTGTGCCGATTTCGACTGGGCACAGACTCCCCTTTGAAACATTTGTATACACTTCAACATGTAGAAGGCCCGATCGAAGACCACACAAGAGGCCCATTTGAAGGAAGTAATACTAGATCCAGTCGAAGGGTACACAAGAGGTACATTTGAAAAAGCATACAGAAGGCCCAGTCAAAGGCCACACAAGAGACCCATTCGAATAATACATGTTTGGTCCATTCGAAGGACACATAACTGGTGGGAATGAATGTTATTTTAGTCTGGTCGAAAGTTGTGGAAAGATGGAGGATTCGATTCGAAGGATCAAGTTGAACATTTAGACCCATAGGCTAGGCTACGTGTTTCCCTTTTCAAGGCCTCAAACCTATGACTCACTCTATATTTAATTATTTATACAAGTTAAAATAGACTTTTACCCATTTGTTGTCCAAGACAACTTGTGCTTAATAGTATAATACTACTTTTAGAAAGTTTTCTTCTTGAGCCTTTCACCTGTTTTCCTTCTGCAGGAAGCAATCCATCTAAACCATTCATCTTGCTATCTCATCTTGGGATCATGACACAAGTGGATATTTACTTTCCAGCTGAGCCTTATTTTATTATTTTTACTCCCAAACTTCCCAAAACCTTTCTCTATAAATAGAGAGATTCTTTGCAAATAAAAAAAGAGAGGGGGAAGAGGGAGGAACGAATCTTCAAATTTCTCAAACACCACAAAATTCTCAAACACTTAAACACTTGTGATAATACAAACCTAGAATCCAAATACTTATCTCTTTCAAATCTGAAACATCCTTACATATTGCCATCCTTCGAATCCAACAAAGAAGGACATTTCTCTTGTTTTGATCTTTCGAATCCAGTGTCAAAGGCATACCCTTGGTCTTTCCCTTCGAATCTAGAAGCATTCAAGGAAACCACTTCAAGGTACAGCACACGCTCCAGCCTCAAGCAAGGTAAGTTGCTCTAAACCTTGAACTTTTCGTTTCTTGCATAACATGTAAATACAATTCCTTTTTGTTTCAAACATATACATACTATTGCTCTTCTTTTTGTTTCCATCCTTTTAATATGTTTTATGGTTAACAACCTTTTGGGTTTTTGCTCTTTGTACATTTAAACATGCTTTAAGAACTAGCCTGGCCCTAAGATAATGTTGGCATGGCCTTAGGCCATGTTGCTATTCAAATTCAAACGAAAGAAACAGGAAACAAGAAGTTGGAAACGAAGCCTCTGGCTTCCACATTAACCTCCAGGTCAAACGAAATAGGCATCCAAAAGGCACACTACACTGATTCCAGGCCCAATCAAAAGGCACAACATGCTGACCCCTAGGCCCCAATCGAAAGTCATGCCTTCACTCTTTTCAGGCCAAATCGAAGAGTTCCAGAAAGTGCAGAATCGAAGGGTTTTTATACCTAAATCAAAAAGACCCTTTTTCTTGCTTTTGTTTTATTTTTGCCTTTATATTTTCATGCAAATTCAATATGGTTGTAATAGTGTAGGATTTTACCTTTCTACATTTCTTTACTTTATACAAAATGTTAGTAATTAGGGTGTATGGAAATATAAAATCAACAAGTAGACCACCCTGATAAAAAGACAAAAAATGCATGCAATCAAACACACTTTGCACACGTGCACCTCTAGGGTTAACTCCACGTGTTGCCTTATGAAAAACAGTCATGTTATGCATGTGAGACGTCTTAGCAAAAACAATCAAAATACAAGATCATAGTCCCTCGATGACGCTTCGAATGTTGCCTTACAAATGATCTTAGTCCCTCAAGAGAAATGCTAAGATATCTCACAACATTGCTATCATGACTATACGATAACCCACGCCCGTCCATTTACATCCAAAGATAAGGCTTTTTACCAAGCAATGGTAACATTGTGTGATCGGTGGATCTGGAACTGACTGTTTAACGCTGGTTCGCGAAATGTCGCGGAAGCAAGAGTCGCCACCGTCTTTTATTTTCTCCAATAGGAAAGGACAAAAGCACAGAAAAATTCCTTAAAGAGATTGCTCTCGGTTCGGGAGGTAGGTTATAGAAAGGGAAGGTGTTAGCACCCTTTCTATCCATGGTTATCCATGGGCTCTTAGATACTTGCTCATTTGTGTTTTCAAAATGGTTTGTTTGCTTTTCAATTGTGGGTTTAAAAAGTTTCTTTGAAAAAATTTCAGATCGACTCATACGTCAGAGTGTTTGAAAAGTTTGCTTTGAAAGCTTTTGAAAATGTGTCAGTGTGAAAAGTCTTTTGAGTTTGTTTTTAGAGCAAGTATCCTTGAGAACCTACCTACCCTAAGGAATTCGTCTGTGTAAGAGTCCTTTAAAGTAGTGCCATCCCACCATTGAGAGGTAGGTAGCACCACCGTTGGAGGTGTTCGGGTCAATTCGAGGTTCGGGACATGGTGATCACCAGAGCAATGGGAAGACACCTTAGAAGCTACCCTCATGCCAGGTTCCCGGATCATGAGGACTTACTAAGACGTCCTCTACTCGACGACCACCTTTCGAGAGGCAACAGTGAGGCGTACCCTAGGGGTGGTGTGTGCGAATTGTGTGTCATGTTTCAGTTATTTGTCTTGTCATGTTTGTCGTGTTCTACGCTTGATTTTAATTTGTCCATTCATTCTTGCATGCATATTTAACAGTTATAAGTTGCGAGGAAATAAAGCTAGACTATTACAAATGGCGCGGGTCCACATCGCCAAAATTAAACCGGACCCGATTTAGCGGAAAATAAATAAAGCGATAAAATAAAGTGCGAAAAGTAAATTACATGGCTTAGGGACAATTACAAAATTATAATGCGCGAAATAAAGAATTTAAAACAAAACTAGGGCGTTGGACCCTTGTGCAAACAATTAAAATTAATGATGAATTACAAATTAAATGATTAAATGTTTTCTTTGGTATTTTGTGTTTTTTAGATTTAATAGGAAAAAGAAGTCAATTAAATTAAACGGCGAACCCTAATTCTAATATTTTTTAATTATTAAGAAAGAATTAAAATATGACCTAAATTAAACCTAATTCATTTATGTATAATTTAAATAGGAAAATAAATAAATAAATAATAATTATTATTATGGAAAAAAGGGAAATAAAAAGAATTAACAATTAAAACCTAAATTCTACATTTTTGGATTTTTATTAAAAAAGGAATTAAAATTAAAACCTAATTACACTACATAATTTACATTCTAATTTATTTATGAAAATAATTATAATGAAATAATATTATATTTTTTTGTATTTTCTGATTTTTTATAATGTTTTTATATTTTATAGAAAAAATAAATTAATTGAATTAAGACAATAAAATAAATAAAACAACAAAATAAAAGTGAGAAGAAAAAATATAAAATGCAAACCAGGGTGGGGTGTTGCCCCAAATAAGGAGGTATAGGCCTGGAAATTCTGGCCCAATAAGCCTTGACTTTGCTGACTTTTCAAGATCCCATATGATGCATTGACTAGAGTCTCATGTGCTCCTGGGATCCACGCCTCTGATTTGGTTGTTTGGGACACGTGCATGGCTGGATGATGAGAGAATATAGTGTGCCTGAACGTTAGCGTAGCATAGGAACAATTATTGAAAAATAAGATTGAATATTTGCCAGACCTGGGACTTGAACCCAGGTCTTGAGGGTCACATGCGTAGCGTGTTACCAACTGCGCTGCTGCTTTTCATTTAATATGTTATGACTAATAAACAACAAAAATCAAAACTAATGCATGATGGTTAAAACGCGCGAAATTTTAAACGGACGTATCACTGATTGACACGCCATCTTCTTCCTCACCACCCCTGTAACATAAAGCGCTATGGGAACGGTTTTTGAAACGTTGTTTTAGATGGTATTCAAGAAAATAGCGAATAGCCCATATCCAAACATAAATTGGGCGCGATGGTATGGATCTTTTCGTCTCTAAGCCCTGAGTTCAACCATGGTATCCAGAAGTCCTAATTTTTCTTCTACACAAAATCCCCAATTCAAGCAACCTGTAACCCTAAAAAACGCATATGGTGGAATCGTGTATGATCAATGAAAACGCAATTAAACACCACAGTTAGCTTTAGAACATTAATATGAACATGAATCAACAAAGAAAAATGCATAAAGATGATGGGATCATGCTGTGCGATTTCAAAAATTCCAAGGTACAGATGGACTTAAGGGTACCAATTCAATGAGTTTTTGTTGATGTTGATGATTGGGAAAGGTCCAAGGATATCTCAGGATGCTAATGGGATCAAGATTGAAGCTTGGAACGACCTAAAACCCTGATTTCAGTATTTGAGTTTTATGAGAATTTTTCAATATGCAAAAGCTTGTTTATGCGCAGCTTGCAGTCTTTTTGGCATTAGGTCTTGTTCTTGTATATGTAAGGAACGATTTAGGTCAAAAACATTGAACAAAATCCATGGCCATAATGATTTCACATATTTGATTTCACAAGATCTTTTTCAAATCTTTTTCTCATGGCTTTTGGTTCAATCATGCTCAAATCTTATCAAAACTTGCCATAATCAATCAAGCACGAAATATTGAGGTTAAACATGCATGAAAAGATTTTTTAGGTTAAGTTTGATATTTTTCATATATTAAAATCATTTAAATGAATATAAATTAATATTAATTCAAATAAATAATTAAAAAATATGAGAATACTTCCCTTTGGGCCTAGTGGTCGTGCATAGGCTTGGCATGAAGAAATTTGGAAGAAAAATGGGCCCATTTGCATTTTTAGGCCTTTTGCATCAATGTTGACTTTTCAAAATTCCTAAAAATTTCCCAACTTCCACAAGGCATAACTTGGTCAATTTTTAAGCTTTTCACATGTTCTTGGACATTTTGGAAAGGTCTTTGAATCCTTTAACCAATGCTTTTGGTCCCATGTCATTTTGATTCACCAATCTCAAGTTATGGCCTTTGACTTAAAGTCCCTTTTTGTTGACTTTTGAAAATGACCTATAATGTTGAAATTGATAACTTTTTGTGAGAGCATTTCTTGGACTTGGAACATGAAGATGAATTGTAGGAAATGTCTTTCTCTTCAAAATGAGCTTTGGATGGAATTTTTCTGATAATCCATGTGAAAGTTATGCCCTGGTCAATTTCAGTTGACTTTTTCAGCTGTCCAAATATAGCAACTTTTGCATCTTTGATGATTTCTGAGCCAAATCTTGAAAATCATGATCAAGCATTGATCAAATGATGTTTGTGGCTTCAAAATGATATGTTGACCAAAAATTTGAACTTTTGACTGTCAAATGACCATTTTGCCCCTACAATTGACTGTAGTGCAATCTAGGGTTTTGACTGTGTAATTTTGGACTGAATGCCTTGAAACTTGACATGAGGATACTTGACCATCTTTGTAAGCATATGAGACTTGATTGGGCCTTTGAAAAGTTCATTTGCTTGACCAGAACTCAAACCCTAGTTTTGACTGTCTAGGAGACAGTTGAGCTGCACAACCCTGGGGGAATTTTGTGACCTTGACTTGGCAATTTCTTGATGAATATGGGAGGGCAAATTTTGGGGTACAACAGTTGCCCCTGTTCAATCTTCTTAGACCTGAGGATGCAGATTGGCTGACGTGCCTTTCGTAATCCGAGGGTAGAAGATGATTGGACACTAGAGTGCCCAGAAATTTGCGCTCACATAGTAGCAATGATGATGAGGGAATGGGCTTATAGATGCCATTTGGATGTTGCTTGGATAGGATGATGGGCTTATAGATGCCATCTGGACGTTGATCGCGTAGGAGATTCCTTAGCGAGGACCTGCATACCTGCAAGAGAGAAAATGAGTACCTGACACGTCGCAGGAGCTGATTTTAGATGCTTGATATAGATATGTCCTGACTGGTTACAGGAGCTGGGTCTGGAGCTTCAAACGCTGATGAATGAACCAGGGATGGTTACTGCCTTAGCATGGATGGTAAGAGAATCCTGAATGACTTCAACCTCAACAACGCTCGTTGAGAAAATCTTGGTGAGAATTACCATCTTCGTAGTGTCAGGAAGAGAACCGAAGGACATTATAATCTCAAAGGGAGTCACCTCACTCACCGTTAGAGAGGGAACTATAGGGAATTATAATCTGGAAGGAAATATCACCTCACGCTCATGCCGGAGAGGGAACCATCTAAAAAAGGAATTACCACCTCACTCGCCGTTGGAGAGGGGATCATAAGAGAATATCACCTCACGCTCATGCCGGAGAGGGGAACATCTGAAGAAGGAATTACCACCTCACACGCCGTTGGAGAGGGGACCATAAGAGAATATCACCTCACGCTCATGCCGGAGAGGGGAACATCTGAAGAAGGAATTACCACCTCACACGCCGTTGGAGAGGGGACCACAAGAGAATATCACCTCACGCTCATGCCGGAGAGGGAAACATCTGAAGAAGGAATTACCACCTCACACGCCGTTGGAGAGGGGACCATAAGAGAATATCACCTCACGCTCATGCCGGAGAGGGAAACATCTAAAAAGGACTTCTAGAAGCAGTATCGGAACGTCACCATATCTGGTTTACATCTGAAACTATATCTGGAAGGACATCTGGAAGCAGTATCAGAACGTCACCATCGCTGGGTTTACATCTGAAACTATATCTAGAAGGGATTCTGGAAGCAGTATCAGAACGTCACCATCGCTGGGTTTACATCTGAGACTATATCTAGAAGGGATTCTGGAAGCAGTATCAGAACGTCACCATCGCTGGGTTTACATCTGAAACTATATCGAGAAGGAATTCTGGAAGCAGTATCAGAACGTCACCATCTCTGGATCATATCTGAAACTATATCTAGAATGAATTGCGATTAGTTGATAGTAGTCATTTTTTGTATTGATCTTTTTCCTGAAAAGGCAAAACATAATTGTATGCAAAATCATGATGCATGAACTGCATGTCTTCAAAATCAATGAGATTCGTGTAGTATAATGCATATGCATGCTTATAATGATGTATGTGACGTTTTATGAATGTATGTTTTTGTCTAGGGAAAATAAATCCTTGACGGGTGCCGGGAAGTCGTATCCTGGGCTGATTGTTGAAGAATAGTTGCAAGTATACCGGTAGGAGAAGATAACTCCGTTGGGGAATAAACTTGGCGAATGGAGGATTCTGCGGGGAGAAAAAGATATTCTAGCGACCATGCTGGGAAGAAATACTCTGTGGGGAGATGCTTTTGCTGAATTGTTGAGGATGACTCGCTGAGGATACCTTGCTGTATTGGAAGTATGAATGGACTTCGCTGTGGACAAGCAAATTGCATCGACGAGATCTTTCCGTGGTTTTTGGCTGAGGATAACCCAGTTATATCCTGTTAAGGAAATAACTCTTTGAATAAAGCCGGGCGACGCGTTCGTGCCTTGCGAGGGGATAAGCTTCCAGAATCTACTGGGGGTACGCTTATTGCTTGGGGAGATAGATTCCACCTTTCCTGGGGAACTGGATTGGACTCTCCTGGGGAAGTTTTGAACTGCGTTGGCTATGTTCTTCAGCGGAGCTTACCCTGATACCTTGGAGGATAGAACGATCAGACTGCTCAGACCAACTTTTATTGCCCCTGTTTCTTGTTGGGTGCTGATAGTTGTTGGCGGACAAACCTTCTTCTGGTAGACAGATGGCAGGACATAGTCGTACGCTTTAATCCCTAACTTTTGCCTGGACCGCCCTTTCGGGTTTTCAGTCCATTGGGATACCCATTTTTGCCCAAGCCGCCTTTTCAGGTTTTCGACTTGCCGGGTGTACAGATTTTTTCATTTCATCCCTTCATTTTGCCCGAACCCTTTTGGTTCGCCGGGAAGCCCTTATTTTTGCCCAGGTGTGTCAACCTAGCGGGTCTTTGATTGGGCGTAGTATTTTTTCGACTATGTCCACGCTCTTAGAATGTAGGGAATTGCCCCTGTTTAGAAGTATTTTGTCACCAGAAGATGTTTGATCAGGCGAGATTTATTGTTGAAATGCCCCCAGTGACTCAGGTGGAGATTTGCCCCAGGCTGGTTGGCCTTTTGAGAGATTCTCCGAATCTGGACTGGACTGCCCCAGATGATGGACAATAGTCATGCCGTGCCCCTTGATTGGAGATACTTTTGTTCATTAGACTTTCGTCATGCGAATTTCTACGCTGTTCAAACAAAAAGTCATATGCAAACAAAGTTATGTTAAAAATGCAAAGCTTATGTCTGTCTCGAAGTTTTTTTTTTTTTTTTTTTTTTTTTTTGAAAATGCATTCTTTTTTCATAAAACAAGTAAATGTTTGTAAAACGCAATGTCAACTCCGTATTTACCGTAGGCCTTCAGGAGTCAGGATACCTTTCGTAACAGTATGCTTTCGAACTAAACCATGCTTCAGCTAGGACTTTTAAGGGTTATAACGTGGCCTGGTTCATGGTTTAAGAAACAAAGGATAAAGGCTCAAATTTATTTGTACCCACCCGCTCTTCATGATGTTCTCCAAACCTAAACTCAGTTGATCATGCGTTAGACCTTGCTTGAGTCTTTGCTTTGATGTTCCAATAATGGTTCAGCTGTCGATGATTTATTCTGAATAGGCAGTTTTTTTTTTTTTTGCTTTGATTGAGGGTTTGTGAGACCTCTTTCTTGATTTTGTTATCCCTTTCTTTTTGCCTGAACTGTTTCCTTTTTTGGAATTACAGTCAGCGGGATGCCCCAGTTTCATAAGTCCCCTTTGTAGGTTTAGACTTTTTGGGCTTTTCATTTATGAATTTTGATGATGACTGCCTGTCCTTTTGATTGTTCTGAACCATCACTGTCTTTGTTCGTTTTGTAAAGATACACTTGGATCAACTGAGAGAACTACCCTGCCCCAGGTTATGATTAAGGGTTTTGATTTTCGAAAATAAAAACTCCTACTTCTTTGGCTCTGATGGGTTGACGAGGGTTTATCATCCTTATAACTCCAGTGTTTAGGATTTGAAACAATGCCTGTACCTCATCAGCGGGGTTTGTTCAAAAGCATACTGTAATGATCATGGTATCGTTTTCGTCATCCTCCCTCAAGAGGCTCAGAATTATTAACCGAGAGTTAGCATCAGAAAAAAAAAATATGAAAAGATATTTGAACATGATGAAAATAATTGTATTAATTTCCAAAACAGACATATGCAATGCATTAATAGAATAAAAGAGTTTGCTATGACATTAATCGTTTGTATAAGCAAAGAAAAAATACAACTCAAAAATTCACAAGGCTTCAATGATCGGGCAACGGAGCAGTGACTATGTTCGGAGTCCCTGGTACTTCGAACTGAATCTCTCCAGCGTCGATCATATCTTGAATCTTATTCTTGAGAGGCCAGCAATTGTCTGTAGTATGCCCCGGGCTATCTGAATGATATGCACACCTATCGTTGGGATGATAGTTGGGTGCAGAAGTGTTCGGATTCCGAAGAGGAGCCCTCAAGGTGATCAACCCTGCTTTCAACATTTGTTGCAGTGCTTGATCCAACGACATGTTGAGTTTGGTGTACTGCCGTTTCTCCTTGCGCTGCTGCCCCTGTCCTTGTTGAGCAGGTCCAGGATTGGAGATTTGGATTGCCCCTGCCTCATGACGGCTCTTTTTACCGTGCACGGCATTGGATTCTTTCTTTCCATGATGAGGCTTCTTATCAGCAGGTGCAGCCTCTTGAATTTTCCCAGACCGGATGCCAGCTTCTATTCGCTCTCCAGTCAAGATAAGATCTGTGAATCCAGCAGATGAATTCCCAATTAGGTGGTTATAAAATGGACCAGACAAGGTCCCTAAGAACATGTCTACAAGTTCCCGATCAGTCAGAGGTGGTTGTACCCTTCCAGCAAGATCCCTCCATTTCTGAGCGTACTCCTTAAAACCTTCGCTTGCGCCTAACGACATACCCTGGAGTTGAGTACGCGTGGGGGCAAGGTCGGCATTGTACTGGTACTGCTTATAGAAAGCAGTTGCCAACTCCTCCCAGTTACGAATTTTGGTCCCATCCAGCTGATAGAACCATTCGAGATGAGTCCCTGAAAGACTCTCCTGGAAGAAGTGGATCCATAAATTCTTGTCCACCGTATAGGGTTGAATCTTCCGAACATAGGACCTTAAGTGCAGCTTGGGACAAGATGCCCCGTCGTACTTAGAGAAGGGTGGTACTTTGAACTTGCGAGGGATAACCACACCAGTTGACAAGCCCAGATCTCCGAAATCCAGCCCAGGTACCTGTTGAACCTCCATAGCCTTCATTCTGTCCTCCAGTTGCTTATATCTGTCATCAGCAGGAGGGTACTGCTCTTCATCAAAATCTGTTTCATTGTCGGAGACCTCTGGACTGGGAACCTCTCTCTCATGATGACTGCTTTTTCCCACAGATGGGGTTGTCCTCTCAGTTTCAACTTGCGGCGTATTCCCAGATCTGCGTCTAGGGCTGAACAGAACAGTCCTCTTCTTTTTCTTGTCCTTCTTCAAAAGGAGAGCCTTCAGGTCTTGTTGTCCCTGAGTCAGATTCATGATCAGCTCTTGGAACTGGGCATTCTGAGCTTGGAGGTTCTTGATAGTCTGCTCGGCTGATGATTCCGGATTCATGGCGATCGGCTGAAATAAACAGCGAGGAAGGGTAAGCAACCTGTCAAGGGATACCTGCAATGCAATGAGATGTATGACATGCATGTAATGTTTTCAAGGACCTCGCGGGGTAAACAGAGAAACTTTGTTAGCGTTTGGAACCGGTAGCTTGACTGAAGGCACTGCATATTGTTGAGAGTCCTTCTTCAAGGGTCAAAGGCTCACCATATCCAGTGGGTCATAGCCCCTGACAACCTTGGCTAGAGGAAAATAAATCCTCTTTGCCCTTTGCTGGGATAGTTGTTCATCATGACCTGCATCACAAGCCCTTGAGATCCTTGAAATGGGTTAGGATGTATGCAATGGTATGATGTCATGCTATGCATGGGATGATGTAGGTAAACCCTGCTATGAGTCCCAATTAAGGACTATAAACCGAAACCTGCCAGAAACTTGATAAGCTTGTTATGAGTCCTGATTAAGGACTATAAACAGGACCTGCAAATAGTTAGTACACCCTGTTATAAGTCCCAATTAAGGACTATGAACAAAACCTGCAAGAGACCTAAGTAAAACCTGTCATGAGTCCCAATTAAGGACTATAAACAGAACCTGCAAGTGGTTAGTATACCCTGTTATAAGTCCCAATTAAGGACTATGAACAAAACCTGCAAGACATCAAGGGTCAGATGACAAGCATGCAAGTAGGCAAGTACAAAGGCACGCAAGTCACACAAAAGAGACCCTTAGGGTTTAGGCCAGCATGGGGTCTGGGTATTACCCTCTTGAAGTTGGTGGGTTCAACCTGTCCTAATCAAAGTAACCGGGTTCTAAGGTTCCCAATATCACGGGATTGCTTTCATTGTTCATCGTTTCGATTTAGCCACTGAACTGGCGACCGAAATATTCCAGGAAAGCAACCCTCAATTGAGCGTAGTATCGAGTATCCACCAACCTCGGACTGCACCAAAGTCAGTGATCTCACTACCCTAAAGAGGCCAAGATAGTTCAATTAAGGTTCCTAAGGTCTGTTGATGCTTCACGACACCACGCGGAGGCCCCGTACTCTCCTTGACTGAACTCAAGGGTTACCGGTACACACCAAAGTGCCACATCAACGTAGCAGACTGTTTCAACCGTGTCGGTATACCCCGCACAGTTCCCTCACAGCCTTGTTGCTACTTTCTAAGAAAGGTATCCCCCAGATCCGGGTTTAGGATCTATAGAACTCCCAAGCAACCCACAATTTAAAGCACACAAGGAAAACAATTGAAAACATAGTTATAAGCTAGCCCTAAGGTACACCTCACTTTAAAGGTTTCCCCAGCAGAGTCGCCAGTTCTGTGATCGGTGGATCTGGAACTGACTGTTTAACGCTGGTTCGCGAAATGTCGCGGAAGCAAGAGTCGCCACCGTCTTTTATTTTCTCCAATAGGAAAGGACAAAAGCACATAAAAATTCCTTAAAGAGATTGCTCTCGGTTCGGGAGGTAGGTTATAGAAAGGGAAGGTGTTAGCACCCTTTCTATCCATGGTTATCCATGGGCTCTTAGATACTTGCTCATTTGTGTTTTCAAAATGGTTTGTTTGCTTTTCAATTGTGGGTTTAAAAAGTTTCTTTGAAAAAATTTCAGATCGACTCATACGTCAGAGTGTTTGAAAAGTTTGCTTTGAAAGCTTTTGAAAATGTGTCAGTGTGAAAAGTCTTTTGAGTTTGTTTTTAGAGCAAGTATCCTTGAGAACCTACCTACCCTAAGGAATTCGTCTGTGTAAGAGTCCTTTAAAGTAGTGCCATCCCACCATTGAGAGGTAGGTAGCACCACCGTTGGAGGTGTTCGGGTCAATTCGAGGTTCGGGACATGGTGATCACCAGAGCAATGGGAAGACACCTTAGAAGCTACCCTCATGCCAGGTTCCCGGATCATGAGGACTTACTAAGACGTCCTCTACTCGACGACCACCTTTCGAGAGGCAACAGTGAGGCGTACCCTAGGGGTGGTGTGTGCGAATTGTGTGTCATGTTTCAGTTATTTGTCTTGTCATGTTTGTCGTGTTCTACGCTTGATTTTAATTTGTCCATTCATTCTTGCATGCATATTTAACAGTTATAAGTTGCGAGGAAATAAAGCTAGACTATTACAAATGGCGCGGGTCCACATCGCCAAAATTAAACCGGACCCGATTTAGCGGAAAATAAATAAAGCGATAAAATAAAGTGCGAAAAGTAAATTACATGGCTTAGGGACAATTACAAAATTATAATGCGCGAAATAAAGAATTTAAAACAAAACTAGGGCGTTGGACCCTTGTGCAAACAATTAAAATTAATGATGAATTACAAATTAAATGATTAAATGTTTTCTTTGGTATTTTGTGTTTTTTAGATTTAATAGGAAAAAGAAGTCAATTAAATTAAACGGCGAACCCTAATTCTAATATTTTTTAATTATTAAGAAAGAATTAAAATATGACCTAAATTAAACCTAATTCATTTATGTATAATTTAAATAGGAAAATAAATAAATAAATAATAATTATTATTGTGGAAAAAAGGGAAATAAAAAGAATTAACAATTAAAACCTAAATTCTACATTTTTGGATTTTTATTAAAAAAGGAATTAAAATTAAAACCTAATTACACTACATAATTTACATTCTAATTTATTTATGAAAATAATTATAATGAAATAATATTATATTTTTTTGTATTTTCTGATTTTTTATAATGTTTTTATATTTTATAGAAAAAATAAATTAATTGAATTAAGACAATAAAATAAATAAAACAACAAAATAAAAGTGAGAAGAAAAAATATAAAATGCAAACCAGGGTGGGGTGTTGCCCCAAATAAGGAGGTATAGGCCTGGAAATTCTGGCCCAATAAGCCTTGACTTTGCTGACTTTTCAAGATCCCATATGATGCATTGACTAGAGTCTCATGTGCTCCTGGGATCCACGCCTCTGATTTGGTTGTTTGGGACACGTGCATGGCTGGATGATGAGAGAATATAGTGTGCCTGAACGTTAGCGTAGCATAGGAACAATTATTGAAAAATAAGATTGAATATTTGCCAGACCTGGGACTTGAACCCAGGTCTTGAGGGTCACATGCGTAGCGTGTTACCAACTGCGCTGCTGCTTTTCATTTAATATGTTATGACTAATAAACAACAAAAATCAAAACTAATGCATGATGGTTAAAACGCGCGAAATTTTAAACGGACGTATCACTGATTGACACGCCATCTTCTTCCTCACCACCCCTGTAACATAAAGCGCTATGGGAACGGTTTTTGAAACGTTGTTTTAGAGGGTATTCAAGAAAATAGCGAATAGCCCATATCCAAACATAAATTGGGCGCGATGGTATGGATCTTTTCGTCTCTAAGCCCTGAGTTCAACCATGGTATCCAGAAGTCCTAATTTTTCTTCTACACAAAATCCCCAATTCAAGCAACCTGTAACCCTAAAAAACGCATATGGTGGAATCGTGTATGATCAATGAAAACGCAATTAAACACCACAGTTAGCTTTAGAACATTAATATGAACATGAATCAACAAAGAAAAATGCATAAAGATGATGGGATCATGCTGTGCGATTTCAAAAATTCCAAGGTACAGATGGACTTAAGGGTACCAATTCAATGAGTTTTTGTTGATGTTGATGATTGGGAAAGGTCCTAGGATATCTCAGGATGCTAATGGGATCAAGATTGAAGCTTGGAACGACCTAAAACCCTGATTTCAGTATTTGAGTTTTATGAGAATTTTTCAATATGCAAAAGCTTGTTTATGCGCAGCTTGCAGTCTTTTTGGCATTAGGTCTTGTTCTTGTATATGTAAGGAACGATTTAGGTCAAAAACATTGAACAAAATCCATGGCCATAATGATTTCACATATTTGATTTCACAAGATCTTTTTCAAATCTTTTTCTCATGGCTTTTGGTTCAATCATGCTCAAATCTTATCAAAACTTGCCATAATCAATCAAGCACGAAATATTGAGGTTAAACATGCATGAAAAGATTTTTTAGGTTAAGTTTGATATTTTTCATATATTAAAATCATTTAAATGAATATAAATTAATATTAATTCAAATAAATAATTAAAAAATATGAGAATACTTCCCTTTGGGCCTAGTGGTCGTGCATAGACTTGGCATGAAGAAATTTGGAAGAAAAATGGGCCCATTTGCATTTTTAGGCCTTTTGCATCAATGTTGACTTTTCAAAATTCCTAAAAATTTCCCAACTTCCACAAGGCATAACTTGGTCTATTTTTAAGCTTTTCACATGTTCTTGGACATTTTGGAAAGGTCTTTGAATCCTTTAACCAATGCCTTTGGTCCCATGTCAGTTTGATTCACCAATCTCAAGTTATGGCCTTTGACTTAAAGTCCCTTTTTGTTGACTTTTGAAAATGACCTATAATGTTGAAATTGATAACTTTTTGTGAGAGCATTTCTTGGACTTGGAACATGAAGATGAATTGTAGGAAATGTCTTTCTCTTCAAAATGAGCTTTGGATGGAATTTTTCTGATAATCCATGTGAAAGTTATGCCCTGGTCAATTTCAGTTGACTTTTTCAGCTGTCCAAATATAGCAACTTTTGCATCTTTGATGATTTCTGAGCCAAATCTTGAAAATCATGATCAAGCATTGATCAAATGATGTTTGTGGCTTCAAAATGATATGTTGACCAAAAATTTGAACTTTTGACTGTCAAATGACCATTTTGCCCCTACAATTGACTGTAGTGCAATCTAGGGTTTTGACTGTGTAATTTTGGACTGAATGCCTTGAAACTTGACATGAGGATACTTGACCATCTTTGTAAGCATATGAGACTTGATTGGGCCTTTGAAAAGTTCATTTGCTTGACCAGAACTCAAACCCTAGTTTTGACTGTCTAGGAGACAGTTGAGCTGCACAACCCTGGGGGAATTTTGTGACCTTGACTTGGCAATTTCTTGATGAATATGGGAGGGCAAATTTTGGGGTACAACACATTGCAATATCAAAGGAAGAGAGAAATTAAAAAAAGGCTTTTTAGTAAGGTAGAATGTTCCTAGTTGCTTGCTCATCTTCAAACACAAACACCTTTTCAAATGCACCAACACTTTCCATGAAATATTTTCAAAAGTCCAACACTTTGTATACATTCTTATAGAGACGATAATCATTACAAAGTTTTCCTAAACAAAGGCGCTTTTCAAAAATACTTTCAAAACCCCCCACAAAGCACACTTTCAAACAAAACAATGATCTAGCAAGCAACTAAGAGCCCATAGATAACTATGGATGAAAAGGGTGCTAACACCTTTCCTTTTCATAATCTACCCCCCGAACTCAAGAAAATAATCTCAAAGGTATTTCCTGTTCTTTTCACCCTTTCCTTTATTGGATAAAAGAAAATTCGGTGGAGACTCTTGCTATCCGCAACAATTGCGAACAAACGTAAAACAACCAAGTCAGTTCTCTCACCATATTACAATGTGTATCTTGTTTCTTTCTTGTTAGGGTTAGATTTATTATTATGTATTCTATATATTTAATACGATCATGGTGTTATGCCTAATTTAATCAATCAACCTTATTTGTTCTTTCATCTTTTTCTTATTGTTTGTTTTTCATGTATTATGCTTGTGAATCTATGATGTTCTGAGAGGGTATCATAGGTCTACCAAGGATAACTCGTGGTTATGCCTTGTAGAGAATGATCATTTATAATATGTTAAGTGGATCTAGATGATGACGAGAGGATGTTAAATTTATACTTATATAATAAATCATTTATCATGAGTTAGAGTCTAGACATATAGATCTATATGTGGTATTCACATATACTATTGAAGTGTAATGCTATTGTATCATTTATAAGACTCGAACATCTTCAAATAAGCAATATGATTAATATCACGATGTTATTTTAGACATGAATAATAATCTCAAGAAACAAGTGATAATATAGATTGATATGTTTAAAATGAACATAATTTGTTATTGATATATGTAACACCCTAAACCCCAAACATTTATTTAAAGAATAATACGAAAATCATTTACTCAAAAACGGAAATAAATGTTAACACAACTTTAATTGTCTCATAAATTAAATCAACTTCGTTTTAAATCTTAAAATAAATAGTTTAACAACTCACGGAATAAAATAAGTAAATGATCCCAACCCAATTGTTATATCCATAGTTTTAAGATTGGCAGCAATTTTACAAAAACATGGTTCACAATAGATGTTGAGCAAGATGTCATGACATCTTAACCAACTGGTACAACATAGTTTGTTGTTAGTATTTTTTGACAAATATTCAGACAAATGTTATGACATGTTTTACCAAAACATCAGTACATGCTATTAATATCCTTGATAGATTTGATTTGATTATGTGAGATTCCTTTTGGATATATCACAATTAATTGTGTAGGTTAAGAAGACTTAATCTAGAATAATTGATTTGATCTCCAGCTGTACACAAGTTTCTGAAGTTGGATGTTGAGACAATTTAGGAAAGTTGATGCTTTGTTCCAAGACTTAAGGAGATTTTTCTGCATAATTGATGCAGCCCTCAACTTGTGGATCAATAAATATTTCGGTGAAGATTTCGAAGCCCGTGGACTGCTGAGGATTATATAAAGGAAAACCTAAATCTAACGTAATTTACCTTCAAAATTTTGTAAAAATAAGGGGAAGTTTAGAGTCTTAGGTTTTGAGAGTCTCATGTGTGCTTTGTGTGTCACCCTTGTATCTTTTGATACATTGTGGTAGACTGATTATTTATTGTTACTTGGCAATCACTCATAAGCTTTTAAGCAAAAAGTTGGTTGTGTATCAAGTTATTATTCTTAGTTAAACGCTTTTAAGCAAAACTAAATATTGTTATCACTCATGAGATTTTAAGAAAAAGAGTTGAGTATTGTTGATTGGAAGTGTAATCTTTTGGTTTTGGTTTTATCACAGGTTTGTGATTGGTTTTGTCACTGAGGTGGTTGTAGGAAGTGAGAGGGGGATCTTATATCTAGAGGGTTATAGGTAGAAGTTGCATAAGATAGTGATTAGGCGATAATTTATAAATTGATATTGTTTAGGATTTGAACTAATAATATCATAGTGAATTTCCTTCATGGCTTGGCATCCCCCAGAGTAGGTGACGTTGCATGAAACATGGTTAACAATTGATTGTGTTCTTTATCATTCTGCATTAGTTATAGTTTGATATATCTGTTCTGTTAGTCAGCAGATGTCATAATATCTGTCTTGACATTGTGTTCTGATGTTGGGACATCAATATTAACATGTTTTAAAGTGCTATAATTTTAATTGGAATCAGAGAAAACACCCTATTTTGTTTATTAGGTGAGCTTCAGGGAGAATTTTTCTGGTACTATATGTCTTTTGGAAGGATAAAATATTAGCATTCTTGAAATCAATGGAAAACAGATATTGAAAATTTGTCACGTTGAAAGAAGTGCTAAGGATATAGAAGTAAAAAATATGAGTTGGCTCTTACTAACTCAAAAGCCTTGAATGCCACATTTAAGGGAGTTGATAAAAACTTTTTCAGGTTGTTAATCACATGTGTTGTGGCCTAAAAATGCTTGGGAATTTCTAAAGACCACTCATGAAGGCACATCTGGTCAGGAAGATACTGAGGTCTCTACTCATGAAATTTGTCATGAAAGTGACAACCATTGAAGAAGATCAAGACATCAGCAAAATAGATGAACCTTTTGAGTCACTTCAAATTTGTAAGCTAATCCGAATAGAAGAACAAGAGCATGGTTTTTGTCTCCAACTCTATAGGAGCTTGTGACCTGGTTTCTAAGGAAGGGTTATTCAATGCTATTGTGTTCCTTGGGAGGAAATTCAACCATTTTCTGAGGAAGTGGATAGAAGGTCAAGGCCTAATGTCAAGAACATTAGTTCTGACATCAACAAGAACTTAGTTGTTCAAAGAAAAGCTGGAACACATAAAAAGGCCAATCTAAGTAAAGGCATTTGTGTCATGATTTGAAGAATTTGGACATATGCCTTATTTTTCTTAAGAAACAAATTAAGGGGTTTTTTTATTTTCCTTGGTCTAATGAGGTAAGTGTTCCTAATGATGAATCTGTCAAGCCTGTTACTTCTTTATCTGGAAGGTGGGCTTCTGATTTAGACTTCCTTATTGAAGAAATAATTGATTATGAGTTAGGTGTTTCCTACAAAGAACTATGCATCATTTATAAAGAAGTCTGTTAACTAGGAGAAAAACAGAAGGATGAGGTGATTTTATTTTCCTCAAACTTGAAAACATGATCAAATGTGTAAGGAGGTTGACATGTTGGGTAAGATTCTTCAAGATGAGAATATGTATGGAAATCTAAAAGGAATAGTGTTTGATTATCAAGGCTCTAATAAGCAAAGAAAAACTCAAGTGGAAAACTTGTTCCCATCAAAAGGAAGGATGAGTTAATAATATCAAACAAAATGTCTCAACATCGTGCAGGATATCATAATACTCAAGCTAAAGGTAGGTAATTGCACTGCAGATGTCACTTATGTGATAGCGTTGGTCTTATCAGGCATTTTATTTTATTTCAAATTGTATGGCTATCCCAAAGGTCCAATTCAGCCTAAGAATAACCAAGCAATGGTTAAAAATCAGATAAGGAGCTAATTGTCTTAGTGTTCATGCCTCTCATGGATCTTCAGCAAAGAAGATTGGTATTTTGACAGTGGTTGTTCCAGACACATGAATGGAGTCAAGAAGTTTCTGGTTGTAGCGGTATACATGTTGAAACTATGCCATTGGATTGACTTAACTTGCAAAATCAGTGAAAGTCGCAACCTCACTTTTATTTTATCCAAAGGAATGGAAAAAGAGCGAATAAACCCAAAGTAAAATAGAAATTGAGGTAAGGGGGTTGATTAAGCAAAGGGAAGGTATTAGCACCCTAAACATCTACAGTACTCTGCATGAACCTCTTTGAAAATCTATGTATTTTGGATATAAAAGAAATATTTACAAAATGAGATTGTGGAGATGAGAAAATAATTTTTTTACAATTTTTGCACCCGCCGCGATTGTGATCCTTTTGTGCCTACATACTGTAAGTTATTGAGTGTGCCTAAGAGGGGGTGAATTAGGACTTTAAAAAAATTATCCAATTTTAGTGATGAATGATATTAATTTTCTGGTTTATAATGTGTTTATAAAAGCAATAAAGTGAAAAAAAATAAACAACACAAGGATGTATACTAGTTCCCTTCACAGTCCGAAGATACATCTAGTCCCCTTTCAACACGAAAGAAATTTTACTATTGTTAGATATTTGCACAAGCCTAATCCCAAGACTTCTCCTACAATCTTCTAACAATAAAACCACAAATAACATTCCTCTTGGATTCTCACTAAGTACACTAAGAGAACAATCCTCTCTTAATGACTCTCTTGCTTCCAACAATCATGGAAAACAACATACAACCAAACAAGTAGAATAAGAAAACAATCCTTTCATTTCTATTCTCTTGTTTCTAACAATCCTAGAGAACATGCAATTACAAACTAAATTTGGAAATTATTTGAGTAATAAAGTTGATGAGTATCTATCAATCACTTAGATTGATCTTCTCTTTAAATCATGCAATTTATAAAGATAATAGTGCTCAAGTGTTGATGAATATGGTATGAATTTTCTGGACTGATTTTGAAACTAATGTAGAAAATTATTTGTGAAAGTTTGATAATCACAACACTTTGTTTTGACAATTTGAATGAATATAGTAAAGTCAAATTGCAATGAAAGAGGTAATTTTCAAATTTTAAAATATAGTGTTTATATAGTGTCTTAATACCTTTTTGAAAGTGTGTAAATCAATGAAATAATGCAACAATTAAGAGGTGTTAAAATAAAAATATTCAGATTGTCAAACAACTATTTTTGCCTCTGCCAGACGTGGAAATTGATTTCTGAAAATGGGTAAACTGGTTTCCTTTGAAACGTTGCAACATGCTAGGCAAAACACGAAAGGGAAACCGGTTTCTAAAAAGATGGAAACCGGTTTCTGAAATAAAAATTTGAATTTCCATAAATAGATTAGGGGCTGACACGAATAGGAAACCAGTTTCTTATATTCAGGAAACCGGTTTCCTGACAGCAAACATGAAAAAACATTGTTTTGAAGTACAAAAAGAGTTTGGCATTTTAACCAAATGGACCATGAATGCAAGTGAAATACTAAGGGGGTATTTTGAGCACTAAATTATCAATATCGATTGCATGCTTATACCTTAATAACTTAAGATCAATGCTAGTCTTTATAAAGTTGAAATCTTGATCCATAGCCATTTTTCTCATGTTATTTTTTCTCATCCTTTGATATATATATATATATATATATATATATATATATATATATATATATATATATATATATATATATATATATATATGCACATAGTAGTTGTATTCAACAAAACAAGATGTTGAAGAAGCTTGGCTTCACATTCTCCCCCTTTTTTATGATGACAACCAATAAAATTTGAGATGCTTGAATCTTTTAGAATGAATGAGAAACTCTTATGTGAATGCTCCCCCTATCTTTGATAACCCCCCCCCCCCCCCCCCCCCCCCGCCTTGATCAAATCCCTCCCTTGAATCATAGAGAATTTACATCTTTCTTTGGGCTGAAATAGTTAGAGACAAGCATACACATACACATATATATCTTCTCCCTATTTGTCATTAGCAAAAAGGATTGGAAAAGTCTTATAATACATAAATAAATTATTGAAAATAAAAACAATGTATACCAATGAGTTTCACCTCAAGAGTGACTTCATAAACCATTCATATTTTGAGAACATGATGTTGAAGCCTTTGTCACAAAGTTAGATTTTGCTTTAGTCTTTTAACATAAAGTAAGTCTTCAATGGATGTGAAATTTAGTGCTCCAACTTTTAAAATTCCAAGAATTCTTCCTTTAAGGTATTCCCCGTATATGAAATAACCCTTGGACTTTTGAACTAGATTTGAAAGTTAGGTTATGTCTCCCATTAAATGCTTAGAGACACCACTTATCAAAACATCATAGATTTAAAGTGGTCCTCAAGCAAACCTACAAAAAAATTAAGTTTGATTTGATACCCAATGTGCTTTGGGTCCATCATAGTTAGTTCCCTTATTAACCCACACATAATGCCCATTTGCCACACTAACATTTCGAACATAGTAAGCATTAGGTGTATGGCCACTTATACCATAATAAAAACAAGTAGGTACAAAACTGCTTCTATATCTAGGAGTATAAGATTTATTCTTAACAAATCTTTTCCTTTTATGCTTTATTCACTTTTTCCTTGTTGGATTGGTCACTTGCGTTAACAAAGATAGTTTTACTTGTACTTAGTTTGTTAAACTTTGAATAACAAAGAGCACTTTTATCATTAGAATATCTTGGTTGACTAAGGACATTATCTAATCCAATTCATCCATTTTCATACCTTTCAAGAATTCTTTTTAATTGAACAATTTGGAAAGAAATTGCTTCACACTCTTTGCATGTAAGATTTTGTTTTTCTTTTTCAAGAAAACTTTTTTTTAATTTGAAAATATGTTTCCATGATGTCAATCTTTTCTTCAAGAGATGATATATGTTTCTTTTGAGTTGACACTTTTTTATATAAAATATTAAATTCATTAAGTAGTTCATCAATAGCATTTAGAGCATCATTATTATAAGAAGATATTTCATTGCAAACTTCTTCTTCTTTGTCATCAGAATTATATGTTGTTATAAATGTAAGATTTACATGTTCTTCATCTGAAGATGAACTTATTTTATTGTCAATCCATGCTACATATGCTCTCTTTGGTCTTTTGTCATTATTTCCTTTGAAGTATTTATTCTTCTTTTGAAATGTAGGGCATTAATTTTTAACATGACATTTTTCTCCATATTCAAAGCACTTAATTTTTCTTGGTGGTGCTTCCCCTTTAATGATATCCTTTTTCTTTTCTTTTCTTAGGAATTTTTCAATCTTCTTGATAATATCATCATCTTCACTACTAGTGGATTCATCCTCTTGATTGCTATCATGATTTTTGATCATTGTCTTTAAAGCAATGTTTTTTGAATCTTTTACTTGGATTTCATGCTTTTCAAGTCTTGCAGGTTCCATCTCATAATCTTGAAGTTTTCCGTACAAGGTGGCAGAAGTCATTGTGGATAGATTCTTCTCCTTGGATATTACCGTCATTTTTATTGACATTCCCTGGATAAATATCTAAGCACTTTAAGATTAAGTTCATCATTAGTTAAAGTCTTACCGAGTGCTTTCAAATGATTTGTCAAATGTATGAATCTTTTCTGCAAGTCGAGGATTGATTCCCAGGGCTGCATTCAGAATAAATCGTACTCTTGAATTAAGGTATTCAATCTAGATATTTTGATTTCAGTTGTTCCTTCATGAGTTTTTACTAATGTATACCATATTTTATTTGTCATTGTGCATGCCAAAATACAAAATAATTCATCCATACTAAGTGCACCTTGAAGAAGATTGATTGCCTTTTTGTCATAGAAGACTTTTTTCATATCTTTTTCATCCCATAAACCTTTAGACTTTGTCGTTCCAACACCGTTAACAAAACTTGTAGGAACAAAGTGGCCATTTTATACAACATCCCATATTTCTTCTTCTTGTGCTTCTAAGTGAGCCTTCATGCGAATTTTCCAAAAATCAAAGTATTCACCACAAAACAACAGAGGCTTGTTGTTACTATCACCGTCTCTAAAAATTGGATTTTTATTTGAGAAAGTCATTTTGGATCTTTAGAAAAAAGTTACCTATAACCTGCTCTGATACCAATTCTAAGTTATTTAGTGCGCCTAAGAGGGGGTGAATTAGGACTTTAAAAAAATTATCTGGTTTTAGTGATGAAGAATATTTTTTTTATGATTTATGATGTGTTTATGAAAGCAATAAAGTGAAGAAAAATAAATGACACAAGAATGTATCATATTTCCCTTCACATTCGGAAGGTACGTCTAGTCCCCTTTCAACACGAAAGAGATTTCACTATTGTTAGATCTTTGTACAAGCCTAAACCCAAGACTTCTCCTACAATCTTCTAACAATAAAACCACCAAGAATAATACTCTTGTATTTTCAATAATTAAACTAAGAGAACGATCCTCTCTTAATGACTTTCTTGCTTCCAACAATCCCGAATAGCAATATACAACCAAACAAGTAGAACAAGAAAACAATCCTTTCATTTCTACTCTCTTGTTTACAACAATCCTGGAGAACAAGCAATTGTGAACCAAATCTGGAAATTATTTGAGTAATAAAGTTGATGAGTATTTATCATTCACTTAAATTGATCTTCTCTTTCAATCATGCAATTTATAAGGATAATAATGCTCAAGTGTTGATGAATATTGTATGAATTTTCCGAACTGATTTTGAAATTAATGCAGAAAATTATTTGTGACAGTTTGATAATTATAACATATTGTTTTGACAATTTGAATGAATATAGTAAAGTCAAATTGCAATGAAAGAGGTAATTTTAAAATATGAAAAAATAGTGTTTATATAGTGCCTTAACACCTTTTTGAAAGTGTTTAAATCAATGAAACAATGCAACAATTAAGAGGTGTTAAAATAAAAATATTCATATTTTCAAACAACTATTTTTGCCTCTGCCAGACGTGGAAACCAGTTTCTGAAAATGGGTAAACTGGTTTCCTATGAAACGTTGCAACCTGTTAGGCAAAACACGAAAGGGAAACCAGTTTCTGAAAAGAGGGAAACCGGTTTCTGCAATAAAAAATTGAATTTCCATAAACATAACAAGGGCTGACACTAAGAGTAAACTGGTTTCATATATTCAGGAAACCGATTTCCTGACAGCAAACATGAAAAAAACTTTGTTTTGTTGTACAAAAATATTTTGATATTTTAACCAAATAGACCATGCATGCAAGTTAATATTAAGGGGTACTTTGAGCACTAAGTTATCAATATAGATTTCATGCTTATACCTTAATAAATTAAGATCAACACTAGTCTTTATAAAGTTGAAATCTTGATCCATAGCCATTTTGCTCATGTTACTTTTTCTCATCCTTTAATATATGCACATAGCAGTTGTCTTCATCAAAACAAGATGTTAAAGATGCTTTACTTCACATGTACCACCTTTCGTGCAATAGGGGACCAGGACACTCGTAGATCTTCTCAAAAAATTTGAAAAGTTTTATGCGTTGGTTAATTTTAAGAAAAAGGTTTTAAAGAGAAAAGACAAAGCGGAAAAATTTTGAATGAGGTTAATGAATTTTAGTCTTTCAAAAAGATGTCAAAGCATGATTAAATTGATTAAAATTTGATTAAGAAAAAGGTTTTTGAAAATGCATGGACCTAAGTCCAAGTTTATTATGAAAGCGGTTCAAGTTAGAAAACAAGAATCCTTTGAAAAATGGAGAAGATTTTGAAAATTAAAGAAGAATGGGAGGAGATGAAGATACTATTCTAAAATACAAAGTAAAAGCTAAGGGAAAGAAATGTCTAACCAAACAAGAATCCAACACTTGACATTATGAAGTCAATGTAGAATTCTCATCCTTTGGATTAAAAGCCATAAGTACCAAATAGACCAAGAGCACACCAATCATCCATATGAAAATAAATCACAAGCAAATAAGTATCAAATAAACCCCAAGGTTTTAAAACTCAAAGCAAGATCTTCAATATTGAGCCATGTGCTATATAGATCACTTAAGGCCAACATAATAACACCTGCACACAGAAGATTTCCCAATACAAGCAAAATAATAATGAAGTAACACAAGGTCCAAAGGTCTCAAGGTCACAAAGTGTCAAGGAAATGCTTCTAATCCTAAGTCCAAGAGGTCCACAACTCCAATATGCCAAGTGTTGTACCCCGAAATTTGCCCTATCATTCCTCGAGGTATTTCTCACAAGGATTCTCAAGATTCAAGCTTGCACAAGTGCAATTGGATTTTTCAGTATCAAGTTAAATAGGAAACTGTTAAAAAAGGGGGAAATAGATAAAAATAATCTTTTTTGACAAAATTGAAGGAAAAACAAGTTTCCTTCGATTCACATCTTTCAATTGGACTTTTGGCATCTTTCGGTGCAAGCTTAGCTTGCATCCTTCAATTGGGCGTGGGCCTCTGGCACGCTCGCTTTGATTCACAAGGCAGGAGCTTCCTGCATGCCACCTTCGATTGCATATTTGGTCTCGCAGGATTCATAATGTAGTGGCTGCCTATGTGCCTGCTTTGATTGGATACTTGCATGCCCGTGTTGACTGGACAAATATTTCCCCTCCCCATGCTTGATTTGATTCACAAGTTGATGACTAGCTGCATACAAGCCTTCGATTGAGCCACAACTTCTTTCTTGCATGCAAGAGGCTCCCACCATACTAGTATGCACAAGGCAAAAAAGCCTCATGTAGGCTCCATCGATTCCAAGGCAAAAAGCCTTCGTTTGGCATCCTTCGATTGCACAATTTGCTTCCTTCATGCCACTTTCGTCTGGGAATTTTTGCAAGCCTAGCATGCCTCTTTCGTTTGGGCATGTGGCCCTCCTTTGTTGCAAGCTTCATTTGTGCCTTTACTTCCTGCATGTTTGGACGTGTGACTTTCTTCAAGACAAGCTTGGGTTTACATTCTTCGTTTGGGCTTGTGGTTTCCTTCAAATGCAAGTTCGTTTGGCCATATGGACTTTTGGCAGACAAACTTTCATTTGAGCAAAGGCCTCTTACATGTTTTGTCTGAAGTCACAAAGCAAGGGCCTCCTGCAATTCCCCTTCGACTCAGAAGCCTTTGGTTTTACATGTTTGACAAACTCTCAAGGCAGAATTTCCTCTTTGTGCTAGCGCCCCAAAGCAGGGACCTCCTGCATGCAGCCTTTTGTTTGGCCATGTAACCTCTGGTAGGAAAGCCTTCGACTAGACAAAAACCACCTTCACACAAGGCTTCGATTGGAACCTTTATTCCCTTCAAATCAGCACCTTTTGAACCCAACTCTGGACCCTTCAAAGCAAGTTTGTTTAAATAACTTTGAGCAAATCGCATAGCCTTACGCTACTTGTCAAGCTATGTTGCTTCCAAATCTTTATATGATCAGAGGCTTGTACAAAGGTTTGAAGCTTTGTCTACTGGATAATACCATTCTTCATTAAAATAGCCATGTTTTCTATGACCAGAAGAAACACTACACCTTTTTCCTTGGCCTTTCAAATCTAAAGAAACACAACCCATGTTTTCTTTTTCTCTTTCAAATCTAAAACCATAAATCACATCTCCTGACCTTCGAATCCAACACTAAAGTCATAACCCCTATTTCTTCCCTTCGAATCTAGAATCACTCAGAACAGCCACTCAAGGTCCAGCAAACGTTCCAGCTCTAAACAAGGTAAGTCACTCTTAACCTTGAACCTTTCGTTTCTAGCATAACATATGAATAAACTTTCCTTTCGTTTCAAACATGTACATACCATTGTTCTTATTTAATTTGTTTTCATGGCTAAACCTTTTGTTTTTGTTTCTTGAGTTATTAAATATGCTAACCTGGTCATAAGATAATGCTAGCATGGCCTTAGGCCATGTTACTTTTCAAAATCTCAAACAAAAGAAACAGAGGGAAGGAAGTATGAAATGAAGATTTAGGCTTCCACACTAACTTCCAGGTCCAAATGAAAGAGGCAGCCAGAGGCACGCCCACACTGACTCCAAGCCTCAAACGAAGGAAGTAGTTAGTCGAAAGGCACGCCCACACTGACTTCCAGGCCCCATTCGAAGGAAGCAGAAAGGTAGACTACATCTCATGCTGATTCCAGGCCCAATAGAAAGGCACACCTTCACTACTTCCAGGCCAAATCGAAGAGAGCCAGAGAAGCAGAATCGAAGGGTTCTGCTGCCCAAATTGAAAAGCCCATTTTTCCTTTCGTTATTTTATTTTGTCTTTATTTTTTATTTCTATTCAATATGGTTGTAATAGTGTAGGATTTATTTTTCTGCATTTTTATTGCTTTTGTGCAGATGTTAGTAATTAGGATGTATGGCAAGATAAAATCAACAATTAGATAACCTTTAAATTCAAGACAAAAATGCATGCAATCAAACACACTATTCACACACATGCACCCTTAGGGTAATCTCACTTGTTTCCTCGGAAAAATAGTCATGTCCCTCGAATATGGGCGTTTTAACAAAGGCCCTTAATAAAAGATCGTAGTCCCTCGATGACCCTTAATGTTGCCTTCGGTAAACGATCTAGTCCTTAAACAAAAATTTCTAAAACGTCTCATAGGTTTCCTTCTATGACTATACAATCGTCCCATGCCCGTCCCTTCACACCCAATGATGGGGCTTCTTACCAAATCAATGGTAAGATAGCAACATCTAAAGGAGGAGGAAAATAACATTAGTACCGTTTGAGTAGGTAGGATGCTCCTAGTTGCTCGCTTGCTCACAACAAAAACATTTTTATACACCAACACTTTCATTTTGAAACATTTTCAAAAGACAAAGTTTTATGTACGTGTTCTTATAGAAACGAGAACCATTAAAAAGATACTTTTCAAAATCACTTTCAAAAACACACTCCACAAACACCTCCTTGAACTATCTTCAAAACAAAACTTTGTACGCGTTCTTATAGAAACGAGAACCATTACAAAGACACTTTTCAAAATACTTTCAAAACCCACACCGCAAGCACATTTTCAAACAAAATCTAGTGATCTAGCAAGAAACTAAGACTTGTAGATAACTACGGATGAAAAGGGTGCTAATACCTTCCCTTTTCATAACCTACCCCCCGAACTCAAGAAATAATATCGAAAGGTATTTCCTGTTCTTTTCACCCTTTCCTTATTGGATAAAAGAAAATTCGATGGAGAATCTTGCTATCCGCAACAATTGTGATCAAACGTAAAATACCTAAGTCAGTTATCTCACTGTGTTACAAAACTGGAGACTGCTGGGGAATACTTAAAAGTGGGGTTACCTTAGGGATAGATCACCTTTACTTGCTTTCCTTGTTTGACTTGCTTGCTTTACATTATGGTTACTTATTTGGGTTTGTTTTGATCCTCTACCCGAATCTGGGGCACCCTTTTAGGTAAGTAGCAATAGATGATGGAAATTGTACAGCATAGACTGACACGGTTGAAGCAATGGCTATGCTAGTGTGACGCATTTGTTGGTACCCGGTATCCCTTGTGTTGAATCGAGGAGAATACGGGGCCGCTGAGCAGCGTCATGAAGCACTAACTGACTTTAGAACCTTAATTGAACAACTAGGCCATTAGGAAGTAGTGATATAATCAGCTTTGGTTTCGACCGAATATTGGTTGATACTTGTTACTATGCTCATTGAGATCAGACTTTTGGGATATCTCG
This sequence comes from Vicia faba, assembly GCA_948472305.1. Classification (NCBI taxonomy): domain Eukaryota; kingdom Viridiplantae; phylum Streptophyta; class Magnoliopsida; order Fabales; family Fabaceae; genus Vicia; species Vicia faba. Next base: position 1,678,224,376 of record OX451737.1, on the reverse strand, counting down.
GCCGCAAGAAAAGATTGATTGAGCTGATACAATGCCTGAAGGAAAGGTCGGTGATATTGAGATCCCTTAGAACCCGGTTACTTTCTAGGATAGGTTGAACCAACTAAACTTCAAGAGGGTACTTACCAACAAACTCCATACAAGTCTAAACCTAAGGAATTGTCTACTTTGTATGATATGACTATTTGTACATAACAACTTGCTTGCTTTGCATACTTGTACATAACATCATGACATCATATCATAAGCATTCTCACTAACCATTTTAAGGATTTGGGAATTTATCTTTGTTTTGTTTTGTAGGCCATGAATCCCATCCAAAGGAATACCATCCGAATCAGCTTCGTGAAAGCACACCCTCAACTCGAAGAATCAGCATCAAGGGTGCCTAGAAATTCTCCCTTCACAGATAAATATGGTCGACTCCTCATCCTGGCTACCTCCAAATTCAAAGAAGAAATGATGTGTGTGCTCTTCCAATCCTTTGGTCCCTACACTAGAAGAGTTCTCTCAATTGTTAGGAGTGCATGTGCTTGATCAAATACCATTCACCAGTTTAGAGGAGACTCCAAAGCCTGAAGTCATTGCCAAACCCCTGCATCTGAAGAGAGTCGACATTATAGAAAATTGGGAGACAAGAAGCGGAGTTAAGGGTTTCCTAGCCAAGTTTCTGTTGGAGAAGGCTCGTTCATTCTGGGAAGATATGGATTTTCAAGCCTTTGAAGATGTCTTGGCTCTTCTGATCTACGGTTTGGTTCTATTTCCCAATCCGGACTAATTCATAGATATGAATTCCATCAAGGTCTTCCTCTCCCATAATCTTATACCTACTTTGCTTGGAGACATTTTACATTGTTTCCACACTCGCACCATGAAGAAAAGAGGTACTATCTTGTGTTGCATTCCCCTACTCACCAAGTGGTTTACTTCGCACCTACCTCGATCAATATTGAAGAACGAGCAAGGATTGACATGGTCTCAAAGGATGATGTCCCTCACATACTCTGATATTTATTGGTGTTCTCGATTCTTGGAAGATACTACTATCATTGATCATTATGGGGAATTCCCTAATGTCCCACTCTTAGGCATTAGGGGAGGTATCACCTATAACCTTTCTCTTGCATTACGACAATTTGAATATGCACGAAGAGATGGTCCTCACGATGCACTCATCCACGGTTTGGTATTCGACTATGATGGAGACAACCACGGCTACCGTCAAAGGTTCATACGAGCTTGGAGAATGGTAAACAAAGTGGATAGCAAGACATTAGGATGTAAGAAATCCATTATTTTGGATCCTTATCTTAAGTGGGTACGAACTCGTGCTCAAAGACTCGGTATGCCATACCCTGCCACTTTGCCTATCATCATGGAGCCTTTAGTTGAACGAGATGTTCCTTATGCTATCCTTCATCCTACCATGCCTACTTCTCTTGAAGGCTTACAAAGAGCTTGGATCTAACTGAAGGAAGAATGAGACACCTTCGAGGCCCGGTTCTATGCGAGTGAAAAGAAGGTCTTGGAGCTTACGAGACAGCTTCACGAGGAGCGAAATCTGAACGCCTACATCGCGCCAAAGAGGATGCATTCGACCTTTTTGTCTTAGGAGTTTATTTTTCTCCATTGTAAGCCCAAGGGACATGGTTGTAATCAATTTAAACTTATTAATACAATTGATGTTTGCTCCTTTTCTTGTATACAACAAATTTAAATCTTCTAAGTCCTTGAAAGCATTGCATCCACATACCATGTATCATATCATGACTGGTTTTTCCCACATAGGTATCTCATCTGCTTACTGTTTATTTCAGTAGAGATGGCTCTAGAACAGACTATCAAGGACATTCAGACTCAAAATGCTCAACTTCGGGAAATGTTCTTGAACTTATCCAAGGGACAAGAAGAAGTGAAAGAACTCTTCACTAGGGGCATGACCATGGGAAATCCTGAGGACAACAAGGATGACCAACTGGAACGGATACAAAATGAAGTGGCAACAATGAAAGTCCAGATGATGGGACAATTGGTGGGCCAGATGGCTCTTATCCAAAATTTAGCTCGGGGACAAGAGGAGCTAAGGACCCTCGTCAACAAACTTATCAAGATAGTTGCAACCGTATGAAACAAACAACCAAGATTGGGGATCAAGTCATTACTTAGCCTCCCATGAGACAAGAAGCCAGTTTGAGGAGAGCATACCTTTCCAATTTGTTTCCATGTCACGAGCCCAACAACGACCTCGCCAGTGTCAACAGGGAAATCAACAAAGGCAAAATGAGCCCGAGAGACAATTTACTAACATCAACATGCCACTGTCTCAAGCATTGCAACACGTGTTGAGTATGAATCTGATTATGTTGATAGGACCTCATCCAAACCCGAATACTACTCCCCCCCCCCCCCCCCCCCACTATAATCCCAATGCAAGGTGCGCCTATCATTCCGATAGTCCTGGGCATAACACAAACAATTGTTGGGCGTTGAAGTACAAGATTCAAAATCTGATCGATGAAGGAGCATTGGAGTTCACACTAGACGGTCAACTAGAGCTTTATACCACCCCTCAAGGGCATCCAATTTAAGTGACGGTCTGGGCGAGGAAATTTTATGTTTATTCGAATTTTTCAGTTGTAATTTCTTTGTTTACTGAAACACTTATCTTTATGTCAGACTTTGATTACTCTTATTAATGCATTAAATATGTTTGTCTTCAATTAATCCATTCATTTTCTCTTTATTTAAACTATGATTTTTACTCCCTTTATGATATTCAACTCTTGTTTAAAAAGTTGCAAACCTTTAGAGGGAGGATGACGAAAAACAATGCCATAATCGCATACAATGTGCTTTTGGATAGACCTTACTGATGATGTACAGACGTTCGTTCAATTCATAAACACTGGATTTATAAGGAAGATGATCCCTAGTCAACCCCTTTGAGCCAAAGAAGTAGGAGTTTTCTTTTCACACAAAATTGAAACCTTTAATTAAAACCTGGGGCAGGGTAGTTTCTCAGTTAATTCAAGTGCGCGTTCAGTCATAAACTTTCACTTTATACACAACGAATGATGCCAAAAAACATCCTTCTAAATCAAAAGAAGGTGATGGTTCATCCCATAAGCCAGACAATTATTAACTCCCAAGATAAAACCCACTAAGTCAAAACCTATGAAGGAGACTTAAGAAAAACTGGGGCATCCCGCTGATTGTAATCTCAAAACAAGAACATTCAGGCAAAAATCGAGGATAACAAATCAAAAAGAAGACACTACAAATCCTTAACAACATGGAAAATATGTTGCAAAAATGACTTCCTTCTCAAATAAACTTCCAAATTTCTGAACCATCACCAAAACGTCATTCCAGATTCAATAGGAGTTCAAACGCACAATTGACTGAGTTTAGGACTGGAGAACATCACGAGGAACGGGCGGGTACAAATACAATTTGAGCCTTATCCTTTATTTCTTAAACCGCGAACCATACCATGATACAACCTTTCAAATTCCTAATTGAAGCATGGGTTAGTTCAAGAGCATACTGTTACAAAAGGTATCCTGACTCCTGTAAGGCTTTACTCCAAATTCTGAGTTGAATTCACCTTCTTACAAAATTTCTTTTATCTGCAAAAACTCACTTTCAAAACTTCAATACAAGTATAAACTTTGAATTATTTGAATATCGTTGTTTGCATATGGCTAATTGTTTGGCAACGGAGAAATTCACACGACGAATATCCAGTGAACAAAAAAAACTCTCTTGATGAACAAAATTATTTTAAATAGGATGACACTTCTAATGACAAATCTCCTATAAGCAAGGGGGAATGACGTGTCACTGTCCAAACTCACCTGGGACAGTCAAGTCAAGATTCCAAGAAATCTCTCGAGAGGTGCTGAATAACCAAGGGCAAGTCTGCATCTCAATCACTTGGGGCATTGAGCTTGATGTCCAACAAAGGGTCAAGCAAGTATTTTTCTGGCAGTGCTACAACACTTGCTACTAGGAGTAGTGACAAATCTCCACAAAATTCCCTTCATAAGGTTATCCCCAATCAAGTCCCCACAAAGTTGGATCCAGGCAATTCCCAGCCATAGTTTCAATCTCCGGAAAACCTTTCTTCCTAGCTAAGTTTGGTCTCAAGAAGAATCCTCGAAGAGTTCTTCCAAAAGAAAACGCCTCTCCAACAGATTGGAAACAGGGTTTATTTCCCCAATAAACGGAAAGATTCCCCATCTTGAATTTGCCTCCCAGACTATCATAAATCAAGGGACCACAACCCCTCTTACTCAGTAGACTTCTCCACAATCCCCTGTAGGTTGTTGCAAAGCCCGGGAGACAACCAGATAATAGTTAAATTCTTTATCCCCAACAAGTTGTTAATTTCCATCAAGAGATAACTCTCCAGTAGAGCAACAGACAACTAAGACTCCTGAGCTCTTTTCCCCCAAGCAGAAGTCAACACTCTCCACAAAGTTTTCTTCTCAAGCAAAGTCAACATCCCCCAACAGAGTTCTCCTCAAAACAACAAAAACAGGAATCCCCAGTGGAAACATTCTAAGCAAGGTTTGAAGATAGGCATACTCTTCATCCTCAACAGCAGTCCAGGAGTCAACTCCCCAAACTCCCCAACATCTGTCAAGGATTTATTTTCCGAGACAAAAATACATTCCAACAACATTTCGCATTTCATGCATCATATTACATACATGACAAATGCATACGGCATAATCTCATTTATTTTGAGAACATCATTACACCATGCATCATGACATTGCATGCAACTAACTATTTGCCTTTTCAGGAAAGATTAATCAATAGATGACTATCTCAAACGACCAACCTTCTTAAGTTCCATATTAATACCTGTAACTAGCCAGGAAAACTATTTGTGGATGACTGATTGTAGATTAACACCTGTAACAAGCTGGGAAAACTATCTACATGAAAAGATTCAAGATTAACACCTGTAACAAGCCAAGAAAACTATCTCTCTTTCTCAAGTCAGAGATTAATACCTGAAACCAGACAGGACAACTATCTCAAACGACCAACTTTCTTAAGTTCCAGATTAATACTTGTAACTAGCCAGGAAAACTATCTGTGGACGACTGATTGTAGATTAATACCTGTAACAAGCCAGGAAAACTATCTATATGAAGAGATTGAAGATTAACACTTGTAAAAAGCCAGGAAAACTATGTCTCTTTATTAGGCCAGAGATTAATACCTGAAACCAGATAGGACAACTATCATAAACGACCAACCTTCTTCAGTTCCAGATTAATACCTATAACTAGCCAGGAAAACTATCTGTGGACGACTGACTGTAGATTAACACCTGTAACAAGCCAGGAAAACTATCTACGTGAAGAGATTAAAGATTAAAACTTGTAACAAGCCAGGAAAACTATATTTCTTTCTTAGGTCAGAGATTAATACCTAAAACCAGACAGGACAACTATCTCAAATGACCAACAAAAACGAGTTCCAGATTAACACCTGAAACTAGACAAGAAAACTATCTGTGAGCGACTTCTTGTAGATTAATTCCTGAAACCAGTCAGGATAATTATCTACATGACCAGCTGAAGTAATCCTGCACGGGCTCCTTCTCATACACTATTTCAGATACTGTTCAGATACGCTCCAGATACGGATGCCATTCTGATACTATTTTATATACAACTTTTAGACACAGTTCAGATACACTCCAGATACGGATGCCATTCTGATACTCATTCAGATTCAGCTTTCAGATACAATTCAAATACGCTTCAGATACGGATGCCATTCTGATACTCATTCAGATACAACTTTCAGATACAGTTCAGATACGAACTCCATTCTGATACTCATTCAAATTCAGCCTTCAGTTACAGTTCATATATGCTCCAGATATGGATTCCATTCTGATACTCATTCAGATTCAGCTTTCAGATACAGTTCATATGCGCTCCAGATATGGATGCCATTCTGATGCTTATTCAACACTTTTCTCAAATACAGTTCAGATACGATTCAAATACGGATGTCATTCTAACGCTCTTTCAGTAAATCTTTCAGATACGAGTCAGGTACAATCCATTTATGGATATTATCCTGATACTCATCCCACTACATCTACTATTTCAGTATAAATCAATCAGAGATTTATTCTTATACTTCTTCAAAATTTTGTCACCAATCACTTTTGGATGGCATCTATAAGCCCATCTCCGACAACTCTCTATCATCTCTCCAAATATAATATTTAAGCCCATTCCCTTTACAATTAACCACCACATCATCGAGTGCAAATTTCTGGGCACTTTAGTGTTCAATCATCTTCCACCTTCAAGTCACGAATGGTAGACTCGCCAATCTAACTCTTCAAGTTTAAGAAGATTGAACAGGAGCAGTTGTTGTACCCCGAAATTTTCCCTCTCATTCCTCAAGGAATTTCTCACAAGGATTCTGAAGATTCAAGCTTGCACAAGTACAATTAGATTTTTCAGTATCAAGTTAAATAGGAAACTGTTAAAAAAGGGGAAAACAGATAAAAATAATCTTTTTTGACAAAATTGAAGGAAAAACAAGTTTCCTTCGATTCACATCTTTCGGTTGGACTTTTGGCATCTTTCGATGAAAGCTTGGCTTGCATCCTTCGATTGGGCGTGGGCCTCTAGCACACTGGCTTTGATTCACAAGGAAGGAGCTTCCTGCATGCCACCTTCGATTGAGCCACAACTTCTTTCTTGCGCGTAAGAGGCTCCCATCATACTATTATGCACAAGGCAAAAAAGCCTCATGTAGTCTCCTGCAATTCCAAGGCAAAAAGCCTATGTTTGGCATCCTTCGATTGCATAATTTTCTTCCTGCATGCCTCTTTCGTCTGGGCATCTTTGCAAGCCTAACATGCCTATTTCGTTTGGGCATGTGGCCCTCCTTTGTTGCAAGCTTCATTTATGCCTGTTACTTCCTGCATGTTTGGGTGTGTGACTTTCTTCAAGACAAGCTTGGGTTTACATTCTTTATTTGGGCTTGTAGTTTCCTTCAAATGCAAGTTCTTTTGGCCATATGGACTTTTGGCAGGCAAACTTTCGTTTGAGCAAAGGCCTCTTACATGTTTTGTTTGAAGTCACAAAGCAAGGGCCTCCTGCAATTCACTTTCGACTCAGAAGCCTTTGGTTTTGCATGTTTGCCAAACTCTCAAGGCAGAATTTCCTCTTTGTGCTAGCGCCCCAAAGTAGGGGCCTCCTACATGCACCCTTTTGTTTGGCCATGTAACCTCTGGCAGGCAAGCCTTCGACTAGACAAAAACCACCTTCACACAAGGCTTCGATTGGAACCTTGATTCCCTTTGAATCAGCATCTTTCGAACCCAACTCTGGACCCTTCGAAGCAAGTTTGTTTAAAGAACTTTGAGAAAATCTCATAGCCTTACCCTACTTGTCAAGCTATGTTGCTTCCAAATCTTTATATGATCAGAGGCTTGTACAAAGTTTTGAAGCTTTTTCTACTGGATAATATCATTCTTGGTTAAAATAGCAAAAGGCTACGTACCTTTTTTTTCTTCATAAAGAGTACTTTTATCACAAAACCAGCTTCCAACCTGATTCATGTCTGAACGAAAAGCAGTGCCAGAAGCACAAGTCCAATCTCCTGCCAGCAGGCCCCCACTTGTACTGGAAACCTGGGATCAACGAAAAGGGACTAATTTTGTTTCATTTTCAACCAAACCATGGTTTGTTATCCTACAAATCTGGTTACTTCAAACACCTTCAACCTTTTCTCTATAAATAGAGAAGCATTTGCAAGTTCAAGGAGGACTTTTTGGCTAGGGGAACGAATCTTCAAAATTCTCAAACACTCTCAAAAATCATCAAACTCTCAAACACTTAAACACATTTTCAAACATAAACCCAAAATCTCAACACTTGTTTTTTCTTGACCCTTCGAATCCAGAAGAAACACTACACCTTTTTCCTTGGCCTTTCAAATCTAAAGAAACACAACCCTTGTTTTCTTTTCTCTTTCAAATCTGAAATCATACATCACATCTCCTGACCTTCGAATCACTTTCAAAAACATATTCCACAAACAACTCCTTGAACTATCTTCAAAACAACGTTTTGTATGCGTTTTTATAGAAACGAGAACCATTACAAAGAAACTTTTCAAAATACTTTCAAAACCCACACCACAAGCATAATTTCAAACAAAAGCAAGTAATCTAGCAAACAACTAAGAGCTTGTAGGTAACTACGGATGAAAATGGTGCTAATACCTTCCCTTTTCATAACCTACCCCCCCGAACTCAAGAAATAATCTCGAAAGGTCTTTCCTATTCTTTTCAACCTTTCCTTATTGGATAAAAGAAAAGTCGATGGCGACTCTTGCTATCCGCAACAATTGAGATCAAACACAAAATACCCAAGTCAGTTCTCCCACCGTGTTACACCAAGGATAGTAACCAATATTCCATAAAGAGCCTTAAGTATTTTAATATTCAAGTTGAATTATTAATGAGTTAAACACAAAATAAGAGTCCAAGTGGACAAATGGAAAAATGTGGAATCATAAACAAGTTGCATGAAATATAAATGCTAAAAGATAAAAGTGCATAAAAATAAAAGCATAAAAATAAAAGACATAAAGATAAAGGCATGAAGTTAATTTAATTATTAATGGTTAGTAATTTAATTGTTAATAGTCACAAAATATGATCAACGATGAGTGAATGATGATCTTAGACCAAGGATAATGAAAACTTATTAGAGGATTGATAAAATTAAAGCCTCCTAACAACAAGTTTCATAAGTATTAGACTAAAGATAACCAATCAACCATACTTGGGCTTACAAACATAAAGTTTGGGCCACTAATGATTATTTTTCCAATCGGGTCAAATTTAGCACTATGTTAAGCAATCGTAAGTGGATTTATGTAGAAGTAACACCTATTTTGAGGCCGGTCAATAGCAATGTATGTACTATACATGTTAGAGACATGATAGAAACCAAGCTCCTAAAACATGTAGCACAAGTAAAAAATAAAATAAAAGGGAGATGAAGAAGAGATGAATTTTATAATAAATGATCAATGATGATTGGAGATTGAACTTAGGTCAAAGTTAATGAAGAGTTGTTAGAGGATTGATAAAATCAAAGCCTCCTAACAACAAGCTTCAAAGATTTTGAACCAAATTTTAATAATCAATCATGCTTGGACAATTTCAAGCATAAAGCTTGGGCCTCTAATGATCACTTAAAAAGGAAATAAGAAGGGGATGAGATGAAGAGGGAAAAAGTAATGAAGTAGAGATAGACAAAGGTTAAATCCCACATTTGAACTAAGGGATTAATCAAGCTATCATTAAAATCATTCATCCATTTTGGTGGATTCAACTCAACACCCAAGATCCAATGAAGTTAATGAAGCTTATGATTAAAACTCACATGGTCCAAGATCAGCAGAATACATACAAAAATAAAATTTCAATTTAAACAAAATATAATAAGAAAATATTTTTTTTTAAAGTTTTAAATTGAAAATAAAAGGGGAAATACCAAACCAAAATGAAAACTTAAAATAAATGAAATCCAGAGGCATGGAAAAATCAGAAATACCTCAAAATATATTCACAATTTTTTTATACTTTTTAAAAGTCGAAAACTATTTTTAAAAAATTTAAAAATTTAAAAATTGAAAATAAAAAACAAATGAGGTCACCGACAATTGTCAAATTACCATTGGATTCTTCCATAATTTTCTCAGAATTTAAAAATATCTAAAAATATTTTTAAATAATTAAAACAGAAATAGAATATTCAAAAATATCAAATCATAAAATAAAATTATGAAAAAATAAAAATCAGAAAGAGAATATTCAAAAATATTTTTAGTGGTTTTTTCATGATTTTTGAATGTGAAATGAATTTTTTATGATTTTCTGAAAGTTAAAACAATTAAAAATAAGAAATCAGAAAATAAAATAAATCCTAAATAATATGGACCATCTGATCATTTTCAAAATTCACTAGTAATCAAATCCAATGGATCTGGAACGATGTGCTTGTTATGGTCATTAGTGAGTGGAGCACTGGATCACGTTTAAAAAAATCAGAAAAACAACTAAATGTTAAAAAAAACGAGGGACGTTGGATTTAGAAATTTTAAACACGCTGGCAATCGGGACGAATCAAAGGTAAGGATACATGGTGAACCAGAGTCAATGCGCGTGTATGGAATGATAAAATTCTCTCTAATCTAATTAAAATGAATGGCTGAGTGTCATTGGTTGAAGAGTGACATGTAGGTCGTCTTCAACCTTCAGCCACCGCCAAATTGGGTCAAGTTGAGATTCTTCAAATGGAATCATTTGAAGCTCATGATGGTATCATTGGATTCCTCTCATCCATACGATCCTAACCGTATCCTTGTGAAAAAATTATATAAACTACAACATAGTCGATTTGAAAAAAACCAGAGATAAAATGTAAAACGAATTTTGAAATTAAATGCTCAATTCCTGATGAAAACGAAAATCAGAAGAAGCACGAGCTTCACAGAGGAAAGGACTATATCCTAAGCATTTATTTGAGAGAATTTGCTTGAGAAATTTACCTGAATAAAGTTTAACTTGTAAGCTCTGAAACTAGACATCTATGACTTGATTCTATCCTCGAATTGCTCAGTTCTTGTTATGGAAAGTTTGTATGAGGTTGAGAATGAAAAATATATGTCTAATTTGGAGAGAAAAGGTTTGGAATGCAAAAAATGAAATTCAAGCTCAAGAGTTCGTATGGGGTCTTGGCAGGGCTTATCTGGCTATCAAAAGCTTGGGAAATGAGAGGAATATGATCCCCTATTTATAGGAAAATGAATGATGAGCTCATACGTGCAAGAGGGATCGAGAATGATTGAATTCGTGTGAAGTTGCAAACATGAAAAGTGTGACTTGTAGTTGCTTAAAACTTAGCCAAATTTTGTGTTTCAAGGCTTAAACAAGTCTAAGCAAGTTTGTTAAACATGTTTAGATAAAAAAATGTGCATCAATTTTGTGTTTAGAAACCACATTAATCAATTTTCAATCTGAGTGTAAGTGAAAACTTCAGTTCCAAGGTAACTAATTCAAATTCACGGCACACCTTACTCAGGAGGCTTTAAGGTGTCATTCTTAAGGAATTTGGAAGCCAACATCACAACCTTTACAATGTGACAAGAAAGTCCCCATTTGGATAATTGAGCTGGAAGTTGTGTACATTTGAAATCGTGAAAAACACACTGACTTTGACACTTAGATGACCTATAATCTTTTGCAAACTTACAAGCTGTTGTACCCCAAAATTTTCCCTCCCATATTCTTCAAAGTTTTTGGCAAGCATTTGCTTAAGTCTACTCAAGGGCTACACAGTTCAAACACCCTCTTAAGCCAGTCAAATTAGGGTTTTGATTCTTGCAAAGAAGTTGAGGTTTTCAAGGGCTAAATCAAGTCCCACATGCCTATAAACATTGTAAAGCATCTACATGCCAAGTTTCAAGGCTCACAAGGTCAAGTTGCACAGTCAAAAGCCTCATTTGCTTCACAATCAACTGTAGGGGCAAAATGGTCATTTGGCAGTCAAAAGTCGAAATTTTTGGTCAACATCTTATTTTGAAGCCACAATCATCATTTGGTCAAAACTTGACCATGATTTCACAAGAATGGCTCAAAAATCATCAAGATGCAAAAGTTTCTATTTTTGGACAGTTGAAAAGTCAACTGTAACTTGACCAAGGCATAAATTTTTCATGGTTCATCAGAAAAATCCCATCCAATGCTCATTTTGAAGGGGATGACATTTCCTACAACTCATCTTCACATTCCTAGTCCAAGAAATGCTCTCACAAAAAGTTATCAATTTCAACATTATAGGTCATTTTCAAAAGTCAACAAAAAGGCATTTTAAGTCAAAGACCGTAACTTGAGATTGATAAATCAAAATGACATGGGACCAAATGCATTGGTTAGAGGACTTCAAGACCTTTCCAAAATGTCTAAGAACATGTTCATATGATCAAAATTGAGCAAGTTATGCATTGGAGAAGTTGGGAAATTTTTGTGAAATGGCAAAAGTCAACTATCCTTGAAACTTCAATTTTTGACAAAAGGGCCCACTTTTTTCCACTTGATTCATCCTTGTCATGCCACCCACGTGTCCCATGATTTATTTCAAGATTAAAAATTAATTTTTATATTTTTATTTAATTTTATTGATTTAATTCATTTTAAATCCATAAAATTCAAATAAAAATCAAAAAAATTAATCAAAGGATATCTTGTGGTTTGAATGACCTTGATGTATCATGAATCACATACCAAATTCGTGCCAAGCCTATTATGAGCATGAAATTCAAATTTTGGACAAAAATGGCAAATGCTTTAATGGTGATAAAGAGGAAATCTCAAGACTTCATTGCAAGGGTTAAAGGCTCACATTATTGCTTGATTCTCATTCAAAGACATATATGCAAGCTTCTCGTACCAAGAACACGACCTAGAACTCTCTAAAACGGCCAAACTAAATTCCAAAAACTTGAAGAAAATTTGCAAACTGAAATCCACTCTTCAGCACGATTCAAGGCCTTTGCTTGATCAAAACACATTCCTTACACCCCCAGGAATCATTTGCAGCCAAGAACGAGCCAAAAACCTCAAAGAATCGCGCCATACTGTCATACGGTTCATCACTCTTTTTCAAAATCATAATCATCCATTCATGCGTTTTTAACATTGTTTATTGATTGTATTATGTTCACAGGACCCATATGAAGCTTTCTGTATAACTTAATTTTATTATGGTGCCTTAAAATGAAAATTGCCATTGGAGAGTGCTAGGGTTTCAGAGCTTGCATATTGGGGCTTTTCTTATACTGTAAAATTAACCCTCCAAACGTACATGGCTGAAACCGGCATGATGAGACGAATCCATTAGATACCTCGCGCCCTTTTTATGTTCACTATATAGCTAATCGCTATTTTTCACAGTTTTGCATTGTGGGGGTTAAAAACCCCCTCTATCTTGTTTCTATTTTGCAGATAAGATGAAGACGATGATGAGGTGTCCATGCGTGAGTGGTTTATTCAAATCACGCGCGCTCTTTTTTATTTTCCAGCATATAATGCATTCTTTTTATATAATATTTAGTTCTCATTTTACTAACAAATGCGCAGGATTGGTGTAGTGGTTGGCAATGTGTTTGGTGATCTTTGGGACCTGGGTTCGATTCCCAGGTCCCCCCATAATTCCATGTTATTTTTTCTAAAGCGTTCTTGTGTAGGTTCCCAAATGTTGAGCACCATACACCTCACAGATCCAAGTGCCAAGTGGCCTTTCTCATGGATCTGAAGGCCAGGAGGTGGTCCTCACCATGCGCCCAGTCAACCAACAAGCACTGGATTCCAGAAAGTCAACAGGCTTGGAAGTTTAATGGGCTGAAATTTCTGAATACACACTCCAATCTGGCCCAAAACCCCCCTGGGGTTTGCAATTTTATTTTGTCATTTTACATTTTTATTTGTCTCATTTTTATTTTTTTCCTTTTATTAACTATTAACATAATTAACATTTTTATAAAAAAAAAGGAACTAACATTATTATTATTATTATTAATTTCATTTTATTTTTGTAATTAAATACTAATAAATTGAATTAATTTTAATTAGGCAACTTTAACCCTTTTTTTTTAAAAATAACTAAAATAAATTTAGAATTAGGTTTTTATTAACTTTTAATTTTATTTCCTTTCATTTTATTTCATTAAAAAAACATAAAAATACAAAAAAACATTCTTTCTTTTAATAAATTAATTAATTAGTTTAATCATTAGTTTTAATTTCATTTAATCACAAAAAATGACAAAAAATTCAATTTCTTTTCTTAAAAGGGTCAAAAACCCTAGGACGTTCCAATTTAATTTCTATTCGCACGTTATTTTAATATTTTGATTATTTCTGTAACTGTCTCCGGATGTAATAGTAATTAGGATTTTACTGCTTTATTTACTATTTCTCGCACTTTATTTTACAAAACGGGTCTTTGTTTTTTGGCAATGTATAGACCCGCGCCTTGTAATAGTTAGAATTTACATTTCTGTAATTTACTTTCCGCACCCCTAACTGTTAAATGCATGAAAGAATGTATGTAAATAAAACCAATCCGTAGCTCACAAAATAACATGTACAAGACAAACATTAACATGAAAACAACACACAAGCACATGCCAATCTTAGGGTACGCCTCACTGGTTGCCTCGAACGTGGTCATCAAGTATAGGGTGTCTTAGAGGTCGCCCTTCTGTCCAAAAGATCCAGTTGCCTCGAAACGGTTGCCTCGGATACAAAGGATCTAGGACATTAGGGTTACTTCTAAGGTGTCCTACTGTTGCTTCGGTGACCACACTGTCCCGATAATCGAATTGACCCGAACACCTCCAACGATGGTGCTACCTACCTCTCAATGGTGGGATAACACTATCTAAAGGACTCTTACACAGCTTAATTCCTTAGGGTAGGTAGATGACTCATGGGTACTTGCTCTTTTCAAAACAAATAAAATACTTTTCACGCCTTACACTTTCAAAAAGTTTTCAAACAATACTTCATACACTCTTGAGGACTGATACAAGAGTTACTCAGAAGTTTTCCAAATGAACTTTTTCAAAACCCACACACATTTGAAAAGCAAACAATCTTTTGAAAACATAAGAGCAAGTACCTAAGAGCCCGTAGATAACCACAGATAGAAAGGGTGCTAACACCTTGCCTTTCTATAAATCTACCTCCCGAACCGATAAACATTCTCAAAGAAGGAATTTTATTGTGCTTTTGTCCTTTCCATGTTGGAGAACATAAAAGACGGTGGTGACTCTTGCTTACCGCGACATTTCGCGAAACCAGCTAAAAACAGTCAGTTCTATTTCCACCGATCATAGAACTGGCGACTCTGCTGGGGAATTATAAAGTGAGGTGTACCTTAGGATTAGATCATACTTATGTTTTCAATTGAATGTTTTGTTTGCTTTATTATTGTGGGCATTGTCTTGGAGTTTCATAGATCCTAACCCGGATCTGGGGATACCCTTTTAGGTAGCATAAGCTGTGAGGGACCTGTCTGGCGTAGACCGACACGGGTGAAGCAGTGGCTACATTGGTGTGGCACCTTGGTCTGTACCAATATCCCTTGTGTCGCAACGAGGAGAATATGGGTCTTCTGAGGAGTCATTAAGCACCAACCGACCTTAGAACCCTAATTTGACCAAACTTGGCCATAGAATAGTAGCAGTATGCTACACCCATTGAGGCTAAACTCTCGCGATGGTTCTGGCCGCAAGAAAAGATTGCGACGCTGGAGTTATGACCGATTGAGGGTAGTCAGTGATATTGGGATCCTCTAGAACCCGATTACTTTTGATAGGACATGTCTGAACCAACGAAACTGAAAGATGGTAGTACCTGAACTTCATGATGGCCTAAACTCTAAGGGTTGTCTGGTGTGACTTGTGTGCCTTATTATGTTTGCCTTTGTGAATATTTGTGGTGTGCTTTATCATAACATCATACCATCATATCATTGCATGCATCCTGCATAAGGACTGACCTATTTCAAAGACAAGAGGGTTTCACCTTTGCTCTGTTTTGTAGGACATCATGATGCCTGTGCGAAGGAACACTATCCGGCTCAACTTTGTTCACCCACCTGATTTGCTTAAAGAATTGGTTGACAGAATTCCAAACACTGCTTCCTTCATCCAGAGGCATGGTTCTCTTCCCGGTTTAGTCACTTCAAAGTGGGACCAACAACTGATGAGTGTCTTGACCCAGTTTTATGATCCCTTGTGCAATTGCTTCACCTTTCAAGACTTCCAGCTGGTCCCTACCCTGGAAGAATTCTCTGATTTGCTTGGTATCCCTATCTTGGATCAGACCCCATTCACTGGTTAGGAAAAGGCTCTTAGACTTGAGGAGATTGCTGCAGCCCTTCCCTTGACCAACAAGGAGGTAATGGATAACTGGGTGACTAGAAGCAGAGTTAAGGGCTTCTTGGCTAAGTTTCTGATTGGTAAAGCTAACAGTTTATGGAATGACTTAGACTTCAGGGCGTACGAGGACATTCTGGCTCTCTTAATCTATGGTCTAGTATTGTTTCCAAATCCTGATAACTTTGTCAATATCAATGCCATAAGGATCTTCATGTCTCGGAACCCTGTACCCACTCTCTTGGGTGATATCCTGCAACAACTCTATGCTCGTACTGCCTGAAGACGAGGAACCATGTGGTGCTGTACTCCTTTGTTAGTAAGGTGGTTTATTTCGCACCTCCCCAAGTTCATGCTGAAGAACCGGGAAGGAAGAGGCTGGGCTCATAGGTTAATGTCTCTCACTGATAATGACATCATTTGGACTCTCAGAGGTTTAGATGAGGTGGCTGTTATTGATCATTGCGGAGAATATCCTAATGTTCCATTGATTGGTACTCAGGGCGGAATCTCTTATAACCCATGTTTAGCTCTCCGTCAGTTTGGAAGAGCCAGAAGAGAAGGGCCTCATGAGATGTTGGTACCTCACATCAGTTTTGAGTTTCAGGTAGATAGTGACGAACTGCGTCGTAGATTCATCAAAGCTTGGGACGGAATTCACAAAGCTGACCCACATGAGTTGGGACCGAAGACTTCTCTACCAATGGAACCCTATTACAGATGGGTTCGCATCCGTGCTCAGAAGTTAGGTATGCCATATGAAGCTGTCAGGCCTATCATTCTTGAAATTCCTGATGGAGACGGGGTTCCTCCAACCATACTCCCTCCTCAGATACCCACTGATGTTGATACACTAAAGAGGTCTTGGGCGCAACTACAGGAAGAGCGGGATTATTATCGGGAAAAGTTCAACGAACAGGAACAGAAGATCCAGAAGCTGACCAAGCAATTGGAGAACGAGCGGATCATGAATGACTACATCCGTACTGAGAAGAGGAGGCCATGGGAGCATTGATGGGCTTTGGATGTGGCCTTTACAGCTTTTATTTCTTTTTCAGTATTTTTCATTCCTGTAACGCCTAAGGGCAATTTGTTGAACAATTTAAATTCCAAAAGTTTAAATCTAATAAAGTGTGCCCCTTTTGTCTACAAAGTTGATTCCCGATTGTCTTTGAAAACATAATTCATACGCATTTCATTCATCATATGCATCACAGGTACCCTTTTTCTACAGGTTGCTTAATCTTCTTCGCTGTTTATTTCAGCACTCAATCATCATGAATCCTGAACCAACTACTGAACAAGCTATCAAGGCCCTCCAGGCCCAGAACGCCCAGTTTCAAGAGATGGTCATGAACTTGCCCCAAGGACAACAGGAGTTGAAGGCTTTGCTCCTGAAGAAGAAGAAGAAGAAGAAGACTGTGTTGTTCAACACTGGACGCAGACTCGGGAATACACTGCATAATGAAGCTGAGAGGACTACTCCATCTGTTGGGGAAGGCAGTCACCAAGGGAGAGAGGTTCCTAGTCCTGTGGTCTCTGACACATAGACAGATTTCAATGATGAACAGTACCCTCCTGCTGAGGACAGGTACAAACAGCTAGAGGACCGACTAAATGCCATGGAGATTCAACGTGTGCCTGGGTTGGATTTTGGAGACTTAGGGTTATCTTCTGGGGTGGTGATCCCACACAAGTTCAAGGCGCCGGCCTTTGTGAAGTACGACGGGGCTTCTTGTCCTAAGATGCACCTTCGCTCTTATGTAAGGAAGATTCATCCTTACACTACAGACAAGAACTTATGGATCCATTTCTTCCAGGAGAGTCTTTCAGGGACTCATCTCGAATGGTTCTATCAGTTGGATGGAACCAACATTTGTAATTGGGAGGACTTGGCCACTGCTTTTTATAAGCAGTATCGGTATAATTCCGACCTCTCTCCTACGCGTACCCAACTCCAGGGTATGTCGCTAGGATCGGGTGAAGGTTTTAAAGAGTACGCGCAGAAATGGAGAGACCTGGATGGCAGGGTGCAGCCACCGTTGACGGATCGTGAACTAGTGGACATGTTCTTGGGGACCCTATCTGGTCCATTCTTTAACCATCTCATTGGTAATTCCTCTGCTGGGTTTACAGACCTGATCCTGACTGGTGAAAGGATCGAAGCTGGTATCAAATCGGGAAAGATACAGAAGGGGGCCTCCTCAAATACTGAAAAGAAGCCTTTCAAGAAGGAGGCCAGTGATGTGTATGGTCCCAGGAGACAGAACAAACCGGAACGCCGCCAAGCTGTCAACGCGGTGGTAATTTCTAAGCATGCTGCTGCTCCTCAGCAGTACAACCAGCCAAGAGTTGAGAGGCCCAAAAGGCAGTATACTCGGCTCAACATGACTCTCTCTCAGATATTACCGTAACTGCTGTCAACCAGCCTGGTAACTGTCAAGGATGCCCCGAAGGTGGTAAACACAACATCTCTGAAGTACAACCCCAACGCCCGTTACGCTTATCACTCTGATAGCCCGGGACATTCTACTGATGATTGTTGGGCCCTAAGGAATAAGGTTCAGGACCTTATTGATGCTAAGGAAATACAGTTCGAGGCGCCCGAAAGGCCTAATGTTATGACTGCTCCCATGCCCCAGCATGGAGTGAATGCTGTTGAGGAGGATCTGTATGTAGCTTCTGTGGATGATGTTGCTACTCCGCTGTTGACCGTCAAGAGGAACCTGTTGCTAGCCGGTTTATTTCCGGGATGTAGTAAAGGTTGTCATTTATGTGATGCTTCACCTATTGGTTGTCCTTTGCTGAAGTCAGGCGTCCAAAACCTGATGGATAGCAAAGAGATCTTGTTCAAGAAGATTGTCGTTCCTGCTGCCCCTGTTGAAGAAGTTTCAATTGTCACCATTTTCAACAACCCTTCCAAGGCTCCTTCAAAGAAGCCTATCAAAATTATGCTTGTTCACAAGATTGCTCCTATAACCATTACTGTTCCGGGGCCCATCCCCTATAAGTCTGACAAAGCTGTCCCGTGGCACTATGGGGCAGATGTTTATGTTCTGGGAGTGAAACAAGAGTTCAATACTAGTACCGGTGTCACCAACATCATCGGGCCTGCTAAAGTCACTCGTAGTGGAAGACAGTTCTCACCAGACATTGCACCTCCAGTAATGCAGAGACCTTTGGTCATCACACCTGCCAGTGTGCCTGTTTCCCCCCCTGATCAAGTTTCTACCCCTGCTGCCGAGTCATCTGACGCTCGGGGCAAGGGGATTGCTACTGATGTGCCTGCCTGGACGGAGGCACCGAAGACCACTATTGAAGCTTCCAAGCAAGAGATGGAAGAAATCCTTAAAATTATCAAGAAAAGTGATTTCAATGTGGTTGAGCAGTTGGGGCACACCCCCTCTAAGATTTCCATGTTATCATTGTTGCTGTGTTCAGAGGCCCATGCCAAAGCCCTGATTGCTTTTCTGAAGACGGCCCACGTACCACAAGAAACGTCTGCTGATCAATTCACTGACTGTGTGGCCAACTTAACTGCTGATAATGGTCTGGGTTTCTCTGACGCTGATTTGACGGCCAAGGGGAAGAACCATAATGATGCCCTGCATGTCTCCATTGAATGCAGGGGCACTACTCTTGCCCATGTGCTGGTTGACACTGGTTCTTCATTAAACGTACTACCCAAGAAAGCTCTAGACAGGCTAGACTGTGAGGGTTTAGAGCTCAAACCAAGTAACATTGTTGTCCGGGCCTTTGATGGGTCCAAAAGGATGGTACATGGCGAGGTTGACATCCCAATCAGGGGTTGTTCACAAGTCTTTGATTCAAAATTCTATGTAATGGATATCTGACCGTCCTACTCTTGTTTGTTGGGTCGTCCTTGGATCCACAAGGCAGGAGCTGTGACCTCCACATTACATCAGAAGCTTAAGTACCCGGTCAGAGGGAAGATCGTAACAGTGCAAGGGGAAGAGGAATACATGGTCAGCCACCTCAACTCGTTCCGGTACGTAGAAATGGATGGGGAGTTCATTGAGACCCCCTTTCAACATTTTGAAGAGGTGCCGCAGACATTGGCAGCAGCAGAGACAGTGACTGCAGAAGACTCTCCTTTGAAGATGGCTTCCCTGAAGGATGCTTGGGCTGTGATTGAGAAGGGTGAGTGTGCAAACTGGGGCAGACTTCCTGATTTCACTCCAAAGACTGACAAATTTGGCTTGGGTTTCACTGCAGAAGCTCAGAGGGCTGTTCGCAAGGCAAGGATTGGAAGACCTCCTGTGCTCATCACCAACCCGGGAGTAAATGCTATTGAGGACGAAGTGGAGGAGTCCGAATTTGACAGCTGGATCTACCCGACAACCAACGGTGGACCAAGCAACTGGACTGCAAAAGACTTTACACCTATTACTTTTGTCACCCAGTAATGAACTTCTTTGTTTTGAATTTTGTAACGAACAATAATTTGAAACTTTATGGCCCGGTGTCTTACCCGGGGCACCGTGGCGTCATTTGTAAGGGCTATTGTTTGTCACTTTCATATATCATGAATAAAATCATTGGACGTTTTTCACATTTCAAATCTTGCGCTCCCTTTCTTTCTTTATATATATTGCAAAACAGCTATATTTACACACACTCACTTATACAGGTTCCAATCCACTCTGGATCTCACTGGTAATGACTCTGTGTGATCGGTGGATTTAGAACTGACTGTTTTTTAAGCTGGTTTCGCGAAATGTCGCGGAAGCAAGAGTCGCCACCGTCTTTTATTTTCTCCAACATGGACAGGACAAAAGCACAGCAAAATTCCTTATGAGATATGTTTCTCGGTTCGGGAGGTAGATTTATAGAAAGGGAAGGTGTTAGCACCCTTTCTATCCGTGGTTATCCACGGGCTCTTAGTTACTTGCTCTTATGTTTTCAAAATGTTTGCTTTTTAAAATGTGAGTGGGCTTGAAAAAGTTTCTTTGAAAGATTTCTGAATAACTCTTGTATCTGTCCTCAAGAGTGTTTGAAAAATTTGTTTTGAAAGCTTTTGAAAGTGTGAGGTGCGAAAAGTATTTTGTTTGTTTTTGAAAAGAGCAAGTATCCATGAGTCATCTACCTACCCTAAGGAATTAAGCTGTGTAAGTGTCCTTTAGGTAATGCCATCCCACCATTGAGAGGTAGGTAGCACCACCGTTGGAGGTGTTCGGGTCAATTCGATTGTAGGGACAGTGTGGTCACCGAAGCAACAGTAGGACACCTTAGAAGCTACCCTTATGTCCTTGATCCTTTTTTGATTCAAGGCAACCATTTTGAGGCAACTGTTTCGAGGCAACTGTTTCGAGGCAACCGTTTCGAGGCAACTGGATCATGAACATAAGGACCGCTAAGACGTCCTATACTTGACGACCACGTTTCGAAGGCAACGAGTGAGGCGTACCCTAGAAGTGGTGTGTGCATTGTATGTTGTATTCATGTTATGTTTGTCTTTGTTATTAGTGAGCTACGAGTTGTTTTTATTTACATACATTCTTTCATGCAAGTTAACAGTTAAGGGGTGCGGAAAGTAAATTGCGAAAACATAAATCCTACGCTATTACAAGGCGCGGGTCTATACATCGCCAAAAATTACAAAGACCCGTTTTTTTGGTAAATAAGTACGGAAATTAAATAAAGCGATAAACCTATTTAACTATTACATTCTTGAAGGCAATTACATAATAATCAAATAAAGTAAATGCGCACGAATACTAATCGGGAATGTCTAAGGGTGTTGACCCTTTTTAGAAAAAGAAAATTGATTTTTTTGGTCTTTTTGGTAATTAAATGAAATTAAAAACTAATTAATGACTAATTGATTATTTTAATTAAAAGAAAATATTTTTTTGTTTTTTATGTTTTTATGAAATAAAATAAAAATGAAAGAAACAAAATTAAGAGTTAATCCTAAATCTAAGTTATTTTAATTATTTAAGAAAAGGAATTACAATTGCCTAATTAAACTATTTTGGTTAATATTTATTTACAAAATAAAATAATAATAATGATAATAATGTTAATTCTATTTTTTGGTTTTTTATGAAAATGTGCTAATTAAGTTAATTGTTAATAATAAAAATAATTAAAGGGTTAGCAATTAAAAATAAGAGAAAATGACAAAACAAAAAATAAAAAGAAGTAAAACCAAGGGGGGTGTGGGCCAAATAGGAGGTTTATTGAAGCAATCCAAGCCCACTGAAATCTAAGCCACGTTTGACTTTCATGGTTGCCTGCAGCGTGCTTGACTCCAGACCATGGTGTGCTACACTTTTTGTCCTTTGGATCTGCGTTGATGACATATGGCAGCGCTGGGAAGTGGGACTTATGATGCACCTCATATTGGAATCTGCACAGGAAAACGTTGAAGAAAATAATATGGAAATTATAAGGGACCTGGGAAGAACTTACAGCGCGGTATGAGCCACAGGACTTGGCAAAGGTTGCTTTAGCCACGTGCTTGTTTTGATCTGAAGATGCTCGCAACTATGTTTTAGAACTCTCACTTTTTCAATAATTTTTGGTTTTGCTCTTGGCCGTTTCTGCACACACTATTTTTTGAATGAGGTTGGGAAGGCTTGTATATATAGTGATGAATGAGAATCAGTCACATGATGAGCCTTTAACTATTGCAATTATGCTTGAGATTTTGCCATAACCTCCATTAAAGCAACTTGCCATTCTTGTCAAAATTTGAATTCTTGCTTGGAATAGGCCCTTGCACAAATTTGGAATGTGTTTTAAGGTGTATCAAAGCTAATCATCACAAAATATATCCCTCCATTAATTTTTTTGATTTTTATTTGATTTTAAAAGATTTAAAATGAATTAAATCAAATAAAATTAAATAAAAATGGAAAAATTAATTTTAAATCTTGAAATAAATTGTGGGACACGTGGGAAGCATGGCCAAGCTGAAACAAGTGGAAAAAGTGGGCCCCTTTTGTCAAAAATGAAGTTTCAAGGATAATTGACTTTGGCCATTTCACAAAAATTTCCCAACTTCTCCAATGCATATCTTGCTCAATTTTGAAGCTATGAACATGTTCTGTGACATTTTGGAAAGGTCTTGAAGTCCTCTAACCAATGTCTTTGGTCCCATATCATTTTGATTTAACAATCTCAAGTTACGGTCTTTGACTTAAAGTCCCTTTTTGTTGACTTTTGAAAATGACCTATAATGTTGAAATTGATAACTTTTTGTGAGAGCATTTCTTGGACTTGGAATGTGAAGATGAGTTGTGGGAAATGTCCTCACCTTCAAAATGAGCATTGGATGGGATTTTTCTGATGAACCATGAAAAAGTTATGCCTTGGTCAAGTTACAGTTGACTTTTCAACTGTCCAAAAATAGAAACTTTTGACACCTTGATGATTTTTGAGCCATTCTTGTGAAATCATGATCAAGACTTGATCAAATGATGATTTTGGCTTCAAAATAAGATGTTGACCAAAATTTTTTACTTTTGACTGCCAAATGACCATTTTGCCCCTACAGTTGACTGTGGAGCAATTAGGGTTTTTGACTGTGCAACTTGATGCTGTGAGCCTTGTAACTTGACATGTGGATGTTTGACAATGTGTATGAGCATATGGGACTTGATTGAGCCCTTGAAAACTTCAACTTCCTTGCAAGAACCAAAACCCTAGTTTGACTGGCTTAGGAGGATGGTTGATTGTATAGCCCTTGAACCATTTGCTTGTCATAACTTTGAAGATTATGGGAGGGCAAATTTTGGGGTACAACAGTTTCCCCTGTTCAATCTTCTTAGACCTGAGGATGTAGATTGGCGTGCGTGCCTTTCGTGATCCGAAGGTGGAAGATGATTGGACACTAGAGTGCCCAGAAATTTGCACTCACATAGTTGAGTATCAACAGTGTGACAGTGGGAATGGGCTTACAGATGCCATTTGGAGGGATAGTGGATAGGTGAATCTTAATAAGAAATAGAATAGCTTCCGTGTCTGGAGCATATCTAGTCTGTGTCTAATTGCTGACGTTTGAATAAATGGTAGAATGACCGCCGTGTCTGGGGTATATCCATACTGCATAAGTAACAGAATGTCATCCGAATCTGGATCGTATCTGGACTGAACAATAGAAGAGCATCCTGGATGGAGCATCTCTAGGTTGTCTTTTAGAAGTTTGAATCTGAATAAGCAATAGAACGGCGTCCGGATCTAGAGCATCTTTGGGCTATATCTGAAAGAGAATCTGAATAAGTATCAGAACGTCACCATGCCTGGGTCACATCTGAACTATCTCTAGAAGGAGTCTTGAATAAGTAAAGGAACAACATCCATATCTAGAGCATTTCCAAGCTATCTCTGAAAGGAAATCTGGAATAAGTATCAGAACGTCGCCATGCCTGGGTCACATCTGAACTATATCTAGAAGGAGTTTTGAATAAGCAAAAGAACAGCATCCATATCTGGAGCATTTCCAAGCTATCTCTGAAGGAAATCTGGAATGAGCATCAGAACGTCGCCATGCCTGGGTCACATCTGAACTATCTCTAGAAGGAGTCTTGAATAAGCAAAAGAACAACATCCATATCTGGAGCATTTCCAAGCTATCTCTGAAAGGAAATCTAGAATGAGTATCAGAACGTCGCCATGCCTGGGTCACATATGAACTATATCTAGAAGGAGTCTTGAATAAGCAAAAGAACAACATCCATATCTGGAGCATTTCCAAGCTATCTCTGAAAGGAAATCTGGAATAAGTATCAGAACGTCGCCA
Organism: Vicia faba; assembly: GCA_948472305.1. Taxonomy (NCBI): domain Eukaryota; kingdom Viridiplantae; phylum Streptophyta; class Magnoliopsida; order Fabales; family Fabaceae; genus Vicia; species Vicia faba. Next base: position 1,678,199,601 of record OX451737.1, on the reverse strand, counting down.
TGCCTGGGTCACATCTGAACTATATCTAGAAGGAGTTTTGAATAAGCAAAAGAACAGCATCCATATATGGAGCATTTCCAAGCTATCTCTGAAAGTAAATCTGGAATAAGTATCAGAACGTCGCCATGCCTGGGTCACATCTGAACTATATCTAGAAGGAGTCTTGAATAAGCAAAAGAACAGCATCCATATCTGGAGCATTTCCAAGCTATCTCTGAAAGGAAATCTGGAATGAGTATCAGAATGTCGTCGTGCCTGGGTCACATCTGAACTATATCTAGAAGGAGTCTTGAATAAGCAAAAGAACAGCATCCATATCTGGAGCATTTCCAAGTTATCTCTGAAAGGAAATCTGGAATGAGTATCAGAACGTCGCCATGCCTGGGTCACATCTAAACTATATCTAGAAGGAGTCTTGAATAAGCAAAAGAACAGCATCCATATCTGGAGCATTTCCAAGCTATCTCTGAAAGGAAATCTGGAATGAGTATCAGAACGTCGCCATGCCTGGGTCACATCTGAACTATATCTAGAAGGAGTCTTGAATAAGCAAAAGAACAACATCCATTTCTGGAGCATTTCCAAGCTATCTCTGAAAGGAAATTTGGAATAAGTATCAGAATGTCGCCATGCCTGGGTCACATCTGAACTATATCTAGAAGAAGTCTTGAATAAGCAAAAGAACAGCATCCATATCTGGAGCATTTCCAAGCTATCTCTGAAAGGAAATCTGGAATGAGTATCAGAACGTCGCCATGCCTGGGTCACATCTGAACTATATCTAGAAGGAGTCTTGAATAAGCAAAAGAACAGCATCCATATCTGGAGCATTTCCATGCTACCTCTGAAAGGAAATCTGGAATGAGTATCAGAACGTCGTCGTGCCTGGGTCACATCTGAACTATCTCTAAACAATAGAATAGAATCCGTGGTTGGAGCATCTCTAAGTTATCTCTGAAAAGAAGCCCTGAATAAGCAAACAGAATAGCGTCCATCTGGAGCATCTCTGAACTATTTCTGAACAAGTAACTCTGAATAAGCAACAGAATAGCGTCCATCTCTGGAGCATTTCTAAGCCATCTCTGAAGAGAAAATCTGAATAAGCAAAAGAACAACATCCATATCTGGAACATTTCCCAGCTATCTCTTTAATCTCTTTAATGTAGATATGCCCTGGCTAGATACAGGTATCGAATCCATAATCAATCGCTCACAGATATGCCCTGGCTAGATGTAGGTATCGAATCTGGAATTGCAACAGTTGATAGTAATCGTCTTTGGATTAACCTTTTTCCTGACAAAGGCAAAACATCAGTTGTACAATGCATGATGTCATGATGTTCTCAGGGAGAAATGAGATTGTGTGATATGATGCGTATGTGCATGCATTGTATATGTAAGCAAGATGTATGAAAGGTGATATGTTTATGAATGTATTTTCGTCTAGGAAAATAAATCCTTGACGAATGCCGGAAAGTGGAATCCTGGGCTGATGTTGAAGAACAGAATTCTTCGTTTCCACTGGGGATGATGGTTGCAAGAATAAACCGGTAGGAGAAGATGACTCCGTTGGGGAATAAACTTATTGGAGAGATTACTCTGCGGGGAATTACTCTGCGGGGAAGAGATGCTTCGCTGAGATTTTAATGCGAACTCCGCTGGGGATTCTATTGATAAGTTATGTTGGGGAACTTGATGAACTCCGCTGGGGGATAGGAAGAGCTTCGTCGAGGACGATCTTTCTGTGTTTATTGGCTGAGGATAACCCAGTTATAAGCCCAGGTGGGGAATAACCTTTGGATAAAGCCGGGGAGACGCGTTCGTGCTCTGCAGGGGATAAGCTTCCAGAATTTACTGGGGATAAGCTTCCTACTGGAGGGATTGATTCAACTCTCCTGGGGAAACTTTTGAACTGTACTGGGGAAGTGGCTCCATTGGGGTGTCTGGTGTTCCGCCGGGGAACAATCTTATGTTAAGACTGTCGAGGATGCTTGCTTGGGAACATCTGTATACTCCGCTGGGGAATGTTGAGACTTTCTGGGGATACCCATCTTCCTTAAGGCTGACAGTAGGCTAACTCTGCTTGGGGAGAGCGTTGCTGACTTGCTAGAGATATTGTGCCTTGTCAGGGCTGCTGGGAGATCAACTCTGCTCGGGGGAGAGTATGGCTGAATCTGGTCTTACTCTTGGGGAGTGGAGGTATCTTGGTTACGTTCTTCAGCCGAACCTGCCTTGGTACATTGGTGGACAGAGCAACTAGATTGCTTGAACAACTCATTATTGTCCCTGTTTCTGATGTAAGAGAAGAAGATACCTTGTGAGGTGTTAGACGACTACCGATTCGACAAATCTTCTTTTGGTAGGCGAGTGATGAGGTGACGGGACATAGTCGTACGCTTTTGATCCCTAATTTTTGCCTGGACCCCCCTTTCGGGTTTTCAGTCCACTAGGATACCCATTTTTGCCCAAGCCGCCTTTTCAGGTTTTCGACTTGCCGGGTGTACAGATTTTTTCATTTTCATCCCTTATTTTGCCCGAACCCTTTTGGTTCACCGGGAAGCCCTTATTTTTGCCTAGGTGTGTCAACCTAGCGGGTCTTTGATTGTGCGTAGTATCTTTTCGACTATGTCCACGCTCTCAGGATGTAGGGAGATGCCCCTGTCAGTAGTGCTGCGTTACCCTACTACCAGAAGATCTTCGTTTGATCGTCCAATGCCCCAAGTGATCCAGATGGAGATTTGCCCCAAGTTGGTTGGCCTTTTGAGAGATTCTCCGAATCTTGACTTAACTGCCCCAGATGATGGACAATGATCATGTTGTGCCCCTTGATTGGGGGTGTTTCTTCCATTTGAGATGACCTTGTTGTTGGGAAGATTCTTGTTCACTGGATATTCTTCGTGCGAACTTCTATGTTGTTTAAACAAATAGTCATATGCAAGCAATGTTATATTAAAAATGCAAAGCTTATGTCTGTCTTGACGTTTTCTTGAAAATGCATTTTTTTCATAAAAACAAGTGAATTTTGTAAAATGTGTTGTCAACTCAGTATTTTACAGCAAGCCTTAAGGAGTCAGGATACCTTTCGTAACAGTATGCCTTCGAACTAACACATGCTTCAGCTAGGACTTTTTAAGGGTTATAACGTGGCCTGGTTCACGGTTTAAGAAACAAAGGATAAAGGCTCAAATTATATTTGTACCCACCCGCTCTTCGTGATGTTCTTCAAACCTAAATTCAGTTGATCGTGCGTTAGACCTTGTTCGAGTCTTTGTCCTAATATTCCCATGATGGTTCGGATGTTGACATTTTATTTTGAATAGGCAGTCATTTCCTTGTTGAGGGTTTGCAGGTCCTCTTTTCTTTTTGATTTCGTTATCCCTGTTTTTTGCCTGAACTGTTTCTTTTGTGATTACAGTCAGCGGGATGCCCCAGTTTTGTAAGTCTCCTTCATAGGTTTTGACTTAATGGGCGTTTATTTTGAGGGATAATGACTGCCTGTCTTTATGATTATTCGGAACCATCACTGTCTTTTGTTTTGTGAGGACTTCTTTGGTGCCATTCGTTGTGCACTTGGATCAGCTGAGAGAACTACCCTGCCCCAGGTTATGATTAAGGGTTTTAATTTTCGAAAATAAAAACTCCTACTTCTTTGGCTCAAAGGGGTTGACGAGGGATTATCATCCTTATAACTCCAGTGTTTAGGAATTGAAACAATGCCTGTACCTCATCAGCGGGGTCTGTTCAAAAGCATACTGTAGATCGTGGTATCGTTTTCGTCATCCTCCCTCAAGAGGCTTAAAATTTTAAATCGAGAGTTTGACATCACAAACATATGAAAGCAATTTGAATATAGTGAAAATAATTGGATTAATTCAAAAACAGACATATGTAGTGCATTAATGAAATAAAAGAGTTTGTTGTGACATTAATTGTTTGTATAAGCAAAAAATTACAACTCGGAAATTCAAATAAACAAAAGCCTTCAATGATTGGGCAAAGGAGTAGTGATTATGTTTGGAGTCTCTGGTGCTTCAAACTGAATCTCTCCGGCGTCAATCATGTCTTGAATCTTGTTCTTCAGAGGCCAACAGCTCTCCGTAGTATGCCCCGGGCTATCAGAGTGGTATGCGCACCTATCGTTGGGATGATAGTTAGGAGCAGAAGTGTTTGGATTCCGGAGAGGAGCCCTTAAGGTAATCAACCCTGCCTTTAACATTTGTTGTAGCGCTTGATCCAGTGTCATGTTGATCTTAGTGAACTGTCTCTTGGGTGCGACCTCCTTACATTGATGCCCCTGTGCTTGTTGAGCAGGCCTAGGATTAGAGATCTGGACTGCCCCTACATGTTGATCATGGCGACCCTTTTGGCTGTACGCAGCATTGGCCTCTTTCTTCCCAGTGTAAGGCTTTTTGTGAGCATCAGCAGGTGCAGCTTCTTGAATCTTTCCAGCCTTGATACCAGCTTCAATCCTCTCCCCGGTCAAGATCAAATCTGTGAACCCATCAGAAGAATTCCCAATCAGATGGTTGAAGAAGGGACCAGACATGGTCCCCAAGAACATGTCAACGAGCTCACGGTCAATCAAGGGCGGTTGCACCCTTCCATCCAGATCTCTCCACCTTTGCGCATACTCCTTAAAACCTTCACTCGTCCCAAGTGACATACCCTGGAGTTGGGTACGCGTGGGAGCGAGGTCGGCATTATACTGATACTGCTTATAAAAAGCAGTTGCCAAGTCCTCCCAGTTACGAATACTGGTTCTATCCAACTGATAGAACCAATCGAGCTGAGTCCCTGAAAGACTCTCCTGGAAGAAATGGATCCATAGATTCTTGTCTGCCGTGTAGGGCTGGATCCTCCTTGCGTATGAACGGAGGTGCAGCTTAGGACAGGAAACCCCGTCGTACTTTACAAAGGCAGGTGCCTTGAACTTGTGAGGGATCACCACCCCAGAAGATAAACCTAGGTCCCCAAAGTCCAACCCAGGCACACGTTGAAACTCTATAGCATTTAACATGTCCTCCAATTGTTTGTACCGGTCCTCAATAGGAGGGTACTATTCATCGTTGAAGTCTGTCTCGGTGTCAGAGACCACAGGACTGGGAACCTCTCTACCTTGGTGACTGCCTTCCCCCACAGATGGAGTAGTCCACTCAGCTTCATTCTGCAGTGTATTCCTAGATCTGCGTCTAGGGTTGAATAAAACAGTCCTCTTCTTCTTTTTCTTCTGAATCAGAGTCTTCAATTCCTTTTGACCCTGGGCTAGGCTCATAATCAACTCCTGGAACTGGGCATTCTGGGCCTGGAGGGCCTTGATAGCTTGCCCATTGGATGATTCAGGATTCATGATGACTGCTGAAATAAACAGCGAAGAAGGTAAGTGACCTGCAACAAGTGTACCTGTAATGCAATGATATGTATGATATGCATGCAATGTTTTCAAAGACCTCGCGGGATAAACAAAGAAGCTTGTTAGAATTTGAATCTGGTGGCTTGATTGAAGGAACTGCATATTGTTGAGAGTCCTTCTTCAAGAGTCAAGGCTCACCATATCGAGTGGGTCATAGCCCCGGACAACCTCGGCTAGAGGAAAATAAATCCCCTTTCCCCCTTGCTAGACACTTTGATTCGTCATGACCTGCATCACAAGCCCTTGAGATCCTTGAAATGGATTAGTCTTTATGCAGGATGCATGCAATGGTATGATGTTATGCTATGCATGGAGTGACGTAAGTAAACCCTGTTATGAGCCCAGATTAAGGACTGTAAGCAAACCCTGCAAGAAACTCAAGTGTCAGATAACAAGTATGCAAGTAGTTCAAGTATGAAGGCACACAAGTCACACAAGAGAGCCCTTAGAGCTTAGGCCAGCATGAAGTTTGGGGTACTACCCTCTTGAAGTTGGTGGGCTCAAAAACTTGTCCTATCAAAAGTAACCGGGTTCTAAGGATCTCAATATCATTGGATTGTTTTCTGTGTTCATCGTTTCGATTTAGCCACTGAACTGGCGATCAAAATATTCCAAGAAAACAACCCTCAATGAGTGTAGTATCGAGTATCAACCAACTTCAGACTGCACCAAAGTCAGTTATCTCACTACCCTAAAGAGGCCAGGATGGTTCAATTAAGGTTCCTAAGGTCAGTTGATGCTTCGCGACACCACGCGGCGGCCCCGTACTCTCCTTGACTTGACTCAAGGGTTACCGGTACTCACCAAAGTGCCACATCAACGTAGCAGACTGCTTCAACCGTGTCGGTATACCCCGCACAGTTCCCTCACAGCCTTGTTGCTACTTTCTAAGAAGGTATCCCCCAGATCCGGGTTAGGATCTATAGAACTCCCAAGACAGGCCCAATAATATTAAAGCACACAAATCAGGCAATTGAAAACATAAGTATGATCTATCCTAAGGTACTCCTCACTTTAAAATCTCCCCAGCAGAGTCGCCAGTTCTGTGATCGGTGGATTTAGAACTGACTGTATTTTAAGCTGGTTTCGCGAAATGTCGCGGAAGCAAGAGTCGCCACCGTCTTTTATTTTCTCCAACATGGACAGGACAAAAGCACAGCAAAATTCCTTATGAGATATGTTTCTCGGTTCGGGAGGTAGATTTATAGAAAGGGAAGGTGTTAGCACCCTTTCTATCCGTGGTTATCCACGGGCTCTTAGGTACTTGCTCTTATGTTTTCAAAATGTTTGCTTTTTAAAATATGAGTGGGCTTGAAAAGTTTCTTTGAAATATTTCTGAATAACTCTTGTATCTGTCCTCAAGAGTGTTTGAAAAATTTGTTTTGAAAGCTTTTGAAAGTGTGAGGTGCGAAAAGTATTTTGTTTGTTTTTGAAAAGAGCAAGTATCCATGAGTCATCTACCTACCCTAAGGAATTAAGCTGTGTAAGTGTCCTTTAGGTAATGCCATCCCACCATTGAGAGGTAGGTAGCACCACCGTTGGAGGTATTCGGGTCAATTCGATTGTAGGGACAGTGTGGTCACCGAAGCAACAGTAGGACACCTTAGAAGCTACCCTTATCTCCTTGATCCTTTTTTAATTCAAGGCAACCATTTCGAGGCAACCATTTCGAGGCAACTGTTTCGAGGCAACTGTTTCGAGGCAACTGTTTCGAGGCAACCGTTTCGAGGCAACTGGATCATGAACATAAGGACCGCTAAGACGTCCTATACTTGACGACCACGTTTCGAAGGCAACGAGTGAGGCGTACCCTAGAAGTGGCGTGTGCATTGTGTGTTGTATTCATGTTATGTTTGTCTTTGTTATTAGTGAGCTACGAGTTGTTTTTATTTACATACACTTTCATGCAAGTTAACAGTTAAGGGGTGCGGAAAGTAAATTGCGAAAACATAAATCCTACGCTATTACAAGGCGCGGGTCTATACATCGCCAAAAATTACAAAGACCCGTTTTTTTGGTAAATAAGTACGGAAATTAAATAAAGCGATAAACCTATTTAACTATTACATTCTTGAAGGCAATTACATAATAATCAAATAAAGTAAATGCGCGCGAATACTAATCGGGAATGTCTAAGGGTGTTGACCCTTTTTAGAAAAAGAAAATTGATTTTTTTGGTCTTTTTGGTAATTAAATGAAATTAAAAACTAATTAATGACTAATTGATTATTTTAATTAAAAGAAAATATTTTTTTGTTTTTTATGTTTTTATGAAATAAAATAAAAATGAAAGAAACAAAATTAAGAGTTAATCCTAAATCTAAGTTATTTTAATTATTTAAGAAAAGGAATTACAATTGCCTAATTAAACTATTTTGGTTAATATTTATTTACAAAATAAAATAATAATAATGATAATAATGTTAATTCTATTTTTTGGTTTTTTTTGAAAATGTGCTAATTAAGTTAATTGTTAATAATAAAAATAATTAAAGGGTTAGCAATTAAAAATAAGAGAAAATGACAAAACAAAAAATAAAAAGAAGTAAAACCAAGGGGGTGTGGGCCAAATAGGAGGTTTATTGAAGCAATCCAAGCCCACTGAAATCTAAGCCACGTTTGACTTTCATGGTTGCCTGCAGCGTGCTTGACTCCAGACCATGGTGTGCTACACTTTTTGTCCTTTGGATCTGCGTTGATGACATATGGCAGCGCTGGGAAGTGGGACTTATGATGCACCTCATATTGGAATCTGAACAGGAAAACATTGAAGAAAATAATATGGAAATTATAGGGGACCTGGGAAGAACTTACAGCGCGGTATGAGCCTCAGGACTTGGCAAAGGTTGCTTTAGCCACGTGCTTGTTTTGATCTAAAGATGCTCGCAACTATGTTTTAGAACTCTCACTTTTTGAATAATTTTTGGTTTTGCTCTTGGCCGTTTCTGCACACACTATTTTTTGAATGAGGTTGGGAAGGCTTGTATATATAGTGATGAATGAGAATCAGTCACATGATGAGCCTTTAACCATTGCAATTATGCTTGAGATTTTGCCATAACCTCCATTAAAGCAACTTGCCATTCTTGTCAAAATTTGAATTCTTGCTTGGAATAGGCCCTTGCACGAATTTGGAATGTGTTTTAAGGTGTATCAAAGCTAATCATCACAAAATATATCCCTCCATTAATTTTTTTGATTTTTATTTGATTTTAAAAGATTTAAAATGAATTAAATCAAATAAAATTAAATAACAATGGAAAAATTAATTTTAAATCTTGAAATAAATTGTGGGACACGTGGGAAGCATGGCCAAGCTGAAACAAGTGGAAAAAGTGGGCCCCTTTTGTCAAAAATGAAGTTTCAAGGATAATTGACTTTGGCCATTTCACAAAAATTTCCCAACTTCTCCAATGCATATCTTGCTCAATTTTGAAGCTATGAACATGTTCTTGGACATTTTAGAAAGGTCTTGAAGTCCTCTAACCAATATCTTTGGTCCTATATCATTTTGATTTACCAATCTCAAGTTATGGTCTTTGACTTAAAGTCCCTTTTTGTTGACTTTTGAAAATGACCTATAATGTTGAAATTGATAACTTTTTGTGAGAGCATTTCTTGGACTTGGAATGTGAAGATGAGTTTTGGGAAATGTCCTCCCCTTCAAAATGAGCATTGGATGGGATTTTTCTGAAGAACCATGAAAAATTTATGCCTTGGTCAAGTTACAGTTGACTTTTCAGTTGTCCAAAAATAGAAACTTTTGACACCTTGATGATTTTTGAGCCATTCTTGTGAAATCATGATCAAGACTTGATAAAATGATGATTGTGGCTTCAAAATAAGATGTTGACCAAATTTTTTGACTTTTGACTGCCAAATAACCATTTTGCCCCTACAGTTGACTGTGGAGCAATTAGGGTTTTTGACTGTCCAACTTGATGCTGTGAGCCTTGTAACTTGACATGTGGATGTTTGACAATGTGTATGAGCATATGGGACTTGATTGAGCCCTTGAAAACTTCAACTTCCTTGCAAGAACCAAAACCCTAGTTTGATTGGCTTAGGAGGATGGTTGATTGTATAGCCCTTGAGTAGACCTTGAACCAATTGCTTGTCATAACTTTGAAGATTATGGGAGGGCAAATTTTGGGGTACAACAGTTGCCCCTGTTCAATCTTCTTAGATCTGAGGATGTAGATTGGCGTGCGTGCCTTTCGTGATCCGAAGGTGGAAGATGATTGAACACTAGAGTGCCCAGAAATTTGCACTCACATAGTTGAGTATCAGCAGTGTGACAGCGGGAATGGGCTTACAGATGCCATTTGGAGGGATAGTGGATAGGTGAATCTGAATAAGAAATAGAATAGCTTCCGTGTCTGGAGCATATCTAGTCTGTGTCTAATTGCTGACATCTGAATAAATGGTAGAATGACCGCCGTGTCTGAGGTATATCCATACTGCATGAGTAACAGAATGTCATCCGAATCTGGATCGTATCTAGACTCAACAATAGAAGAGCATCCGGGATGGAGCATCTCTAAGTTGTCTTTTAGAAGTTTGAATCTGAATAAGCAATAGAACAGCGTCCGGATCTAGAGCATCTCTAGGCTATATCTGAAAGGGAATCTGAATAAGTATCAGAACGTCACCATGCCTGGGTCACATCTGAACTATCTCTAGAAGGAGTCTTGAATAAGCAAAGGAACAACATCCATATCTGCAGCATTTCCAAGCTATCTCTGAAAGGAAATCTGGAATAAGTATCAGAACGTCGCCATGCCTGGGTCACATCTGAACTATATCTAGAAGGAGTTTTGAATAAGCAAAAGAACAACATCCATATCTGGAGCATTTCCAAGCTATCTCTGAAGGAAATCTGGAATGAGCATCAGAACGTCGCCATGCCTGGGTCACATCTGAACTATCTCTAGAAGGAGTCTTGAATAAGCAAAAGAACAGCATCCATATTTGGAGCAGTTCCAAGCTATCTCTGAAAGGAAATCTAGAATGAGTATCAGAACGTCGCCATGCCTGGGTCACATCTGAACTATATCTAGAAAGAGTCTTGAATAAGCAAAAGAACAACATCCATATCTGGAGCATTTCCAAGCTATCTCTGAAAGGAAATCTGGAATAAGTATCAGAACATCGCCATGCCTGGGTCACATCTGAACTATATCTAGAAGGAGTTTTGAATAAGCAAAAGAACAGCATCCATATTTGGAGCATTTCCAAGCTATCTCTTAAAGGAAATCTGGAATAAGTATCAGAACATCGACATGCCTGGGTCACATCTGAACTATATCTAGAAGGAGTTTTGAATAACCAAAAGAACAACATCCATATCTGGAGCATTTCCAAGCTATCTCTGAAGGAAATCTGGAATGAGCATCAGAACTTCGCCATGCCTGGGTCACATCTGAACTATATCTAGAAGGAGTCTTGAATAAGCAAAAGAACAACATCCATATCTGGAGCATTTCCGAGCTATCTCTGAAAGGAAATCTGGAATGAGTATCAGAACGTCGCCATGCCTGGGTCACATCTGAACTATATCTAGAAGGAGTCTTGAATAAGCAAAAGAACAGCATCCATATCTGGAGCATTTCCAAGCTATCTCTGAAAGGAAATCTGGAATAAGTATCAGAACGTCGCCATGCTTGGGTCACATCTGAACTATATCTAGAAGGAGTCTTGAATAAGCAAAAGAACAGCATCCATATCTGGAGCATTTCCAAGCTATCTCTGAAAGGAAATCTGGAATGAGTATCAGAACGTCGCCGTGCCTGGGTCACATATGAACTATCTCTAGAAGGAGTCTTGAATAAGCAAAAGAACAGCATCAATATCTGGAGCATTTCCAAGTTAACTCTGAAAGGAAATCTGGAATGAGTATCAAAACGTCGCCATGCCTGGGTCACATCTAAACTATATCTAGAAGGAGTCTTGAATAAGCAAAAGAACAGCATCCATATCTGGAGCATTTCCAAGCTATCTCTGAAAGGAAATCTGGAATGAGTATCAGAACATCGCCATGCCTGGGTCACATCTGAACTATATCTAGAAGGAGTCTTGAATAAGCAAAAGAACAGCATCCATTTCTGGAGCATTTCCAAGCTATCTCTGAAAGGAAATATGGAATAAGTATCAGAACGTCGCCATGCCTGGGTCACATCTGAACTATATCTAGAAGGAGTCTTGAATAAGCAAAAGAACAGCATCCATATCTGGAGCATTTCCAAGCTATCTCTGAAAGGAAATCTGGAATGAGTATCAGAACGTCGCCATGCCTGGGTCACATCTGAACTATATCTAGAAGGAGTCTTGAATAAGCAAAAGAACAGCATCCATTTCTGGAGCATTTCCAAGCTATCTCTGAAAGGAAATCTGGAATAAGTATCAGAACGTCGCCATGCCTGGGTCACATCTGAACTATATCTAGAAGGAGTCTTGAATAAGCAAAAGAACAGCATCCATATCTGGAGCATTTCCAAGCTATCTCTGAAAGGAAATCTGGAATGAGTATCAGAACGTCGCCATGCCTGGGTCACATCTGAACTATATCTAGAAGGAGTCTTGAATAAGCAAAAGAACAGCATCCATATCTGGAGCATTTCCAAGCTACCTCTGAAAGGAAATCTGGAATGAGTATCAGAACGTCGTCATTCTTGGGTCACATCTGAACTATCTCTAAACAATAGAATATCATCTGTGGTTGGAGCATCTCTAAGTTATCTATGAAAAGAAGCCCTGAATAAGCAAACAGAATAGCGTCCATCTGGAGCATCTCTGAACTATTTCTGAACAGGTAACTCTGAATAAGCAACAGAATAGCGTCCATCTCTGGAGCATTTCTAAGCCATCTCTGAAGAGAAAATCTGAATAAGCAAAAGAACAACATCCATATCTGGAACATTTCCCAGCTATCTCTTTAATCTCTTTAATGTAGATATGCCCTGGCTAGATACAGGTATCGAATCCACAATCAATCGCTCACAGATATGCCCTGGCTAGATGTAGGTATCGAATCTGGAATTGCAACAGTTTATAGTAATCGTCTTTGGATTAACCTTTTTCCTGACAAAGGCAAAACATCAGTTGTACAATGCATGATGTCATGATGTTCTCAGGGAGAAATGAGATTGTGTGATATGATGCGTATGTGCATGCATTGTGTATGTAAGCAAGATGTATGAAAGGTGATATGTTTATGAATGTATTTTCGTCTAGGAAAATAAATCCTTGACGAATGCCGGGAAGTGGAATCCTGGGCTGATGTTGAAGAACAGAGTTCTTCGTTTCCGCTGGGGATGACGGTTGCAAGAATAAACTGGTAGGAGAAGATGACTCCGTTGGGGAATAAACTTGTTGGAGAGATTACTCTGCGGGGAATTACTCTGCGGGGAAGAGATGCTTCGCTGAGATTTTAATGCGAACTCCGCTGGGGATTCTATTGATAAGTTATGTCGGGGAACTTGATGAACTCCGCTGGGGGATAGGAAGAGCTTCGCCGAGGACGATCTTTCTGTGTTTATTGGCTGAGGATAACCCAGATATAAGCCCTGGTGGGGAATAACCTTTGGATAAAGCCGGGGAGACACGTTCGTGCTCTGCAGGGGATAAGCTTCCAGAATTTACTGGGGATAAGCTTCCTACTGGGGGGGATTGATTCAACTCTCCTGGGGAAACTTTTGAACTGTATTGGGGAAGTGGCTCCATTGGGGTGTCTGGTGTTCCGCCGGGGAACAATCTTATGTTAAGACTGCCGGGGATGCTTGCTTGGGAACATCTGCTACCTGTGAACCAATCTTCAAGCTGCTGAAGAAAGATCAAGTAGTATGTTGGAATGATGAATGTCAGGCCGCTTTCGAAAGAATCAAAGAGTATCTCCAAGAACCACCCATCCTTATGCCACCGGTTGAAGGGAGGCCTATAATACTATACTTGACAGTACTTGATAGCTCAATGGGGTGTGTGCTGGGGCAGCATGACGAGTCTGGCCGAAAAGAGCATGCCATTTATTACCTTAGCAAAAAGTTTACCGACTGTGAAACCCGATACTCACTGCTCGAGAAAACTTGTTGCGCTTTGGTATGGGATGCTCGCCGGCTGAGACAGTATATGTTGACTCACGCTACTCTATTGATTTCAAAGATGGATCTGATCAAGTACATCTTCGAAAAGCCCGCCTTGTCCGGAAGAATAGCAAGATGGCAGATGATCTTGACAGAATACGACATCCAGTACACGACTCAGAAAGCAATCAAGGGAAGTGTATTGGCAGACCATTTGGCACACCAAGCAGTGGATGACTACCAATCTATGAACTTTGAATTTCCAGACGAGGATATCATGGTAGTAACTGATTGTGAAGTACCTGGACCGGATGAAGGACCTGAGGAAGGATCCCGATGGTCTATGCACTTCGACGGAGCCTCAAACGCTTTGGGTAACGGTATTGGCGCTGTTATCATATCCCCCAAAGGCACTCATACTCCACTCACTGCCCGGCTATGTTTCAACTGAACCAACAACATGGCGAAGTATGAAGCATGTATCATGGGTCTTCAAGCTGCAATTGACTTAAGGATCAAGTTTCTGAGTGTCTTCGGAGATTTCGCTCTCGTGATCAATCAGATCAAAGGCGAGTGGGATATGAAACACCCAAATCTTATTCCTTACAAGGAGTTAGTGTTGACATTGATCCCCCATTTCACGGAGATAACTTTTGAACACTTCCCAAGAGAGGAGAATCAGTTGGCGAACGCGCTAGCTACGATGTCTTCTATGTTCAAAGTCAAATGGGACAACGAGGCTCCCCGGATCATTATCTGGAAACTGGATGAACCTGCACATTGCTATGATCTTGAGGCTGAACAGGTAACTGAAAAACCTTGGTATCATGAAGTGAAGAGGTACCTTGAAGCTCAAGAATACCCCGAGGGTGCATCTGTTAACGACAAGAAGTTCCTGAGAAGGTTCGCGGCAAAGTTCTTCCTCAGCAACGACATTCTCTACAAGCGAAACCATGATTCAACCTTACTGCGTTGTATGGATAAGACTGAAGCAGAAAAGATCATGGCAGAGCTACATGAAGGTACCTTCGGAACACATTCCAGTGGACATACCATGGCAAAGAAAATCCTTCGGGCAGGATATTTCTGGTCCATAATGGAAGTTGACTGTTACCAACATTCTCTGACATGTCATAAATGCCAGATATATGCTGATAAGGTGCACATTCCTCAAGTACCTATGAATGTCTTGACAGCACCTTGGCCTTTTGCAATGTGGGGTATTGATATGATCGGCGAGATCAGACCTACGGCATCCAACGGGCATCGCTTCATCCTGGTAGCAATTGATTACTTCACAAAGTGGGTCGAAGTAGCTTCATATGCCACCGTAACCAAGAACGTTGTGGCACGGTTCATTCGGCACAACCTGATTTGTCGATACGGTGTACCTGAGAGGATCATTACTGACAATGGTACCAATCTTAACAACAAGATGATCACTGAGCTCTGTGAGCAATTCAAGATACAGCACCACAACTCTTCTCCCTACCGGCCGAAGATGAATGGGGCTGTAGAAGCAGCGAATAAGAATATCAAGAAGATTGTGCAGAAGATGACAGTGACCTACAAAGATTGGCACGAGATGTTACCGTTTGCTCTTCATGGGTACCGTACTTCAGCGAGGACGTCAACAGGGGCAATTCCATTTTCCTTGGTCTATGGCATGGAGGCAGTCTTGCCTATTGAAGTCCAGATACCCTCTCTCCGGATAATGAAGGATGCAGGTTTGAGCGAAGATGACTGGATCCAGACTCGGCTTGATCAATTAAACATAATTGACGAAAAGAGACTCACTGCTATTTGTCATGGTCAGACGTACCAAAAACGGATGATCAGGGCTTTTAACAAGAAGGTCAGACGACAAGAGTATCAAGTCGGAGACCTGGTAATCAAGCGCATCATTCTTCCTCAAAGTGATCCCAGAGGCAAATGGACCCCTTCGTACGAAGGGCCATTTGTGGTTAAACATATCTTCTCAGGAGGAGCTATGATTCTAACCACCATGGATGGTGACGACCTTCCTCACCCCGCCAATGCAGACATAGTAAAAAGATACTACGCATGAACTAAAGACCCGCTAGGTTGACACACCTAGGCAAAAATAAGGGCTTCCTGGCGAACCAAAAGGGTTCGGGCAAAAATAAGGGATGAAATGAAAAAATTTGTACACCCGGCAAGTCGAAAACCTGAAAAGGCGGCTTGGGCAAAAATGGATATCCCGGTGGACTGAAAACTCGAAAGGGAGGTCCAGGCAAAAGTTAGGGATAAGCGTAATACTATGTCTCATTGGATCACTTTGCATCCAGAATTAGGTATCAACTATCAGGTTCACACGGCATCAATCAATCAGCTTCATCTTCAACTAAGCAGCAAAGTGATGAGACGCTTGAAGACATAAAGGCGATAGCAGAGTTGAAACCCAGTGGGATTATTTTTCACATAGCTGTTTTGTTTTCCTTTCACAAAATTGTATAAACTCTGTTGTTCGGCGGTGTTCTCTTACTAGGACGTCAGCCTCTTGTACATAAACGCCTATTTACAGGCCAATTCAAAAAATCAATACAAATTCACTTTTCCAGACAAATTGCCAATTGTTTTTCCTTTATCTGTTTTGTTTTGTGAAGAGCGTCCAATGTTCAATTGTGATATATGCATTTGACACTAATTGATAACTCATAAATATTTGAATACGAAACAAAGGATTAATTACAGGTGACATCAGAAACAGGGGCAATAATGAGTTGTCTAAAACAATCTGGTTGCTCTGTCCACCAAGGTACCAAGGTAAGTTCGGCTGAAGAATGTAACCAGGATACCTTCACTCCCTGCAGAGTAAGACAAGACTCAACAATACTCTCCCCCGAGCAGAGTTGGTCTCCCATCAGCCCTGAAGAGGCACAGTATCTCCAGCAAGTCAGCAACACTCTCCCCAAGCAGAGTTAGTCTACTGTCAGCCTTAAGGAGGTTGGGAATCCCCAGAAAATCTCAATATTTCCCAGCAGAGTATACAGATGTTCCTAAACAAGCGTCCCCGGCAGTCTTAAGATAAGATTGTTTCCCGGCGGAATACCAGACACCCCAGTGGAACCATTCCCCAGTACAGTCCAAAAAGTCTCCCCAGGAGAGTTGAATCAATCTCCCCAGTAGGAAGCTTATCCCCAGTAGATTCTGGAAGCTTATCCCCTGCAGAGCACGAACGTCTCTCCCCGGCTTTATCCAAAGGTTATTCTCCACCAGGGCTTATAATTGGGTTATCCTCAGCTAAAAACCACGGAAAGATCGTCCTCGGCGAAGCTCTTCCTATCCCCCAACGGAGTTCATCAAATCTTCCAACATAACTTATCAACGGAATCCCCAGCCGAGTTATCATCAAACCTCAGCGAAGTATCTCTTCCCATAGAGTAATTCCCCGCAAAGTAACCTCTCCAACAAGTTTATTCCCCAACAGAGTCGTCTTCTCCTACCGGTTTATTCTTGTAACCATCATCCCCAGCGGAAACGAAGAACTCCACTCTTCAACATCAGCCCAGGATTCAATCTCCCGGCATTCGTCAAGGATTTATTTTCCTAGACGAAAATACATTCATAAACATATCACATTTCATACATCCTGCTTACATACACAATGCATGCACATACACATCATATCACACAATCTCATCTATTATTGAGAACATCACGACATCATGCACTTCTTACATCATGACATTGCATACAACTGATGTTTTGCCTTTTCAGGAAAAAGATCAATTCAAAGATGATTACTATCAACTGTCACTATTTCCAGATTCGATTCCTGTATCCAGCCAGGGCACGTCTGAAGAGTTTAAAGATTCGATTCCTGTATCCAGCCAGGGCATATCTGTTGACGACTATTTCTAGATTCGATTCCTGTATCCAGCCAGGGTACGTCTGAAGAGTTTGAAGATTCGATTCCTGTATCCAGCCAGGGCGTATCTGTTGACGACTAATACCATATTCGATTCCTGTATCCAGCCAGGGCACGTCTGAAGAGTTTGAAGATTCGATTCCTGTATCCAGCCAGGGCATATCTGTTGACGACTAATTCCAGATTCGATTCCTGTATCCAGCCAGGGCACGTCTGAAGAGTTTGAAGATTCGATTCCTGTATCCAGCCAAGGCATATCTGTTGACGACTATTTCCAGATTTGATTCCTGTGTCCAGCCAGGGCACATCTGAAGAGTTTGAAGATTCGATACCTGTATCCAGCCAGGCCATATCTGTTGACGACTAATTCCATATTCGATTCCTGTATCTAGCCCGGGCACATCTGTGAGCAACCAATTGTAGATTCGATACCTGTATCCAGCCAGGGCATGTCTGCATGAAGAGTTTGAAGATCAACCCCTGTAACAGGCCAGGTAATTATCTTTCTTTCTCAGGTACGCAAGTTCTCGCTAAGGAATCTCTTACACGATCGACACCTAGATGGCATCTATAAGCCCATCCTCCCATTACAGTTCCAAATGGCATCTATAAGCCCATTCCCGACAAGGTTTTGTCACACTTCCAGATGGCATCTATAAGCCCATCCTCCTATCCACCATCTCTCCAAATGGCATTTGTAAGCCCATTCCCGTTGTCACACTGCTGATACTCTACTATGTGAGTGCAAATTTCTGGGCACTCTAGTGTTCAATCATTTTCCACCCTCGGATAACGAAAGGCACACAAGCCAATCTACATCCTCAGGTCTAAGAAGAATGAACAGGGGCAACTGTTGTACCCCAAAATTTGCCCTCCCATATTCTTCAAAGTTTTTGGCAAGCATTTGCTCAAGTCTACTCAAGGGCTACACAATTCAAACACCCTCCTAAGCCAGTCAAATTAGGGTTTTGGTTCTTACAAAGAAGTTGAGGTTTTCAAGGGCTCAATCAAGTCCCACATGCCTATAAACATTGTCAAGCATCTACATGCCAAGTTTCAAGGCTCACAAGGTCAAGTTGCACAGTCAAAAGCCTCATTTGCTTCACAATCAACTGTAGGGGCAAAATGGTTATTTGGCAGTTAAAAGTCAAAATTTTTGGTCAACATCTTATTTTGAAGCCACAATCATCATTTGGTCAAAACTTGACCATGATTTCACAAGAATGGCTCAAAAATCATCAAGATGCAAAAGTTTCTATTTTTGGACAGTTGAAAAGTCAACTGTAACTTGACCAAGGCATAACTTTTTCATGGTTCATCAGAAAAATTCCATCCAATGCTCATTTTGAAGGGGATGACATTTTCTACAACTCATCTTCACATTCCTAGTCCAAGAAATGCTCTCACAAAAAGTTATCAATTTCAACATTATAGGTCATTTTCAAAAGTCAACAAAAAGGCATTTTAAGTCAAAGACCGTAACTTGAGATTGATAAATCAAAATGACATGGGACTAAAGGCATTGGTTAGAGGACTTCAAGACCTTTCCAAAATGTCCAAGAACATGTTCATATGATCAAAATTGAGCAAGATATGCATTGGAGAAGTTGGGAAATTTTTGTGAAATGGCAAAAGTCAACTATCCTTGAAACTTCAATTTTTGACAAAAGGGCCCACTTTTTCCACTTGATTCATCCTTGTCATGCCACCCACGTGTCCCATGATTTATTTCAAGATTAAAAATTAATTTTTCAATTTTTATTTAATTTTATTGATTTAATTCATTTTAAATCCATAAAATTCAAATAAAAATCAAAAAAATTAATCAAAGGATATCTTGTGGTTTGAATGACCTTGATGTATCATGAATCACATACCAAATTCGTGCCAAGCCTATTATGAGCATGAAATTCAAATTTTGGACAAAAATGGCAAATGCTTTAATGGTGATAAAGAGGAAATCTCAAGACTTCATTGCAAGGGTTAAAGGCTCACATTATTGCTTGATTCTCATTCAAATACATATATGCAAGCTTCTCGTACCAAGAACACAACCTAGAACTCTCTAAAACGGCCAAACTAAATTCCAAAAACTTGAAGAAAATTTGCAAACTGAAATCCACTCTTCAGCATGATTCAAGGCCTTTGCTTGATCAAAACACATTCCTTACACCCCCATGAATCATTTGCAGCCAAGAACGAGCCAAAAACCTCAAAGAATCGCGTCATACTGTCATACGGTTCATCACTCTTTTTCAAAATCATAATCATCCATTCATGCGTTTTTAACATTTTTTATTGATTGTATTATGTTCACAGGACCCATATGAAGCTTTCTGTATAACTTAATTTGATTATGGTGCCTTAAAATGAAAATTGCCATTGGAGAGTGCTAGGGTTTCAGAGCTTGCATATTGGGGCTTTTCTTATACTGTAAAATTAACCCTCCAAACATACATGGCTGAAACCGGCGTGATGAGACGAATCCATTAGATACCTCGCGCCCTTTTTATGTTCACTATATAGCTAATCGCTATTTTTCACAGTTTTGCATTGTGGGGGTTAAAAACCTCCGCTATCTTGTTTCTATTTTGCAGATAAGATGAAGACGATGATGAGGTGTCCATGCGTGGGTGGTTTATTCAAATCACGCGCGCTCTTTTTTTATTTTCCAGCATATAATGCATTCTTTTTATATAATATTTAGTTCTCATTTTACTAACAAATGCGCAGGATTGGTGTAGTGGTTGGCAATGTGTTTGGTGATCTTTGGGACCTGGGTTCGATTCCCAGGTCCCCCCATAATTCCATGTTATTTTTTCTAAAGCGTTCTTGTGTAGGTTCCCAAACGTTGAGCACCATACACCTCACAGATCCAAGCGCCAAGTGGCCTTTCTCATGCATCTGAAGGCCAGGAGGTGGTCCTCACCATGCGCCCAGTCAACCAACAAGCACTGGATTCCAGAAAGTCAACAGGCTTGGAAGTTTAATGGGCTGAAATTTCTGAATACACACTCCAATCTGGCCCAAAACCCCCCTGGGGTTTGCAATTTTATTTTGTCATTTTACATTTTTATTTGTCTCATTTTTATTTTTTTCCTTTTATTAACTATTAACATAATTAACATTTTTATAAAAAATAAAAAAAAAAGGAACTAACATTATTATTATTATTATTAATTTCATTTTATTTTTGTAATTAAATACTAATAAATTGAATTAATTTTAATTAGGCAACTTTAACCCTTTTTTTAAAAAAATAACTAAAATAAATTTAGAATTAGGTTTTTATTAACTTTTAATTTTATTTCCTTTCATTTTATTTCATTAAAAAAACATAAAAATACAAAAAGACATTCTTTCTTTTAATAAATTAATTAATTAGTTTAATCATTAGTTTTAATTTCATTTAATCACAAAAAATGACAAAAAATTCAATTTCTTTTCTTAAAAGGGTCAAAAACCCTAGGACGTTCCAATTTAATTTCTATTCGCACGTTATTTTAATATTTTGATTATTTCTGTAACTGTCTCCGGATGTAATAGTAATTAGGATTTTACTGCTTTATTTACTATTTCTCGCACTTTATTTTACAAAACGGGTCTTTGTTTTTTGGCGATGTATAGACCCGCGCCTTGTAATAGTTAGAATTTACATTTCTGTAATTTACTTTCCGCACCCCTAACTGTTAAATGCATGAAAGAATGTATGTAAATAAAACCAATCCGTAGCTCACAAAATAACATGTACAAGACAAACATTAACATGAAAACAACACACAAGCACATGCCACTCTTAGGGTACGCCTCACTAGTTGCCTCAAACGTGGTCATCAAGTATAGGGTGTCTTAGAGGTCGCCCTTCTGTCCAAAAGATCCAGTTGCCTCGAAATGGTTTCCTCGGATACAAAGGATCTAGGATATTAGGGTTACTTCTAAGGTGTCCTACCGTTGCTTCGGTGACCACACTGTCCCGATAATCGAATTGACCCGAACACCTCCAACGATGGTGCTACCTACCTCTCAATGGTGGGATAGCACTATCTAAAGGACTCTTACACAGCTTAATTCCTTAGGGTAGGTAGATGACTCATGGGTACTTGCTCTTTTCAAAACAAACAAAATACTTTTCACACCTTACACTTTCAAAAAGTTTTCAAACAATACTTCATACACTCTTGAGGACTGATACAAGAGTTACTCAGAAGTTTTCCAAACGAACTTTTTCAAAACCCACACACATTTGAAAAGCAAACAATCTTTTGAAAACATAAGAGCAAGTACCTAAGAGCCCGTGGATAACCACGGATAGAAAGGGTGCTAACACCTTCCCTTTCTATAAATCTACCTCCCGAACCGAGAAACATTCTCAAAGAAGGAATTTTGCTGTGCTTTTGTCCTTTCCATGTTGGAGAACATAAAAGACGGTGGCGACTCTTGCTTACCGCGACATTTCGCGAAACCAGCTAAAAAACAGCCAGTTCTATTTCCACCGATCACACAAGCTCTTCCACTCAAAATTAGTTCTTTATTCTTGAAGATGAAATGAAGTAGACTCTTCAAATGGAATTTTGAAATTGGTATAACTCAAAAATCATAAAAAAATGATGGAGTTATGGTATTTGGAAGGTGGTGGAAATTTC
Source organism: Vicia faba (assembly GCA_948472305.1). Classification (NCBI taxonomy): domain Eukaryota; kingdom Viridiplantae; phylum Streptophyta; class Magnoliopsida; order Fabales; family Fabaceae; genus Vicia; species Vicia faba. The sequence goes on along the minus strand of OX451737.1, from coordinate 1,678,177,578 downwards.
TTGAGAAATCCACAAATGACCTGTAATGTTTTCAAAAATTACATAACTTTCCACAACTTTTTAGATCTTGATCTTTGAATCAAAAATGTAGTAGACATCCTCAAGTTTATTGTGAAAAAATAATGAGCTCAAGGAGATAAAAATTGACAAACGTATGATCTTCTAAAGTCAAATCAAAGAGTTCAATGGCTTTTTCAAAGGACTTATAATCTTCTTCAAACTTAAATGATAGTCCTTGCACAATTGGCCTTAGATCCTTGGAGAGAAGTTGTTAAGAACTCTTTGAAGAGAATCATGGATTTGGAATCACTTCAAAATATCAAAATTTGAGCAAGATATGGTCTTGGTAAGTTGACAAACCCTCACTCAAAATTTACAAAAGTGACTTGTAACATTCTTCAACTTTTGATGACTTTCCTTGCACAATTGGATCTTGTCATGTAAAGAGAATTTGTTGGTAAGGATGAGAAGAGTCCATGGAATTAATATAATTGAGAGAATTATGCAATTGTGACCATATAATTAAGGACTTGCAAAATTAGGTCAAACCACTTGGATCAAATTTGAATATTTGGAACTTTTCTTGAAAATTAAGGCATAATGGATCACATTAAACCTTTAAATGATGTTATATTGAAGAACACTTGATGGGGAGGCTCAATTCTTGATGAAACTTGTTGAATAAGGCGTGGAAATAAACATATGAACCTATGAAGTTTCTTCATGAATTCAACCACCAACTTTGATACAATCTTGACCAAATGAAATTAAAAGATTCCTCAAATAATAAAATTTTTGATGCCATAACCATAGCCTTGAAGTTTAATCCTTTTAAAATCCACTAAATAGCCAAATGGTTAAGGATCATCTTTCAAAACCCTAGCTTAGGAGGTGAGAGAGATGTACTTGGCTCAATACTTACAATATACAAAGCATAAAGAGGAAACATACATTTTTTTTGGATTTTGGTTAGAGGTTAACAAACACAAAATACATACACAAGATGCAAAATTCAAGGTGCTTGGTGATCCCTCAAGGACAAACTCAAAGATATGCGAGAGTAGAAAAGAAAACCAACCCTAATGTGTGATCTTGATGCATTGTGATGATATAAAAGTGATGTGGAATCTTAGGGGCAAAATTGAGGTATAACATTGGTAATCATTAAGTTTCATTCTACAAGTTTTGTTACTTTTGGTGCTAGTGCCAAATGGTGAAATTAAAGTTGTTGGAAAACTGTATTACTGATGTTATCCTTGTTAAAAGTATGATAACTAATATGATAATCATAAGTCAGTTATGTGATCAAGTTCTGAAAGTAAATACTGTCAAGGGAAAATGTTTTGGTCACTAATGAGAAGAATGAAGTTCTGATGAGGAAGTTAGGTCCAAAGACAATTTCTATTTGTGGATATCACAAGACTCTACTGGAACATCCACATGCTTAATGACCTAGGAAGATAAATTCAAGATGTCACACCAGAAGCTGAAACATCTGACTACTGACATAGCTCTAGAACTTCCTTTTTTGAATCTAATGGGGCTAATGTAAGGTGAGAGTATTGGTGGATAGAGGTATGTTTGTGTTGTTGTTGATGATTTTTTCTAATTTGGCTTGGGTGATCTATAACAAAGAAAAATATTATATGTGTGAGGACTCAAAAGGTCTTTATCAACTTCTTCAGGGAAAGATAAGTTCTAAATGTGATGAATGGATATTTCTGGGTTTCTCAACCGATCATAGATCATATAGAGATGTTCACTCCATAATTAAAGTCAATGATTCAATCATTAAGAAAGGGACTGATGTTAAAGCAAATGTTGAAACATCAATGTAGCCGTCTAAGAATTCAGAAAATAAGACATACTTTGAATAGCTAGCAGGAACTGGTTTAGAGAGATCGTAAGTCAACAAAGTGTCCTCTTGTGCTCGGGAAGTTTATTCAAAGGAATTCATTATTTTTTTAGGAGACATTCTGTAAAATCAGAGATGTAATATCTAATTATGGTTTTACGTTAAGTTTTGCATTCAAATTAAAGGAGACCTTGCCTGATGATGTTTGGAGTAAAACTATTGGCACAAAATGAATTTGCAAGAAAAAGTCTATTGGTGTTTGTGTTAATGAAGAATGTTTCTTCTTGGGAAATAATTTTGTCTCTTGGATCAGCAAAAAGTTAATTTATGTCCTTCTCTAAGGATAAGTATAATGCTGAAGGAAGTTGATTCTCTCAATTGATTTGGATGTTATACAATGTCCAATATGATGTCATGAAATCATACTGTGGAAAGTTTGTTTAAGTCTAGATATCCAAGGATGTTAGTTTTCATAGCAGGACAAAGCTCTTTAATATTGATCATCTCTTTGTCAAGGGTCTTGCTAAAGGAAAAAGTGTTACTCCTAAGCTTGGGACTTCTGAGAATCTACTGGGATATATATTTTTAAGACTTTGGATGCAAATCATTTTGAGTATTTGAGGGGTAACTTGGGAATTTGTATTGCTGAAGAGTTATTGCGGGATATGAAACTTGCTAACAATATTTTCTCTTCCTTTCATCTAGTGGTACATATAAATTCAGGAAAAGATATTGGTTTATGTTCAAACCAGATATGGTTATCTCTAACTAAGGGAATGTATGTTCAAATTTCGTGGGAATTCCTAGCAGCCAATGCTTGGGAAGTAAGGAAGAAAGAACAAGAGAGTGTCTCTATCCTATGGTGAGTGGTGCACCGTTAATAAGGATGATTTCACTTCTTTCAATCACTCTCTCCTTGACTGGTCAGGCGTTACAAGCAAGGTCCTCCTTTAGTGCTAAAATCAAAACTTTATTGCCTCTCGCACCTCTCAAGTTGTGTATCAACATGAGTCAATCCTCCAAAGGTGTTGATGCTAAAAAGGTGATTTTAGCTAACTCGGGAAAGAAGGATAAGATTACTAATCCAAAGAAGGTTGATTCCAAGGTGGAAACATTTGTTGGATCATCTACTGGAACCTCTACAATAGGGAAAAAGTTTGTGACAAAGATGAAGTCCTGCAAAAAAAGTCATGTTCAATTACATGACCCTGAATTAAATTTTGATGAAGATTAGGTTGTTTAAAATGACTCAGTGGTTCGTTTGAATTGTTGATTTTAAATAGGAAAATTTCTTTTTGTTGTTCTTTTTTATGTTTGGATCTGTAATAATTTCCTAACATTGGTTTCCTTCCATCAAGTTTTTGGTTTTGTTTGCTTCCATTAGTTTTTGTTTCCATCTGTTTGTTTTTATTACTAGTGTATGTTTCCTTTTGTGTTTATTGCTTGTGTGCAATATAATTGCTTTTGCATTTACTCTAGTTTTGTCAATTTTTGGCTAAAAAGGAAGAGTAAAGTATTATTTTTTTAGTTTGTCTTGATGTCATTGAAAATGTCTTGACATGTTGATAGGACTATACTACTGTAAAGGGAAGAGTAGTCTATTGTGGTTGCTTGTTGTATGCAACTATTTAGGGGGAGCATGATTATTTGTCATGCTTGTTGGTGCTTCTGCTACAGCTACTACTGTTGGTTGTATGTGTGCAATAATGTCAAACCACATGTTTTGACATCCTGTCTGATGTGTTTATGGAAAACTCTGATTACTCTTTGTTAATCTATTACTCTGGTGCTCTGAGTTATTTGTGAGGCTTCTGCTATATGTTCTTCTAATAAGTGAACTTAGATAGTTCAGGTTTGTTTTTTTTGGTGATTTGGGTTTTCCCATTGAGGGGGAGGATTGATCATGTGTGACAGGGGGAGTACTGGTCTTGTCTGAACTTGGAGTTGTGTTGGTGTGATGTTAGACCATATGTCTTAATATCTGACTCTTGGAGTTTTTAAAGATATTATTGTAACTATAATGTATTTATGATATATATTTATGTTTGTAGTTTGTACAAAGTTTACATGTTTGCATGTAGCTTGTGTTTTATGAATATGGTTTTATTCCTCTCTCCGGTTTGATTTTGCTAAGGTTGTTTTATCCAAATTTTGCCAAAGGGGGAGATTATTAGATCCATGGTTTTAGGATTCACAGTAAGTTTTCTAAAACATGGTTCATAATAAATGTTGAGCCAGATGTCATGACATCTTGACCAACTGTTACAGTTGAGTCTACTGTTATTGTTTTTTACAGATGTTCTGACAAATGTTGTGACAAGTTATACCAGAACATCAATACATGTTATTATTATTCATGACATATTAGATTTGATTCTGTGAGATTCCTTTTGGATATATCACTATTAATTATACAGGTGAAGAAGATTTAATCTGGAATAATTGATTTGATTTCCAGCTGTACACAAGTTTCTAAAATTGGATGTTGAGATAATTTAGGAAGTTTGATGTTTTATTCAAAGATTTAAGGAGATATTTCTGCATAAATGATTCAGCCCTCAGCTTGTGGATCAAGAAATATTTGGGTGAAGATTTTGAAGCCCATGGACTACTGAGGAGTATATAAAGAAAAACATAAACCTAATGTAATCTGGCTTTCAAAATTTTGTAAAAATAAGAGAAAGTTTAGATTCTTAGGTTTTGAGAGTCTCTTGTGTGTTTTATTTGTCACCCTTGTATCTTTTGATTTATCATGGTAGACTGGTTGTTTTTTGTTACTTGAAAATCACTCACAAGCTTTTAAGCAAAGAGTTGATTGTGTATCAAGTTATTGTTCTTAGTTAAAAGCTTTTAAGCAAAACTAAGTATGGTTTTCACTCATAAGATTTTAAGAAAAAGAGTTGAGTATTGTTGATTGGAAGTGTAATCTTATGGTTTTTCTTTTGTCACGAGTTTGTGATTAGTTTTATCATTGAGGTGATTGTAGGAACTGAGAGGGGACTCTCATATCTAGAGGGTTCTCGGTAGAAGCTGCACGAGGTAGTGATTAGGCGATAAGTTGTAAATTGATATTGTTTAGGCTTTGAACTAATATTATCATAATGATTTTTCTTCCTGGCTTGGTAGCCCTCAGAGTAGGTGACGTTGCACCGAACTGTGTTATTAATTGACTGTGTTCTTTATCATTCTATAATTTAATTATGCATTAGTTATAGTTTGATATATTTGTTCTATCAGTCAACAAATGTCGTAACATCTATCTTGACTTTGTGTTTTGATGTTGGGACATCAATATTAACATGTTTTAAAGTTCCAGAATTTCACATGTGTTACACTATCAAAGTGACACGTTGAACAAAAATAAACTCAAAAGCGATAAATCACGAAAGGCCACTTCGCCATCCTCCAACTCAACAACAACTAAGGCTCCTCTACCTGAGTATCTGTAGAACTGGGGTAAAGAACAACACATAAATAAATAGGGGGCGTGAGAATACATTCACAAATGTTAATGATGTATAAAACAGGTAGGTTAGCTCAACAATATTATTTATCGATAACATAGATCATTCACAACAATAATCAATCACAAATGTTGTCATGTATGTGATGTATTCATCTCCTCTACTCCAATATATATGGTACCAAAATTTTCAATATCTGAGTTATGTTATTAATTAATTCACCTATCGTCGGTTCCTCTCTGAACCTGGTTCCTTTCTGAACCCGAACTCGTCAGTGGTCCCCTCTTTTGAACCAAAAACTTGTCATTAAACTAAAGTTAGTACACCTATCTCCCATATAAATGATGCATGAATGCAACAAACAAATACAAATACAATTCTCTTCTCAACCTCGAAATACAACACTTGTCTCTGGATCCTCTCGAAACCTAAAATATCTCCAATACAAGGCCACAACAATGGTTCCTTTATGAACTAAAAACTCAACATAAATATCACCATTATAAGATTATAGTAGTGGTTTCTCTCTAAACCACACATATCAACATAGCTCAACAATTTCATTATAACTCAGCATAGTAACTTAAATATATAATTTCTCAACAGTGTTCATCAATAGGGTAAAGACAACATCAACAACCATCAAATTCAACAAGGTTTACTCAACACTAAACACAACTCACAATTAACTCTCTCGCTTTTTATTAAAAAATAAAGAGTCATACGACGTACTCTAACCTTACCTCATTTACTCTTCAACTCAACTTTGAACATATCAAATGACTCAAACTCAACTCTTTAATTCAAACAACTCTAAACATATCAAACTCAATAAAATATTAAATAACTCAAAACTCAACTATCTTGATTCAACTCGACTCTAAAACATATTAAACTCAACTTTAACTCATCAAATAACTCAAATTAATGTTATTTAAAAATATATTCAATTCCTTAAATTGTTAAGGTTCCCTAAAATCTGGACTTAAGTCTAAAATCGTCTCACTTTACAATAGCACAAAATATTATAAACTTATGATAAATTATGAAAATCTCCAGTTTAAAATTTCTTTAAACCCTCTTTCAAATGCAATTGTTTTCATCATGTTCAGAGTTACGAAAATCCAATTACGCACGAAACAAGATGACCCATGCATGATTGAAATTTGTAGAGCTCCTAGACCCGATTTCTCTACTTCAAAAGAAAGATTATAGTGTTAATTTTCTAATACAACCAAAGACACCTCAAACGGACTTATGAAACTCAAGTTATGCATGAAACAAGATGGTCAATTCCCTTCTATGTCTATCTGCAATTTTTTCCTTGTTTTTCTCCCTATTGAACAAATCCAAAGCTCGACTGTTTGAGTATTAACCGCTCGAATAAACACATATAAACATAAACATGAAAAAAAATTCAACATCAGAAATTCACAAATTCAATATTTAGTCACATCAATATCACAAATTCAACACTTCTACTCTCGCCTTATCATAAGACATCAACATAATTTATCAACTCAACATTTATACTCTCGGCTTACCATAAGGCATCAACATATTTTATAAATTCATAACTTTTATACTCCCACATTATCATAAGGAATCAACATATTTTTATAACTTTTATACTCTCACCTTATCATAAGGTATCAACATATTTTATTAATTCATAATTTTTATACTCTCGCCTTATCATAAGGCATCAGCATATTTTACTAATTCATAATATTTATACTCTCGCCTTATCATTAGGCGTCAATATAATTTATCAATTCAACTCTCTCCTTATCATAAGACATCAACACATATTATCCATTCAAAACAAACAATCAATATAGTAAAAAAGGAAATCTCATCATATCAACCGCCTTATAGAGGTTTTGCACAAACCTTCTTTGGCTAAAAAACATCATCAAAGAGGAAAAGAAAAGGGAAGAGGAAAGAGGGTAAGAAACCTTGCTATCTGTTGTACCCCAAAATTTTCCCTCCCATATTCTTCAAGAAATTGCCAAGTCATGCTTCAAAATTCCCCAAGGGTTGCACAGTTCAAGGGCCTCCTAACAGTCAAAATTAGGGTTTTGGTTCTGATAAAGAAAATGAAGTTTCCAAGGGTCGAATCAAGTCCCACATGCCTATAAACATGGTCAAGCATCCTCATATCAAGTTTCAAGACTTACAGCACAAAATTGCACAATCAAAAACCCTAATTGCACTACAGTCAACTGTAGGGGCAAAATGGTCATTTGACAGTCAAAAGTTCAAATTTTTGGTCAACATCTCATTTTGAAGCCACAAACATCATTTGATCAATTCTTGATCATGATTCTCAAAGCTTGGCTCAAAAATCATCAAGATGCAAAAGTTTCCATATTTGGACAGTTGAAAAAGTCAACTGTAAATTGACCAGGGCATAACTTTCACATGGATTATCAGAAAAATTCCATCCAAAGCTCATTTTGAAGATAAGGACATTTCCTACAACTCCTATTGATACTTCAAGTCCAAGAAATGCTCTCACAAAAAGTTATCAATTTCAACATTATAGGTCATTTTCAAAAGTCAACAAAAAGGGACTTTAAGTCAAAGGCCATAACTTGAGATTGGTAAATCAAAATGACATGGGACCAAAGACATTGATTAGAGGACTCAAAGACCTTTCCAAAATGTCCAAGAACATGAGCAAAGCTTAAAAATTGAGCAAGTTATGCTTTGTGGAAGTTGGGAAATTTTTGGATATTTTGAAAAGTCAACATTGATTCAAATGACCTAAAAATGCTAATGGGCCTCTTTTTCTTCCACAATTCATCATCCAAGGCATGTGCACGACCATTTGGCCCAAAGGGAAGTTTTTTATCATTTTTATTTATTTATTTGGATTTTTAATTATTAATAATTCATTTAATTAATTAAAATACATGAAAAATACTAAACCTAACTTTTCAAATCTTTTTATGCAAGGAATAAGCTTATGATTTCGTGCAAGACCAAATATAGAAAGAATCAAGTCAATTGGCCATGATTTGTACCAAATAGGCATGAAAAAATATTTGAAAAGATCTTTGAAAATCAAATCTTGCAAATCATGAATGCAAAGGTTTTTGTGTGATTTCTTTGACCTAAAACCTTCACACATACATATATAGTGCAACCCTAATGCATAGAAGGTAAAAGCTGCGCCCAAAAGCCATAACCAAGTTGGCAATTTTTCAAGAAAACTCAAGAACTGAAATCACGATTGCAGGGCCTTTCAAGATCAAACAACCATTCCATTAGCTTGCCAAGGTTGCCAGGAGACGATTCCAATCAAAAACTTTGTCCCATACTCAAAGAATTGGTAATTCGAGGGAAAACTGTATCACTCTTTTTGCACAATCGTGCTTTGTTATTTAGACCATATCATTGCATTTTATTCATGGATTTGTACTAATGAGACCTTTCTGAAGCTAACAATGTGGTTTGATTGAAGTTTTGTGCATCATACGCGAAAGTGCCATTGTTGTCATCTAGGGTTACCAAGCTTTCAATTTAGGCGTTTCTTCATACTGTAAAATTGGAAGCTCTCAATGCCATGACCATACTCAGCGCGCTTGGACGAAAAGAACCCAACCCTCGCGCCTAATTTATGAGGCCATATGGCCTATTCGCTATTTTTTGGAATGATGCATAAGGGAACGGTTCAAAACCGTTGCCCATTCTTTTTTTATTTCAGGAAAAAACAAAGCCATGGAGAAGACGATGAAGTGGCAAGCGTTGGTTGGTCCATTTGAAAATTCGCGCGGAAAAGTCACTAACGCGTTGGTTTATTTTATAATAATTGTTGGATATTTAATATACAAAGAATGCAAGCGGAGCAGTTGGCAAAGCATATTGATGGTAATCCCTGGGACCTGGGTTCGAGCCCCAGGTCCCCACCCCTTTCATGTTATTTTTCTCCTAATGCTTATGTGCAGCTTCAGTGCTAAGGTGTATCATACATCATCAAAATCAAGCCATACACGTGCCTGCTAGGATGGATCAAAGGGTCACTATTGAAGGAACATGGTGGACCTGAGTCAACACACCCACACGCGTCCTGAAAAGGTCAAAAGGGCTTGATATGAATGGGCCTGAAATACTGGACTCTACCCTCCACTTGGGGACAGCACCCCTTAGAGTTTGTTTCTTTTACTCTTTTTATATTTTTTCTTTTCTTTATTTTAATTAATTTCTTTTAATTCTTTATAATAATTATTTTCACAATAATATAAAAAAACACAAAAAATCAGAAAGGACAAAATTAAAATATATTTATTTAATTAATATTTTTGGTAAATAAAACCTTTATTAATTAATTAGTTTTAATCTAGGGTTAGTCCTAATATTTTTTTTTAATAAACTTAAAACTTGGTAGAATTAGGGTTGGTAATAATTTTTATCCTTTTTTCTTTTCTTTCATAATAATTAAATATTTCCTATTATTTTTATAAATTAAAATTGTATGTAAATAATTAGGTTAATTTAGGTTTAACTTTAATACTTTCTTAATAAACTAAAAAAAAAACAATTAGAATTAGGGTTAGTATTTTAATTTCAATTAATCTTTCTCATTAAAATCATAAATATTAAAATCTCAAAAAACAATTTCCTTTTCTTTTAATTTTAATTAGTTTAATAATTTAATTTAATTTCATTAAAAAGGGTCCAACGCCCTCGTTTCCAATCTTATTTAATTCGCGCATTTATTTCTTTTTCTTATAATTTTTTATGTACCTCTCCCAAAGCCGTGTAAACCTAATTTTTCGCACTTTAATTCTTTATTCTTTCTGTCAAATCGGGTCCTGGAAATTTTGGCGATGTGGACCCGCGCCTTTTGTAATAGTTTAGAACTTTACCTTTTTCGCACTTTTTAACTGCTAATAGAATGCATGCAAGAATGAATGGACAAAAAAATAAAAACAAATGCATAGATCACTTTGACATGACAAGACAAAATAACTGAATCTGACACACAAATCACACACCACCCCTAGGGTACGCCTCACTGTTGCCTTGCCTCGAAAGGTGATCGTCGAGTAGAGGATGTCTTAGTAAGTCCTCATGATCCGGGAACCTGGCATGAGGGTAGCTTCTAAGGTGTCTTCCCATTGCTCTGGTGATCACCATGTCCCGAACCTCGAATTGACCCGAACACCTCCAATGGTGGTGCTACCTACCTCTCAATGGTGGGATGGCACTACTTTAAAGGACATTTACACAGACGAATTCCTTAGGGTAGGTAGACGACTCGTAGATACTTGCTCTAATTTCAAAACAAAACAAAAATACTTTTCGCACCGACACCTTTTCAAAAAGCTTTCGAAAGCAATTTTTCAAACACTCTTGAGGACCGATACAAGAGTCGAACTGGAATTTTCAAAGAAACTTTTTAAAACCCATAGTTGAAAAGCAAATAAACCATTTTTGAAAACACAAGTGAGCAAGTATCTAAGATCCCGTGGATAACCATGGATAGAAAGGGTGCTAACACCTTCCCTTTCTATAATCTACCTCCCGAACCGAGAGCAATCTCTATAAGGAATTTTTCTGTGCTTTTGTCCTTTCCATTTGGAGAAAATAAAAGACGGTGGCGACTCTTGCTTCCGCGACATTTCGCGAACCAGCGTTAAACAGTCAGTTCCAGATCCACCGATCACAGAACTGGCGACTCTGCTGGGGATATCTTTATAAAGTGAGGTGTACCTTAGGGTTAGTTCATAACTGTGTTTTCAATTGTATTGATTTTCTTGCTTTAAATTATGGGTTGCATGGGAGTTACATAGATCCTAACCCGGATCTGGGGATACCCTGTTTAGGTAGCATAAGCTGTGAGGGACTTGTCCGGCGTATACCGACATGGGTGAACCAGTGGCTACGTTGGTGTGGCGCCTTGGTCTGTACCGATATCCCTCGTGTTGAAACGGGGAGAATATGGGTCTTCCAAGGAGTCGTTAAGCACCAACAAACCTTAGAACCTTAAATGACCCAACTTGGCCATTAGAACAGTAGCAGTATGCTACGCCCATTGAGGCTAAACTCTCGTGATGGTTCTGGCCGCAAGAAAAGATTGCGATGCTGGAGTTATGACCGATTGAGGGTAGTCAATGATATTGGGATCCTCTAAGAACACGGTTACTTTGATAGGACAGGTATGAACCAACCAACTGAAAGAGGGTAACACCTAGACCCCATGCTGGCCTAAACTCTAAGGGTTTCTCTTGTGTGACTTGTGTGCCTTCGTACTTGACTAATTGCATGCGTGTGATCTGACATATAAGCTACTTGCAGGTTTTGTTTATAGTCCTTAACTGGGACTCATAACAGGGTTTACTAGGTCTCTTGCAGGTTTTGTTTATAGTCCTTAATTGGGACTCATAACAAAGTATACTGAATTTCTTGCAGGGTTTGTTTATAGTCCTTAATTGGGACTCATAACAGGGTTACTCACACTACCCCATGCATAGCATAACATCATACCATTGCATACATCCTAACCCATTTCAAGGATCTCAAAGGCTTGTGATGCAGGTCATGATAAATCAAACGTCTAGCAAGGGGCAAAGAGGATTTATTTTCCTCTAGCCAAGGTTGTCAGGGGCTATGACCCACTTGATATGGTGAGCTTTGACACTTGAAGAAAGTTCCCCGAGCCAAAGTCGTCAGAGGCTATGACCCGCTTGATATGGTGAGCTCTGACTCTTGAAGAAGGTTCCCTTAACCAAGGTTGTTTGGAAATCAAAACCAGACATGATGACTAAAGTCAGGGGCTATGACCCACTGGATATGGTGAGCCTTTGACCCTTTGAAGAAGGACTCTCCATAATATACAGTTCCTTCAATCAAGCTACCGGACCCAAATTCTAACAAATTTTCTTGTTTATCTCGCGAGGTCCTTGAAAACATTACATGCATGTCATTTATCATTGCATTCCAGGTATCCCTTTTACAGGTTGCTCACCCTCTGCGCTGTTTATTTCAGCATCATGAATCCTGACTCATCATCAACCGAGATGTCTATCAAGGCCCTCCAGGATCAGAATGCCCAGTTCCAAGAGCTGATCATGAATTTGGCCCAAGGGCAACAAGATCTGAAGACTCTGCTCCTGAAAAAGAAGAAGAAGAGGACTGTTTTGTTCAGCCCTAGACGTAGACCTGGGAATACACTGCAGATTGAAACTGAGAGGACTACTCCATCTGTGAGGGAAGGCAGTCACCATGAGAGAGAGGTGCCTAGTCCAGTGGTCTCCGACAACGAGACAGATTTCAACGACGAACAATACCCTCCTGCTGAAGACAAGTACAAGCAGTTGGAAGACCGTCTGAATGCAATGGAAATTCAACAAGTACCTGGTTTGGATTTCGGAGATTTGGGTCTAACTTCTGGTGTGGTGATCCCACACAAATTCAAAGCACCCTCTTTTGCTAAGTACGATGGGGCATCCTGTCCCAGGCTGCATCTCAGGTCTTATGTGCGGAAGATTCAACCGTATATTGTGGACAAGAACTTGTGGATCCACTTCTTCCAGGAAAGTCTTTCAGGGACTCACCTCGAATGGTTCTATCAGCTGGATGGAACCAAGATTCGTAACTGGGAGGAGTTGGCTACTGCTTTTTACAAGCAGTATCAGTACAATGCCGACCTCGCTCCTACGCGTACCCAACTCCAGGGTATGTCGTTAGGATCGGGAGAAGGTTTTAAAGAATATGCGCAGAAGTGAAGGGACCTTGCTGGAAGGGTACAACCACCTCTGACTGACCGCGAGCTCGTCGACATGTTCTTAGGGACCCTGTCTGGTCCATTCTTCAACCATCTGATTGGGAACTCTTCTGCTGGGTTTACAGATCTGATCTTGACTGGGGAGAGGATCGAAGCTGGTATCAAGGCTGGGAAGATACAGAAGGATGCTTCATCGAGCACCGATAAAAAACCTTTTAAGAAGGAATCCAATGTCGTCTATGGTTCAAGGAGGCAGAATAGACCAGAACGCCGCCAAGCTGCCAATGCAGTGGTGATCTCAAAACCTGCTGGTGCTCTTCAACATCACAACCAACAAAAGAGCGAGAGAAGGCAGTTCACTCGGCTCAGCATGACCTTATCCCAGATATTGCCACAGTTGCTGGAGACCAAGCTTGTAACTCTAAAAGAAGCTCCGAAGAATCAAAATACAACGTCACCGAAGTATAACCCCAACGCCCGCTGCGCTTATCACTCCGACAGTCCGGGGCATACTACAGATGATTGTTGGAGCTTGAAAAATAAGATCCAAGACTTGATTGACGCAAAGGAGATTGAGTTCGAGGCGCCCGAGGCTCCCAACGTGATCACTGCTCCCTTGCCAAAGCATGGCTAGGATTGAGAAATTTTTGTTCATTCGAATGTTCAAGTTGCAATTTTCTTTTGTTCAAACATTTACTCATGTTAAACATTGTTATTTCATTAATGCATCGCATATGTCTGTTCTGAAACAATATATTCGTATTCACTAAATGCAAATTATATTCATATTTTTTCTGATGATCAACTCTTAATTAATAATTCTAAGCCTCTTGAGGGAGGATGACGAAAACGATACCATAATCCACAGTATGCTTTTGAACAGACCCCGCTGATGAGGTACAGGCATTGTTTCAATTCCTAAACACTGGAGTTATAAGGAAGATAATCCCTCGTCAACCCCTCTGAGCCAAAGAAGTAGGAGTTTTTCTTTTCGAAATTTAAAACCCTTAATCATAACCTGGGGCAGGGTAGTCTCTCAGTTGATCCAAGTGCATAACGAATGGCACCAAAAGAGATCCTTACAAAAAAGATAGTGATGGTTCCGAATATTCAATAGAGAAAGGCAGTCATTATTTCTCAAATTAAAAACCCATTAAGTCAAAACCCATAAAGGAGACTTACAAAACTGGGGCATCCCGCTGACTGTGATTCCAAAAAAGGAAACAGTTCAGGCAAAAAAAAGAAAGGGATAACAAAAAAATCAGAAAAGAAAGAGGTCTTACAAACCCTCAACAAAAACAAAAATGACTGCCTATTCAGAATAAATCATCAATATCTGAACCATCATTGAAACATCAGGACAAAAACTCAAATAAGGTCTAGCGCATGATCAGCTGAGTTTAGGATTGAAGAACATCACGAAGAGCGGGTGGGTACAAATAATTTGAGCCTTTATCCTTTGTTTCTTAAACCGTGAACCAGGCCACGTTATAACCCTTAAAAGTCCTAGCTGAAGCATGGGTTAGTTCGAAAGCATACTGTTACGAAAGGTATCCTGACTCCTTAAGGCCTACGGTAAATACGGAGTTGACATCACGTTTTACAAACATTCACCTGTTTTATGAAAAAGAATGCATTTTCAAAATCTTCAAGATAGACATAAGCTCTGCATTTTTGATATAGCATTGTTTGCATATGACTATTTGTTTGAACAGCAGGGAAATTTGCACGATGAATACCTAGTGAACAAAAGCACTTCCAATCAAGGGGCATGACATGATCATGGTCCATCATCTGGGGCAGTCCAATCAAGATTCGAAGAATCTCTCAAAGGCCAAACAGCCAGGGGCAAATCTCCGCCTGAGTCACTTGGGGCATTTCAACAACGAACCTGACCTGATCAAACACCTTCTGGTGGCATGACAAAACACTTCTAACAGGGGCAACTCCCTACTTTCTGAGAACGGACATAGTCGAAAAAATACTAAGCATAATCAAAGACCCGCTAGGTTGACATACCTAGGCAAAAATAAGGGCTTCCCGGCGAACCAAAAGGGTTCGGGTAAAATGAAGGGATGAAATGAAAAATCTGTACACCCGGCAAGTCGAAAACCTGAAAAGGCGGCTTGGGCAAAAATGGGTATCCCGGTGGACTGAAAACCCGAAAGGGAGGTCCAGGCAAAAGTTAGGGATCAAAGCGTACGACTATGTCCTGTCATCTTGTCACCTGCCTACCTGAAGGAGGTTTGACCCTCAACAATTATCAGCACCCCACAGGTGCCTCCCCCATAGAAACAGGGGCAATATTGGGTGGTCTAAGCAATCTGATTGTTCTGTCCTCCAAGGTATCAAAGTAGGTTCCGTTGAAGTCATTTCCCGATACAGTTCAATACTTCCCCAGGAGAGCCCAATCCAGGTTCCCCAAGAAAGTTGGAATCCATCTCCCCAAGCAGTAAGCTTATCCCCAGTAGATTCTGGAAGCTTATCCTCACAGAGCATGAACGCGTCTCCCGGCTTTATTCAAAGAGTTATTTCCCTACCAGGATATAACTGGGTTATCCTCAGCCAAAAGCCACGGAAAGGTCGTCGTCAACACAATTCTTTCTTATCCCCAGCGAAGTCCATTAACACTTCCAATATAACGATGGTATCCCCGGCAAGTTATTATCAACAACTCAGCAAAGTATCTCTCTCCCCACAGAGTATTGCTTCCCAGCAAGATCGCTAGAGTACTTTTCTCCCAGCAGAGTAATCCATTCGCCAAGTTTACTCCCCTACGGAGTTATCTTCTCCTATCGGTGTTCTTGCAACTATCATCCCCAACAGAAGCAAAATCTATTCTTCAATATCAGCCCAGGATATGACTTCCCGGCACCCGTCAAGGATTTATTTTCCTAAGACAAAAACATACATTCATAAACATCACACTTCCATACATTATAGCATGCATATACGCATCGTATCTTACAAATCTCATTTATGTTGAGAACATCATTGCTTGACCCATATCATGCATTGCATATGACTGACCTTTACCTTTCAGGAAAGATCCAGTTAAGTTCTCAAGCTACACTCCAAGACCTTGTCTGGTTCAGTTAAATCGACTCCCAAAGATTTTCCTGGTTATTATCCAGTCAAAGGCCTTCTCTGGTCTAGTTAAACCGACTCCTAAAGGTTTTTCTTTTGAAGACTCAGTTGAAGACTCCAAGACCTTGTCTGGTTCAGTTAAATCGACTCCCAAAGATTTTCCTGGTTATTATCCAGTCAAAGGCCTTCTCTGGTCTAGTTAAACCGACTCCTAAAGGTTTTTCTTTTGAAGACTCAGTTGAAGACTCCAAGACCTTGTCTGGTTCAGTTAAATCGACTCCCAAAGATTTTCCTGGTTATTATCCAGTCAAAGGCCTTCTCTGGTCTAGTTAAACTGACTCCTAAAGGTTTTTCTTTTGAAGACTCAGTTGAAGACTCCAAGACCTTGTCTGGTTCAGTTAAATCGACTCCCAAAGATTTTCCTGGTTATTATCCAGTCAAAGGCCTTCTCTGGTCTAGTTAAACCGACTCCTAAAGGTTTTTCTTTTGAAGACTCCAAGACCTTGTCTGGTTCAGTTAAATCGACTCCCAAAGATTTTCCTGGTTATTATCCAGTCAAAGGCCTTCTCTGGTCTAGTTAAACCGACTCCTAAAGGTTTTTCTTTTGAATACTCAGTTGAAGACTCCAAGACCTTGTCTGGTTCAGTTAAATCGACTCCCAAAGATTTTCCTGGTTATTATCCAGTCAAAGGCCTTCTCTGGTCTAGTTAAACCGACTCCTAAAGGTTTTTCTTTTGAAGACTCAGTTGAAGACTCCAAGACCTTGTCTGGTTCAGTTAAATCGACCCCTAACAGATTTTCCTGATAAAGACTTAGTAGAAGATCCCCAAGATTCTCTCAATGATTGCTGTTGAGGTTGTAGTCGCCTATGGTTCTCTCCCCGATCCTGCGGAGGTGGTAATCCCAAGATTCGCTCAACGATTGCTGTTGAAGTTGAAGTTATCCAAGATTCTCTCAATGATTGCTATTGAGGTTGTAGTCGCCTATGGTTCTCTCCCCGATCCTGCGGAGGTGATCATCTCAAGATTCGCTCAACGATTGCTGTTGAAGTTGAAGTTATCCAAGATTCTCTCAATAATTGTTGTTGAGGTTAAAGTCATCCAAGGTTCTCTCACCGTTCCTGTTGAGGTAGTAACCATCCCTGGTTCATTCATCACCGTTTGAAGTTCCAGATTCAGCTCCTGTAACCAGTCAGGACACATCTACACAAGAGTTTGAAGACCACTCCTGTAACAGGTCAGGTACTCATTCTTTCCTTTTGCAGGTACGCAAGTTCTCACTAAGGAATCTCTTACGCGATCGACATCCAGATGGCATCTATAAGCCCATCATCCTATCCATCAATCTCCAAATGGCATCTATAAGCCCATTCCCATCATCACACTGCTACTATGTGAGCGCAAATTTCTGGGCACTCTAGTGTTCAATCATATTCCACCTTCGGATTACGAAAGGCACGTCAGCCAATCTGCATCCTCAGGTCTAAGAACATTGAACAGGGGCAATTGTTGTACCCCAAAATTTTCCCTCCCATATTCTTCAAGAAATTGCCAAGTCATGCTTCAAAATTCCCCAAGGGTTGCACAGTTCAAGGGCCTCCTAACAGTCAAAATTAGGGTTTTGGTTCTGATAAAGAAAATGAAGTTTACAAGGGTCCAATCAAGTCCCACATGCCTATAAACATGGTCAAGCATCCTCATATCAAGTTTCAAGACTTACAGCACAAAATTGCACAGTCAAAAACCCTAATTACACTACAGTCAACTATAGGGGCAAAATGGTCATTTGACAGTCAAAAGTTCAATTTTTTGGTCAACATCTCATTTTAAAGCCACAAACATCATTTGATCAATGCTTGATCATGATTCTCAAAGCTTGGCTCAAAAATCATCAAGATGCAAAAGTTTCCATATTTGGACAGTTGAAAAAGTCAACTGTAAATTGACCAGGGCATAACTTTCACATGGATTATCAGAAAAATTACATCCAAAGCTCATTTTGAAGATAAGGACATTTCCTACAACTCCTCTTCATTTTTTAAGTCCAATAAATGCTCTCACAAAAAGTTATCAATTTCAACATTATAGGTCATTTTCAAAAGTCAACAAAAAGGGACTTTAAGTCAAAGGCCATAACTTGAGATTGGTAAATCAAAATGACATGGGACCAAAGACATTGGTTAGAGGACTCAAAGAACTTTCCAAAATGTCCAAGAACATGAGCAAATCTTAAAAATTGAGCAAGTTATGCCTTGTGGAAGTTGGGAAATTTTTGGATATTTTGAAAAGTCAACATTGATTCAAATGACCTAAAAATGCTAATGGGCCTCTTTTTCTTCCACAATTCATCATCCAAGGCATGTGCACGACCATTTGGCCCAAAGGGAAGTTTTTTATCATTTTTATTTATTTATTTGGATTTTTAATTATTAATAATTCATTTAATTAATTAAAATACATGAAAAATACTAAACCTAACTTTTCAAATCTTTTTATGCAAGCAATAAGCTTATGATTTCGTGCAAGACCAAATATAGAAAGAATCAAGTCAATTGGCCATGATTTGTACCAAATAGGCATGAAAAAATATTTGAAAAGATCTTTGAAAATCAAATCTTGCAAATCATGAATGCAAAGGTTTTTGTGTGATTTCTTTGACCTAAAACCTTCACACATACATATATAGTGCAACCCTAATGCATAGAAGGTAAAAGTTGCGCCCAAAAGCCATAACCAAGTTGGCAATTTTTCAAGAAAACTCAAGAACTGAAATCACGATTGCAGGGCCTTTCAAGATCAAACAACCATTCCATTAGCTTGCCAAGGTTGCCAGGAGACGATTCCAATCAAAAACTTTGTCCCATACTCAAAGAATTGGTAATTCGAGGGCAAACTGTATCACTCTTTTTGCACAATCGTGCTTTGTTATTTAGACCATATCATTGCATTTTATTCATGGATTTGTACTAATGAGACCTTTCTGAAGCTAACAATGTGGTTTGATTGAAGTTTTGTGCATCATACGCGAAAGTGCCATTGTTGTCATCTAGGGTTACCAAGCTTTCAATTTAGGCGTTTCTTCATACTGTAAAATTGGAAGCTCTCAATGCCATGACCATACTCAGCGCGCTTGGACGAAAAGAACCCAACCCTCGCGCCTAATTTATGAGGCCATATGGCCTATTCGCTATTTTTTGGAATGATGCATAAGGGAACGGTTCAAAACCGTTGCCCATTCTTTTTTTATTTCAGGAAAAAACAAAGCCATGGAGAAGACGATGAAGTGGCAAGCGTTGGTTGGTCCATTTGAAAATTCGCGCGGAAAAGTCACTAACGCGTTGGTTTATTTTATAATAATTGTTGGATATTTAATATACAAAGAATGCAAGCGGAACAGTTGGCAAAGCATATTGATGGTAATCCCTGGGACCTGGGTTCGAGCCCCAGGTCCCCACCCCTTTCATGTTATTTTTCTCCTAATGCTTATGTGCAGCTTCAGTGCTAAGGTGTATCATACATCATCAAAATCAAGCCATACACGTGCCTGCTAGGATGGATCAAAGGGTCACTATTGAAGGAACATGGTGGACCTGAGTCAACACACCCACACGCGTCCTGAAAAGGTCAAAAGGGATTGATATGAATGGGCCTGAAATACTGGACTCTACCCTCCACTTGGGGACAGCACCCCCTAGAGTTTGTTTCTTTTACTCTTTTTATATTTTTTTCTTTTCTTTATTTTAATTAATTTCTTTTAATTCTTTATAATAATTATTTTCACAATAATATAAAAAAACACAAAAAACCAGAAAGGACAAAATTAAAATATATTTATTTAATTAATATTTTTGGTAAATAAAACCTTTATTAATTAATTAGTTTTAATCTAGGGTTAGTCTTAATATTTTTTTTTAATAAACTTAAAACTTGGTAGAATTAGGGTTGGTAATAATTTTTATCCTTTTTTCTTTTCTTTCATAATTATTAAATATTTCCTATTATTTTTATAAATTAAAATTGCATGTAAATAATTAGGTTAATTTAGGTTTAACTTTAATACTTTCTTAATAAACTAAAAAAAAACAATTAGAATTAGGGTTAGTATTTTAATTTCAATTAATCTTTCTCATTAAAATCATAAATATTAAAATCTCAAAAAACAATTTCCTTTTCTTTTAATTTTAATTAGTTTAATAATTTAATTTAATTTCATTAAAAAGGGTCCAACGCCCTCGTTTCCAATCTTATTTAATTCACGTATTTATTTCTTTTTCTTATAATTTTTTATGTACCTCTCCCAAAGCCGTGTAAACCTAATTTTTCGCACTTTAATTCTTTATTCTTTCTGTCAAATCGGGTCCTGGAAATTTTGGCGATGTGGACCCGCGCCTTTTGTAATAGTTTAGAACTTTACCTTTTTCGCACTTTTTAACTGCTAATAGAATGCATGCAAGAATGAATGGACAAAAATATAAAAACAAACGCATAGATCACTTTGACATGACAAGACAAAATAACTGAATCTGACACACAAATCACACACCACCCCTAGGGTACGCCTCACTGTTGCCTTGCCTCGAAAGGTGATCGTCGAGTAGAGGATGTCTTAGTAAGTCCTCATGATCCGGGAACCTGGCATGAGGGTAGCTTCTAAGGTGTCTTCCCATTGCTCTGGTGATCACCATGTCCCGAACCTCGAATTGACCCGAACACCTCCAATGGTGGTGCTACCTACCTCTCAATGGTGGGATGGCACTACTTTAAAGGACATCTACACAGACGAATTCCTTAGGGTAGGTAGACGACTCGTAGATACTTGCTCTAATTTCAAAACAAAACAAAAATACTTTTCGCACCGACACCTTTTCAAAAAGCTTTCGAAAGCAATTTTTCAAACACTCTTGAGGACCGATACAAGAGTCGAACTGGAATTTTCAAAGAAACTTTTTAAAACCCACAGTTGAAAAGCAAACAAACCATTTTTGAAAACACAAGTGAGCAAGTATCTAAGAGCCCATGGATAACCATGGATAGAAAAGGTGCTAACACCTTCCCTTTCTATAATCTACCTCCCGAACCGAGAGCAATCTCTATAAGGAATTTTTCTGTGCTTTTGTCCTTTCCATTTGGAGAAAATAAAAGACGGTGGCGACTCTTGCTTCCGCGACATTTCGCGAACCAGCGTTAAATAGTCAGTTCCAGATCCACCGATCACACTATTCATGTGCTAAAAAACCCATACATGAATAATCCCCCCTTACCTCCAATTTGAAGAAACTTGAAGTTTTGTCTAGAAACTACATTCTCCTACTCTTGCTCTCCTAGGTTTTTCTCTTCTCTCCCTTGCCTCTTTCACAACTTTTTCACGTACTGACAAACTCTTCCTATTTTTCTTTCTTAAAAAAAAGACCTAATTCTCTTTTATTTTAATTAATTTCTAAAAACTCCCTTCAACTCTCTATAACTCGACCCACCTTGCTAATTTCTTTAAAAGTGTATTTTATTGCCCTAAAGCTAATACTCTCATATTATCTTTATTAATTAAATAATTAAAAATTTAGTTAAATCTAGTTTACTGCTAAACCAAAAATCCTCACTTTTACACTAATTCTAACCAAAATTCATCAATTTAAATTATTAAACTAAAGACACTCAAAAACTATATAAATAAATAAATATAAAAAACCGGGGTGTTACAACTCTCCCACACTTAAAGAATTTTTACCCTCGAAAATTACCTGAAGGAAACAACTATGGACAAGATTCCCTCATTTATCTCTCTAACTCCCACGTCACACTACCCTCAACAGATCCTCCCCCACTTGTTTTATTCCCACACGCGACCTCATGTTATATAATGGCTAAAGGAAAAATAGTGTTAGCAGTGTTTCACACACATCATACACCAGGGTACAAACAAGTTCATAAAACCTAGGCTGAATGAACCGACCTGCTCTGATACCAACTATGTGTTATACGATGATAACTTATTTAGAAGGTTTAGGGTGAATTGATCCCAAGTTGAATTTTGTTTTTGAAAAAATAGTTTTAAAAACTTCGGCAAGCGGATAACCACTTGGATTAACTATCGTCTAATTTGAACCGTTATCGAAAAGTTTAGATATGCATTAAATTAATGTACTATGGTATGATGATTTTTCACAACCAACATGTTTGAATGTTAACACAATCGAAGCGTAATTCTAATGAAATCAAATTAACAAAACACAATGAGGTAAATTTTCAAACACTTGGTGTTCAATTTGATATTTTAGATTTTCCTTTTGACTTTGTTTATATGAAATTCAACTACAATCCTAAGAATTATAGTCTAATCAACAAAGCAATTTTAAGTTTGATAACCAAGGATTTTTCTATACGTATCAATTTGCACAATCAATGAATTTAACAATTTACGATTAAACATAAAATAGAGAAGTAATGAGATAGATATATAGATAGATAGAGATAGATAAAGAGAGAGAGGACACGAGGATTTGTGTAGGAAGTTCACCAATATTCCATGCTATGAATATGTCTTCCCTCAATTCCGTTTAGAATTGAGATAATCAATCTTACTTTGCAAAAATTCATTTACAAGAGAAATGTAGAAATCCAACCCTACAAACCCTATGTTTGACATTGAACTAACACTTTATCTTCCCTTGATCTGAGTTTGATCAAGTCACCAAACAAAACTAATTTGATCCACCGTCTCGTGCAACTTCTTTGCAAGAAACCACCGTTCTTCAAAGCTTTCACTCAATCAAATCCAAATTACGAATTGTTGTCACCCAATATTTCCAATCAATTTTCCGTCTTACACTACTCCTTTGAAAGAACCCCTGTTCTTCAAAGCTTTCACTCGATCAAATCCGAATTGCAAAATCTTGTCAAAACCCCCAAATAAACACTTTGATCTTTGTGGAAAACCCTCACAGTTTTTCATGTATGGACACCCCCAAATATTCTCAACCCAATTTACAATTAAACAACCTAAATTAGATGTTACTAACTCTAATTCTAGATGACACCCAAACAAAAAAATTATTATGTGTAATTTATTTGTGTGTATACATAGAACATGATAGATGAAGATGAAGAGTAATCTTTGTATGTTTATGGTTTCATCAACTTTTGAATGGTGCATGTATGAGGTATATATATTTGTGCAAGTTGGAGGCAAAAAGGAATATAAAAGCTTTAAAAAAATGAATGTGCAAGAAACACAAGAAATGGCAGGGGGTGTTGAATTGGGTTTCACAAAATAAAATTTCGAAAAAATCAAACACCAAATCTTAACAGAAGAATAAAAATAAATTAACATAATTATTTTTATCCTGGTTCACTATTAACAAAGTTAATCCACTCCATCCGCCAAGGTGATTTTGCCTTCTGAATAAGGACTTAATACACTATAACCAAACAGATTACAGAACCACAACAAGACTACCCGTCACTGTTACAAATCACAAAGACCAAATGTCAATGTCTTCTTGAGTATAAAAACTAACACAAATCACTCAAGGAACTGAACCTCAAAGACAAACTATCAATGACTTCTTGAGTATACAGACTAATACTTAGTCACTCAAGGAATAATCAACTCACCATTGAATACATATTTTGTGTTTACAAGATTTCTTCTCAAAAGCAGGTAACACAAGATTGAAGTACAAATAATAACACTAAAGTGTTAAGCAATTTAACAAACAAAAGTTCTTGCTAGCAAGTTAACGAGCAACAACTCCTTGCTTTACAAAAATTATAGAGTTATTTTGGCAGCATTTCAGCAACTTGAATAAGCGTGAGATTCTTCAAAGTTCTTCAACATTTACAATTCTTCCAAGTCTTCCTTTTATAGCTGAAAATAAATCTGTTGGAGGGTAGAATAGGAATACCAAAATTCCAGCTGTCTTCTTGCAACGATCAGTGAGAGAGTGGTAGACAAATTAGTATGAAATTATTGTCCTTGTGCCACAAACACAGTATAGTGAAGGCAAGGTGATGTTGTACCTTGTACTATCACTCACCTGAAACCTTTTGATCTTTTCTTATAATCTTCAGAGGCTTCTGGATCTATAAAGATTGAAGCATGCATAGAAGGATCAAAGCTAAGTCTTCATAACCATGTCATTAGAGTCATCAAAACTTGTTTAATTTGAACCTTATCTTCAGTGTCTTCAGCACTTAGTCTTCATAGTCTTCATAGCCTTTTCTTTAGAGTCTTTAGAACTTTGTTCAATAGAACCTTGTCTTTAGAGTCTTAAGAATTTAGTCTAGAGAACCATTGGTCTTCAGAATCATCATAACTCGTTCAACATAACCTTGTCTTCAGAATCTTCAAAACTTGGGCAAGAGAACTTGGAATCCACATAGCTTGAGAACGTATCAGAAGCTCTCCAACAGAATCATAATTAGAATCAATAAAACCAACATTCATTCGAACCGTTATTTTAAAACGCATTCTAAGCCATGAAACACAAACTTGTATTCTTCATTGTGTTAAGTCCAGAATCTGATGAAGTCACACGTCAATAATCCAGAGTCAGAACATGTTAAATATACCCACTAAACAAACCATTAGGATACTAAATTTTTATCTAATCACCCATTTATTGTTATCATCAAAACTATAGGCCAGATGCAGAACCAAGTCTTGTTCTTACAATCTCCCCCTTTTTGATGATGATAAAACCATGTATTTTGATAAATAATTTATACTGGTTTAATCACATAAACCAAATTCAGAGTCAGCTAAAAGACTCCCCCTGAGTTCTATATATCCAAAACTTGTTTAACCTTGTTTAGAGTCTCCCCCTGAATTCAAGAATTAAAGAATTTTTGAGAAACAACACCAAAATAATCAGAACTAAGGAACATTTCCCTGATAAAAGGCCTATCACACTTATGACTAGAGATGCAGAAATCTTCATCTGAGATTTTGGTTTGCTATCAGAGTTTGATAAGGTATCTGACCTGGTTTACCACCAGAGTCTGAACAATGTTGCAGAAATCTTCATCTGAGATTATGACTATACTTTCATAACACTATGGTGTATAGAGTCTTTAGACTTTGTCACATCATCACCATAGTCTAGTTGACGGTATCAGAGCTTGATTGTATCCAAGCCTTGTATTTATGTTCCATCAGAGTCTAGTTGAATTTTCTTCTTGCATAAGATATACAACCCGTGACTTATGTATTTATAGCTTCTAAATCATGTTGAGAGCTTTCTAGTTTTCCTGTTAAGAAAATTTAGTGAATTTTCTCAGAGTTACTGAGTCAAACAATCTTAGTCGCAAAATATTATATAATGTTTGGAAACTAATTCTGAGAATAGACATATCAAAATCATATCACTTTCTACCCCCTTTTCATAAATAAAAAAGATTATAAAGACAAAGAAAAATAGTTTCATTAACCAAAAGACCAAGTTACAAAAAGTTTTAGAAACACAAAAATATATTAGTTCTTAAAACAAAGGTAAAACAAGGGTCTAAGGATTATAGGGAGAAGGAAGCACCATGGCCATGAAATTCTTCATCATATTGGCAAGAGAGGTGATAGAGATATCATATCGATCAACCCTTGCATCTTGCTTATCCAAACAAGTTTGAAATAAAGCATTTGACTTTATTAGCTCATCTAGAGTCTCCTTTATCCCAGAAGGAGTGTCTTTAGCAGCAACAGTATTCACCAACTCAAAAGATACCAATTGCAACAGTAGTCTTTCCAGACTCAACTAGCTTAGAAGTAGCAACATTTGACGGTTGAGTTTCCAAAGCAACAACTCCTTCTTCTGGAATCTTTAATTCCAGAGCAGGAAGGTAGAGAATAGTCAAAGGAGGTGCTTGAGAGGTGATAAGTTCAAATTGTAGTTATTTTTGTATATACTTTTTGTTGCACATATCTACTTTTTGTTGTAAATATCGTTGAATAAACCCAACTTTTGTGTAAATACATTTAGTTTGTGTTTATTTGTGTTTTTGTGTACATAGTGTATCATTTGATGTTTTTCCATTCATTTTATAGGTGTTTATGTGTATTTGGAGCATGAGTAATAAGGTGTCAAAGGCACGGCTCTGGATGCGCGTTTTTGGAATAAAAGACCAGTTTTGGGAAGTTTTATCCAGGAGAGCCCGCTTAGCACGCAGAAAGCCACTAAGCGCGAGTGTGCTCAGTGCATTTTGTAGTGCGCTGCTTGTGTTTTTACTATTTTGGTAGAAGAATTGTTTTGAAGCCCGCTTAGTGCGGATAGCGCACTTAGCGTGATTTAGGTCTATTTTATGTGTTAAATAAGGAAGTCGCGCTTAGAGCGCCAGGCCCGCTTAACGTGGTCTGCTGAGTTGAGTTTTATAAAAACAAATTTAGTTCATTTTTAGGTTATGGTTTTGGTTATGTTTTTGCTCCCAACTCCACCAATCTTTAATTTTGTTAGGATTAGCTTAGATAACAACTATGGAGCTTGCATACGGATGATTTGGGGTGGATTGCTCTTCGATCAGCGCTGACAACATGGTACATTTGTAGTTCATTTCTCTTTTTATTTGTGTATTCTCTATTAGTTGGGTTTGTATATGTATTTCCATTGAGCTGATGTATATTTGTCGCCCTTGGCGTTATATAAAAATTGCTTTACAAATATTTATCGATTGTTATCCTTGATTTTTGATATGTGCTAAGGATTTAAGTTGCTATGGACATATACTGCTTAGATTCTTATCTAGGATAATTATCTAATAGTGTCTGAATTCTAGAGATAGATTTAGCACTTTTATTCACTTAGGGTGTCTGAGATTAATGCCTCTGTGTTGTTTGTGTCAGTCTGAGAGATCGTCGATGCAAGCGAGCACGGTTGACTTATGTTTTATTGAGGTGGTTGAGAGATTGCAACCCAGGTGATACAGTCGGTCTCTCAATTTGGGTTAGAAATGACTTAAGTTGTGAGTGACACGTGATGACATTGATGAATATTGTAGGTTTAGCGTAACAGGTCAATAGGTTTAAGTCCGTGAGAAATAGTATATATGCATGCTTGATAAGTTATTCCTTTTTCATTTTTATAGATTTATTTTCTGTTGATACCTTTACTTTCAACCCATTTATCCCCAAACTCATTAACGAGAGATTTGTCGAACGACGAATCAATAACCAATCTCTGTGGAGACGATACGATATAACCTAAATATCACCTGGTAAATTAATAACTTACTTTTTGCTTGCCGTTTTACTATCGCACCAAAATAGCATCGTTGTCGGGGATTAGTTCTATTGTTTTGCATCGCGATAATTCTTTTGTTTTTTAGTTTTGTAATTAATGTATATGTTGTATAGAATGTGTACATAAACTTGTCTATTTTTGCTTGTACATGATTTGTGTTTACTTTCCATACTTGTGCATATATGTGTTTTTCTTTGTTTTCACGTATTGTTGTGAATTGTCTCATTTTCGTAACATTTGTTGTGTGGATGTTAGGACATTTTCTTTAGGTTTGCACGGTGTGACAATACCATGGCATGATGAGAGAAGGTTACTAGCTTGCACAATAAAGGCATCGAGCTTACGACGTAAAACAAGCATGTTTTGTTTGTGTTCGTTTATGTATGTTTTGACTTGTGTTTTAACAACTTGAAATTGGACTTGTTTTAAATTCTCAAATTTTCACTTTTCAACTTGTTAATTCACTTTCACCGTTAGTTTTGTTATGTAAATTTGTGTTTTTCCGTAGGCTTGTCATGTTTAGCTTATGGAATATCTTTGTATGTTGTAAATATTATACATGTGTAGTTGAGATTGTATAGGTGAATAAGGAGGCTGCACTGCTGTCTACTGGATTAGTTTTTGCTGTTCTGGTGTAGGGCGCTTGACCGTGCATAGCGCACCCTGCTGTGCAGAGCCAATGAATTCTTTTTAATTTTTCGCTTGGCTTTCCCTTTTCCCACTTACACCTAGGCTTTAAATAGTAAATGAAGTTAGTATAAATAATTCTTTTGTTGTTGTTTGAACTCAATTTGGTTCGATAGCTTGAAGTCGCTTTTGGTGATTTTCCAAGTTTGAGTGTTTTAACTTGCGAATGGGTGGTAATAATTTTGTTAAAGTTTTGTACAAGTTCGAGGTATGTGTTTATCGCTTTCTATACTTTAGCATATTTATGATACTTAGACTTTTTACAATTTTTATGCCATTCATTCTTTTCTATACTTCTTCATTTGTGAATCACTTTAGTTCTTACCTTTTTGTGAGGTGGCTTTCCATTGTTCACATATGCTGGAAACTACAACTCTTGTTTTAACTGGATTTTATTATGTTTAATATTTTGTATGTATTCATTGTATGAAATCATGTACATTATCAAGGCATTTTTGTTTCATTTTGAGCATAACTATCTTGGCCAAATAGTTAATTCACCTTGTGAGTGTGTGATCATTAGTATCCCCTTTTGACCCTTTTTGTCGATATTCCTATTGTTTTTGCTAAATGCTTGTCTATGAGTATTTGGTTCATCTTTTTGTATGGATATTGATTCTTTGTTTTCTTGAACCCTTACCTATGATTTTTAGTTTGAATTTTTACCTTGCCTTAGAAAGTAGGGAGTATTCACATTATGATATGGTTGAATTCAAGTTTGGGAGAGAAATGTTTATGTGCTTGTGTGTATTACTATGAGGTTGAGAAATAAAGAGAAAAAGAAATAAAAATAAAGAAAAAAAGTGAAAACAAAAGAAAATAAAAAGAAATAAAAAAATTTGAAAAGGTTTTGAAAAATAAAAACAAAAAGAGTATGGGATAAAGTTATGTTAATAAGTGATGTGTGTTGGTTTTAAATTTGGAATGAAGAATAAGTTTGATTAAAATTATTTTGTTTGAGTCTTTGTGAGTTGATCACTCTATTAGGTTAAGGCAAGTTTTTGTTTCGATTAGCTTTAGGACTTATCCTTTCTTTGTTAACCAAGCCACATTACACCTTAAAAAGTCCTTGAGATTCTTACCTTTCTATTTTTAATATGAGTTTTTGGATGAATGCATAATTTAGTCTTTCGTTTGCAAGATTATGGATGAGTGAAAATACCTTATTTTTGTGTGTTTATCATCTACCGATGATTGATTTTGCTAGGTGTGATTCATTTGTGAACTAGTGTTATTTTATAATGTTTGGCATGTTCTTTGTATTTAGCATTTGTTTCATGTTTATGTTATCGTTGTAGTTTAGTGGTAAGTATATTTCTTTGTGCGTACCATTTTTCATTTGAACCATTGCATTTGTTTTCCATTTTCAAAACTTGTTGATTCATGATATTTTGGTTGATTACTTTTGGTTCTTAGAGTTCTTTGGCCTTATTTGAGGACAAACAAGTTCAAGTTAGGGAGAGTTTGATAAGTCCAAATTGTAATTATTTTTGTATATACTTTTTGTTGCACTTATCGAATTTTTGTTGTAAATATCGTTAAATAAACCTGATTTTTGTGTAAATACGTTTAGTTTGTGTTTAAATGTGTTTTTGTGTACATAGTGTATCATTTGATGTTTTCCATTCATTTTATAAGTATTGATGCGTATTTGGAGCATGACAAATAAGGTGTCGAAGGCAGGGCTCCAGTTGCGCTTTTCTGGAATAAAAGATCAGTTTTGGGAAGTTTTGTCCACGAGATCCCGCTTAGCACGCAGAAGGCTGCTAAGCGCGAGTGCGCTCAGCGCATTTTGTAGCGCGCTACCTGCATTTTTACTGTTTTGGAAGAAGCATTATTTTGAATCTTGTTTAGCACGATTTATGTCAGTTAGATGTGTTAAATAAGGAACTCGCATTTAGTGCGGTTTGCTGAGTTGAGTTTTATAAATATAGATTTAGTTCATTTTTAGGTTATGGTTTTGGGGAATTTTTTGCTCCCAACTCCATCGGCGCTAACAACCTGATAGGTTTATGGTTCATTTCTTTTTTTCTTTGTGTATTCCCTATTGGTTGGGTTTGTATATGTATTTTCTTTGAACTCATATATACTTGTTGCCCTTGGTGTTATACAAAACTTAATTTACTAATCTTTGTCAATTTTTATCCTTGATTTTTGCTATGTGATATGGATTTGAGTTGCTATAGATATATACTACTTATATTCTTATCTAGGATGATTATCTAATAGTGTCTGAATTCTAGAGATAGATTTAGCACTGTTATTCTCTTAGGATGTCTGAGATTAATGCCCCTGTGTTGTTTGTGTCGCTTTGAGAGATCGTCGATGCAAGCGACCACGGTTGACTTCTGTGTTATTGAGGTGGTTGAGAGGTCGCTAACGAGGTGATACAGTCGGTCTCTCAATTTGGGTTAGAAATGACTTAGGTTGTGAGCGACACGTGATGACATTAATGAATATTTTAGGTTTAGTATAACAGGTCGATAGGTTTAAGTCTATGAGAAGTAGTATATATGCATGCTTGATAAGTTATTCGTTTTTCATTTTTATAGATTTATTTTCTGTTGATACCTTTACTTTCAACCTATTTATCCCCAAACTCATTAACGGGAGATTTATCGAACGACGACTGAATAACCAATCATTATGGACACGATACGATATAACCTAAATATCACCCGGTAAATTAATAACTTACTTTTTACTTTCCGCACCAAAATGGAGTCATTGTCGGGGATTGGTTCTATTGTTTCGCATCGCGATAATTCTTTTGTTTTTTAGTTTTGTAATTAATGTATATGTTGTATATAATGTGTACATAAAATTGTCTATTTTCACTTGTACATGTTTATGTTTACTTTCCGTACTTATGCATATATGTGTTTTTCTTTGTTTTCACGTATTGTTGTAAGTTGTCTCTTTTTCATAATGTTTGTTGTGTGGATGTTAGGACACTTTCTTTAGGTTTGTGCGGTGTGACAATATCAGGCATGACATAGGAGGTTACTAGCTCGCATAATAAATGCGTCGAGCTTACGACGTAAAACAAGCATGTTTTGTTTGTGTTCATTTATGTATGTGTTGACTTGTTTTTAACAAGTTAAAATTGGACGTGTTTTCAATTCTCAAATTTTCACTTTTCAACTTGTTAATTCACTTTCACCCGTTAGTTTCATTATGTAAATTTGTGTTTTTCTGCAAGTTTGTCATGTTTATCTTGTGGAAGTGTTTTTGTATGTTGTAAATATTGTACATGTATAGTTGAGATTATATATGTGAATATGGAGGTTGTAGTGTTGTCTGTTGGACTGGTTTTTGCTGCTCTGGTGTAACGCGCTTGATCGTGCTTAGTGCACCCTATTGTGCAGAGCCAGCGAATTCTTTTTAATTTTTTGCTTGGATTTCCTTTTTCCAACTTCCACCTAGGCTTTAAATAGTAAATAAAGTTAGTATAAATAATTCTTTTGTTTTTGTTTGGACTCAATTTGGTTTAATAGCTTGAAGTCGCTTTTGGTGATTTTCCAAGTTTGAGTGTTTCAACTTGCGAATGTATGGTAATAATTTTGTTAAAAGTTTTGTACACGTTCAAGGTATGTGTTTATCGCTTTCTATACTTTAGCATATTCATGATACTTAGACTTTTTACAATTTTTATGCCATTCATTCTTTTGTATACTTGTTCATTTATGAATCACTTTAGTTTCTACCCTTTTGTGAAGTAGCTTTCCATTGTTCACATATGCGGGAGATTACAACTCTTGTTTTAACTTGATTTTATTATGTTTAATATTTTGTTTGTATTGATTGTATGAAAGCATGAACACGATCAAGTCATTTTTGTTTTATTTTGAGTACAACTACCTTGGCCAAATAGTGAATTCACCTTGTAAGTGTGTGATCATTAGTATCCCCTTTTGACCCTTTTTGTCGATATCCCTATTATTTTTGCTAAATGCTTGCCTATGAGTGTTTGGTTCATCTTTTTGTATGGATATTGATTCTTTGTTTTCTTGAACCCTTAACTATGATTTATAGTTTGAATTTTTACCTTGCCTTAGAAAGTAGGGAGTATTCACATTATGATATGGTTGAATTCAAGCTGGGGAGAGAAATGTTTTTGTGCTTGTGTGTATTACTACGAGGTTGAGAAAGAAAGAGAAAAAGAAAGAGAAAAAAAAGTGAAAAGAAAGGAAAAGAAAAAGAAAGAAAAAAATTGAAAAAGTTTTGAAAAACAAAAACAAAAGGAGTATGGTATAAAAAATCATCAAGGGAGTTTTGATTGACATTTGTGTTATGAAAGAAAGGGTTAAAGAGAATAGAGTGTGGTTCAGAGGATTTTTATGGTGAGATAGAGAGTTCAGATGAAGAAAAGGATTGTTGAAAAGGAATGGTGCATGAAGGGTGCATAGAGAAATATAAAACATATGAGATCATAATAATGTCATCTGAGCTAAAAGAGGTTTTGGCGTCAATTTGTTTAAGAAGCTTATCAGTTTGGTTTAAGAACGAAGAAAAAAATTATGAATTGGAGGGATTGGATTTCTTAAGAGGATTAGTTTTAGAGGGAGAATCAAAAGGCGAGGAAGCAGATGAATTTATATTGTCTTGACTTGATGCACTTGCACACTTCTTTCTAGAGGAACTTTCATCACCTTCTCGAAGGAGAGATGCTCTTTTACTTTTCATGATGTGAGGTACTTCTGACATCTCAGGATGTTTATCTGCATAACCACCACACTCAACATTCTTATAGATATTATCTGAGAACATGAATTGGAAAATCTCCTGGAGGGTTAAGAACTAATTTTACAATAACTTCTAGAGACATGTTGGGTGGATATTTCTTTAACATACATTATTCCAGATAATATAAAAGAGTCTCTAAAGATTCAACATAATTTCTTCAACAAACAACTTCTACCAAGTGGTCTTCTAAAACATGGAACCAAAATATCTATTAAGTTCTGATCAGAAAGAGACTTCACCAATATATAATTAATTAGAAAGATCGCGATGAGTCTTCCCAGAGGTATACACTTGATAGCATTAAAGACATTTGATCTTATCCCTTAATACTTAAAAATTATGAAAGGAAGATTGATCCTTTTATCAGAATCTAGATAGTATAACATAGTTTTCTCATCAACATTAATATTGTTCAAAGCGTTGGTTGATTGCTTCTGACAAATACATCCCAAGAATATTTTAGCCCATACTCTTAAGGAAGCTTGAAGGTTTTTGACATACTTATAATTTTTCTTGTCCAAAAAAATATTTGAGGTGATTGACTTCCATCTTCTCCTGCTTATTTTACTATCACCAAGATAGAAACAATTTTTACCACTTCCATCATGATCAAGTAATTGTGAAATGGATCTTTCGGTGATGCAAACATCCATACCAACCACATCTGCTGGAATTGCTTCTCTGAATTCCTTAGCCATAATCCAAAACTGCTTTACCAATTCGAGAAGAACTGTTCCATCTAGACGGTTGAAGAAGGTTCCCCATCCTTGAAAACCCACAGCCTCAGTAGAATCAAAACCTTTGACTTTGAGATTGTTAAAGTTCAATATTGACTCAGCAAGAACTTTCAACTGAGACATAAGAATAGAACATTGAAGATCAGGAATTACATTATTTACTAGTTATTATTGTAGTTGTAGATGAGACGAAGAATCTTGAGCATGTTATTGAGCATTTGATAGTTGTTGAGAAGCCATTAAAGAACTACAAACAAGAATCGAAAATAGGTTTAGGGTTTCATAGAACTTTGGCTTAAAAGAGAAAATGTGTGGGATAATGGTAGCGAAAGTGTGTGAAGTGGAAGTGAGATGGTTTTTAAAATAGTTTTCGTAATGATTAAAATATATTGAAAACAGTAAAAAATCATGACAATGGGTAAAGCGTTAAGATTTCTTTACCTAATCCTAATAAGATCTCGTCTGCCAATGAGTCACATCAAGTACTAGGTGTGCTTCAGAAAAGACAATTGTCCTATTTTGAATCAACAACCTTTCACTATCCTATCACCTCATTAATGAAGTAAACTCTTCAGTTTCCAATGGACAGAGGCGTTCTAGATATAAGATTCTGACTTTGGATACTTCTGATACATGAGAACTTCACTTATCAAAAGCATCATATCCCAGAAGCAGAAAAAACAATTATCACGCTTTAGAATCTAATTTTCATTATGGAAAGCCAACACTCCGAGATTGCATATTTTTCATTCTGGGCACGAAACCATTTTTAAATGTCTTAGAATGAAAACAAGTTTATCTCTAGCAAGGGTTTTTGTAAAGATATCAGCCCATTGATGGTTTGTATCAATGAATTTTAAAGATAAAATTTGCTTCTGAACATAGTCTCTTATAAAATAATACTTAATCTCAATATGTTTAGCCCTGGAATGCAAAATTGGATTCTTAGACAAACAAATTGCAGAAGTATTGTCACAGAAGATAAGAATGTTACTCTCAAATATTTGATAATCTTCTATTTGACTCCTTATCTAGAGAATATGGGTGCTGCATACAGAAGCAGAAATGTATCGGGCTTCTGTGGTTGAGAGCGCTATTGTTAATTGCCTTTTTCCAGACCATGAGATCAAATTATATCCCAAAAACTGACAGCTTCTAGAAGTGATTTTCCTCTCATTACCTCGTCCTTATCCAGAACACAATTAGGATTCTTAGGTGTCTTTGTCGTCTTTCACTCAGACAAGTAAACCTTTTCTGAAGTTCTTTGGTGTACTTACTCTGATGAATGAATGTCTCTTCTAGGCCTTGGTTGATTTGAATCCCCCGGAAAGAACTTGAGTTCTCCTATTAGGCTCATCTTGAACTCAACCTGCATAGACTTAGCAAATTCCACAACTCCTTTTTTGTTGGGCTTGTTTCTGAAGACCCATTTGGTTCCAATCACATGAGTTCCTTTGGGTCTTGGCACAAGATCCCACACATCATTTATGGAGAATTGATTCAAATATTCTTGCATGGCCATAATCCATTATATGTCTAGAAGTGCTTCATTAATATATGTAGGCTCTATAAGGGACACCAAACCTATAAGAGTTTATTTTAAAGGTTTAAAGGAGTATCTGGTTCTGACTGGTTCAGATCTATCACCCAAAATCAATTCTTCAGAATGTGAGGATCTTGTTTTGTGCTTCCTCAAATGAGTTTGAGCTTTAACGACTTATAATTTAGCTCCTCCTAAGTCTCTCTTCTTAGGATCCTTGATAGAAGCATCATCACCTTCTGAGTCTGAGAAGGTAATCTCCAGATCTGCAAACTTATTAACTAGCTTTGACTTTTCAGAGTCAAGTTTATCATAAAATCTAACATGAATAGATTCTTCAATAATAAGAGTTTCAATGTTATACACTCTGTAGCCTTTTAAGCATTCATAGTATCCTAACATGATACACTTTTGTGCTTTAGAATCAAACTTGTTAAGATTCTCTTTAGTGTTCAACATGAAAGAGTCACATCGAAAAGGATGAAAGCATGAAAAAGTGGGTTTTCTGTTATTCCATAATTCATAGGGAGTTTTACCCATAATAGGTCTTATAGAGACTTTATTCTGAATGCAACACGCTATATTGACTGCCTCTGCCCAGATATGCTTGGCCATGTTAGTCTCATTGATCATGGTTTTGGCCATTTCTTGCAAAGTCCTATTTTCTCTCTCTACAACTCCATTTCACTGTGGAGTTCTACGGCAGGAGAAATCATGGGAAATGTCATTTTCATCAAAAAAACTTTTCAAAGTTTTTATTTTCAAACTCGCCACCATGACCACTTATGACTTTGACAATTATGAGATTCATCTCATTTTGTACTTGAGAGCAGAAGGTAGTAAACACAGAATATGACTCATCCTCGTGTTTAAGAAACTTTACCCAAGTCTATCGACTATAGTCATCAATAATGACTAATCCATACTTCCTTTCATTGACAGAAGCAATTTTCATTGGTCTAAACAAGTTAATGTGAAGAAGCTCCAATATCCTAGAAGTAGATACAATGTTATTTTCTTTAAAAGAATTTTTTGAAAACTTATCTTTCTGGCATGTTTCACAGAGAGCTTATGAAGATAAATTCAGCTTTAGAAGGCCTCTGATAAGATCAAGCTTATTTAATTGAGAAAGTTTTCTCATGCTAACATGGCCCAAACGTCTATGCCATATCCATTGCTCTTCATTAACAGACATAAGACATTTTAATTTTTTCTCTTTAAGATCAAAAAGTCTAATTTTATAGATGTTGTTCTTCCTTTGGTCATTGAAAAGGATTGAGCCATCCTTTTGACTAACATCCTTACATGTGTTTTAATTAAATATTATATCATAACCATTGCCACTTAATTGTGAAATTCCGGCACTCGCAACACAAATGTTAAGACTGATGTCCCAACACCACACAATATCAAGACAAATGTTAGAACATTTGTTGACATAACACTTGCTAAATCTGGAGATTGTGCGGAAAAATAAATTTCAGAAAATTAAACAACACAATCAATTGTTAACCCAGTTCGGTGCAACGTCACCTACTCTGGGGGGCTACCAAGCCATGAAGGAAATTCACTATGATAGTATTAGTTCAAAGCTAAACCAAACCTAGTTTATAACTTCTTGCCTAATCACTATCTTATGCAACTTCTACCTAGACACTTCTAGACATGGGATCCCCTTCTCACTTCCAATCACTGTAGTGATACCTACAGTCACAATCCCAATGGCTAGAATCAAAAACTAAATATAAGATTACACTCTCAATACAATAATTAGTTTTACTTAAAAGCTTTAATTAAGAACATTACTCAACTCTTTACTTAAAAACTCATGAGTGAGAACAATCAGTCTACCTCAACGTATCAAAAGATACATGAGTGACATACAAAGAACAAAACACAAAGACCTTAAAATACTTCTAAAATCGTAATCCTTATGTTGCACCACAGTTTCTTCAATGTGAATGTTTGCTAATTTAAGTTTAGCAAGTCTTTATTTATAGACTCTTGCAGAATGACTTTTGACTCTTCAAATTCAATACCATCTTCTTGGTAGTTCCATAGTTTTATGATTGACTAAATTTTAGTAAAACATGGTTCTATTCTGATGTTAAGTAAGATGTTGCAGCATCTTCATCAAGTGTCATGATAATTTTGTTGTTATGAGTTTTTCAACAAGATGTCGAAGAAGATCATGGTCTGGTACAACATGCGCTATTGTCTTACATCTCTTGACAGATTTGATTTGATTTTCTAAGATTCCTTTTGGACATATCTCAGTTATTTTCACAGGTCAAGAAGATTTAATCTGGAACAAATGAATAAAATCTCCAACAACATTAAAGATTTTAAATTTGGTGGTTGAGAAAACGTAGGAAACTTGAATATTGTTCCAAGATTTAAAGAGATATTTTATGCAGGAATCAACGTATGGATCAAGGAATAATTGGACAGAGAATTCAAAGTCCATAGACATCTGAAGTCTATAAAAAGGAACACCTACACCTAATATAATTGCATCTTTAACAATTGTAAATTAGGTTTGGAGAGTTTCATGTGTTCTTGTGTTTGTAAGTCACCATGTGGTAATTAGAAGTGAGATGAGATTTCTCAAATCTAGATGGTGATTTCTAAGTAGAAGTTGCACGGGGTAGTGATTAGGAGAGAAGTTTTAAACTGGGATTGTTTAGGCTTTGAACTAATACTATTATAGGGAATTTCCTTCTTGACTTGGTAGCCCCCATATGTAGATGATGTTGCACCGAATTGAGTTAACAATTGACTGTGTTCTTTATCATTCTGCATTTAAATTATGTATATTATTCCAGTTTGATATTGTTGTTCAGTTTGTCCACAGATATTGTAACATCTGTCCTGACATCATATTCAGATTTTTTAAAAATTAGTATGAACATGTGTGTACTAGTGCCAAAATTTCAATTGGTATCAGAGCAAGTAACCTGGTTTGTCTATTGGATGAGCTTCATAGAGTATTTTCTGGAACTATTTGGTTATTGGAAGGCTAGGATGATAGCTTTCTTGGATTCAATGTTACAACTACTGATGGTTATCTGATGCTCCTGTGAGCCTACTACAATTGTTGTTGATATTGCAGATTTCACAACTAATGATGGTTGTGTTGATGTTACAACTACTGATGGTTGTAATGATGTTGTTGACAACTACTTATATTGTTTTTATGTTACAACTACCGATGTCTTTGCTGTTGTTACAATAACTACTGATGGTTATTTGTATGTTGATGTTGTTACAACTAATGTTGGTTGTATTTATGCATGGTGTTCTTCATGATGTCCTATCATCTTTCCTGGAGTATGTTGAGGCTGTTTTGATTTGACTTCTGCTACATATGCCTCTGATGAAAGAACTCTGGTAGTTCATAGTTGGTGTTTCCGGTGTTAAGGCTAAAGAAAACTATTCTTGGAAGCCATAATAGGTTGAGGTGTTTCTTATCTTTGTCAGAGAATTTATAAAGATTTGTTAGGATGATAAGGATGTGTCTTATGGCTAAAGTTGCTTGGAATTCTCTCAAGACCTCTCTTAGGCACATCTAAGGTGTAGATGTCTAGTTGCCCACATCTCATTCAAAAAGCTTGAAGAAGAAAGATGATGAAAGCAATTCATGACCTTTCATGAATTCCCTTGTAATATCAAATTCTTTAAACTCTTCGAGAGAAGAATTTTTAAGAAGATAAGCTGGTTTCGAAGATTCTCATGTCTCTTATCAAGAGAGTTGACTTGAAGGTACAACCTTTGTATAAGTTCAAGTCACCAGCCGGGAGTAAGATAAAAGGGAGAGCATTATGATATGGATTCTTATGAAGGGTTATCCTATGATGATGTGTTACTTGAGAGGTAATTTCAACCAGGTACCATGAAGAGTGGATAGAAGATCAAGTCCAAATGTCTAGAACATTTTTTCTGACATCAACATTAAAAAAGGGTTTTCTATCAAGATAGTAATCTGTTGCTGGATCTACAAAGCCTGATATAGAGCATCTAATAAAGAATTATGATATCATGTTAAACTGACTACTTCTTTCATAAGATTGTGCTTCAAAAGGGAAGAAGTCTATCAATAAAAATATAATTTGAAGATATATTTTTCTCATCTACATGATAAAAAGGAAGAATGAGAAAATCAACCAAGTCAATGAGAATATTTCATCACCTTATCAGACATTACATAAATACATATAGTGATCATATGTATTTATATATGTGTTTCGAAGATGTGTCATAAAAACAAACATTTGTGCGATAGCAAATCATTTATTTATTAAGTTTGAAGTTATAGATTTTATTCCATGTAAATATTTTTTTTCATATTTTTTTAGCCTTAATTTATAAAAATATCATAAAAAAGAGTTAAACATATAACCAGCTCAACAAACAAAGAGCAAAATATTGTACTTAAATTTCACTATGTCATATCTTTTTGTGAGATAGTTGAATATTTTTTTAGTATTTTTTAAAACTAGATTGTTGATGCACGGATATATAAGGATTGCAAACTATAATATTTATTAAACTTGATATTTTTTAATTATTAATATTATTAGTTTATAAAAATTACATCATATATAAGGATATTTTCGATTAATATTATTTTCTTTTTTTATTATTATCAATAAAATATTTGCTATAAATTAAATTTTTTTATTGAATTTAATTCTTTTTTTAATATTATCATTAAAATATTTATTATAAATTAAAAAATTAAATTGAATTTAATTCTTTGTTTTAATAAAGTCAAATTTAATTATTTATTTGAATGATTTTGTTCTTTGGTATCACTATGTTATATTCTCTGCATCAAATTTATTTTTTTTATTTTAATAATTTTGTTTCAATAGCTTCTTATTATCACTAAAATATTTATTATAAATTAAAATTGTCACATAAAAAATCAAAACATTCTCTTATATTTAAAAATTTTGACGCGGTGATTGTTTAAATAAATAATTTAAATAAAATAAAAAAAATAAAATATATTATTAATATATAATTATACAAATTTTGAACTAGTGAGATGTTAGTGTCACTAAAAACATTTAGTATATGATGATAAATATGAGAAATTCAATAAAAATAATTAATTTATATATTTATATATCAAAATACATATAAAAATGAGTGATTAGAGACACATTCTTAAATAAATCTTCTATAAGTTGACCTATAATTCTAAAACATATATTTTTTCTCATGCACAAACAAAATTAATAATTATGAGGACACATTTCAATTGAAAAATATTGAATATAAAAATAATAAAAATCGTATCATTCAGGGTATCATAATGATATACTTATTAGAGAAATAAATTGAAATAAAAAAAAATTGTAAAAATATATGTGAATTTAGAAGGAGAAAAATATCATGTCATAAAAATAAGAGTATATCATATCTATAATAGAAAGATGAGTTATACAATGTTAAACTATTATAAGTAAGAAATAGTTAAAAAAAACTAAAATTATAATGTAAATAATTTCCTTTTGTATAGATATGTTCAAATTATATCATATTTGAATTATTTTGTTTGACGTAATATTAATAAGATCATTGAGAAAACTCTAATCATTTGTGAGTTCTTTTTTTTTTTTAAATATAAACTAATATAATTACAAATATTTAGAAGAAAAAATATGAAAACTACCATTTAGCGAATTATACTTTTCAACTGATTACAATATTATTATGGAAAATTTATGAGATGATTATAAAATTATTATGGAAAAAATGTGAGATGGAAATATATATAATGAGGGAGAAAAATAAAATTTATAAGTTACCTAATTATTTTTTTTAACCGATCTGTAACTATACTCGTGTAGATTGTCTAAACATGAAAAAGAATATGGAGTATAGACTATCAGATTATCTTGTATATAAATTTATTCATGTAAACAAGATAGATTATGCAAGTGGATGTCTTTTTAACCTCATTTATATGATGAGTATAGATTGTTTTGCTTTCTTATATATACTATAGAGTATGGATCACTATGTTGAACATGTTTCCTATTCCAAACGACTATATATACTAAATAAAGACAATATTATTGTGGTAGATGCAAAGCCAATAAAACGTTTCTTTTATTATTATAAGATATAAGATTAATTAATAGTTATAAATTTATGAATAACGGTAAAGTAAAAAAATGACTTAGATGTATAACGGTGCAAATGCAGTAAGGAAGAGACTTAGATATATACCAATACAAATGCTAATGATTATTATATGTAATGTGTTTATAGAATATATATGATGTTTAATAAAATGCTTATAAACTTTAATTTTTATCATATCACATAATATTATAGTTCCATTTTAAAATTATTATTTTTATAAAATTTTATCTCTTTCATTTCTTTAACATGTATTTTTTGGTTTACTATATATATATATAGTAAACCAAAAAATACATGTTAAAGAAATGAAAGAGATAAAATTTTATAAAAATAATAATTTTAAAATGGAACTATAATATTATGTGATATGATAAAAATTAAAGTTTATAAGCATTTTATTAAACATCATATATATTCTATAAACATATTACATATAATAATCATAATCATATATATATATACCCATTAATATTAATATTAATATTATTATTATTATTTATTTTTTTAATATATATATTTTGGTTTAGAAAAAATATTTATATATATGGTTACATACCCATTATTATTATTATTATTATTATTATTATTATTATTATTATTATTATTATTATTATTATTATTATTATTATTATTATTATTATTATTATTATTATTATTATTCATTTCTTTAACATAGATTTTTTGGTTTAGAAAAAATATTTATATATATGGTTAAATATCC
Organism: Vicia faba; assembly: GCA_948472305.1. NCBI lineage: Eukaryota > Viridiplantae > Streptophyta > Magnoliopsida > Fabales > Fabaceae > Vicia > Vicia faba. The sequence goes on along the minus strand of OX451737.1, from coordinate 1,678,135,626 downwards.
ATTATTGTTATTATTATTATTATTATTATTATTATTATTATTATTTTTAGAATTAAATATTTTTTGTATAAAAAGTTGAGAATTAGGATAGTAAGATATAATAGTGTTAATTGAATATATTATTATTATTTATGATTATGATATTTTGTTATTATATTATTATTATTATTTATTTTAATAATAATAATAATAATATATTCAATTTATTTGATACTTATATTTAAAATAAATGCATATTTATAATTATTATTATTATTATTATAAGTATTATTATTACTATTATTATTATTATTATTATTATTATTATTTGAGAATTAAAATTTTTTATATAAAAAATGAGAATTAGGATAATAAGATATAATAGTGTTAATTGAATATATTATTATTATTATTATTATTATTATTATTATTATTATTATTATTATTATTATTATTATTATTATTATTATTATTTATAATTGTGGTAGTTGGTTATTATATTATAATTATTATTATTATACTATTATTATTAGATATATATTATATTATTATTATTATTATTATTATTATTATTATTATTATTATTATTATTATTATTATTATTATTATTATTATTATCATCGTTTAATATTATTATATCATTATAATTATAATTATTATTATTATTTATCTTAATATAGAGTTTGTATTTAAAATCGTTACTAATATGGTACGTGGTTAAGATTATTACTAAAATGATATGTGGTTAAAATTATTACTTTAATAATATATGGTTAAGATTTTCATCATGAATTCTTTAAATTTATAATAGAAAAATATATTTTAGTCCAATGTACTCAAGTCTTTCCATTCCCACATCTCACTAAGTAAGCTTCTCATTGCCATTTTCGTGAAAAGAAAACATGTTGACGTAGAAGAATATTCAAAAGCAGTTCCTTAAATTGACCTTTAATAACACACACACAAAAAAAAAAACAAGGTTGCATAATTTAAGCAAAGACTCACAATTCCCACAAGCAATAAAACTTAGCAAAAAAAGGGATGAAAGCTTGTACAAATTTGCATAGCACTTAAGTAGAAAATGATAAAGATATCATTGAATCACACTTTTTTGTCTCTTATTCTTGGGCCTTTCTATATAGTTGACAAATTGAGAGAAAAACATGGAGAAGCCTTGCATGGCCAAAACCCTTGGTTCAAAGAATGAGTGCAAAACACACACACACCCTACCCTTGGTTCTTTATTTATTCTGTTTGAAAACACACATTCTCATTCTCATTCTCCAAAGGCACACATACCCACATACCACGTTTGTTTACACTCAACATTTACTAGTAAAATAATACTAGCGTTAAATTATAAATTCTATAAACACTCACCATTTCAAAAATAACTATACAATTTGCTTATCCACGTATACTTAAAAGTGATTACTTGCTAGTTATGGACATTAATGTACCTGAAATGAGTGATGTGTAAATGCATATTGATTTATGTTTGTTAGAATTGATTTTAATATAATTGAGTTTAATAGAATTGAGTGGATTATCTCACTTATTCACATTTGTATTATTATTCTAACACTCCTCCTTAAATGTTACTGCCGTTGACACCTTGTAATCTCTCAAGTGTGAGTCCATAATATTCCCCCTCCTTGTACCGCCGTTGACTACTTGCAACGAGACGCCTCTTCTTGAGCATTTCGATACAATTAAGTTGGTCTCTTAGTACCCACATTCCTATCTAATATGAGACATTAGTTTTAGAGGCATAAGCTACAAATTATAGCTTCAATAGCATATTTGGATTGACTTTTGAAAGACCCGCAGATGTGTAAAATTAATTTTGAGTGATTTTGAGGTGTTTGTTTTATCAAAACTAGAATTAATTCTGCTCCCAAAATTGATTCTACTTAAAGTTAGAATTTGTAACTTCTACCTTCAAAATTGATTCTGGGTGATTTTTATACTGAAGTTTATTGTTCAACTCACTTTTACATAAATGTATCTAAACATAAATCAATTTTGTTAAACTTAATTTTACTAGAATCAATTCTACCAACCCCAGTTCTGCTAGAATCAATTATGTTCATCGCCAAACATGAGGGCATAATCAATTATACTTTTGATAAACCAAACACTTCAAAATGACTCAGAATCAATTCTACATCTCTATAACTGATTTTGAAGCTTGTACAAACCCATCTAAACATGCACTTAAACATTCAATTGAAAGTGCTTCATTTTTTTACGATCTTAATTAGTGGTATAATTGAAAAAAAATATTTGATTTGTATTGAAAGTTGGAGCATATTTTTAGATAAACTTATTTTTTACAAAAAATTCTGACGGATATCTATGTTAGTGCACAAAAATCAATGATGAACAAAAAATAAATTTAAAAGAGCAAAGAGAATAACGGCTGTAAAAGTTGCCAGAGGAATAAATGTTGTTCTTCGATGACATTTACAACTAGTCTATTTATACACAAAAGAGAATGTCACATAGGCCCTAATAGAATAAACTTAATAACCAAGTTATCTAAAATAATTAGAAATATTAAAATACCCTTTAATACCATCCCTTAATTTAGAATTTCTAATTAAAACTAACTACACCAATTTTATCCCTTAAGCAAAGAAATTGATCCGTCTTGATTGCCTTTGTCATGATATCTGCCAGCTACTTCTGGGTGCTACAGAGCACAACTTCTAGTACTCCATTTGGGACTTGGCTTCTTAAAAAATGATACTTTATCTCAATATGCTTGCTTCTCCCATGTAGTACTGGGTTTTTAGCAAGATTGATTGCAGACTTGTTATCAATCATTAGCTCCAGAGGCTTATCTACGTTGATCTTCAGATCCTACAATAAATTCAGAAGCCACACAACTTGATATACAACTATAGCACCTGCAATGTACTCAGCTTCACACGTTGATAGAGCAACAAAAGATTGCTTCTTGGAACACCATGAAATATGACCTCCCATAAACAAACAAGTATCCAGAAGTACTTCTTCTATCAACTCTATCTCCACACCAATCAGAATTAGAATAATTCATCAACTCTGAAAATGTTTTTCTTCTAGAAGGGAATAGTACTCCAAACTTCAGAGTTCCCTTGATATACCTTAGAATTCAGACAACATCTTGGTAATGGGACCACTTAGTTTTACTCATGAACCTACTAACCAATCCAACCGCATAACAAATGTCTCTGGTATTACACATATACCTTAGAGAACCTACCAATTGTTTGAACGTTGTAACATCTACGTCTTCACCCTCAGAGTCAGAATCAAATTTATGATTGGTTTCTGAAGGTGTAACAACGACCTTACAATTATCCAGCTTGAATTTCTTCAAAAGCTCAAGTTCATACATCAGTTGATACAAAATTATACCTTGTTCAGAGTATAATACCTTCATCCCTAGAAAATAAACTAGTTTTGTTAGGTCAGTCATCTCAAATACGTTCATCAGAGTCTTCTTGAACTTGAAAACATCTTCAGAACAGCTTCTTGTCATCAATATGTCATCAACATAAAGACATACCAGAATCATATTGCTTTAAGAATGATGAACATACATGCCATACTCCATCTCACACTTCTGAAAACCTTGTTTCTTGAAAAATGAATCAATCTTCAAATTCCAAGCTTTGGGCGCTTGCTTCAATTCATACATAGCTTTATGTAATTTGTACACCATCCCTTCCTGATTCTTTTTCATAAATCCAGGAGTTTGTAATATGTATACCTCTTCTTGTAATGGACCATTCAGAAATGCAGACTTCACATCCAGATGTATCAGAGGCCAATTTCTATTTGTAGTTAAAGAAATCACCAATCTGATTGTTTCATGTATAACTACAGGCACAAACACCTCAAAGTAATCTAGCCACTAGCCTTGCTTTGTGCTTTCCAATTAAGCCATCTGGGTTAAGCTTCACCTTGAAAAGCCATCTGGCTTTGACGGCTTTCTTCTTATCTAGAAGCTTTGTCAACTTCCAAGTCTTGTTTCTTTCTATAGCCTCAAGTTCTTCTTACAGGCATTCAACCATACTTTCTTCTTGAGATCTTCTTCCATACTTACAGGTTCAGAGTCTACTAACATGGCACACTCAACAGTTTCTTCTTCGGAATCTACTTCAGTATCTTGCAGCATGTCAAACTCTGCAAACATTCTTGATATTTGTCTGATTCTTTGTGGCCTCTGAACTTGTTCAGAAACTCTTTCCAATTCTAGAACAATATCATATACTTGACCACCATCATAAGTTCAACGTTTTGAATTTCCTTCAGAACCTCTATCTTCTGAAGTTCCACCTTCAGAATCATGACCTTCACCAGAAACATAATCATCTTTAGAAGCTTATCCTCTAGAGTCTATTTCTTCAGAGTTTTTCCTTCCAGAAGCATGACCTCCATCGGATTCTGGATCATCACCAAAATCTGGATCAGAATCAGATTCACAATCTGAATCATCTTCAGAGTTTCAAGAATCATCATTTGACTCTGACTCTTCTTCAGAATTATCAAGTTCTGACTTATCTTCAGAAATAGATTGAGACTTGCTACAATCCCATACTTTTTATTCTTTTACAACGATGTCTCTGCTGACTTCAACATTATTCATTTCTGGACAATAAAGCTTGTATGCACATGTACTGTGGTACCCCACTAGAATCATTACTTTGCTTCTATCATTCAGCTTCTTCCTTCTAGCTTCTGGAACGTGTTTGTAACATACAGAACCAAACACCTTCACATGATTAACACTTTGCTTGTATCAAGTCCATTTTTCTAAAGGAACAATTTCCTTCAACTTCTTCGTTTGACACCTTTTGAGAACATACGCTGAGGTGGTTACAGTTTCTCCTCAATAAATTATGAGGTAGCTTCTTCTCTTTCAGCATGCTTCTGGTCATTTCAAGTAAGGTTCGCTTTCTTCTTTCAGCAAGACCATTGTGTTAAAGAGTATAAGGATCAGTAACCTCATGCTCAATTCCATTTTCATCATATAACTTCTGGAATTCTGTAGAGTTATACTCACCTCCACCATTCATTCTGAGAATCTTCAACTTCTGACCACTTTGTTTCTCACCCTTCACCTTAAACTTATGGAACTCGATAAACACTTCATGTTTAAATTCGATGAGTGTTACCCACGTCATTCTTGTGAACTCGTCCACAAAGGACTCAAAATATCTATTTCCTCCAAGTGAAGGTTCTAGAAATGGTCCATACACATCATAATGCATTATTCTCAAAGCATGTTTTGCTCTTGGGGCTACTTCTGGTACAAATGGCAATCTGGGTTGCTTGCCTTTCATGCATACCTCACATGACTTCTTATGCTTCACAATCTTCGGAATTCCACACATGAGCTTCTTGGAACTCAGATGCCCTGGGCTTCTGTAGTTCAGATGCCCTAATCTATTGTGCCATAACTTACTATTAGCTTCAACGTCTTCTGAACTAAGACATTCTGCTTCTGTTGTCTCCACATTCACCTTGAATGTCCTATTGCTTCCTTGTTCTGACTGCATAATCATCTTCTAATTAGCATCATACAACTTCAAGAGATTGTCCTTCTTAACAACTGAGTAACCTTTCTCAATGAGCTGACCCACACTCATCAAATTGCTCTTAATTCTAGGAACATACCAAATATCATTTATCAGTACATTATTCCCATTCTTACTTTAAGTTATACATTTCACATACCTTCTACATTAAGGTACTTATCATCAGGTCATCTGATTTTTTTCCTCCTTCTGGAGTCAAAATCTATCAACCATTGTTTGTTTCCAATCAAGTGATTTGAACAGCCAGTGTCCATATATCATCAGTCTACCAAACACTTTCCATCAGACTCAGAAGCCATCAATAGCAAAGGTTCAACATCAGAATCTCCTCTGGCTGTATTTTCTTCTTCTGATCTCCTTCCCTTATTTGAACAACAATCTTTAGCAAAATAGTCAAACTGCTTACAACAATAACATTGAACCTTCTTCTTGTCAAACTTCTCATTACCCTTTTGAGGTTTCTTCTCATAAGAAGTAGAAGTTTCTGACTTCTGGAATCTTTCACCACATCTATTCTTAGTTTCTGACCAATAAGGCTTCTGGTCCTTCTTGACAAAAGAAGCCTTCAGAGCCTGCTCAACTTCCCTCTCAGAAGTTCTTTTAGTCATGCGTAACTCATGCGCTTCTAGACTGCTTTGCATCTCTTTTATTCTCATGGTTTCCATATCTTTAGAATATTCAATTGCTACAATAATGTAATCAAATTGAGGAATAAGTGACCTCAATATCTTCTCAATGATTACTTGTTTAGAAAGGGTTTCTCCACAAGCCTTCATCTCATTAGTGATCAGAATCACTCTAGAGATGTCTTCAGAAACCTTCTCATTGTTCTTCATGTTCAGATTCTCATATTGCTTTCGCAGGGACTGAAGCTTTACCTTCTTCCCCGATGTGTCACCACTATAGCATATGAACAGTGTGTCCCATGCCTTCTTCGCCCTCGTCGAATCAGCAATCTTCTCAAACACATTCACATCCACACACTGATGGATGTAGAATAACGCCTTCTGATCTTTCTTCCTCTTGTCTCTCTGTTCATTTCTCTCTTCTTCCACCGCATTTGTTGCAACCGGAACATAGCCATTGATAACAAGCTCAAGCACATATTGAGCACCAAATAGCACGCACATCTGAATCATCCATTTGTTCTAGTTCTTACCATAAAAATAGGAAGTTTGGTACTTAGACTATCATTTTTGTTCATCCTCAACCTTGTACAACTCACTCAGATCTCACAAGCACATTATTTCCCAACTCCACATAATCAGAAATAAATGTGATTCTGTTCAAGATTCAACACGAACCCAGAACCAAAACCAATCACACAAACGCCTCATGTTTCACTCGTGTTTCTCTGTGTTTCCCCATGGATCAGAACCGGAGCTCTAGATACCAATTTGTTAGTGCACAAGAATCAATGATGAACAAAAAATAAATTTAAGAGAGCAAAGAGAATGACAGTTGTAAAAACTGCAAGAGGAATAAATATTCTTGTTTATGATATTTATAACTAATTTATTTATACACAAAAGAGAATGCCACATAGACCCTAATAAAATAGACTTAATAACTAAGTTATCTAAAACAATTAGAAATATTAAAATACTCTTTAATAATTTAGTTATAATTTTATGAATATACAAAAAAAAAATTAATATTTTAGATAATTCAGTAAATAATCATTAAAAATAAAGAAATACATTAAATATTATCTAACTAATACTAAATCTGAATATGAATGTTTATGTATTTCTAGCAAAACATCTTTACATGTTATTATAAAAGAAGGCATCTTTACATGCTTTAACAGGTAAAATATCAAGTCAACGTAAGGTTTAGATCTTCTCCTTTAATTTTTTCTTTCAAACTCTCTTCTTTACTAATTTCTTTCTATCTCTCTTTTATATTTTCATCTCTTTTTTTTTTTAATTTAAGATTTTTTTAATTCATTTTTTCTTTCATCTCACACTTGTTTTGTGTAAAGGAGAAGGAAAGAGTAAATGAGAGGATCCAAAGTGAGTCAACATATGACAAAAATAAAATATAAAAAGATTGATAACTTGACATTCAAATTCAACTAAGTTGTAAATAGTGAGGCCTAGTTAATCAAATTCTCAGATCAAATGCTTAAACCGTAACAATGTAGCTTTATATATTCAAATCAAATGCTTACATTTATAAGCCATTCAACAATCGAGAGCAAACCATTGTTTGAGTAATGGGCATTCTTATTCTATAGATGGAAATGATTATAAGACACTAAACACAACACTTGACTATCAATAATGTACCAATGCAACCTTATTTTTTCAGACCATTTCATTTATAGACCATTTCATTTCTCATATGTAGTGTCACAAAACTTGAAAACAAACAAAACTATTCATTTAACTCAAAATTGATATTCAGAAATGAGAATTACGAAATAAAAGAATGGAATCCTTTGCAATCAGATGGACCAGATTAACAAAATATTAGAGTTTTGAATACTATAGAATTTTGCACTTAATGTATACAACTCATTCTAGTTAAATATATTATAGAATTGATGAAACAGGTGGTCCAGAATAACAAAATAAGAGATACAGATACCTAACTTATATCAAATAGGGTTTATAATGGAAAATTTGGCTCCATCATGTTAAGTATGCATATAGAGAAGAAAATTCTACATTTTGCATTGATAATATTTTACATTCATTCATTAATTTGATTTTAGGAATGGTTTTTTAGAAGTTGTTTGTTTGTGAAATTGATATAACGGAAAGTAATTTAAACTTTGGTGGTAACAATTGAGAAAAGTTATTAGGGTCAGATATCATCGACTTATTCTTATATATGTGATCTTGATCAAGAATATGCAATTATAATCATATATTAATAGTAATATCCATCGCTCTACGTCATAGCTCATGTCTCAGTCAAAAACGAGAATCAATCGTATTATTTAATAAACGATTTCTCGACTTATTAACCAATACATTAACATTAAGCTCCAATATTTTATGGGGATACTAAACCTAAATCTAAAACACATTAACATTAAGCTTCAATAGTTCATGGGGATATTAAACCCAAATCTATCTCTAGAGTTTAATATCTAGTAGATGTAAAGCTTGGACCTAGAAATGATAAATATCACTCAATATTGAATCAAAACTATGAAAACATATTTTAGGTAGTTAATCTAAAACAAGCATTAAATAAATAAAAATCATCAATATTAAAGTATAGGAAGAATTGCATAGAACACCATAACTCCAATCGATCCATGAGCTTTTGAACGATTATATCTAATCCCAAAAAAAGAAAAATTAGTTACGTTTACTCATCGTAGTTTTATAATTATTTTACCAACAACTTTCCTAAATATCAAATCTTCTAATATCATCTCCATCCATAATGTTGCATTGAGTACCTTAATTCTTATGGTTTTAAGTCTGCAACTAGTGATATACCTCATTGAAATCAATTCATAGCCTTTGAAGAAGCCCATTTGCTACTAGCCTTGCCTTGTATTTGGCTATTTCACCATTTGGTGTGAGCTTAGGCTTATGTATCTAGTTTACATCTATGGATCACTTTCTTGAATGATTTTTTCTTCCTTCGTAGCATCTTGTCAATTTTCATCTTTCAAGGCTTGATTGAGGTCAGTTGAATCAAATTCAATTATCATAGCTTCTTCAAATAGATAATTATTTCCCATATCTCTTGGTCAAGAAATATTTCATAGTCAGTTAACCTAAGTTATTTAGTTCATGCCCTTAGTTGAACTTCTCACCTCTTGAGTTTATGCCACTTCATTTATTTAGTCATCTTGTATAGTAGTGCTGATGTGATTTAAGCCTTCATCATTTTGCATTCTATCATACCCCAAATTTGTCTGCCCTTTATTTCTATAATAAAAAATATTCTTAAACATTAGTTTTATAAATATTCCTTGATTTTTATAAATATTCGTTTCCAAACCTATTTAAAAATATAATAATCTATTTCAAGATTATTTGTATTTTTGAATAAACAAATCTTCATGTACTTTCAATTGGATTTTTATTTTGAATGAGTAACATATCAGATTTGGTAAGGAATGAAGCTTGCAAATATGCAAATATGAGGTCGCGTTTGAATCTCGTGGGTGACACTTTTAAACATTTTTTTCTTTTAGGCTTTTGGATAACTTAGTCTCTAAGTTTTTTCTAATCTAATTCAAGTCTATAAATAAGACTCTTATTTGTCCTAAATGATCATCCACAATTCATCAAGAATTTCACAATTTCACACACATTCACAATTCACTTTCTCATTATTTTTCAACTCTTTTTCAATTTCGTTTCAAAAACTCTTTCTACCAAAACTATTTCTTTTGTTTTATTTTTAACCGATGATTTAATATGAGGTCTCTCTCTTATTTTCAATTTAAATTTTTGTTTTGTAAGCGTTTAAATCATAGGATGATTATCTGATGGTATATTTTTTATCTAACAAATTACAATGTTATTAATTTTTTATTTAATAATTTGTACGGTTATCGATTTTTTTTCATCTAACAAATAATATGATTAAGTTTATGTATAACAATTTATATTCTTTCATCCAATAATTTTATATTACTAATGTAGTAATATATTGTAACTATTATCATCAATCTCTTACGATTCTCCGTTCTTATACAGACCACTTTTCATCGATAATTCACATATACGGGCACTCATAAATTCATACCCGATTTATACCATTTTTATTCAATTCTTTTTTACTATAATCATGCATCACCAAACAGAGCATCATTACTCATTAGCCTCTAACAAACAACTTTTAAATTTTGTTGTCAAACCAATTCAAAACTTCAAAACCATGAACATACAAATAATAATAACAAATCACATATCAAACCTACCTTTGATTCACAAACTATAATCAACAGTGAAAATCAAAACAAAAAGAAAGAACCGTATTATTATTGTTGTTGTTTTTTCTTGTATATTGGTTGCAGGTAAAAAAAAAAAGAGATGAAGGAATTCAGATCCGATCCGCAAACAGCTCGCACACCCCGTCGCTGCAAAACCCACTTCTGCTGATTTTTTAACAGGTCATTAGAGCGGAGGAAACGGAAGAAGATGGAAGTTTTCAAAATCATCTACAATGAACCCTGCGCTCAACCACCTTCATCCTCTGCTTCGCTCAACCACACATCGGCGCCGATCACCACCATCAGTAGACCATGCAGAACCACGCAGCCGCCTTCTCTCTAATCGAAGTCAACCAACGCGAGACCAATCGCGCTATCGCCGTAGCCGCGAACTACGACAAATTCCGGATCTGCATAATCATCAAGTAAAAGAACAGGAATTCAAAAGAAGATGAAAGGAGAAGATTTTTAAGCGCTTAAGAAAGAGAAGGTTTCTGCTTATTTCATTCTGAAGGTGTAATGGATATGGTTTTGTTTTTTAATTTGTTTTGTAAATAACTTAGACACTTGTCCACAATCCATTGGTTGTTAATTTAGAGGAAAAAGTCAAAATTGAGTTTTACTTACTGATCTCTATGTCACTATATCAATATATTTAATTTTTTTGGTTCAAAAAAAAAAATATTTAATTTGTTTTTTTAATTATTTATTTATTTATCTTGTTTACTTTTTAGTTGTTATTAATAACTAGGTTTTTAAAAGTGGGCTTGAATCCTAGGAGTTCTTATTCACACGCCTCATAATACTGTAAGTTATTACTACTTTCTTTCTTTTCACTTTCTTATTAGTTATTAGCTATTTCATTTTTTTTATTATTAGTGTTTAATTAAGGTTTTAGAATAATAGGATTGGAGATTTGGGTCATTAGATCTTTCATTGCATTTATTCATGGGTTTGCAGCCCAATTCTATTTTGCACATTCAACTTTTTTTTAATTAAGAAGTATGTTTAATTTGTTTAAACTATTGCAGTATCATGTCAATTTAACTATTTCCTTTTAGTGGTTATATAACTATAGTTTTTTTTTTGTAGATATAATTACCTAATTAGTTGTATCTAATCACTAACTTATAAATAAACCAAAGATAGTTGTATGTATATAACTAATTTTTTTTTTTTTAGAAATTTAATTAATTCCAATATTTTATAAATATTAGGACGTCCATCTTCGAGCAGTTAAATCGGTCGACACATCGTCTACCGATTTATTATTCAAAATCAAACAATTAAAATCCACGCGACTAACCAAATACTCCATCCGCGAGCGACATGTGGCCAATATCTGACCACATGATGAGGAGACTATATCAAACTCCCATGTTCTACGTCTTAATATAGCTAACCAATCAAAAAACCATTTTTTCACTAACATAATCAAATTCAAGAACATTTTTGAAAAATGATTAAGGAGAATTGTTATCGAAATTAACTGTGAATTGCATCTATAATCACTCTTTTTTAAACTCAGACAAGGTTCAAGGATAAAATCGAAAGTAATTTTATGTGATCCTATAAAAAACACCAATAAACACTGTGAATTACGAATTAGGACTCTGATTCCTCATAAGAGGATATGTAGGCATACAACTAAAATCATGGCGAGTTCCCTTAGTCTAAAATCGAGTCAAAAAACCCAGAATCTATGACTTTTTAGGGTTAACCTTTATATTCCATTCCTTAAGATAAAAATTAAAGGTGGTGTAACACGGTGGGAGAACTAACTTAGTTGTTTTGCGTTTGATCGCAATTGTTGCGGATATCAAGAGCCGCCACTGAATTTTATTTTATCCAATAAGGAAAGGGTGAAAAGAACAGGAAAGGCCTTTGAGATTATTTTCTTGATTTCAGGGGATGAGTTATGAAAAGGGGAGGTATTAGCACCATTTTCATCCGTAGTTATCTACGGGCTCTTAGTTGCTTGCTAGATCACTTTCTTTGTTTGAAAATATGCTTTGTGGTGTGGGTTTGAAAATAATTTGAAAAAACGTCTTTGTAATGATTCTCGTCTCTATAAGAATGCATACAAAGTGTTGGTTTTGAAAATAGTTCAAAAAGGTGTTTGTGGAAGATGTTTTTGAAAGGGATTTTGAAAAGTGTCTTTGTAATGATTCTCATCTCTATAAGATTGCGAACAAAGTGTTTTGTCTTTTGAAAAATGTTTCAATTGAAGGTGTTGGTGTAAAAATGTTTTTTAGTTGTGAGCAAGAAAGAAACTATGAGCATCCTACTTACTCAAATGGTCTAATGTTCTTTTCCTCCTCCTTTAGACGTTGCTATCTTACCATTGATTTGGTAAGAAACCCCATCGTTGGATGTGAAGGGACGGGTGTGGGTCGTTTGTATAATCATAGAAGGCAACCTATGAGACGTTTTAGCAATTTCGTTAGGGACTAGATCATTTACCAAAGGCAACATCGAGGGACATCGAGGGACTACGATCTTTTATCGAGGGTCTTTGCTAAAACTCCCATATTCGAGGGATATGACTATTTTCCGAGGCAACGAGTGGAATTACCTAGAGGTGCATGTGTGCAAAGTGTGTTTGATTGTATGCATTTAGTCTTTTATTAGGGTTGTCTACTTGTTGGTTTTATCTTGTCATACATCCTAATTACTAATATTTATATAAAGAAATAAAAATGCAGAAAATAAATATCCTACACTATTACAACCATATTGAATAGCAAGAAAATATAAAGACAAAACAAAATAAAAAAGGGAACATAAGTTTTTCGATCCATGCAGAATGCACCCTTCGATTATGCTCTTCCTGGCTTCTTTCAATTTGGGACTAGCAGCCAGCGTGAGATGGGCCCTTTGATTCAACCTTCTTGTTTCTCCTTTCGATTGGGCCTGGAAGTCAATATGGACACCCGTCATTTCTCCCTTCTTGCTCCTTCGTTTGGACTGTAAGGCAATATGGGCCTACAAAGCAGCATGAGAGTGCATCATCCGTTTATGCCCTCTTTGTCTTTCGCTTGGGACTGTGAAACAGTAAGTGGGTGAAGCCTGAGGCTTCGTTTCACACAAAACTTCTTCTTTTGTTTGGGGTCTATACAGGTTAGTTCTACCATACATTTGGACAAGAAAAACAAACAAAAAGGGCATAAACGAAAAGTAAACAAATGTCATGCACATGCTTGAAACGAAAGGGTTAAGGTCAGGGGACTTACCTTGCTTCTGAAGTTGGTGCTTCTAGACCTTGAGTGATTGGACTGGGTGCTCCTGAATTCGAAGGAAAGAAATAAGTTTGGTGTTTCTTTGACTTGATTCGAAGGTCAAGAAGAGTGGGGTTGTGTTTGTTGTTTCTGGATTCGAAGGAAAAGAAACAGGTGTAGTGTTTCTTTTTGCAGGATTCAAAAGAAAGAACAAAGTATGGGGTTGCTCCTGGATTCGAAAGGGAAAAGAAACAGGTATTGTGTTTCTAGTGTTGGATTCGAAAGGAATAAAAACAAGGGAGTGGTCTTTTGATTCTGGGTTTGAGAATGTGTTAAGTGTTTGACGATTTTTCACACAATCAAAGTTTCTCCAGCTATCAAAAGCCCTTTGGATGTATTGTCCAGCCCCTTATTTATAGATGAAGTTGGCTGAGGTTTAGGAGGGAAAACAAAAGAATTTTAACAAATTGAGTATGTTGTATTTTAGCTTTTGAGATGTAGTATTTGTATGCCAATTTGGTGCAGGTATGGGAGCAGCAAAGCAGGACTGTTGTGCAGCAGTTTTGGAGCGTTGTGGCAAGTGTAGCAGGCTTGGGACTTGGCAGCGTATTGGACTTTAGTCAGCAAGCCTTCAACTAGACTCATCAATAAACCAAACATTAATTGTGTTCTTCGAGTGGACCTTTTTCATATTCCTTTGAATGCAACAAATTCATGTTCTTTGGATGGGCCACCAAATATGTCCTTCGAAGGGGACATCTAGGAATGTCTTGCAGGTCCTTCGAATGGGCCACCAAATATGTCCTTCGAATGGGACATCCAGGTATGTCTTGAAGGTCCTTCAAATGGGCCACCAAATATGTCCTTTGAATGGGACATCTGGGTATGTCTTGCAGATCCTTTGAATGGGCCACCAAAGTATGTCCTTCGAATGGAACAACAATTGTGTGTTGAAGATTTTTAAGGGTGGAATCGAAGAAAACTATTTCAAAGGGAGATATTGTCCATTCGAAACTAGTATGAAAATAGCAAATGCATGAGGGAAGTTCCTGCCTTGTGATTTGAAACAAGTAGTAAAGAAACCTTTGCTTCCTGAATCGAAACAAATACTGTAAGGGGCCATTACTTTGTGAATCAAAGCAAACATGTAAGGGGTCATTGCTTCACTCGAAGCTTGCATGCAAGAGGCCACTTTCTTTGTGGGTGCTAGCATGAAGGGAAGCCATTTCCTTGTGCAGGTATGCATGCAGGAGGCCATTGCCTTGTGCACCATGTAGGAGGCCAATGTTGAAGGTGGATTAGAAGCTCACATGAAGGTGAATTCGAAGCAAGCATGGAGGGAGTTATTTGTCCAATCAAAGCTTTTCCAATCAAAACAGGCATGCAGGCGTCAAATGTCCAATCGACGTAGGCATGCAGACAACCATTTGTCCAATCGAAGCAAGGAAAATTGAAGCAAACTTGTTGTTCCTTAAAAAAATCATTTTTATCTGTTTTGCCCTTTTTTAACAGCTTCCTCTTTAACTTGATGCTGGAAAATCCAATTGTACTTCTGCAGCCTTGACCCCGTAGGAATTTTCTAAGAAAAATCTTAAGAAGTGAGAGGAAAATTTTGGGGTACAACAGCTTCCCCTATTCAATCTTCTTAAACCTAAAGAGTTAGATTGACGAGTCCGCCATTCATGACTTGAAGGTGGAAGATAATTGAACACTAGGCTGCCCAGAAATTTGCACTCGATGATGTGGTGGTTGATTATATAGGGAATGAGCTTAAAGATTCTATTTGGAGAGATGATGGAGAGTTTTCGGAGATGGGATTACAAATGCCATCCAAAGGTGATTGTTGATAGAAATTAGACCAAGCCTAAACTTGACTGTATCTTGAAGAATGCTTTTCAGAATGAAGTGTTGAAGGGGAAATGTTTCAAAACTCCTCTGAAGGAAATGCTCGCCAGAACTCGGTCTCTGGGGTAAATGCTTTTCAGGATTCCGTATCTGAAGGGGAAATGCTTTTCAGAATGAAGCGCTAAAGGAGATGCTTTTCAGAATGAAGTGCTGAAGGGGAAATGCATTTCAGAACTCCTCTGAAGGAAATGCTCGTCATGTAGATAGTTGCCCCGTCTTGTTTCAAGAATTGATCTACAATCAATTTGTTCATAGATAGTTATCCTGTCTTGTTTCATGTATTAATCTGGAACTTGTTTTTTGTTGGTCATAGAGATAGTTACCCTGTCTTATTTCAGGAATTAATCTCTAACCTATTTGAGAAATAAAGATAGTTTCCTCGGCTTGTTTCGGGAGTTAATCTTTAATTTGCTCATGTAGATAGTTGTCCTGTCTTGTTTTAGGTATTAATCTACAATCAGTCACTCACAGATAGTTGTCCTGTCTTGTTTCAGGTATTAATCTGGAACTTGTTTTTGTTGGTAAATATGAAGCTGGACTATGACAGATAGTGAAGGAATCTTGGACAATTACTACCTCAACAGAAAATGAAGGAATCTTGGACTATTACTACCTCAACAGATAATGAAGGAATCTTGGATGATTACTACCTCAACATATAATGAAGGAATATTGGACGATTACTACCTCAACGGAAAATGAAGGAATCTGGGACGATTACTACTCCAAAAGGTAATAAAGGAATCTGGGACGATTACTACTCCAAAAGGTAATGAAGGAATTTGGGACGATTACTACTCTAAAAGGTAATGAGGGAATCTTTGACGATTACTACTCTAAAAGGTAATGAAGGAATATTGGATGATTACTACCTCAACAGATAATGAAGGAATCTGGGACGATTACTACTCCAAAAGGTAATAAAGGAATCTTTGACGACTACTACTCCAAAAGGTAATGAAGGAATCTTGGATGATTCCTACCTCAACAAATAATGAAGGGATCTGGGACAATTACTACTCCAAAAGGTAATGAAGGAATCTTTGACGACTGCTACTCCAAAAGGTAATGAAGGATTCTTGGATGATTTATACCTCAACAGATAATGAAGGAATCTGGGACGATTGCTACTCCAAAAGGTAATGAAGGAATCTGGGACGATTACTACTCCAAAAAGTAATGAGGGAATCTTTGACAATTACTACTCCAAAAGGTAATGAAGGAATCGTGGATGATTACTACCTTAACAGATAATGAAGGAATCTGGGACGATTACTACTCCAAAAGGTAGTGAAGTAATCTTTGATGACTGCTACTCCAAAAGGTAACAAAGAAATCTTGGATGATTACTACCTCAACAGATAATGAAGGGATCTGGGATGATTACTACTCCAAAAGGTAATGAAGGAATCTTTGACGACTGCTAATCCAAAAGGTAATGAAGGAATCTTGGATGATTACTACCTCAATAGATAATGAAGGAATCTGGGAAGATTACTACTCCAAAAGGTAATGAAGGAATCTGGGACGATTACTACTCCAAAATGTAATGAGAGAATCTTTGACGATTACTACTCCAAAAGGTAATGAAGGAATCTTGGATGATTACTACCTCAACAGATAATAAAGGAATCTGGGACAATTACTACTCCAAAAGGTAATGAAGGAATCTTTGACGACTGCTACTCCAAAAGGTAATGAAGGAATCTTTGATGATTACTACCTCAACAGATAATGAAGGGATCTGGGACGATTACTACTCCAAAAAGTAATGAAGGAATCTTTGACGACTGCTACTCCAAAAGGTAATGAAGGAATCTTGGATGATTACTATCTCAACAGATAATGAAGGAATCTGGGACGATTACTACTCCAAAAAGGTAATGAAGGAATCTGGGATGATTACTACTCCAAAAGGTAATGAGGGAATCTTTGACGATTATTACTCCAAAAGGTAATGAAGGAATCTTGGATGATTACTACCTCAACAGATAATGAAGGAACCAAAAGGTAATGAAGGAATCTTTGATGACTGCTACTCCAAAAGGTAATTAAGGAATCTTGGATGAGTACTACCTCAACAGATAATGAAGTGATCTGGGACGATTACTACTCCAAAAGGTAGTGAAGGAATCTTTGACGACTACTACTCCAAAAGGTAATGAAGGAATTTTGGATGATTACTACCTCAACAAATAATAAAGGAATCTAGGACGATTACTACTCCGAAAGGTAATGAAGGAATCTTGGATGATTACTACCTCAACAGATAATGAATGAATCTAGGACGATTACTACTCTAAAAGGTATTGAAGGAATCTTAGATGATTACTACCTCAACAGATAATGAAGGAATCAGAGCTTGATTTTGTCTTGGAGAAGCTTACAGATAGTTAATGACACTTATTTGTTGATTGATCTTTTCCTGAAAAGGTAAAGAGTTAGTTGTATACAATGTCATGATGTATGCATTGCGTAATAATGTTATCGAAATAAATGAGATTTGTGCTATATGTATTTTGTATGCATATGCTATGCATGTTGTTTGAGTGTATTCCTGTCTTGGAAAATAAATCCTTGACAAATGCTGGGGAGCTTTTGAGAAGTTAAATCTCGGACTATCATTGGGGATGCAGAGTATGCACCTCTATGAACCTTGTTTTAGAATGTTTCTGCTGGGGATTCCTGTTGTTTTGAGGGGAACTCCGTTGAGGAATATTGGCTTTGGCTTGTGAAATCTTTGTGGAGAGTGTTGATTTATGCTCGGGAAAAGGAGTTCAAGAGTTTTAGTTGTCCGTTGCTCTATTGGGAAGTTATCTCTTTATTAAAGAGAAAGGAAATTAATAACTTGTTGGGGATAAAGAAGTTAAATGTTATCTGATTGTCTCCCAGGCCTTGCAACAACTCACTGGGGATTGTAGGAAAGTCTACTGGGGAAGAGGGGTTATGGTTCCTTTATTTGTAATAGCATGAGGGGAAAATTCAAGTTGGTGAATCTGTAGTTTGTTGGGGAAATAAACCCTGTTAGAAATCTACTGGAGAGGTGTTTTCTTTTGGCAGCACTCCTTGAGGATTCTTCTTGAGACCAACTCAGTTGGGAAGAAGGTTTTCCAGAGATTGAAACTCTGGTTGGGGATTGCCTGGATCCAACATTATGGGGATATCCATGAATTTGCCCTTGAGGGTTTTGGACCCTCATCCGTGAATATTATTCTGTGGGGATAACCTTATAGAGATGACTTCATGGGGCTTAACTGGGGATCACCCTATGAAAAGGACTCTGTGGGAATTTGTCACTGCCCCAAGTAGTAAGTGTTGTAGTACTGCCAGAAAATGTTTGCTTGATAGTACGTAACCCTTCGGTGGAATTCACATTCAATGCCCCAAGTGATTCAGATACATACCTGCCCCTAGTTATTTTCTTGGGAGATTTCTTGGAATCTTGACTTGACTGCCCCCAGACGAGTTGGACAGTGACATGTCATGACCTCTTGCTTATAGGAGATTTATCATGGGAAGTATCATCCTATTTGAAGTGATTTTATTCACTGAGAGAGTTTTTGTTCACTAGATATTCGTCGTATGAATTTCTCTGCTGTCAAACAATTAGCCATATGTAAACAACGATATTCAAATAATGCAAAGTTTATGCTTGTCTTGAAGTTTTGAGAGTGCAGTTTTAACAAATAAAGAGTTTTGTAAGAGTATGAATTCAACATAGGATTTGCAATAAGCCTTACAGGAGTCGGGATACCTTTGGTAACAGTATGCTTTCGAACTAACACATGCTTCAATTAGGACTTTTAAGAGGGTTGTAGCATGGCTTAGTTCACAGTTTAAGAAACAAAAGATAAGGCTCAAAGTGTATTTGTACCCGCCTGTTCTTTAGTCCTAAACTCAGTTAATTGTACATTTGAACTCCAATTGAGTCTGGAATGATGTTTTGGTGATGGTTCGGACACTTGGAAGTTTATTTGCGAAGGAAGTCATTTTTGCAACATTTTTCATGTTGTCGAGGATTTGTAGTGACCTATTTTTTGATTTACTATCCTTGATTTTTGCCTGACTGTTCTTGTTTTGAGATTACAACCAGCAGGATGCCCCAATTTTTCTTAAGTATTCTTCGTAGGTTTTGACTTAGTGGCCTTTTTTTTGAGAGATAATGGCTGCCTATTTGATAGGGAACCATCACCATCTTTTAATTTAGAAGGATGTTTTTGATGTCATCCGTTGTGTACGAAATGAAAATTTGCGACTGAACGTGCATTCGAAATAACTGAGAAACTACCCTGCCACAAGTTTTAATTAAATGTTTCAATTTGTGTGAAAAAGAAAACCCCTACTTCTTAGGCTCAAAGGGGTTGACTAGAGATTATCCTCCTTATAACTCCAGTGTTTAGGGATTGAAACAAACGCCTGTACATCGTCAGCAAGGTCTGTGCAAAAGCATATTGTATGAGATTATGGCATTGTTTTCATCATCCTCCCTCTAAATACTTGTAACTTTTTGAAAAAAGAGTTTAATAACATAAAGGGAGTAAAAAGTATAGTTTAAAAATGAATGGATTAATTCAAGACAAACATATGCAATGCATTAATGAAACAAAGTTTGACATTAATAAATAAGTGTTTGAATAACAAAAGAGATTACAATTGAAAATTTTAAAACGAAATAAATGGTCTCAATTTTGGCCATAATTTGGCATGTGAGTAGTGATCACATTGGGAGCCTTAAGAGGCTCAAATTCGATCTCCTTGTTGTCGATCAAATCTTGAATCTTGTTCTTCAAAGTCCAACAGTTGTTGGTGTCATGTCCAGGACTATCAGAATGGTAGGCACATCTTACATTTGGATTGTACTTAGGGGAGGAGGTATCGGGGTTTTGAGGAGGATCCCTTAGTGTGATCAGCTCCGCTTTCAGCAAATGTTGTAACGCTTAATACAATGGCATATTAATCTTAGTGTACTACCTTTATTTATACCTTACCCTACGCCTATTACCCTGTCATTGTTGAACAGGTGTAGGATTAGAGATCAGGATTACTCCCACGTGTTGGTCGTGGTTACTCTGGTTATGACCTCTTTGACTGTACATAGCATTGAACTCTTTCTCCCTATTGAAATGTTGTTTCCCTGCACTTGAAGATGCACCCCTTTGGATTTTACCGCTTTTGATCCCAGCTTCGACTCTTTCGCCAGTCAGTATTAGCTCGGTGAACCTGGATGAAGAGCTTCCGATCAGATGGTTGAAGAATGGTCATGTCAAAGTTCCCATAAAGATATCAATCAGCTCCCTGACAGTTAAGGGTGTCTACACTCTGCCTGCCAGGTCTTTCCATTTTTTAACGTATTCTTTGAATCCTTCGTTGGAACTCATGGTCATATTCTGCAACTGCACGCGAGTTAGTGCAAGATCAGCGTTGTATTGGTACTCCTTGTAGAAAGCAGCAGCTAGATCCTCCCAGGTATGGATGCGAGAACCTTCCAATTGATAGAACCAATCAAGTTGAGTCCCAGCTAGACTCTCTTGGAAGAAATGAACCCATAGCTTCTGATCAGTGGTATGTGGCTGAATCTTGCAGACATAAGACCTCATATGCATCTTAGGACAAGAGACCCCATCATACTTGGCAAAAACAAGAATCTTGAATTTTGGTGGGATGACCACTCCATAAACCAAACCCAAATCTTCAAAATCCAGACTATGTACCCTCTGAATTTGCATGGCATTGCAATGATCCTCCAGTTGTTTGTATTTGTCGTCCGCAGGAGGATACTGTTCTTCAGCATAGTCAGCCTCTTCTTCGTTAGACTCCAGAATATGGTCCCTTTCTTTTGTCTGATTGTCTCCCTCAGTTGACGGAGTTGTGAATTCTAGAGCTTTCTCTGCTGGTCCTCTGAACCTCCTTCCCAAGTTAAGGACACCCACTGATTTCTTTGTCTTTTTCTTCTTGTCTTTGAAAAGAAGAGTCTTCAGGTCCTCTTGCCCTTTAGCCAAATTCAAGAACATCTGTTGGAATTGAGCATTTTGTGCTTGAAAATCTTTCACTGTTTGTTTTATATCCATCTTACTGAAATAAACAGTAGGAAGATAAGGAAACCTGTGTGGGAGAAACCTGTCATGATATGATGCATGTTATATGGATGCATGTTTTCAAGGATCTCGCGGGATAAACACAAGAAGATGTTAGAAGTTAAACTTTGATCACAACTTTGATTGGATAACTTCGTATCGGTGGATGTCCTTCTATGAGAATCAAGCTCACCATGTCAAGTGGTTCATAGCCCTTGACTCAAGTTATCATGCTTTGGTCTTTGACGATGTTTGGTTAGAGGAGAATAAATCCTCTTTCCCCTTGATAGACGTCTGGTTTAAAATGACCCTACATCATAGGCCCTTGAGATCCTTTAAATGGTTACTAAAAATGCTATGTTAATGATGTCATGATGTTATGTACAAGTATGCAAAGCAAACAAGTTGTTATGTATAAATAATCATATACACACAAAGCAGATAAGTCCTTAGGTTTAGGTTTGCACGGAGTTCGTAGGTAAGTACCCTCTTGAAGTTTAGTTGGCTTAACCTGTCCTAGAAAGTGATCAGGTTCTAAGGAGTCTCATATCATCGACCTTTCTTTTAGGCATTGTTCTAGCTCAAGCAGCAAAGTATTGCGGCCAAAATATCCCAAAAGTCCAATCTCAATGAGTGTAGCATCAAGTATCAACCAATCTTCGGTCGGAACCAAAGCCGACCATCTCACTACTTTCTAGTGGCTTAGGATGAGTCAATTAAAGGTTATAAAGGTCAGTTAGCGCCTAATGACACTATAAGGAAGCTGAATGTTATCCTTGACTGACTCAAGAAACATTAGTACAAGCCAGAGTATCACGCTAACGTAGCTATCACTTTGTCCATGTCGGTCTATGTTGTACAACCTCCATGATTTATTGTTACTTACCTAAAAAGGTGCCCCAGAGCTGGGTGTAGAATCTTTTAACAATAACCCAAACAAGGACCTAAAAATGTAAAGCAAGCAAGTAAAACAATGAAAGCAAATAAAGGTGATCTAGCCCTAAGGTAACCCCACTTTTAACATACTACCCAACAGAGTCTCCAGTTCTGTAACACGGTGAGAGAACTAATTTGGTTGTTTTGCGTTTTATCGCAATTATTGTAGATAGCAAGATTCGTTATCGACTTTTCTTTTATCCAATAAGGAAAGGGTGAAAATAACAGGAAATACCTTTGAGATTATTTTCTTGAGTTCGGGGAGTAGGTTATGAAAAGGGAAGGTATTAGCACCCTTTTCATCCGTAGTTATCTACAGGCTCTTAGTTGCTTGCTAGATCACTTGCTTTGTTTGAAAATGTGCTTTGTGGTGTGAGTTTGAAAATATTTTGAAAAAACGTCTTTGTAATGATTCTCGTCTCTATAAGAATGCGTACAAAGTGTTGGTTTTTAAAATAGTTCAAAAAGGTGTTTGTGGAAGATGTTTTTGAAAGGTATTTTGAAAAGTACCTTTGTAATGATTCTGGTCTCTATAAGAATACGTACAAAGTGTTTTGTCTTTTAAAAAATGTTTCAATTGAAGGTGTTGGTGTAAAAATGTTTTTTAGTTGTGAGCAAGCAACAATGAGCATCCTATCTAATTAAAAGGTCTAATGTTCTTTTCCTCCTCCTTTAGACATTTCTATCTTACCATTGATTTGGTAAGAAACCCCATCGTTGGATGTGAAGGGATGGGCGTGGGTCATTTGTATAGTCATAAAAGGCAATCTATGAGACGTTTTAGTAATTTCGTTAAGGACTAGATCGTTTACCGAAGGAAACATCGAGGTACATCGAGGGACTACGATCTTTTATCGAGGGTCTTTGCTAAAACGCCCATATTCAAGGGACATGACTATTTTTCCAAGGCAACGAGTGGGATTACCCTAGAGATGCATGTGTGCAAAGTGTGCTTGATTGCATGCATTTAGTCTTTTATTAGGGTTATCTACTTGTTGGTTTTATCTTGCCATACATCCTAATTACTAACATTTGTATAAAGCAATAAAAATGCAAAATATAAATATCCTACACTATTACAACCATATTGAATAGCAAGAACATATAAAGACAAAACAAAACAAAAGAAGGGAACATAAGTTTTTCAATATAGGAAGAGTGCACCCTTCGATTTTGCTCTTCCTGGCTTCTTTTGATTTGGGCCTAGAACCCAGCGTGAGATGGACCCTTCGATTTAACCTTCTTGCTGCTGCTTTTGATTGGGCTTGGAAGTCAGTGTGGACACCCTTTGTTTCTCCTTTCTTGCTCCTTCGTTTGGACTATGAGGCAATATGGGCCTGTAAAGCAGCATGAGAGCGCATCCTCTGTTCACGCCCTCTTTGTCTTTCGCTTGGGACTGTGAAACAATAAGTGGGCGAAGCCTGAGGCTTTGTTTCACACAAAACTTATTCTTTCCTTTGGGGTCTATACAGGTTAGTTCTACCATACATTTGGACAAGAAAAACAAACGAAAAGGGCAGAAATGAAAAGTAAACAAATGTCATGCACATGCTTGAAACGAAAGGGTTAAGGTCAGGGGACTTACCTTTATTCTGAAGTTGGTGCTTCTGGACCTTGAGTGATTGGACTGGATGCTCCTGGATTCGAAGGAAAGAAACAAGTGTGGTGTTTCTTTGACTGGATTCGAAGATCAAGAAGTGTGGGGTTGTGTTTGTTGTTTCTGGATTCGAAGGAAAAGAAACAAGTGTAGTGTTTCTTTTTGTTGGATTCGAAAGAAAGAACAAAGTATGAGGTTGCTCCTAGATTCGAAAGGGGAAAGAAACATGTGTTGTGTTTATAATGTTGGATTTGAAAGGAACAGAAACAAGGGAGTGGTCTTTTGATTCTGGGTTTGAGAAAGTGTTAAGTGTTTGACGATTTTCACATAATCAAAGTTTCTCTAGCTATTAAAAGACCTCTGGATGTGTTGTCCAGCCCCTTATTTATAGATGAAGTTGTCTGAGGTTTAGGTGAGAAAACAACATAATTTGAACAAATTGAGTATGTTGTTTTTGTATCTTTCGAGATGCAGTGTTTATATTCCAATTTGGTGCAAGTATGGGAGCAGCATAGCAGGACTGCTGTGCAGCAGTTTTGGAGCGTTGTGGCTAATGTAGCAGGCTTGGACTTGGTAGCGCATTGGACTTTGGTCAGCAAGCCTTCGACTAGACTCATCAATAGACCAAACATTAATTGTGTTCTTCGAATGGACCTTTTGCATATTCCTTCGAATGCAACAAATTCATGTTCTTTGGATGGGCCACCAAATATGTCCTTCAAATGGGACATCAAGGAATGTCTTGCAGGTCCTTCGAATGGGTCACCAAATATGTCCTTCGAATGGGACATCCAAGTATGTCTTGCAGGTGCTTCGAATGGGCCACCAAGTATGTACTTCGAATGGGACATCCAGGTATGTCTTGCAGATCCTTCGAATGGGACATCCAGGTATGTCTTGCAGATCCTTCGAATGGGCCACCAAAGTATATCCTTCGAATGGAACAACAATTGTGTGTCATAGCGTAGAAATTGTGTGCTGAAGATTTTCAAGGGTGGAATCAAAGCAAACTATTTCAAAGGGAGATATTTTCCATTCGAAACTAATATGAAATTAGCCAATGCATGAGGGAAGTTTTTGCCTTGTGATTTAAAACAAGCAGGAAAGAAACCTTTGCTTCCTGAATCAAAACAAACACTGTAAGGGGCCATTTCTTTGTGAATTAAAGCAAACATGTAAGGGATCATTGCTGCAATCGAAGCTTGCATGCAAGAGGCCACTTGCTTTGTGGGTGCTAGCATGAAGGGAAGTCATTGCCTTGTGCAGGCGGGCATGCAGGAGGCCCTTGCCTTGTGCACCATGTAGGAGGCCAATGCTGAAGGTGGACTCGAAGCTGTCATGAAGGTGAATTCGAAGCAAGCATGGAAGGAGTTATTTGACTAATCAAAGCTTGTCTAATCTAAACAGGCATGCAAGCGTCAAATGTCCAATCAAAGCAGACATGCAGGCAGCCATTTGTCCAATTGAAGAAAGGGAAATCGAAGAAAACTTGTTGTTCCTTAAATAAAATCATTTTTATCTGTTTTTCCCTTTTTTAACAGTTTCCTCTTTAACTTGATGCTGGAAAATCCAATTGTACTTGTGCAACCTTGACCCAGTAGGAATTTTGTGAGAAAAATATTAAGTAGTGAGATGGAACATTTTGTGGTACAACAGGTGGTGACTCTTATTTTAAAATCAATTACAACACATTCAATCAACTCAAAATTGATATTCAGAAATGAGAATACGAAATAAAAGAATGGCATCCTTTGCAAGCAGATGGACCAGATTAACAAAATATTAGAGTTTTGCAAATTATAGAGTTTTGAAATTAATGTAGATAACTCATTTTAGTTTAGTGTATATATATATATATATATATATATATATATATATATATATATATATATATATATATATATATATATATATATATATATATATATATATATATATATATATATATATATATATATATATATATATATATATATATATATATATATATATATATAATTGTTTTGCATCTTTTCTCAAGATACTGCTTTTATATCTTATGTATCTATTAACAAAATCTACTTTAAGTATATATTATAGAATTCTATAAGATGTTGATTTGTTAATTTTGTTTCCTTGATATTTTACCCTCATGCATTGTGTCAACAACTAAATGGAGCAGAAGAGAGAAATTTTACAAATAAAGTCATTCTCAGATTAACCTATTACTTGATTATGGTTTATTGAGACATACATTTTATATTCAATATCAGAGGCATATACAAACTATATTACGCAAGGTATTATACCTATCTTAAGTAAGGTATTAGAGATAGTGAATTGGCCGTATGAAGAGTATTTTAGGGTAATTGGAGAAATGTTTGCTATGAAGCTGGTATTGGCCCTGTTGGATCATTGTTTGTTAACTTGATCAATATTTGCCAATTTCAAGTGATTTTTTAAGTGATGGTAAAGTAATCCCTAGGCCACAATATAGGTATGATGAAAGGCAACCAAGTAGGGGTAGACCTCGTCCATGACATGATAGGCGACAGAAAACTATGCAAGTTGAAAGAAGAGATCCTACTCATAGACATAACTGGAACCAAGGTCAGGAAGGATATATGCCTCCATTCAATTCTAATGAATAGCCAAAATTCGTCTTCAGGTTATGGAGAAAGCCATGAAAGTACACAACAATAACATGCATAAGGGGGAAAAATCAGTAAAAAAAACTTTCTTTTTCAAAAAATATTTTTTTTAACTCTGCAATGTTGGCGAGTATTGATTTACCCCCTCGTGATAAAAAAAATAAAAAACAAACTTTTTTTCAAAAAAAATTAAAATCCATGTGGAATTTATAAAATATTAAAAATTAAAATAAAATCCACGTGGACATGCCACTTCAGCGAAAATGAAGATTCCATGTCGTTTGGTCAACTGAGGGATCAAAGACACGAAATCTTAACATTACAAGGGGAAATCCAATAAAAAAACTTACACATGGATAAACCAAATATCGCTCACTTTGTAGGAGGTGTTGTATATTTAACCCTATAATTAATTAAATAGACGGTCCAGAATAACAAAATAAGAGATACAGATACCTAACTCATATCAAATAGGGTTTATAATGGAAAAAATTGGCTCCATCATGTTAAATATACATACAGAGAAGAAAATTTTACATTTTGCATTGATAACATTTTACATTCATTAATTAATTTGATTTAGGAATGGTTTGTTAGAGGTTGTTTGTTTATGAAATTGATATAACGGAAAGTAACTTGAACTTTGGTGATAACAATTGAGAAAAATTGTTGGGGTTAGGTTTCATCGACCTATCCTTATATATGATCGTGTTCAAGAATATCCAATTATAATCAAATATTAATATTATGTCCGATCACCTACGTCATAACTCATGTCTGAGTAAAAAAAAGAGAATGGATTGTATTACTTAATAGGTGATTTCTTAGCTTATTAACCAATACATTAACATTAAGCTTCAATATTTCATGGGGATACTAAACCTAAATCTAAAATACATTAACATTAAGCTTCAATAGTTCATGGGGATCTTAAACCCAAATGTATCTCTAAAGTTTAACATCTAGTAGATGAAAATCTTGGACCTAGAAATGACAAGTATCACTCGATATTTAATCAAAACTATGAAAACATATTTTAGGTAGTTAATCCAAAACAAGAATTAAATTAAAATAATTCATCAATATTAAATCATAAGAAGAACTGCATAGAACACCATGACTCCAATCAATCCATGAGCTTTTGGACGATTACATTTAATCCCCAAAAAAAGAAAAATTAGTTACATTTACTCATCGTAGATTTACAATTATTTTTCCAACAACTTGATCTTTATAAATTTCCTGAATATCAAATCTTATTTTACCATAACGTTTCATTGGCTACCTTAATTCTTATGGTTTTAAGTCTGTAACTAGTGATATACCTCATTGAAATCAATTCATAGTCTTTCAAGAAGCCCCCTCACAACTAGCCTTACCTTGTATTTGGCTATTTAACCATTTGGTGTGAGCTTAGGCTTATATACCTAGTTTACATATATGGCTCACTTGCTTGGATGCTTATTATTCTCGGTTGCCATGCATTCTTCCTTGAAAACATCTTGCCAATTTTCATCTTTCAAGGCTTTATTGAGGTCAGTTGAATCAAATTCACCTATCATAGCTTCTTCAAATAGATAATTATTTCCCCTATCTCACGCCCTTGTTGAACTTTTCACCTCTTGAGTTTATGCCACTTCATTTACTCAAACATCTTGTATAGTAGTGCAAATGTGATTTGAGCCTTCATAATTTTGCATTCAATTATCTCAAAATTGATATTCACAAATGAGAATTCTGAAATAAAAGAATGGCATCCTTTGCATGCAGATGGACCAGATTAACAAAATATTAGAGTTTTGCATATTATAGAGTTTTGCACTTAATGTAGACAACTCATTCTAGTTAAGCATATTATAGAATTAATGAAACAAATGGTCCAAAATAACAAAATAAGATATATATATATATATATATATATATATATATATATATATATATATATATATATATATATATATATATATATATATATATATATATATATATATATATATATATATATATATATATATATATATATATATATATATATATATATATATATATATATATATATATATATATATATATATATATATATATATATATATCATATCAAATAGGGATTGTAATGGAAAAAATTGGCTCCATCATGTTAAGTATGCATATAGAGAAGAAAATTTTACATTTTGCATTGATAACATTTTACATTCATTGATTAATTTTATTTTAGGAATGGTTTGTTAGAGGTTGTTTGGTTGTGAAATTCATATAACAGAAAGTAACTTGAACTTTGTTGTTAACAGTTGAGAAATGTTGTTGGGATTAGATTTCATCGACCTATCCTTATATATGATTGTGATCAAGAATATGCAATTATAATCTGGTAATAATATTATCGCCCATCCCTATATGTTATAACTCAGGTTTGAGTAAAAATCAAGAATAAATCATATACTTAATAGAATTTATTTTAGCTTATTAACGAATACATTAAGGGTGTGTTTGGTTTGAGGTAAGTGGAGTGGAGGGGAAGTGTTGTGAATTCAATGCCAATAACAAAGTATCGAATAAGGGAAGAATAAAGAACAAGGAAGAAGAAGAACACAAGAATTGGTTATAACTGCTATTCTTTACTTTCTCTTAGAAAACAAGATTACAAGTTTACAAGAATAACAAATAACCCTCTCACCCTAAATTAGGATTTGCTGTGATGCAATGATGAGAGACTAGTATGCTATTTATAATAAAACCTAACATACTAACTAATGGGCTTTTTCCACAAGGCCCATTATACAAGCTAACTTAATAATCAAGCTAACTTAACAAATTAGGGTTTAAACACTAAAACCTAATTTAACAAGCATTCTTCGACAAATACATGCTTCGACTACAGCATGTACTTCAATCATGCTAGAGTTCGATCCAAAATCCCACAAATCTCCACCTTGGACCTAACTCTACAGCATCAAGAGACACTAACTAGCTTTCTTCATGCAGCTTTATCAACTGCATACAGTGGAAAAACTTGCAACTTGGCAATGTTTTGGTGATCATATCAGCGACATTGTGATTTGTCGAGACCTTCAGCACTTGGACTTCTCCACGCTCGATTACCCCTCTGACGAAATGCAGCCTCACATCTATGTGCTTGGTTCGCTCATGATAGGCTGAGTTCTTCGACAGGTGTATTGCACTTTGACTATCACATTTAACAGTGATACCTTGCCCTTGAAGTTTCAGCTCCTTTGCAAAACCTTCAAGCCACAATGCTTCTTTCACAGCTTCAGTTAGGGCAATATATTCTGCTTCAGTAGTTGATAAGGCAACAACCTTCTGAAGAGTTGCTTTCCAACTAATTGCTGTACCAAACATAGTGAAAACATATCCAGAAATAGATTTTCTGGAATCCATACAGCCTGCATAATCAGAGTCAACATAGCCTTCGACTGCTGCTTTACTATCTTCACCCAAGGCTCCACCATAAATTAAGACTCTGTTCAGAGACCCATTTATGTACCTTAGAATCCACTTTAACGCTTGCCAGTGAGCCTTTCCAGGATTCGCCATGTACCTGCTTACAAGACTTACTGCATATGCTATGTCGGGTCTAGTACAGACCATAGCATACATCAAAGAACCAACTATATTAGCATATGGGATGCTATTCATATAGGTTCTTTCAACATCATTACTGGGACATTGATCAATACTCAGCTTGAATTGAGGGTTTGTTGGAGTCACAACAGGCTTTGAGTTCGACATACCAAACTTGTCAAGAATCTTTCGTAGGTATGCCTCTTGAGATAAGCATAATTTCGACTGCTTTCTATCTCTTCGAATGTCAATTCCAAGAATCCTAGATGCAGCTCCCAGATCCTTCATGTCGAACTCCTTATTGAGTTCAGCCTTCACCCTCATTACATCTTCGACATTGTTGCTTGCTATCAGAATATCATCAACATAAAGCAACAAAATAACAAATGAATTTTCAGGTCGAAATCTGGAGTAAACACAGTGGTCGAACTGACTTCTAATGAAACCTATGTGTTCCATGAACTTGTCGAATCTCTTATTCCACTGTCGAGGAGATTGTTTAAGTCCATATAAAGATTTCTTCAGTTTGCACACATAATCTTCTTTCCCCTTTTCGACATACCCTTCAGGTTGCCTCATCAGGATCGTTTCATCTAAGTCACCATACAAGAACGCAGTCTTCACATCCATTTGTTCCAGTTCAAGGGCGAACTGAGCCACCATGGCAAGCAACATTCGAATGGATCTGTGCTTCACAACAGGGGAAAATACATCATTGAAGTCGACACCTTCTTTCTGAGTGAAACCCCTTGCGACTAATCTTGCCTTGTACCTCTTCGACATTACTCCTTCAATTCCTTCCTTAACTTTGAAAATCCACTTACAGCTGACTAACCTTGCCCCAACAGGTTTCTCGATTAGTTCCCAAGTGTGATTATCATGAAGAGATTTCATCTCATCATGCATGGCCTTTAGCCATTCAGTCTTCATTCGACTCCTTATAGCTTCCTTATAATCTCTTGGTTCTTCGTCTAGAACTTCACTTGCAGAGATTAAGGCATAAGCTACAAGATCTGCATATCCAAGTCTCTGAGGTGGTTTTATGACTCTTCTTTGCCTATCTCTCGACAATAGGTAGTCATCAACAGTTTCCTCAACATCATCAGAATCTTCTGTTTCTTCTTCGACTTCATCTGGGATACGCATTTCAGCATCAACATGCTCCACCTCAACAGGAATCTCTACCTGTTCCAGCTCTTCGTCAACATCATCAGTTTTCTTGAAAACCATTTCAGTTTCATTGAAAACTACATCTCGACTGGTGATACACCTCCTGTGACCTGGCTCTAGGCACCATAGCCTATAAGCTTTCACTCCTTCAGGGTATCCCATAAACATGCATTTCAGAGCTCTAGGTTCGACCTTGTCTTGCCTAATGTGAGCATAGGCTACACAGCCAAATACTCTTAGTTTGTCGAGATCTGGTGGATGTCCCGACCAAACTTCTTCAGGTGTCTTCATATCTAACGCTGTCGAAGGACATCTGTTTATCAGATATGCTGCTGTCGAAACAGCCTCAGCCCAAAACACCTTCTTTAATCCCGCACTAGTCAACATGCATCTAACTCTCTCCAAAATAGTTCGATTAAACCTTTCAGCCAAACCATTTTGTTGTGGAGTACCTGCGGTAGTTCTGTGCCTTGCAATACCAGAGGCAACACAAAAACTGTCGAACGCCTCATTGCAAAACTCAAGGCCATTGTCGGTTCTCAACCTCTTTACCTTTCTGCCAGTTTGATTTTCGACAAGAGTCTTCCAACTTTTGAAATTCTCAAAAGTTTCATCCTTAGTCTTCTGGATGAATACCCATAACTTTCTGGAATAGTCATCTACTATGGATAGAAAATACTTTGCTCCTGAATGTGATGGACACCTTGCAGGCCCCCAAAGATCAGCATGGATGTAATCAAGGGATCCATGTGTTCTTTGTTTGCCTTTGTTGAACTTCATTCTACAGGACTTTCCAAGTACACAGGGTTCACAAAACTTCAGCTTTTCGACTTTATCTCCACCAAGCAGAT
Organism: Vicia faba; assembly: GCA_948472305.1. Lineage (NCBI taxonomy): Eukaryota > Viridiplantae > Streptophyta > Magnoliopsida > Fabales > Fabaceae > Vicia > Vicia faba. Next base: position 1,678,103,187 of record OX451737.1, on the reverse strand, counting down.
TTTGTTTCCCTAATTCGACCAGACCCCTTTCACTGACATGGCCCAATCTCATGTGCCAAATTTCTGTTTTCGACAAAGGTTTCGTGGATGCAACATTTGTCGAACCACTTACAACTTCAGCCTCAAGGGTATACAAGCCTTGTTTCTTCACGCCTCTCAAGACTTCCTTCGACCCTTTCATGACTCTTAGGATACTTTTCTCTCCTTGAAAAACATATCCTTTCTTGTCGAATTCACCAAGAGAAATCAAATTTCTCTTCAAATCAGGTACATACCTGACTTCAGTCAACAATCTTATTGACTCATCATGGAGCTTGAATCTCACAGATCCAACGCCTGCAATCTTGCAAGCTTTGTTGTTTCCCAGCAATACAGATCCACCATCTTGATCACATAATTCCTCGAACAAGTCTTTGTTTGGAGTCATGTGCCAAGTGCATCCAGAATCCATAATCCATTCCTTCGACGAGTTTTTGCTTGAAACCACAAGAACATCAGATGATTCGAAATCATCTTGGACAATAGCTGCGTTGCCATTATCCTTACCTCCATGATCTTTCAGGCGTTCAGGGCACACCTTTCTTGTGTGACCTACTTTCTTACAGTGATAGCATCTAATACCAGATGCATCACCACTATAAGACTTCGACTGATTTTTACCTTTCCTCTTGTCGAATTTTCCTTTAACAGCCAAACCTTCACCAACCGTCGAAGGTTTATGCTCCTTACGTTCGTTCAAGTCCTTAGAGTACAAAGCTGATTGAACTTCTTCAAAGGTCAGGGACTCTCTTCCATACAAGAGGGTTTCTTTGAAGTGAGCATGTGATCTGGGCAAAGCGCACAATAATAACAGCGCTTGATCTTCATCATCAATCTTTACATCAATATTTTCAAGATCAAGAATCAGCTTGTTGAACATATCCAACTGCTCAGCCAACACTTTGTCTTCAATCATCTTGAATGAATACAAAGCTTGCTTCAAGTAGAGTCGATTTACCAGAGATTTGGTCATATACAAACTTTCAAGTTTCACCCATAACCCTGATGCCGTCGTCTCCTTTGATACCTGTCGAAGAACCTTATCACCAAGGCTCAACAAAATTGCGCTGTGTGCTTTCTCGATCATGGCCGTCTTCTCTCTTTCTGTTAACGCAGCGTCCATCGCCGTCGCTCCCTTCAACGCTTCCAAACAACCCTGCTGAACCAGTAGGGCTTTCATCTTCAAGCGCCATAGACCGAAATCATTCACTCCGGTGAACTTTTCAATCTCATATTTTGTTGAAGGCATCTTCTCCACGCTCACCGCACCAATTTGTTGTGAATTCAATGCCAATAACAAAGTATCGAATAAGGGAAGAATAAAGAACAAGGAAGAAGAAGAACACAAGAATTGGTTATAACTGCTATTCTTTACTTTCTCTTAGAAAACAAGATTACAAGTTTACAAGAATAACAAATAACCCTCTCACCCTAAATTAGGATTTGCTGTGATGCAATGATGAGAGACTAGTATGCTATTTATAATAAAACCTAACATACTAACTAATGGGCTTTTTCCACAAGGCCCATTATACAAGCTAACTTAATAATCAAGCTAACTTAACAAATTAGGGTTTAAACACTAAAACCTAATTTAACAAGCATTCTTCGACAAATACATGCTTCGACTACAGCATGTACTTCGATCATGCTAGAGTTCGATCCAAAATCCCACAGGAGGAAATATTTCTAATGAAATGTGTTTGGTTTAATTTTTAAGAGGGGAGAGTAAGGGAGGGGAGGAAATCAAAATCCCTCAAAATCACACTTTTTGTGTCCCTTAAAATAGGAGGGATACAGAGGGGAGAGAAGGGAATGTTAGTTTTTAATCTTTAATAAGTTATTATATTTACTAAAATATCCTCAGTATAATTTTAATATTTCAAAATTATTACTTTCATTCGTGTTTCTGCTTCTCTTTTTTTTCTCATTTTTCTTTATTGCATCCTGTGATACGGTGGCAGAACCGACTGCTATACTCGTTTTGCATTTGTGTTCGCAGATGTTGCGGTAAGCAAGAGTCGCCGCCAACTTTTCTTTTATCCAAATTAAGGAAAGGGTGAAAAGAACAGAAAAATACCTTTTCCAGAGTTTTTTGAGTAATGAGGTAGATTATGGAAAGGGAAGGTGTTAACACCATTTCCATCCGTAGTTTTCTACGGGCTCTTAGATGCTTAGCTCATTTTTTAAATACCTTGTGCTTCGTGTCTTTTAAAATATTAGTTTGAAAATGCCTTAGTGCGGCGATTCGCTTTATGATAACTCTTGTATCAGTCCTCAAGAGTGTTGACAAAGCGAATGTTTTTTGAAAGTGTTTTTGAAATGTCTTTGTGTAAGTGTGAAAATTTGTTTTTTGAGCAAGCATCTATGAACTATCTACTTATACTCGAAAAAGTTCGTTCTTTTCCTCCTATCCTTTAGACAGTGCTATCCTACTATTAGTGAGTAGGTATCCTTATCGTTAGATGTATGAGGGACATTCGAAGGGACGTACAATCATAAAGGTAACATATGGAGACGCTTTAGCAATTTTGTTTAAGGAACGAGATCATTTATCGAAAGGCAACACTGTAGGGTCATCGAGGGACTACGATCTTTTGATTTACGGGTCTTGCTAAAGTGTCCCCATTTTCGAGGGACATGACTGTTTTACTTTCTGAAAGGCAACCAAAGTGGGCGTACCCTAGAGGTGTATATGTACAAATGTGTTGTATTAAGTTACTTTTGTCTTTTTGTTAGGTTTTCTAGTGTTTTAATTTTAATATTCTCCATACAATCCTATTAGTCATACATTTAGCAGTTAATATGAAAGCAATAGAAAATGCGGAAAATAAGTGTCCTACGCTATTACAACCAAATTGAAAAGCAAGAAAATGTAATAACAAAAACAAAATAAATAGGGGAAGTGAGTCTTTCGATCTAGGCAGTAGACTCCTTCTATACACCCTTCTTTTGCTTTATTTCAATTGAGCTTGGGAGTTGGCGTGAGCAACCTTTGATTGCATCCTTTCCTGCTTCTTTTGATTGAGCTTGGGAGTTGGTATGAGCAACCTTCGATTGCAACCTTTCTTGCTTCTTTCGATTGAGCTTGGGAGTCAGTGTGAGCAACCTTCGATTGCAACCTTCCCTGCTTCTTTCAATTAGACTATGGAGCAATATGGACCTGCAGAGCAGCATGAGTGTATATCCTTCGTTCACACCCTTTTTTTCTTTCATTTGAGTCTGTACAGGTTAGTTCCAACATATATTTGGACAAGAAAAGCAAACAAACAAAAAGGACAGAAACGGAGAATATAACTAAAAGGCTATTTACATGTTATACTGAAATGAAAAAATAAGTGAAAGGCTATTTACATGTTATGCTGAAACGAAAAACAAGTGAAAGTCTATTTACATGTTATGCTAAAATGAGAGATGCAAGGTCAAGAGGACTTACCTTGCTTGAAACTGGAACTTGTGTGTAGACTGAGTTGTTGGATGCTCTTAGATTCGAAAGGAGAGAGGCAAGTGTGGTGTGATCTTGTTGAATTTTGAGAATTTTTGGTATGCTTCTCTTAGGCTGTGTATGCGTGTAAGGCAATATATGTGTAGTTCCTGGGCCTCTGTCTCTAGTCTCCTGGCGATTGTCCCTTTTGTGTATGTGTCTGGCTTTGTATTTATAGGGATGTGAGGGTGCATGGAAATGGCAAGGGACAACCATTAACTAAGCTTTGAAGGCCATGAGACAAGAATCCAACACATTGAAAGTTGGTCATATTTGGATAATTCTTGCCATTTTGAAATCTTGAGTGAACTTGGACACATTTGAGTCTTTCAAATACCTTCTAGCCTTGCTCTTTGATTGTCCTTGAGTTTCCTCCTTCGTATGGCTCTGGTTTCGTTCTTATAGCTCCTTTGATTGAGTCCATCCTCATCAATTTGAATTGCTCAGATCTTTGATGACTCTGAATTCCAATTTCTCAGAGTTTTCCCTTGTCAGAGTTTCTTCAATTAATTCACCATCTGCATCAATTCGAATTGCTCAGAATTCTCTTTGTTAGAGCATTGTTCTTTTTTATGATTCTAAATTCCAATTCGAACCTGTTCAGAGTTTCCTTTATCAGGGTTTCTTTGAAAGCCCCTCAGATATTTACTTTTCGATTGAATTTGGATCTTGGTTCGAATTATACAAGGCCTCAACATCCTAGCTTCTTAGATCAGCCCCTAAGTTCGCTCTCTTCGATTTCTCTAACACTACTCAACTAGCCCAATCGAAATACTTCATTCTAGCCAGTCGAAGCTTCCTTTGGCAGGAATATGCTTGTGCAAGGGGCTTGGGCTTGGTAGCATGCAGGATTTTGGCCAGCAAGCATCTTGGACCAAGACTCATCATAAAGCAAACTTGTTTTCAATAATCATGTGTCCTTCGAATGGACCAATGAATGCTTCTTCAAAGGGACCACATGAACGCGCCTTCGAAGGGACTATCATGCGTGTCGAAGTGTGGAAAACTGTGTGTCTTTTGATTCATTGAATCGAAACTATTTCAAAGGGGACCATTGCCCAGTCGAAGTTGGCACAAAGGCAGCCAATGCCTTATGGAAGCTAGCACGAGGGAGGCCAAATCAAGCATAAAAGAGGACATTCCCTAGTGAATCAAATCAGGCACAAGGAGGTATTTGCCTTGTGGGTCTAAGGAGGTTTTCTGCCTAGTGGGTTAAAGGCAAATCTGAAGAAGTATTGGCCCTGTGTGCCTTGTGAACTGAACTTGATCGAAGGGGGCCCAATGCTTAATCGAAGTTGATGGACCAAAGCTTGGTCGAAGGGTTTTAAATGCCCAATCTAAGCTTGTGAGACACATATTTCTCGAAGGGTCCCAGACGCCCAATCGAAGCTCTTTGTCCAGATGCCAATCGAAGGACATCCTGTTCAGATGCCAATTGAAGACACCTTTGTTCATCTTCAAAAAAAATTATTTTTTTCCATTAAGTGTTTGTAACCATCTATGTAAGAGATAATCTTGGAGAACATGAGAGGGCAAATTTTGGGGTACAACAGCTGCCCCTGTTCAATCTTCTTAAACCTGAAGGTTTAGATTGACTTGTTTGTCTTTCGTGATCTGAAGGTGGAAGATGATTGGACACTAGAGTGCCCAGAAATTTGCACTCGATGATGTGATGGTTGAATATGTAGGTAATGGGCTTAAAGATGCCATTTGGAGAAGGTGACTGAGATTCGTCGGAGATGGGCTTAAATATGCCATCCAAAGTAAATGCTGGTTTCATAAGAGGTCCCTTTATAGGGAATTCATGTTCCTGCTGTCTGAGGAGGATTCCTCTAGGGAATGTTGATTTTTGTTGTTTTCCTGCTTGAGGTAAACTCTATGGGGAATAGAGTCTAGGAACTTCAGTTTTCCATGGCTCTACTGAGGAGTTATCTCTGGACTGGAGAGATGAAAGTTTGTTGTTTTCTGGTTGAACTCCAGGCTTCACAGTAACTTGCTGGGGAGGATGAAGTTAACTGTTGTCAAGAAATGTGTTAGAAATAGCCTGTGTAGGGATGTTTCAGGATGAGTCTGTGTCAGAATGCATCTGGAGATCATGAGAAGGAATCCTTGTAAGATTGCTTCGTCTGGTCATGTAGATAGTTTTTCTGTTTGGTTTCAACTATTAATCTACAAATCAGTTGTTCACAGATAGTTGTCATGTCTTGTTTTAGGTATTAATCTGGAACTTGTTTTTATCGGTCATTTGAGATAGTTGTCCTGGCTTGTTTCAGGTATTAATCTATGACATGAGAAAGAAATATAATTTTCCTGGCTTGTTACATGTATTAATCTTCAATCTACTCATGTAAATAGTTTTCCTGGCTAGTTACAGGTATTAATCTATAACCAGTCGTTCACAGATAGTTGTCCTGGCTTGTTATAGGTATTAACCTACAGTCGGTCATCCACAAATAGTTTTCCTGGCTTGTTACAGGTATTAATCTGGAACTTGGCAATGTTGGTCACATAGATAGTTTCCCCATCCGGTTTCGGGCATTAATCTGTGGCCTACTGTATTTGTTGGTAAACCCATCTTATTCTGGGAGTTCATACCACTTGGTCGTGTAGATAGTTTCCCCGTATGGTTTTGGGCATTAATCTTTGGCCTGTTGTATACGTTGATAATGTATGTCTGTCTGCAAGCTCAACTTGGAGAGGTACAGTCAATTTCATGTAATGTCATGATGTATGAATTTCATGATGCTCCTAAAATAAATGAGAATGTGAAATATGCAATAGTGTTGCACATGCTATGATGTTTGTAAAATGGTGTATGAATACAATGTATGAACGTGTTAGCTGTTCTATTGCAGTGTTACAAAATTAGGGAAAATAAATCCCTGATTGTAGCTGGAGATGAAGAATGTAGGTCTTCAGATTTTGTTTGAAGTTGAAATGCTGGGAGAAGGATTTCCATTTTTAGAGAAATACTTTGTTGGGGAAGGAAACTCCGTGAACCGCTCAGGGATTGTCAGAGTGAATCTTTGTCATGATTGTATCTAGAGATGTATTGAATAAGTGTCAGAATGACATTCGTCTCTAGATCGTACCTGAACCGTTTCTAGAAGATGATCTGAATAAGTATCAGGATGACATCCGTCTCTGGATTGTACATGAACCATTTCTAGAAGATGATCTGAATAAGTATCAGGATGACATTCGCCTCTAGATCGTACCTAAACTGTTTCTAGACTATGAGAATCTGGATTAAGTGTCAGGATGACATCCATCTCTGGATCATACCTGAACTGTTTCTAGAAGGGGGTCTGGAGTAAGTGTCAGGATGACATCCGTCTATAGATCGTACCTGGACCATTTCTAGAAGGTTTATTGAAGGGTTTTCTAAGTTGTCACTTCCATTGACTAAGTTGACTTGTAAAGGTAGAGCTTTTGTTTGGGATGTGTGATACGGCGGAAGAACTGACTTGAGGGTTTTGTGTTTTATCGCAAATGTTGCAGTTTTAGCAAGAGTCGCCACCGACTTTTCTTTTATCCAATAAGGAAAGGTGAAAAAGCACAGGAAAGACCTTTCGAGATGTTTTCTTGAGTTCGGGGGGTAGATTATGAAAAGGGAAGATATTAGCACCTTTTTCATCCATGGTTTTCCATGGGCTCTTAGTTACTTTGTTAGATCACTTGCTTTTTGTTTGAAAATTGTGTTTTTGTGTGGTTTTGAAAGAATTTTGAAAAGGTGCCATCGTTTAGGCGAACTTTGCAATGATTCCAGTTCGTAAGAATGTATGCAAAGTGTTGAGCTTTTGAAAATATTTCAAGTTTTGGAAAGATGTTTGGAAAGTGTATGTGATTGTTTTGAAAATAGCAAGGATATTTGTTTTGAAATTGAGCAAGTAACTAAAAGTAATCTACCTACTCAAAAGGTCTTAGATATGCTTTTCCTCCTCCTTTAGATGTTGCTACCTTACTATTGATTTGGCAAGAAGCCCCATCGTTGGATGTGAAGGGACGAGTGTTAGGTCATCGTATGATCATGATAGCAATGTTGTGGGATGTCTTAGCATTTTCCTTAGGGACTAAGATCATTTCGAAAGGCAACTTTGATAGCGTCATCGAGGGACTATGATCTTGTATTTCGATTGTTTTTGCTAAGACACCCCACGTGCATAACATGACCATTTTTTAGGTAACAAGTTGAGTTAACCTTAAGGGTGCATGTGTGAATAGTGTGTTTGATTTGCATGCATTTAATCTTTGATTAGGGCTATCTACTTATTGATTTTATCTCTTGCCATACACACATAATTACTATACAGTATAAGGAAAACAGTAAATTGCGGAAAATGAAATTCTATGTGTGATACGGTGGGAGAACTGACTTGAGGTTTTGCGTTTGTTTTCGCACTTGTTCGGTTTAGCAAGAGTCGCCACCGACTTTTTATTTTATCCTAAAGGAAAGGTTAAAAAGCACAGGAAAAAACCTTTTGAGATGTTTCGTGGGTTCGGGGGGTAGATTATGAAAAGGGAAGGTATTAGCACCCTTTTCATCCATGGTTATCCATGGGCTCTTAGTTACTTGGTTTAGATCACTTGCCTTTGATTTTCAATTGCTTGAAATGGTGGTGTATGTGTGTGTTTTTGAAAATGTTTTGAAAAAAGATGCCTTGTCTAGGCAACCGTTGTAACAATTCTTTACTCGAATGTTTTACAAAGGTGTGTGTCTTTTCGAAAAGATGTTTCAATGTTTTGAAAGTTTTGTTTTGAAAGTGTTTGTGGAGTGTGTTTTGAAAAAGATGCAAGTGTGTTTTGCAAGTTGATCAAGTAACTAAGAGTTGTCTACCCCTAAATTTACTCAAAGGTTTTTCCTATGTTTTAACCCTTTTAACAGTATTGTTCCACCATTGTATTTGGTGGACAATCTTGTGTTAGGATGTTAACGGGACAGGCGCGGGTCATTGTTGAGACCATGAATGCAATGGTGCCAAGTGTCTTTGGCAATTTTGCTTGAAGGGACTATGATCATTTTGTTTAGGCAACTTCGAAAGCGTCATCGAGGGACTATGATCATTTGTTTTGTTTTGTTTTGCCAAAGAAACTCAACATGCAAGCATGGCCCATTTTGGAAGGCAACGAGTGGGATTACCCTAGGGGTGCAAGTGTGATTGTGTATTGATTGTCATGTATTTGTTTTGTATTTAGGTTATCTAGCGGTTGATTTTATTTACATACAAACCCTAATTACTATACAGTATATAGAAAGCGATAAATTGCGGGAATTTAAAGTCTACGCTATTACAAATAAGTATTCGGGATGGGGGTACAAATATTTACAAATGGGGATGAGACTTATTAGGAGAGTAGTGTCCAAATAAATTTACAACCAAATCGAATCGCAATCTCAATGTCAATGTATCAATGTATAAGAATGAAAGCAATGTATCAAAAGTATTTGTGTAAGTGTATGTGATTTATTTACAAGTGCGAAATGTTAACTTAATGTATTATTAAGTAAGTATTTATTCTTATGCTTTTGTTGATTATGTACAAACAAAGGTTTAATAAAAGAAAATGCCTAAGAAATTCTATTTTATGTATTTTATTGTTTTTATGTTTTAAAAAAGATTTATTAAAAGGAATTTTAAGACAAAAGATCTATTAACCTAATTAAATTCTAATATTTATGTATTTTTCAAATATAATAAAATAAAAGAAAGTTTTGTATAATGTATTGTTTTATAAAACGAATAAAATATATTAGTTAAAAAAAGAAAAATAAAAGGGTAAGTAAAAAAGATATTAGTTAAAAAAAAAGGGAATTGAATGGGCTTTACGGACTTTGTTTTGGCCCAAGCAAGACAAACAAAAAAAAAGAAATAAAGGGAAAAAGGGGGGGGGGTGCGTCCAGATTCTAATGGGCTTAAGGCTATATGGATGGGGCAAGGCCCATGGTTGACACAACAATGTTTTTTAGGGTTTCATTTTTTTGTTTCATAACTTAGGGTTTTCAGGCTAGAGAGGCGCCGCTTCTTCGTCTTCGTTCCTCTTCATTTTTCTCAACACATGGCCACTGAACAAGATCTTCCGCCTAGGGCCACCGGGCGCCGCCGTCTACTCCTCTTCCCTCCATGGTTGAGCATAACAGCGACAAGCACAGGTAAGAAATTTCCCATTTTTTATGTCCTTTGTTTCAGTTCGTGCATGTTCTGATCATTGTTTATTATTATGTATTTTTTGTATGAGGTGTGAGAAGAAAAGAAAAAAAGAGTTATACCTTTGGCCTTTGGAGACGGAGGAGAGGCGGATTGGAGGCGCCCTAGGATGGCCGGAGGCGAGGAGTAGTGATGCGCTGGCTTGCTCTGTGGAACCTGGTATTCGTATCTTTGCTTTTTCTCGTTTAGTGATGATTGTCTAAAAAAATATGAAAACGCCTCTTTTCCTCTTTTGACTGCTTGCTCTGTATGAGGTTCTTTCTTCTGAGTATGCCGACCCTTTTCTTTTATTCCATGATGATTCGATTCTGAGATATATTGTTGGTTTGAAGGCTTGCCTATTTGCTTTTTTTCCTCTTCTTCTGTTTGCCTTTGAGATGCTTTATTTGATGATGTTCTTAGCTTGCTAACCCTGTGATGATTTTATTCTGAGGGTTTAGGATTTGGTTGGAATTGGTTTGTGTTACAGGCCTTTGTGTTATGTTACAGTTTGGTACAGGCTTGCATTTACTGGTTTTTAGGCAGGTTTGTATGGCTTGCTTCAAGGTTTTTTGAAAGTTTGTGGCTCTTTCTGGTGTAGGCTAACTGGTTCAAAACAGGTTACAGGCTTCTGTTTGTGGCTTTCTGTTTGAGATTACAGGTTTGGCTTTGGCTTTTACTTCAAGTAGGCTAGAGGCAACTCTGGTTTTGAAAAGGTTTAAGGCTTATGTTTGGAGCTTGTGGAGGCAGCCTGTTTGTGGTTCCCTAACAGTTTGTGGTATTTTTGCTTTGTATTATTCTGCCTCCCCCTGTACTGTGTTCAGATATGCTTGTTTATATCTTTTTCTCAAGCCTAAGCCTGTAAGCTTTTTTCTCTTCTCTCTTCTCTCTCTCCAACAGAAAAGCATATAATATTGCTTAAATCTGTACCTTCTGAAAAAGTACTGGCATTGAAAATGATGTTATTTTGAACATTGCTTGCATTAGTTGTTTTCCTCTGCATATTTCCTGCTTTTCTGTCTTGCTTTTGCTAGCTTGTAGGCAGTTTTGAAAGTTACAGCTTTGACATCTCTTTTGGACAGTTCTGCACTTTTGTGTACTTATTTGACATCCCTGTTTAGTTGACATTGGACTTGGTTGGCTTATTCATTTGCAATTTATGCAGTTTAGTTTGCCTTTCAGTTTGAAAACTTTGGTTGATAATTTGGGATTATGAACTATGCAGCTTGTTGACAATTTGAATTTGTGCAATTGTAGCTTTGTGCATTTCACATTTTATTTGCAAGCATATTTCTATCCCTCTTTGTGAACCAAGAGTAATCTTGTGATTTGCAGAGAGGGCAAACAAACTGATTACGGGCTGTTACTTTTAATGATGAGCCTTAAAATTTAACTGTCTGCTTTTTTTTTATCTGCATTTGACTTTTTCCCTTTTTTGTGTTTTTGCAGATAAAATTAATTGAGCAAAGGAGCATCAGTAGAAGATGAAGATTTAGAAAAATAGGATGCAATTTCATTTCATTTCAATTATTTGTAACATTATTATTGTAAACAAAGATGTAAATAAATTTACAGTTGTTCAAATAATAATTTGTAACAAAACAATTAAAGATGAATAAAAGTCCTTTTTTGATCAGTTAATTCTCTTTTATTTCTCTTCAATTGTTTATTTAATTATTTGAGTTTCTTAAATTAAAATAACTGGAAGTAAATCCAATTATTCTGACTTAGAAAAAATAAATAATTAATAAACACTGTGGTCTTGCCATTTAGCATGAATCAATAATAAACCCGGCGCTCCAATTAACCATAGCCATGCACAGTCATCACAAAAAATGCCCAAGTACCCTTTCCTTTTACTGATTAAATCAAACACAACAAGTTCTCAATTCAAATGCCTCAATCCATATCCCAGAGTAAATTGAAAAGCACTGTAGAATTAATTCTTTCTGAGAAATATGCGCACAAAACCCTGATTCTTGTTTTAATTTTCACAGAAGCGCCCGCCTGATCAAACCTGAGCCAACTCAACCAAACCCTAGCAATCTGCTTGAACTGCTTCAAAAGTTAATGGAAACCCTAGTTTGGATAGACTGATAAGAAAAAGTCTGTTTGACTGATTCTTACGCCATTCTGAAAAGTCAGGGCAAACCCGAAGCTGTGATTTCTTGTGGAAAAATAGGAGGGCAAATTTTGGGGTACAACACTATGCTATTACAATATTTAGGGGATGGGGGTACATATTTATGAATGGGGATTGCAAGGAATTTAAGTCCTAATTATCTATTACAACCATATTGAAATACATAATATAAGAAATAAATGAACTTGTTTAGAAAATGTTTTTGTCTTAAGGAAATAAATTAAAAGGAAAAATATTTTTATGTTTTTATGTTAAAAAATGATGAATAGGAAAATAAATGCAAGATAGAAACAGCGTGCTGCTGCAAGAAGAACAACTAAGATCATAAGTTCTGAAGCCAAGAGCGTTGTGACTCAACAGGAGACGTCAATGGATATCAGAAGTTCAGGATTCGTACACTCTGAGGTCCTGCAAAAAACGTCAGAGGGAAAGGGAACAGAGGTTCTGGATGGATACACTCTGGAGTCCTGCAAAAATGTTAGAGGGAAAACACAGAGGTTCTGGGTGGTGTCCAACCAGTGAACCAAAAGTCAGAAGTTCTGTATTACATTGAAATAGTGAGCAAACGTCAGCAGTTCAGTGTATTTGACATATAAGGAGTAATCATAAGTTCTGTGTTGTGTTAAGATTGTGAGTGAACATCAGAAGTTCAGTATTATGTTGAGCCAGTGGGTGAACTTCAGAAGTTCAGTGTGTGTTAACAGTGAGAAAAATCATGGAAGTTCTGTGTGTTAAAATAGTGAAGAGAACTCAGAAGTTCTGCGTGCTAAAACAGTGAGTGAACATCATAAGTTCAGTAATATTTCAACTCTTAATCAACACATCAACAATTTATTCAGTTCAGCATATCAGAATAATCATAGCACAACAAATCCAGAAGTTCCAATCCTAAGTCTGAGCCTAGCATTATTATAGAAGTTCTGATCCATAGTTTTTCTATTCATGCAATGATATGTACAACATTAATACTATGATATTTACATGTTAATGATGTTCAGAATGAAAAGCAAGTAAAGTCAGAAAGACTTACCTTGAGCGTGCTTGGAGCATTGAGTGGCTGCCTTTGGATGTTCTGAGTCAGCAAGAGAGACGGAAGAGTGTTTGTGTCCTTTTGTTCAAAGGGAAGAACAAAGGTTTGTTTTAATGTATGAGAAAATCTGGATTTTTATAAAGGTTTCACAATTTCCTTTTCTCTCTTTTGGCCAATCTCTCTCTTCAAAATCCAGCCCCTTAAACGTGTGATGGAGCCAAGTATTTATAGATGAATTTGCTGTGACTTTGGGGGAAAAAAACAAATAGGATTTGAACCAGTTTTGGAATCCTGTTCCTTTGCTTTTCATTACAGTTTTCGTATGCTAGTTTGGTGTAATCATGAGATGCAGGCGTAGGCTGAGCCAGCTGTTGGTCATAGGTCTGCAGCAAGTTGTATAAACAAGGTTTTTGTATTTGGTCATGTTCTGACCAAAGCGTTAATGTATAGCCTTCATGTGCTGAAGCGCTGCCTTGTCTTTGAAGCAAGAATGGTGGATGTCAGTTGGAATTAAGGAAAAGAAAAAAGCAAAGCATGGGCTTAGTAGAAAAGTTGCTATCCTAAGACAGTAGAGGTACGCGTGGTGAAGATCCTTTGGATAAAGACTCAGAAGGTGGTTGTGAGTATTAAATGAGCATTAACTGATGATGAGACTTATCACAACCAGGAATCCTGCAACGTGAAACTCTAGAACAAGGTGTAGTTCTGGATCAGAAGTTCATCTTCAGCGTGGCATCCCATCTTCTGATCCTCTTATCTTATGGCTCCAGCATGTTCTGAAGGAGCTTTCAGACTTTGTATTACGCCTTATTACCTTCTTTTCCTTATCCTAACAAACTCTGACTGAACTTGCGTAGATGCTGAAGAGCCATGTTCTGACTAAAGATTATGTGTTGAACCATGTTTACAACTTCTGACTGCACCTGCCTGGAGGTTGACTCAGAAGTTCTGAAGTGTCATTTTTTTCTTAAATACTTAGAAAAATTCTAAGTATTTAGAATTTTGACCTCTTGGATTTTTATGAAACAAAACTTCATATTTCAACGTGTCTTGATGGAATATGATTCTTGAAGCTTGATTTTGATCCAAAAGTCAAAATTTGACTTTTCAGTGTGCAAATGACCATTTTTCCCTTATGAGTGATTTTCTTGGAAAATTGCCGCTCAAGACTTGGAATTGGATGGAAGCAAACTTGAGGATCCAAGGTGATTCCTTGAGAAATGAGAGGGCAAATTTTGGGGTACAACAGCTTCCCCTGTTCAATCTTTTTACACCTGAAGAGTTAGATTGGTAATTCTTCCATTCGTGACGAAGGTGGAAGATGATTGAACACTAGAGTGCCCATAAAATTTGCACTCGAAGGTGTGTTAGTTGGTTATATGGGGAATAGGCTTAAAGATGCCATTTGGGGAGGTAATGGATAGTTGTTGGAGATGGGCTTAAAGATGCCATCCGAAGGTGATTGCTGGACTGTATCTATAAGCTGGAACTGGATGATTGCCAGCATGGCGTCCGTGTCTGGAGCGCATCTGTATTGTATTGGAAAATTAGGTTGTTTAATGATGAGTCAGTGTAAAACTTCATTCAAAATTTCCTGAGAAGGAACTTGTGTAGGGTTGCTTCATGATGAGTCAGTGTAAAACTGCATCTTGGAAAGAGAAGGAACCGGTGTAGGGTTTCCCGATGATGAGTCCGTGTAAAACTTCATCTTGGAATAGAAGGAACCGGTGTAGGTTTGCTTCATGATGAGTCCGTGTAAAACTTCATCTGAAATTTCTTGAGAAGGAACCTGTGTAGGGTTGCTTCATGATGGGTCCGTGTAAAACTTCATCTTGGTAAGGGGTAACCTGTGTAGGGTTTCTTCATGATGAGTCCGTGTAAAACTTCATCTTGGAAAGGGAGGGAACCAATGTAGGGTTGCCTCAATGATGAGTCAGTTTAAAAATTTATCTTGGAAAGGGAGGGAACTGGTGTAGGGTTGCCTCAATGATGAGTCCGTGTAAAACTTCATCTTGGAAAGGGAGGGAACCGGTGTAGGGTTTCCTCAATGATGAGTCAGTGTAAAACTTCACCTTGGAAAGAAGGAACCTGTGTAGGGTTGCTTCGATGATGAGTCCGTGTAAAACTGCATCTTGGAAAGAGAAGGAACCGGTGTAGGGTTGCTTCAATGATGAGTCAGTGTAAAACTTCACCTTGGAAAGAAGGAACCTGTGTAGGGTTACTTCGATGATGAGTCCGTGTAAAAATGCATCTTGAATTGAGAAGGAACTGGTGTAGGGTTCCCTGATGACGAGTCCGTGTAAAACTGCATCTTGGAAAGAGAAGGAACCAGTGTAGGGTTGCTTCAATGATGAGTCAGTGTAAAACTTCATCTTGAATTGAGAAGGAACCGGTGTAGGGTTGCCTGATGACGAGTCCGTGTAAAACTGCATCTTGGAAAGAGAAAGAACCGGTGTAGGGTTGCTTCATCTGGTCAAGTAGATAGTTGTCTTGGCTTGTTACAAGTATTAATATGGACTTGAAAAGGTTGATGGTAGCCATTTATTGATTGATCTTCCCTGAAAAAGGTAGAACGTTAGCTGTATGCAATGTCATGATGTATGAAGTGCATGATGTCATGATGTTCTCAAAAATAAATGAGATTGTGTTGTATGGACTTATCATGTATGTAAATAGGATGTATGAAATGTGAAATGTTTAATGAATGTATTTTTGTCTGGGAAAATAGATCCTTGACAAATGTCGGGGAGTTTGTTAAATCCTGGACTACTATTGAAGAGTGTGTGTGTCTTCAAACTTTGCTTAGAATGCTTCTATCGTGGATTCCTGTTTTATTGTTTGAGGATAACCTTCGCTGGGGAGTATTGAAAACTGTTGTACCCCAAAATTTGCCCTCCCATATTCATCAAGATTTGTCAAGTCAAGGTCACAAAATTCCCCAAGGGTTGTGCAGCTCAACTGTCTCCTATACAGTCAAAACTAGGGTTTGTGTTCTAATCAAGAAATTGAAGGTTTCAGGGGCCCAATCAAGTCTCATATGCCTACAAAGATGGTCAAGTATCCTCACATCAAGTTTCAAGGCATTCAGCTCAAAATTGCACAGTCAAAACCCTAGATTGCACTACAGTCAACTGTAGGGGCAAAATGGTCATTTGACAGTCAAAAGTTCAAATTTTTGGTCAACATATCATTTTGAAGCCACAAACATCATTTGATCAATGCTTGATCATGATTCTCAAAATTTGGCTCAGAAATCATCAAAGATGCAAAAGTTACTATATTTGGACAGCTGAAAAAGTCAACTGAAATTGACCAGGGCATAACTTTCACATGGATTATCAGAAAAATTCCATCCAAAGCTCATTTTGAAGAGAAAGACATTTCCTACAACTCATCTTCATACTTCAAGTCCAAGAAATGCTCTCACAAAAAGTTATCAATTTCAACATTATAGGTCATTTTCAAAAGTCAACAAAAAGGGACTTTAAGTCAAAGACCATAACTTGAGATTGGTAAATCAAAATGACATGGGACCAAAGGCATTGGTTAAAGGACTCAAAGACCTTTCCAAAATGTCCAAGAACATGTGAAAAGCTTAAAAATGGAGCAAGTTATGCCTTGTGGAAGTTGGGAAATTTTTGGAAATTTTTGAAAGTCAACTTTACTTCAAATGATCCAAAAATGCAAATGGGCCCATTGTTCTTCCAAGTTTCTTCATGCCAAGCCTATGCACGACCATTAAGCCCAAGGGGAAGTATTTTCTCAATTTTTAATTATTTATTTGAATTTATATTAATATTAATTCATTTAAATTATTTAAATATGTAGAAAATATAAATTTGACCTAAAAAAATCTTTTTGTGCACATTCTACTCTCAATATTTCGTGCTTGTTTGATTATGGAAAGTTTTGGTGTGATTTGAACTAATTGACACAAGATTGCACATGAAAAAAGATATGAAAAGATTTTACAAAATCAAATATGTGAAATCATCAATGCCATGGATTTTGTTCAGTTTTCTTGACCTAATCACCTCACTACATAACCCTGATGATAAACCTAATGAGATGACACTCTAAGCTGCGCATAGAAGGCTATTACAAACTTGAAATTTTCCATAAAAAAGTCAATTCTGAAAAGCATTCTAGGGGACGATTCAAGCCCTAACCTTGATCTCAATAGCTTCATTGGGGTGTTCTGAACGCGTGCCAATCCAAAACAACCACAAAAACTCCCAGAATTGGTAGACTATGTTCAAACTGTATCACGAAATTTTTGAAATCATAGATCATAATTAACGCATCTTCTTGCATTTTTATTTGTGGATTATTGTTCAGTGTAATGTTTCTAAACTAACCATCGTGTTTAATTGTATTTTCGCTGACCATACACGATAATGCCATGGATGGAAGTTAGGGTTGCAGGTTTCTTGAATTAGGGCTTTTGCATAGAGAAAAAATTAGGATCCATGAATACCATGGTTGCATACAGTAGGTCTGGACGAAGAAGACCATATACTCGCGATGAATTTATGATTCACATAGCGCTAATCGCTATTTTTCCATAGCCTACTTTCTGCAACGCTTCAAAAACCGTTGCCTATGTATTTTGTTTTGCAGGGATGGGGAAGAAGACGATACCGTGTCAAATGCTGGTTGGTTCATTTAAACCAGCGCGCGCTTTTTTTTGTTTTTAGTGGCCACTAACCAAGTTCTCTTTATATTATTTATTCGTTATTTATATATTAAATATGTTAACATGGCGTAGTGGTCAGGGAAGGCGTTGGCAAGGCATGAGACCTGGGTTCAAGTCCCAGGTCTGAACAATTCCCTATTATTTTTCTGTATTAATTCATATGCAGGCACTCATTTGTGGATCATCCTACGCTCGCAATCTCAAGCGTCCACGCGTCCTACAAAAGCAAATCAAAGGCATAGATTCAAGGAACACCATAAGTGCTGGTCAACATGCCATACAAAATCCAGAAAAGTCAACGAGCTTCAAAGCTTAATGGGCCAAAATTCCAGGCCTGAACCTCCTAAATTGGGGCTACCCCCCCTGGTTTGCCCTCCTTTTATTTTTCTTATATTTTATTTAAATTATTATTTTGTTTTCTTGATTGTTTAATACAATTAATTTATTTTTACAAAAAAAACATAAAAACATTAAAATTCAGAAAAGACAAAAAATTAATAAATATTTATATTATAATTATTTTCATAAAAAATGCTTGTAATTATTTAGTTTTAATTAGGTTACAAATTTAATTCTTTTTAATAACAAAAATCCAAAAATATAGAATTAGGTTAATTGATAATTTTTATGCCCTTTTAAATTTTCTTTTTTTTATCACAACATTATTTATTTATTTATTTTATTTTTATAATTAAATGTACATAAATAAAAATTAGGGTTTAAATTAGGTCAAAATTCAATATTTTCATAATAAACTTAAAAAACATTAGAATTAGGGTTTGATGCCTCCTTTTTAATTTTAATTAATTATTCTTTCTTTTAAATCTTGATAACCAAAAATACCAAAAAAACATTTAATTCTAACTAATTAATTCTCATTAACTTTAACTTCTTATGAAAGGGTCCAACGCCCATTGTTTTTAATTATTTTATTTTGCGCATTTATTTTATGTCATTTATTATAATTTTGTATCTCTCCCAAAGCACTGTAATTTAAATTTCTCGCACTTTTATTTATTCGCTTTATTTATTTTCCGCTAAATCGGGTCCGGTTTAATTTTGGCGATGTGGACCCGCGCCTTTGTAATAGCCTTAGATTTATTTTTCGCAAACTTTATAACTGTTAAATATGCATGCAAGAATGAATGGCCCTGATTAAAATCAAGCGTCGATCACAAATAAACATGACAAGACAAATAACTGAAACATGACACACGATTCGCACACACCACCTCTAGGGTACGTCTCACTGTTGCCTTTCGAAAGGTGATCGTCGAGTAGAGGATGTCTTAGTAAGTCCTCATGATCCGGGAACCTGGCATGAGGGTAGCTTCTAAGGTATCTTCCTATTGCTCTGGTGATCACCATGTCCCTACAAACTCGAATTGACCCGAACACCTCCAATGGTGGTGCTACCTACCTCTCAATGGTGGGATGGCACTACTTTAAGGACATTTACACAGACGAATTCCTTAGGGTAGGTAGGTTCTCGTAGATACTTGCTCTCTTTAAAAACAAAACAAATCAAAATCTTTTCACACCGACACTTTTCAAAAGCTTTCAAAGCAAACTTTTCAAACACTCTGACGTACGAGTCGATCTGAAATTTTTCAAAGAAACTTTTTTAAACTCACATTGAAAAGCAAGCAAACATTTTTTGAAAACACATTGAGCAAGTATCTAAGAGCCCATGGATAACCATGGATAGAAAGGGTGCTAACACCTTCCCTTTCTATAACCTACCTCCCGAACCGAGAGCAATCTCTTTAAGGAATTTTTCTGTGCTTTTGTCCTTTCCATTTGGAGAAAATAAAAGACGGTGGCGACTCTTGCTTCCGCGACATTTTCGCGAACCAGCGTTAAACAGTCAGTTCCAGATCCACCGATCACAGAACTGGCGACTCTGCTGGGGAATAACTTTATAAAGTGAGGTGTACCTTAGGGCTAGGTCATAACTATGTTTTCAATTGTATTGCTTTGCTTGCTTTAAATTATGGGTTGCTTGGGAGTTCTATAGATCTTAACCCGGATCTGGGGGATACCTTTCTTAGAAAGTAGCAACAAGGCTGTGAGGGAACTGTGCGGGGTATACCGACATGGTTGAAGCAGTCTGCTACGTTGATGTGGCACTTTGGTGTGTACCGGTAACCCTTGAGTTCAGTCAAGGAGAGTACGGGGCCTCCGCGTGGTGTCGTGAAGCATCAACTGACCTTAGGAACCTTAATTGAACTATCTTGGCCTCTTTAGGGTAGTGAGATAACTGACTTTGGTGCAGTCCGAGGTTGGTTGATACTCGATACTACGCTCAATTGAGGGTTGCTTTCCTGGAATATTTCGGTCGCCAGTTCAGTGGCTAAATCGAAACGATGAACAATGAAAGCAATCCCGTGATATTGGGAACCTTAGAACCCGGTTACTTTGATTAGGACAGGTTGAACCCACCAACTTCAAGAGGGTACTACCCAGACCCCATGCTGGCCTTAAACCTTAAGGGCTTGTCTTGTGTGCCTTGTGTGCCCTACATGTTTGTCTTTGTAAATATCTGTGGTGTGTTTAATCATAGCATCATGACATCATCCAGCATCATATGCATTGACTAACCATTTCAGGGGTTCGAATTTTCATCTTTGTTCTTGTTTTATAGGACATGGAAACTGTTCGTAGAAAGACCATTCAAGTCAGTCTTGTAAGGATCCCTCCTCAGCTTAAGGAGCTTATATCCAGGATTCCCGAGAACTCTTCATTCAGTGAAAGGCATGGAAGCCTCATCAGCTTGGTCAACACCAACATTGAGGAAGATATGATAAAGGTCTTGTTCCAATTCTTTGACCCTCTGCATCACTGCTTTACCTTCTTGGACTATCAGTTGGTACCTACATTGGAGGAGTTCTCCCGGCTCCTGAAGATCCCTATCCTTGATCAGCTACCCTTCAGCGGTACAGAAAAGGAACCTAAGCTTGAAGAGATTGCTAAAGCCTTGCACCTACAGTCATCTGACCTCAAGGGACATTGGGAAGTTAGAAGTGGTATCAAAGGGTTCTTAGCCAGGTTTCTGTTTGAGAATGCCCATGAATGTTGGAACTCCCTTGACTTGCAAGCTTTTGAAGAGGTTGTGGCCCTCCTTGTTTATGGTTTGGTGTTGTTCCCTAACCCAGATCAGCTCATTGATATCAGTGCCGTTCAGATCTTTATGTCCAGGAATCCTATACCTACGTTGCTGGGGGACATCCTTCACTCATGTTACATCTCGAACCATGAGAAAAAGAGGTGTCCTTATGTGTTGCACTCCTCTCCTGGGAATGTGGTTTATTTCGCACCTTCCATAATCAGTCCTGAAGAATGAGCGGGGTTTGAGATGGTCACAACGGTTGATGACTCTTACACATGCAGATATACATTGGTGTCCTAGATCCAGAGGAGATGTCACTATCATTGATCGTTGTGGGGAGTACCCTAATGTTCCTTTACTTGGAATCAGAGGAGGTATTACTTATAGCCCATGCCTGGCTTGGAGACAGTTTGGTTATGCTCGGAGGGACGGTCCTCATGACATGTTAATTCCTGACATAGTTTTTGACTTCGACAGTGATACTCAAGGACTTCGTCAGAGATTTATCAGAGCCTGGAGGATGCCCAGTAGGATAGACAGCAAGACTCTGGGACACCGGAACTCCATCCCTTTGGAGCCTTATCTCAAGTGGGTACGCGCCCGCTCCCAGAAGTTAGTGATGCCTTATCCTCACATGCTTCCAGTAATCAAAGAACCTGTCTTGGAAGGGGAAGTGTCTCATGTTATTCAGCACCCTGATATGCCCACATCCTGGGAAGAGATGCAGAAGAGCTGGATCCAACTTAAGGAGGAAAGGAATTCTCTTGAGACTAGTCTGCATGCCAGTGAAAAGAAGGTCCTGGAACTCACTCGCCTGTTGCATGAGGAGAGGAATCTCAACACCTACATAGCTCCGAAAAGGATGCGCAGTGTATTTTGGGATTGACTTGATTTTTGTACTTTTGCCCATGAGGCCTTGATGTATTAAACAATGATTTCTTTAATGATAACGTGTGTTCCTTTTTGTCTACAACAAATTTGAACTTTTGAACCCTTGAATGCATTACATACGCATTTCATACATCATGTGCATAGCAGGTTTTTCCCCTTTTCAGGTTGCTTACAGTTCTTCGCTGTTTATTTCAGCATCATGAATCCCGGATCTGAATCAACCGAGACATCAATCAAGGCTCTCCAGGCGCAGAATGCGCAGTTCCAAGAACTAATCATGGGTCTGGCTAAAGGCCAAGAAGAATTGAAGGCTATGCTCCTGAAGAAGGAGAAGAAGAAGAAAAGAAGAACTGTTCTGTTCAACTCGGGCCGAAGGTTGGGTAATACTCTGCAGCATGAAGAGGCTGGTTCTTCTGTTGGCAGGAGTCCTTCTCAGGCAGAAGTAAAGGTTCCTAGTCCGGTCGTCTCCGACAACGAGACAGATTTTGATGAGGAGCAGTACCCTCCTGCAGACGACAGATACAAGCAACTGGAGGACAGGTTGAAGGCTATGGAGGTGCAACAGGCACCTGGGCTGGACTTCGGAGATCTGGGTTTGTCGACTGGTGTGATTATTCCGCACAAATTCAAAGCACCATCCTTCTCAAAGTATGACGGGGCGTCTTGCCCCAAGCTGCACTTAAGGTCCTATGTTCGGAAAATTCAGCCGTACTCTGCGGACAAGAATCTATGGATCCACTTCTTCCAGGAGAGTCTTTCAGGGACTCATCTCGAATGGTTCTATCAGCTGGATGGGACCAAAGTTCGTAACTGGGAGGAGCTGGCTACTGCTTTCTACAAGCAGTATCAGTATAATGCCGACCTTTCCCCACACGTACCCAACTCCAGGGTATGTCGTTGGGTGTAAGCGAAGGTTTTAAGGAGTACGCTCAGAAGTGGAGAGACCTGGCTGGCAGGGTGCAGCCACCATTGACTGATCGGGAGTTGGTCGACATGTTCTTGGGGACCCTATCTGGGCCATTCTTTAACCATCTCATTGGGAATTCCTCTGCTGGTTTCACTGATTTAATCTTGACGGGAGAGAGGATTGAAGCTGGGTTAAAATCTGGAAAAATTCCGAAGGGTGCATCATCCAGTGCTGAGAAGAAACCCTTCAAGAAGGAGTCTAGTGCCGTGTATGGTTCTAGGAGATCAGAAAGAAATGAACACCGCCAATCTGTCAGTGCGGTAATGATTGCTAAGCCTGCTGCCGCTCCCCGGCCAAACAATACTCAGAAGGTGGAAAGACCCCGGAGAGAATTCACCCGCTTAAACATGACTTTGTCGCAGATTCTGCCACAGTTGCTCGCAACCAATTTGGTGACTGTCAGGGAGGCTCCAAAGTTCCCAAATACTGCATCCCCCAAGTACAACCCGAATGCTCGTTGTACTTACCACTCAGAAAGCCCGGGGCACTCTACTGATGACTGTTGGGCGTTGAAGAATAAGGTGCAAGACCTTATCGATGCTAAGGAGATACAATTCGAGGCGCCTACAAAGCCGAATGTAGTTACTGCTCCTATGCCTCAGCACGGGGTAAATGCTGTTGATGAAGACGTTTATGCTGTTTCCGTGGATGATCTAGCCACTCCTCTAAAGATCGTTAAGAAGAACCTACTGCAGGCCGGTTTATTTCCGGGTTGTAGTGAGGGTTGCCTGTTCTGTGTTGTGTCCCCATCCGGTTGTCCCTTGCTAAAGTTAGGCATCCAAAGCTTAATGGATAGCAAGGAGATTCTATTCAAGAAGTTTGCTGTTCGTTTGGTTCCAATGGAAGAAGTTTCTGTGGTGACTATCTTCAACAATCCGATCCCGGCTCTCCAGAAGAGGCCTGTCCAAATTCTGACCGTTGCACCTGTTACTATCACTGTTCCTGGGCCCCTGCCCTATGTATCTAATAAAGCTGTCCCTTGGCACTATGGGGCAGATGTATATATAAACGGGATTAAACAAGAGCTCAACGCTGGCGCCAGCATCTGTGACATTACTGGCCCAGCCAAAGTTACCCGCAGTGGCAGGCTCTTCTCGCCTGACATTGCGCCACCTGCTGCCCGAAGACCACTCCTGATAATTCCTGCAAGTACACCTACTCCCGTTGCTGATCAAGTTGTTGTTCCTGCTGCTGATCCAATTGTTTCTCCTGCTGCCGAGTCATCCAATGCTCGGAGCAAGGGAATTGAAACTGAGCCTGCCCAGATGGAGGCACCCATACCTATAGCTGCTGAGGCCTCCCCACAAGAGATGGAGGAGATTTTGAAAATTATAAAGAAGAGCGATTTTAATGTTGTGGAACAATTGGGGCATACACCCTCCAAGATCTCCATGCTCTCTTTACTGCTGTGCTCTGAGGCCCATGCAAAGGCCCTCATCTCATTCCTCAAGACGGCCCATGTGCCATATGAAACCTCTGCAGTCCAATTCACTGATTGCGTGGCAAGCCTAACGGCAGACAATGGCTTGGGTTTCTCAGATGCAGATTTGACCGCAAAGGGGAGAGATCATAATGATGCTCTGCATGTCTCAATTGAATGCAGGGGCACCACCTTGGCACATGTGTTGGTTGATACTGGGTCATCTTTGAATGTGCTACCCAAGAAGGCTCTGGATCGTCTAGATTGTGAAGGCCTGGATTTGAAACCCAGCAACATCATCGTCAGGGCCTTTGACGGTTCAAAGAGGATGGTCCATGGGGAGGTTGACATTCCGATTCGTGTAGGCTCTCAGGTGTTCGACTCCACTTTTTATGTGATGGACATCCGTCCATCTTACTCTTGTCTGCTGGGTCGACCCTGGATACACAAAGCTGGGGCAGTGACCTCTACCTTGCATCAAAAGCTGAAGTACCCCGTCAGAGGGAAGATTGTCACCGTGCAAGGAGAGGAAGAATATATGGTGAGCCACCTGAACTCATTCGGATACATTGAGATGGATGGGGAGTTCATTGAGACCCCCTTTCAGCACTTCGAGGAGGTGTTTCCAATTGCAGCAGAAACAACAGAAGCAAGTGGTCCTTTGAAGATGGCTTCCCTGAAGGATGCCAGGGCTGTGGTGCAGAAGGGTGAATGTGCCGACTGGGGCAGACTTCCAGACTTCACTCAGAAGACTGATAAACTTGGGCTGGGTTTCACCTCAGAAGGTCAGAGGGCTATGAGGAAAGCGAAGATCGGAAGGCCTCCGGTATTTATTAAAAGCTCAGAAGTGAATGCTATTGGGGATGCAGAGGAAGTAGACGAAGCAGAATTCAACAGCTGGATTTATCCGACGGCCGAAGACGGATTGAACAATTGGAGTGCAAAGGACCATACCCCTGTTACCTTTGTGACGCAGTAATGAATTCCTACGTTTTGTTATTTTGTAATAAACAATGATAAACTCTATGGCCCGGTGTCTTACCCGAGGCACCGTGGTTCTATTTGTGAGGGCATACAAACTGTCATTTTATACATCATGAATGAAAATCTTGGACGTACTTTTCGCATTGCAAATATTGTGTTCCTCTTCTATCTTTCCTTTCCTTTACATAATTTTCAAAACAACTGTATTTACACACACACTCACTCATACAGGTTCCAATCCACTCTGGATCTTACTGATAACAGCTCTGCTAATGCCAATTATAACTTCGAAAATCCGATCAACTTAGCCGAAGACGAAGGCGAAGATGATTGCGAAGTGCCTGGCGAGCTTGCAAGACTATTGCTTCAGGAAGAGAGGGCAATTCAACCCCATGAAGAGCCAGTGGAAACAATAAATCTGGGTACTGAGGCAGATAGGAGAGAGGTAAAGATTGGTGCCAACCTAGAGCTCAGCGTGAAGCAACGGTTAACCAAGATGTTACATGACTATATGGAGATCTTTGCCTGGTCCTACGAAGACATGCCAGGGTTGGATACAGATATTGTCGTCCATCATTTGCCGACTAGGGAAGACTGCCCTCCAGTTAAACAAAAGGTTCGTCGGATGCGTCCAGAGATGTCCGAGAAGATTAAAGCCGAAGTCATGAAACAGTTTGATGCCGGTTTCCTTGCAGTGACTTCTTACCCTCAGTGGGTTGCCAACGTGGTGCCGGTACCTAAAAAGGACGGTAAGGTCAGAATGTGTGTTGATTATAGGGATCTGAACAGGGCCAGCCCCAAGGATGACTTCCCCTTACCTCACATTGATGTCCTTGTGGATAATACAGCTCAACACAAAGTATTCTCTTTCATGGATGGCTTTTCAGGTTACAATCAGATCAAGATGGCACCTGAAGACATGGAAAAGACTACATTTGTTACTCAATGGGGCACCTTCTGTTACAAGGTCATGCCGTTCGGATTAAAGAACGCTGGGGCAACCTACCAACGTGCCATGGTTGCCTTATTTCACGACATGATCCATCATGAGATCGAAGTATATGTGGACGACATGATCGCAAGGTCCCAGACTGAGGAAGAGCACCTAGATCATCTGCAGAAATTGTTTGACCGGTTGAAACTGTACAAGCTGAGATTGAACCCGAACAAGTGCACCTTCGGGGTAAGATCTGGGAAGTTGCTAGGCTTCGTGGTCAGTGACAAGGGAATTCAAGTGGACCCTGCTAAGGTCAAAGCTATTCAAGAGATGCCAGTTCCCAAGACAGAGAAGGAAGTCAGAGGCTTTTTAGGACGCGTGAATTACATCGCTCGATTCATATCTCATCTGACTGCTACCTGTGAGCCAATCTTCAAGCTGCTGAAGAAAGATCAGGTAGTACGTTGGAACGATGAATGTCAGGCCGCCTTCGACAAAATCAAAGAGTATCTCCAAGAACCACCTATCCTTATGCCACCGGTTGAAGGGAGACCTCTGATACTATACCTGACAGTGTTGGACAACTCAATGGGGTGTGTGCTGGGGCAGCATGACGAGTCTGGCCGAAAAGAGCATGCCATTTATTACCTTAGCAAAAAGTTTACCGACTGTGAGACCCGATACTCACTGCTTGAGAAAACTTGCTGCGCTTTGGTATGGGCGGCTCGCCGGCTGAGACAGTATATGCTGACTCACACTACCTTGTTGATCTCAAAAATGGATCCAATAAAATACATATTCGAAAAGCCTGCTCTGTCTGGGAGAATTGCAAGATGGCAAATGATCTTGACGGAATACGACATTCAGTACACGACCCAGAAAGCCATCAAGGGGAGTGTATTGGCAGACCACTTAGCTCATCAAGCTGTAGATGACTACCAATCAATGAACTTCGAGTTTCCGGATGAAAGCATCATGATTGTAACTGATTGTGAAGTACCTGGACCGTATGAAGGACCTGAACCAGGATCCCGATGGTCTATGCACTTTGACGGAGCTTCCAACGCTTTGGGAAATGGTATCGGCGCCATCATCATATCTCCACAAGGTACTCATACTCCACTCACTGCCCGGCTGTGTTTCAACTGTACCAACAACATGGCGGAGTATGAGGCGTGTATCATGGGTCTTCAAGCTGCGATCGACCTAAGGATCAAATTTCTAAGTGTTTTCGGAGATTCCGCTCTTGTGATCAATCAGATCAAAGGAGAGTGGGATACGAAACATCCAAACTTGATTCCTTACAGAGAATGTGTGTTGACCCTGATCCCCCACTTTACAGAGATAACCTTTGAGCATTTTCCAAGAGAATAGAATCAGTTAGCGGACGCGTTAGCTACAATGTCTTCAATGTTCAAGGTTAAATGGGATAATGAAGCTCCCCGGATCATCATCTGGAAACTGGACGAACCGGCATATTGTTGTGATCTCGAAACTGAATTGGTAACTGAGAAGCCTTGGTACCACGAAGTGAAGAGATATCTGGAAGCTCAGGAATACCCCGAAGGTGCCTCTGTCAATGATAAGAAATTCCTGAGGAGATTCGCAGCCAAGTTCTTCCTAAGCAACGGCATCTTGTACAAGCGAAACCATGATTCAACCTTACTGTGTTGCGTGGATAAGACTGAAGCAGAAAGAATCATGGAAGAGCTACATGAAGGGACCTTTGGTACGCATTCCAGTGGACATACTATGGCTAAGAAAATCCTACGGGCAGGATATTACTGGTCCACAATGGAAGCTGACTGTTACCAACACTCCAGGACATGCCACAAATGCCAGATCTATGCAGACAAGGTGCATGTTCCTCCGGTTCCCCTGAATGTTTTGACTGCGCCGTGGCCGTTTGCAATGTGGGGCATAGACATGATTGGCGAGATCAGACCTACGGCATCCAACGGACATCGCTTTATCCTAGTGGCGATCGACTACTTCACGAAGTGGGTTGAGGCAGCATCCTACGCTACAGTGACCAAGAATGTTGTGGCACGGTTTATTCGGCACAATCTGATCTGTCGGTACGGCGTCCCTGAGCGAATTATTACAGACAACGGTACCAATCTGAACAATAAGATGATTGCTGAGCTTTGCGAACAGTTCAAGATACAGCACCACAATTCCTCTCCTTATAGACCGAAGATGAATGGGGCTGTAGAAGCAGCTAACAAAAACATCAAGAAGATCGTGCAAAAAATGACAGTAACTTACAAAGATTGGCACGAGATGTTACCGTTCGCTCTGCATGGGTACCGTACCTCAGCTAGGACGTCAACCGGGTCAACTCCTTTCTCTCTGGTTTATGGCATGGAGGCAGTCTTGCCGATTGAAATACAAATTCCCTCCCTCCGGATAATGAAGGATGCAAATCTGAACGAAGATGATTGGATCCAGACACGACTTGACCAACTCAACCTCATTGACGAGAAGAGACTTGCTGCTATCTGTCATGGTCAGACGTATCAGAAACGAATGATCAGGGCATTTAACAAGAAGGTCAGACCACAGGAATATCAAGTTGGGGATCTGGTTATCAAGCGAATCATCCTTCCTCAGAGTGATCCAAGGGGCAAATGGACCCCTACGTATGAAGGGCCATTTGTGGTTAAGCATGTGTTCTCAGGAGGAGCAATGATATTAACCAACATGGATGGTGACGACCTTCCTCACCCCGCCAATGCAGACATAGTTAAAAAATACTACGCATGAAAAAGACCCGCTAGGCTGACATGCCTAGGCAACAATTAGGGCTTCCCGTCGAACCAAAAGGGTTCGGGCAAAATGAAGGGATGAAAATGAAAAAAATCTGTACACCCGGCAAGTCGAAAACCTGAAAAGGCGGCTTGGGCAAAAATGGGTATCCCGGTGGACCGAAAACCCGAAAGGGCGGTCCAGGCAAAAATTAGGGATAAAAGCGTAATACTATGTCTCATTGATCACTTTGCATCCAGAATCCGGTATCTACATCAAGTTCAGACGGCATCGATCAATCAGCTTCACCTTCAACCAAGGTCATCAAGTGATGAGACGCTCAGAGTTATAGAGGCAATAGAAGAATTGAAACTCAGTGGATCATTCATATTTCACACAGCTGTTTTATTTTCTTTTGTACAAACTTGTATAAACTCTTTTGATCGGCGACGTACCTCTTACTAGGACGTCAGCCTCTTGTACACAAAACGCCTATTTTCAGGCCATTCAAAAATCAATACAAATATATTTTCAGTTAAACGTGCCAAGTGTTTTTCTTTTTCTGTTTTGTTCTGCGAAGAACGTCCAAGGTTCAATTTGTGATGTATGCATTGACAATAATTTGCTAACTCATAAATATTTGCATACGAAACAAAGGAATTAATTGCAGGTGACACTAGAAACAGGGGAAATAAAGAGTTGTCTAAACAATCCAATTGTTCTATCCTCCAAGGTACCAAGGTAGGTTCAGCTAGAGAACACGACCAGCACATATTAGTTCCCCAGAGAGTACAACAATACATTCCTCTCCAAGCAAATCATCAAATATCAAGGAAATTGAGTATCCTCCAGCCGATCTCAAACATTCCCCAACAGCAATATATATATGTTCTTAACAAGCATCCCCGGCAGTCTTGGCCTAAAGATTGTTCCCCGGCGGTATACCAACGTTCAAAAGAGTCACTTCCCAACATGGTTCAAAACTTCCCCAGAAGAGTCCAATCCGATTTCCCCAGGAAAGTTGGAATTCATATTTCCCTAAGCAGTAAGCTTATCCCCAGTAGATTCTGGAAGCTTATCCCTTCGCAGAGCACGAACGCGTCGCCCGGCTTTATTTAAAGAGTTATTTCCTCAATAGGATATAACTGGGTTATCCTCAGCCAAAAGCCACGGAAAGAGCGTCGTCGACGAAGCCTTCTTATCCCCAGCGAAGTCTATCTAC
The DNA here is from genome assembly GCA_948472305.1 of Vicia faba. Taxonomy (NCBI): domain Eukaryota; kingdom Viridiplantae; phylum Streptophyta; class Magnoliopsida; order Fabales; family Fabaceae; genus Vicia; species Vicia faba. The sequence continues at coordinate 1,678,073,332 of OX451737.1, read as the reverse complement.
ACTTCCAATAACAAAGGTATCCTCAGCAAGTTATCAACAATTCAGCAAAACTTCTCTATCCCCACAGAGTATTGCTTCCCAGCATGGTCGTTAGAGTATCTTTTCTCCCCGCAGAATCCTTCATTTGCCAAGTTTATCCCGCAACGGAGTCATCTTCTCCTACCGGTGTTCTTGCAGTTATCATCCCCAGCGGAAGCAAAATCTATTCTTCAAACGTCAGCCCAGGATACAACTTCCCGGCACCCGTTAAGGATTCACTTTTCTAGACGAAAACATACATAAAACTTCACATACATCATCATAGCATGCATAACGCATTGCATCATACAAGTCTCATTTATATCGAGAATATCATTGCTTAACCCATATCATGCATTGCATATGACTGACCTTTACCTTTCAGGAAAGATGCAGTTGAAATTCTCAATCACGTCTCAAGACTTTGACCGGTTCAGTTAAATCGACCCTAAGATTTTCCTGATGCTTATCCAGTCAAAGGCCTTCTCTGGTTCAGTCAGATCGACCCTAAGATCTCTCTGATGCTTATCCAGTTGAAGATATTCCAAGACCTAGACCGGTTGAGTTAAATCGACCCTAAGATTTTCCTGATGCTTATCCAGTCAAAGGCCTTCTCTGGTTCAGTCAGATCGACCCTAAGATCTCTCTGATGCTTATCCAGTTGAAGATGTTTCAAGACCTAGACCGGTTCAGTTAAATCGACCCTAAGATTTTCCTGATGCTTATCCAGTCAAAGGCATTCTCTTGGTTCAGTCAGATCGACCCTAAGATCTCCCTGATGCTTATCCAGTTGAAGATATTTCAAGACCTAGACCGGTTCAGTTAAATCGACCCTAAGGTTTTCCTGATGCTTATCCAGTCAAAGGCCTCTCTGGTTCAGTCAGATCGACCCTAAGATCTCCCTGATTCTTATTCCAGTAGAAGACACCCAAGATTTTTCTCAACAAGCGTTGTTGAAGTTAAAGACACCCAAGATTTTTCTCAACGAGCGTTGTTGAAGTTAAAGTCGCCCAAGGTTCTCTTACCATTCATGCTAAGGTAGTAACCATCCCTGGTTCATTCATCAGCGTTTGAAGCTCCAGACTCAGCTCCTGTAACCAGTCAGGACACATCTATACCAAGCATCTAAAATCAGCTCCTGCAACGTGTCAGGTACTCATTTTCTCTTTTGCAGGTATGCAGGTCCTCGCTAAGGAATCTCCTACGCGATCAACATCCAGATGGCATCTATAAGCCCATCGTCCTATCCAGCAATCTCCAAATGGCATCTATAAGCCCATTCCCCCATCACCGTCACTATGTGAGCGCAAATTTCTGGGCACTTTAGTGTCCAATCATCTTCTACCCTCGGATTACGAAAGGCACGTCAGCCAATCTGCATCCTCCGGTCTAAGAAGATTGAACAGGGGCAACTGTTGTACCCCAAAATTTGCCCTCCCATATTCATCAAGATTTGTCAAGTCAAGGTCACAAAATTCCCCAAGGGTTGTGTAACTCAACTGTCTCCTATACAGTCAAAACTAGGGTTTGTGTTCTAATCAAGAAATTGAAGGTTTCAGGGGCCCAATCAAGTCTCATATGCCTACAAAGATGGTCAAGTATCCTCACATCAAGTTTCAAGGCATTCAGCTCAAAATTGCACAGTCAAAACCCTAGATTGCACTACAGTCAACTGTAGGGGCAAAATGGTCATTTGACAGTCAAAAGTTCAAATTTTTGGTCAACATATCATTTTGAAGCCACAAACATCATTTGATCAATGCTTGATCATGATTCTCAAAATTTGGCTCAGAAATCATCAAAGATGCAAAAGTTACTATATTTGGACAGCTGAAAAAGTCAACTGAAATTGACCAGGGCATAACTTTCACATGGATTATCAGAAAAATTCCATCCAAAGCTCATTTTGAAGAGAAAGACATTTCCTACAACTCATCTTCATACTTCAAGTCCAAGAAATGCTCTCACAAAAAGTTATCAATTTCAACATTATAGGTCATTTTCAAAAGTCAACAAAAAGGGACTTTAAGTCAAAGACCATAACTTGAGATTGGTAAATCAAAATGACATGGGACCAAAGGCATTGGTTAAAGGACTCAAAGACCTTTCCAAAATGTCCAAGAACATGTGAAAAGCTTAAAAATGGAGCAAGTTATGCCTTGTGGAAGTTGGGAAATTTTTGGAAATTTTTGAAAGTCAACTTTACTTCAAATGATCCAAAAATGCAAATGGGCCCATTGTTCTTCCAAGTTTCTTCATGCCAAGCCTATGCACGACCATTAAGCCCAAGGGGAAGTATTTTCTCAATTTTTAATTATTTATTTGAATTTATATTAATATTAATTCATTTAAATTATTTAAATATGTAGAAAATATAAATTTGACCTAAAAAAATCTTTTTGTGCACATTATACTCTCAATATTTCGTGCTTGTTTGATTATGGAAAGTTTTGGTGTGATTTGAACTAATTGACACAAGATTGCACATGAAAAAAGATATGAAAAGATTTTACAAAATCAAATATGTGAAATCATCAATGCCATGGATTTTGTTCAGTTTTCTTGACCTAATCACCTCACTACATAACCCTGATGATAAACCTAATGAGATGACACTCTAAGCTGCGCATAGAAGGCTATTACAAACTTGAAATTTTCCATAAAAAAGTCAATTCTGAAAAGCATTCTAGGGGACGATTCAAGCCCTAACCTTGATCTCAATAGCTTCATTGGGGTGTTCTGAACGCGTGCCAATCCAAAACAACCACAAAAACTCCCAGAATTGGTAGACTATGTTCAAACTGTATCACGAAATTTTTGAAATCATAGATCATAATTAACGCATCTTCTTGCATTTTTATTTGTGGATTATTGTTCAGTGTAATGTTTCTAAACTAACCATCGTGTTTAATTGTATTTTCGCTGACCATACACGATAATGCCATGGATGGAAGTTAGGGTTGCAGGTTTCTTGAATTAGGGCTTTTGCATAGAGAAAAAATTAGGATCCATGAATACCATGGTTGCATACAGTAGGTCTGGACGAAGAAGACCATATACTCGCGATGAATTTATGATTCACATAGCGCTAATCGCTATTTTTCCATAGCCTACTTTCTGCAACGCTTCAAAAACCGTTGCCTATGTATTTTGTTTTGCAGGGATGGGGAAGAAGACGATACCGTGTCAAATGCTGGTTGGTTCATTTAAACCAGCGCGCGCTTTTTTTTGTTTTTAGTGGCCACTAACCAAGTTCTCTTTATATTATTTATTCGTTATTTATATATTAAATATGTTAACATGGCGTAGTGGTCAGGGAAGGCGTTGGCAAGGCATGAGACCTGGGTTCAAGTCCCAGGTCTGAACAATTCCCTATTATTTTTCTGTATTAATTCATATGCAGGCACTCATTTGTGGATCATCCTACGCTCGCAATCTCAAGCGTCCACGCGTCCTACAAAAGCAAATCAAAGGCATAGATTCAAGGAACACCATAAGTGCTGGTCAACATGCCATACAAAATCCAGAAAAGTCAACGAGCTTCAAAGCTTAATGGGCCAAAATTCCAGGCCTGAACCTCCTAAATTGGGGCTACCCCCCCTGGTTTGCCCTCCTTTTATTTTTCTTATATTTTATTTAAATTATTATTTTGTTTTCTTGATTGTTTAATACAATTAATTTATTTTTACAAAAAAAACATAAAAACATTAAAATTCAGAAAAGACAAAAAATTAATAAATATTTATATTATAATTATTTTCATAAAAAATGCTTGTAATTATTTAGTTTTAATTAGGTTACAAATTTAATTCTTTTTAATAACAAAAATCCAAAAATATAGAATTAGGTTAATTGATAATTTTTATGCCCTTTTAAATTTTCTTTTTTTTATCACAACATTATTTATTTATTTATTTTATTTTTATAATTAAATGTACATAAATAAAAATTAGGGTTTAAATTAGGTCAAAATTCAATATTTTCATAATAAACTTAAAAAACATTAGAATTAGGGTTTGATGCCTCCTTTTTAATTTTAATTAATTATTCTTTCTTTTAAATCTTGATAACCAAAAATACCAAAAAAACATTTAATTCTAACTAATTAATTCTCATTAACTTTAACTTCTTATGAAAGGGTCCAACGCCCATTGTTTTTAATTATTTTATTTTGCGCATTTATTTTATGTCATTTATTATAATTTTGTATCTCTCCCAAAGCACTGTAATTTAAATTTCTCGCACTTTTATTTATTCGCTTTATTTATTTTCCGCTAAATCGGGTCCGGTTTAATTTTGGCGATGTGGACCCGCGCCTTTGTAATAGCCTTAGATTTATTTTTCGCAAACTTTATAACTGTTAAATATGCATGCAAGAATGAATGGCCCTGATTAAAATCAAGCGTCGATCACAAATAAACATGACAAGACAAATAACTGAAACATGACACACGATTCGCACACACCACCTCTAGGGTACGTCTCACTGTTGCCTTTCGAAAGGTGATCGTCGAGTAGAGGATGTCTTAGTAAGTCCTCATGATCCGGGAACCTGGCATGAGGGTAGCTTCTAAGGTATCTTCCTATTGCTCTGGTGATCACCATGTCCCTACAAACTCGAATTGACCCGAACACCTCCAATGGTGGTGCTACCTACCTCTCAATGGTGGGATGGCACTACTTTAAGGACATTTACACAGACGAATTCCTTAGGGTAGGTAGGTTCTCGTAGATACTTGCTCTCTTTAAAAACAAAACAAATCAAAATCTTTTCACACCGACACTTTTCAAAAGCTTTCAAAGCAAACTTTTCAAACACTCTGACGTACGAGTCGATCTGAAATTTTTCAAAGAAACTTTTTTAAACTCACATTGAAAAGCAAGCAAACATTTTTTGAAAACACATTGAGCAAGTATCTAAGAGCCCATGGATAACCATGGATAGAAAGGGTGCTAACACCTTCCCTTTCTATAACCTACCTCCCGAACCGAGAGCAATCTCTTTAAGGAATTTTTCTGTGCTTTTGTCCTTTCCATTTGGAGAAAATAAAAGACGGTGGCGACTCTTGCTTCCGCGACATTTTCGCGAACCAGCGTTAAACAGTCAGTTCCAGATCCACCGATCACAAAAACTCTGTGGGGAGAATGTTTATTCCTGCTTGGGAAAAGAGTTCAGGAGTCTCGATTGTCCGTTGCTCTACTGGGGAGTCGAAGTTGAACTGATATCTGGTCGGGTCCAGTTTCACAGTAACTTGTTGGGGATTGTAGAGTAGTCTACTGGGGAAGAGGAGTTGTGGTCCTTTTATTTGTAGTAGTTGGAGAGGCAAACTCAAGCTGGGGAATCTATAGTTTGTTGGGGAAATAAACCCTGTTGTCGGTCTGTTAGAGAGGTGACGACTTTGTTGGGGAAGTCCTCGAGGATTCTTGAAGTTGTCCCAGCTGGGGAAAGGTTTTCAGAGATTAAACTCTTGCTGGGGAATTCTCTTATGAGAAGGATTTTTGGGGAGATTTGTCATTTCCCCAAGTAGCGAGTGTTTGTGGCACTTCCTGGAAATGTTTGACTATACGTAACCCTTTGTCGGGATTGACGTTCAATGCTCCAAGTGACAGAGATGGAGACTTGCCCCTGGTTACTCTGTAATTCTTGATAGATTTCTTGGAATCTTGACTGGACTGCCCCAGGTGTGCTGGATAGTAGACAGGTTATGCCCCCTTGTTGATAGGAGATTTTGCAATGGAAGTGTCATCCTTCTTGAATTGATTTTGTTCACTGAGAGAGCTTTCGTTCACTGGAAATTCATTGTGTGAATTTCTCCGCTGTCAAACAAATAGCCATATGCAAACAGTGATATTCAAGTAATGAAAAGTTTATGTTTGTCTTGAAATTTTGAAAATGCATTTTTTAGCAAGAAATTTTGTAAGAAAAATTCAACTCAGGATTTTGAGTAAAGCCTTACAGGAGTCAGGATACCTTTTGTAACAGTATGCTTTCGAACTAACCCATGCTTCAATTAGGACTTTTGAAAGGTTGTAACGTGGCTTGGTTCACGGTTTAAGAAACAAAGGATAAAGGCTCAAAATGTATTTGTACCCGCCCGTTCTTCGTGATGTTCTTCGGTCCTAAACTCACCTAATTGTACGTTTTGAGCTCCAATCGAGTCTGGAATAACGTTTTGGTGATGGTTCCGACAGGTTAAATTTGTTGGAAGGCAATCATCTTTTGCACCATTTTTCATGTTGTTGAGGATTTGTAGTGGCCTCTTTTTTGATTTTTTATCCCTGCTTTTTGCCTGACTGTCCTTGTTTTAAGATTACAGTCAGCAGGATGCCCCGGTTTTCTTTAGTCTCCTTTGTAGGTTTTGACTTAGTGGGCTTTTCTTTTTTGAGAGATAATGACTTGCCTATGTGATAGGGAACCATCACCGTCTTTTGATTCCAGAGGAATGTTTTTGATGTCATTCGTTGTATTACGAAATGAGAGTTTGCGGTTTGAACGCGCATTTGAATTAACTGAGAGACTACCCTGCCCCAGGTTTTGATTAAAAGTTTCAATTTGTGTTAAAACAGAAAACTTCTACTTCTTTGGCTCGAAGGGGTCACTATGCCAAACAAGGGATTAGACAACGCTTTTTTAGGCCTTTAACAGTGCTTAAAAGCGCTGCTAAAACCTCCGCTGCTAAAGGTATAGACAACGCTTATGTAATTTCAAAAGCGCTGCTATAGGTAACCCCTTTAGCAGCGCTGACACTTTAGACATCGCTTGGTAAAAGTGTTGTCTATTCCCCCCCATTAACAGCGCTTTTCCTTATTATTTTTTAATATTTTTTTTTAATCACTTTAGACAGCGATTTCATTAAAAGCGCTGTCTATTCCCCCCCCCTTTAGCAGCGCTTTTCCTTATTATTTTTTTAAATATAATTTTTTTTCATTTAAAAAAAAACATTGCCTATCAAATTTAATCTCACCATTTTTGCACCAGAATTTATAGCTTCATTATAACATTTTAAACAACAACAACATCAATATACCACAATGAAACAATATTATAACAACATCAATATTCATCTCTTCAATCCTTTTTGCACAATATACACAACAACAACATTAGTATATACAACAATGAAACAAAATCAACAATGAATTACAAAATAACTCTATCTTCTACATCGAGCTGCACCTATATAACCTAAAACAAAATCAAAAAATCAAAATTCATACAAGTTACCAAATAACAACAACAAAAACAATAATATTGTAACACAACTATAACGACATATATTATATTCTCAAAACTCAAAGTTATACCTTATAATAAAACTCTCAACTCCATAACAAATTGGCACCAATCCTCCATAAGTTCATCCAATTGATCTTTTGAGTATGAAGCACACTTGAATTCATCAAAGTACTACATAATAATATAACATAGTATGATTTAATTAAAATACTAAGTCATTTTATGAGAAATATTAAAATAATTCCTAAGTTAGAAATTCATACCGTGGATGGAATCTCTAATCGGTCCAAAAGAATAGTTTCTTTCATAAACCTCAACATAAAATAACCGCAATCTACACCATTGCGCTGCCGAGGATACTACACATGGAAAGAAAATACGGATATACATCAAGATATACACCTTAACTTATTTTATCAAGTATCATCGCTATATAATCAAAATTGTGAAAATCTATACCTCCACTTTGATCCAAGAAATATTGTTGACTCTACTCCTTGGTACTTGAATATTTCTTTGTGCTCGAAAACTTTGTAGAATGCTATAATAAAATAATAACGAATATTTAGAACTATCGCACATAAATAATTAAATATACACAGTAATATTTTGGAACAATCTCACTTACGTGTCAATCGTCTTCTTCATATCTGGGTATGTTATCCAATCATTGCCCAATGAATCCAGATAATATACAATTTCTCTCACAGGATTAATTGCAACCAATAACCAGTGTCCACTGGAATATTAAACAAAGGTTAGATGGAAATTTTCTGCACAACGTTAAAAAACGAAAAATTATAATATAGGAAATTTAGAATGAAAATCTTACTTGGGGCCAGTATTATATGGTAAAAAGAACAATTTTTCTGTATCTTTGCTGGCCATAAATAAACTGAGCACAAATGCTATTACTTCATCTAGTTTTGAGATGATTGACCCTGCGTGGACAACATTGAGATTTATGAAAGCGAATCTGGACTCTAATCCACGCGGGCGAATCAACTTATCATACAGAAACCTTAAATAAAAACATCATTAACATTAATTATTCATCGGTTCTGTGGTTCAGTTCAGTTTTGTGGATTTTTTGAACACCCCTAATTATGATTTATTTTTCTTCACATTATCAATACCATAACCACAATTTCACGAATCTCACTACACATTATTTGGCTGTTGGTAATTGCTATTTAGTTAGCAGGTGATAGACAAGTTTAAAAAAATAATATGCTTTTATAAACATATTAAAATTGCACAATAAATAATCACATGTTACAAAATTGAACTAGTTTTGTTTTTGACCATAGAGGTTTACTATAGTAATACAAAACTTGGAAGCAAAGAAATAAAAAGAGCAAGAGTTTCTCACCGTAGTGCCTGCAACCAGGAAAATTCCACTAGATAAGCTTCCTGTTAATGTAAAAAAAAACATGAATAAGTTAAATTCACACACAAAAGCACTTATTTACAAAAGCACTGACATTCTTGAGATTCTTGAGATTCTTGAAAGCACTTATTCACAAAGGGTGCGTTATCCCCCAAACAAAAGCACTTATTCACAAAAGCACTGTTTCCTTCCTAACCAGCTCTAGCTAGTATCATGACCACCCACATTTTTATTCAATAGAAAAGAACAACTTAATAATGTAAAAGTGCATAAATGGTGTTATCGGAACTGACATGTTGTTGTTATCGGAACACCGGAGAGAGTTGCTTCTGTACGGAGGAAGAACCACCAAAGTACGGTTGGACGATGAGGAGACGAGTTGGAGAAGAGTTGGAGGAAGAACCACGGTTGAACGGTGAATGGGAGGAGACGAGTTGGAGAAGAAGATGAACAAGAGCGATTTCTGGGTGTGGGGTTTCGTTTGTACGATTTGGGATTTTTGGAAATCTGATAACCAATTTAGGGATTAAGACACTATTTAATTACCTTAGACAGCGCTTTCAAGAAGCGCTGCTAAAGGTATTACCTTTAGCAGCGCTTTTAGAGTAATGCCTTTAGCAGCGCTTCTGGAAAGCGCTGTCTAAGGTATACCCTTTAGCAGCGCTTTAGGCTTTAGAAACGCTTCCTAGAATAACACCTTTAGCAGTGCTTTTAGTAAGCGCTGTCTAAAGTATAACCTTTAGCAGCGCTTATTCTAATTTTTTAATTTTTTTTACTGAAAACCTATAGCAGCGCTTAGGGAAAGAAAGCGCTGTCTATGGTAAGGCCTATAGCAGCGCTTATAACAAGCGCTGTCTATAGTATACCTTTAGCAGCGCTTCTCCTTTAATTTTTAATTATTAATTTTTCTGAAAACCTATAGCAGCACTTTAGGCATAAGCGCTGTCTAAAGTCAATTTTGGCATAGTGGGTTGACTAGGAATTATCTTCCTTATAACTCCAGTGTTTAGGATTTGAAATAAACGCTTGTACATCGTCAGCAAGGTCTGTCCAAAAGCATATTGTATGAGATTATGGCATTGTTTTCGTCATCCACCCTCTAAAGGCTTGTAACTTTTAGCAAGAGTTAAATGTCATAAAGTGAGTAAAAAGTACAGTTTAAATGTAATGAAAATGAGTGGATCAAATCAAGACAAACATATGCAATGCATTAATGAAACAAAGTTTGACATTAATAGATAATTGTTTGAACAAGCAAAAGAAATTACAACTGAAAATTCAAATGAACAGAAGCCTCTTTGTCTGAACTTGTCACTTTAGGTGGTGAGCCTTTGAAAGATGACATAAGAACTCAGTCTGACCATCTTGTGTGAACTCTAGTGCTCCCTCGTCGATCAGGTCTTGAATTTTATTTCTCAACGTCCAACAACTATTGGTGTCATGTCCCGGACTGTTGGAGTGGTACGCACATCTTGTATTTGGATTGTACCTTGGGGAGGCTATGTTGGGATTCTGAGGAGGGTCCCTTAATACAACCAGCTTGGCCTCCAACATGTGTTGCAGTGCTTGAGACAATGACATGTTGATTTCGGTGAAGCGTCTTTCAGATGTATTCCACCTACGCCGATTACCCTATTGTTGGCGAGTTTATTGTTGGGCTCGTGACGCGGAAACAAATTAGAAAGGTGCACTCTCGACTCCTTGTCTCATGGGAGGCTGAATGATAATTTGATCCCCAATCCTAGGTGTTTGCCCCATTTGGTTACATTCATCCCGACAAAGCTTGTTGATGAGGACCCTTAGCTCTTCTTGTCCTTGTGCCAGATTTTGGATAAGAGCCATCTGGCCCACCAGTTGTCCCATCATTTGGACCTTCATTATGGCTATCTCGATTTGTAGCCGTTCCAACTGGTCATCTTTGTTGCCCTCAGGATTCCCCATGGTCATGCCCTTAGTGAGGAGAGCTTTCACTTCTTCTTAACCCTTGGATAGGTTCAAGAACATTTCTCGGAGTTGAGCGTTTTGAGCCTGGATGTCTTTCACTGTTTGTTCCATCTTACTGAAATAAACAGTAGGAAGATAAGGAGACCTGTGTGGGAGAAACCTATCATGATATGATGCATGATATGTGGATGAAATGTTTTCAAGGATCTCGCGGAGTAAACACAAGAAAAAGTTAGAAGTTTGAACTTTGATCAACATCTTTGATTGGAGAACTTTATATCGGTGGATTTCCTTCCACGAGAATCAAGCTCACCATGTCAAGTGGGTCATATCCCTTGACTCAAGTTTGTTGTACTTGATCTTTGACGGTGGTTGATCAGAGGAAAATAAATCCCCCTTCCCCTTGCTAGATGTTTGGTTCATCATAATCTGCATCAAAGACCCTCGAGATCCTTGAAATGGTTATTGAAAATGCTATGGTATGATGTTATGATGTTATGTACAAGTATGCGAGGTAAGCAAGTGTATATACAAATAATCATATTCACACAAAGCAGACAAGTCCTTAGGTTTAGGCTTGCATGGAGTTTGTAGGTAAGTACCCTCTTGAAGTTTAGTTGGCTCAACCTGTCCTAGTTAATAGTAACCGGGTTCTAAGGGATCTTAATATCACTGACCTTTCCCACAAGCTTCGTTCAATAAGCAATTGACTCGCGACCGAACAAAACTCAGGGGTCAAGTCTCAATGAGTGTAGTATCGAGTATCAACCAATTTTCAGCTTTACACCGAAACCGGCTATCTCACTACTTCCTAATGGCCAAGTTGGTCAAGTAAGGTTCTAAGGCCAGTTGATGCTTCACGACACCACGCGGAGGCCCCTTACTCTCCTTGACTGACTCAAGGGTTACAGATACCAACCAAAGTGCCACATCAACGTAGCTACTGCTTCAACCATGTCGGTATACGCCACACAGTTCCCTCACAGTTTATTGCTACTTACCTAAAAGGTGCCCCCAAATCCGGGTGTAGGATTTAAAACAAACCCAAACAAGGAACAAAAAATATAAAGCAAACAAATCAAATAATGTAAGCAAGTAAAGGTGATCTAGCCCTAAGGTAACCCCACTTTCAATATTTCCCCAGCAGAGTCGCCAGTTCTGTGATACGGTGGGAGAACTGACTTGAGGGTTTTGCGTTTTATCGCAAATATTGCGGTTTTAGCAAGAGTCGCCATCGACTTTTCTTTTATCCAATAAGGAAAGGTGAAAAATCACAGGAAAGACCTTTCGAGATGTTTTCTTGAGTTCAGGGGTAGATTATGAAAGGGAAGGTATTAGCACCCTTTTCATCCATGGTTTTCCATGGGCTCTTAGTTACTTTGTTAGATCACTTGCTTTTTGTTTGAAAATTGTGTTTTTGTGTGGTTTTGAAAGTATTTTCAAAAGGTGCCATCGTTTAGGAGAACTTTGCAATGATTCTCGTTCGTAAGAATGTATGCAAAGTGTTGAGCTTTTGAAAATATTTCAAGTTTTGGAAAGTGTATGTGATTGTTTTGAAATTAGCAAGGATATTTGTTTTGAAATTGAGCAAGTAACTAAAAGTAATCTACCTACTCAAAAGGTATTAGATATGCTTTTCCTCCTCCTTTAGATGTTGCTACCTTACCATTGATTTGGCAAGAAGCCCCATCGTTGGATGTGAAGGGACGAGTGTTGGGTCATCGTATGATCATGATAGCAATGTTGTGAGATGTCTAAGCATTTTCCTTAGGGACTAAGATCATTTCGAAAGGTAACTTTGATAGCGTCATCGAGGGACTATGATCTTGTATTTCGATTGTTTTTGCTAAGACACCCCACATGCATAACATGACCATTTTTTAGGCAACAAGTGGAGTTAACCTTAAGGGTGCATATGTGAATAGTGTGTTTGATTTGCATGCATTTAATATTTGATTAGGGCTATCTACTTGTTGAATTTATCTCTTGCCATACACACATAATTACTATACAGTATAAGGAAAACAGTAAATTGCGGAAAATGAAATTCTATGCTATTACAATATTTAGGGGATGGGGGTACATATTCATGAATGGGGATTGCAAGGAATTTAAGTCCTAATTATCTATTACAACCATATTGAAATACATAATATAAGAAATAAATGGACTTGTTTAGAAAATGTTTTTGTCTTAAGGAAATAAATTAAAAGGAAAAATATTTTTATGTTTTTATGTTAAAAAATGATGAAAAGGAAAATAAATGCAAGATAGAAACAACGTGCTGCTGCAAGAAGAACAACTCGAATCAGAAGTTCTGAAGCCAAGAGCACTGTGACTCAGTAGGATACGTCAATGGATATCAGAAGTTTAGGATTCGTACACTCTGAGGTCCTGCAAAAAACGTCAGAGGGAAAGGGAACATAGGTTCTGGGTGGATACACTCTGAAGTCTTGCAAAAACGTTAGAGGGAAAACACAGAGGCTCTGGGTGGTGTCCAACCAGTAAACCAAAAGTCAGAAATTCTGTATTACATTGAGATAGTGAGAAAACGTCAGCAGTTCAGTGTATTTGACATATAAGGAGAACTCAGAAGTTATGTGCTTTGTTAAGATTGTGAGTGAACATCATAAGTTCAGTATTATGCTGAGCCAGTGGGTGAACGTCAGAAGTTCAGTGTGTGTTAACAGTGAGAAAAATCATGGAAGTTCAGTGTATTAAAACAGTGAAGAGAACTCAGAATTTCTGCGTGCTAAAACAGTGAGTGAACATCAGAAGTTCAGTAATATTTCAACTCTTAATCAGCACATCAGCAATTTATTCAGTTCAACAAATCAGAATAATCATAGCACAACAAATCCAGAAGTTCCAATCCTAAGTCTGAGCCTAGCATTATTATAGAAGTTCTGATCCATAGTTTTTCTATTCATGCAATGATATGTACAACATTAATACTATAATATTTACATGTTAATGATGTTCAGAATGAAAAGCAAGTAAAGTCTGAAAGACTTACCTGGAGCGTGCTTGGAGCTTTGAGTGGTTGCCTTTGGATGTTTTGAGTCAGCAAGAGAGACGGAAGAGTGGTTGTGTCCTTTTTTCAAAGGGAAGAACAAAGGTTTGTTTTTATGTATGAGAAAATCTGGATTTTTATGAAGGTTTCACAATTTCCTTTTCTCTCTTTTGGCCAATCTCTCTCTTCAAAAGCCAGCCCTTTAAACGTGTGATGGAGCCAAGTATTTATAGATGAATTTGCTGTGACTTTGGGGGGGAAAAACAAATAGGATTTGAATCCGTTTTGGCATCCTGTTCCTTTGCTTTTTATCACAGTTTTCGTATGCTAGTTTGGTGTAATCATGAGATGCAGGCGTAGGCTGAGCCAACTGTTGGTCATAGGTCTGCAACAAGTTGTATAAACAAGGTTTTTGGATTTGGTCATGTTCTGACCAAAGCGTTGATGTATAGCCTTCATGTGCTGAAGCGCTGCCTTGTATTTGAAGCAAGCATGGTGGCTGTCAGCTGGAATTAAGGAAAAGCAAAAAGCAAAGCATGGGCTTAGTAGCAAAGTTGCTATCCCAAGACAGTAGAGGTACACGTGGTGAAAATCCTTTGGATAAATACTCAGAAGTTGGTTGTGAGAACTAAATGAGAATTAAATGATGATGAGACTTATCACAACCAGGAATCCTGTAACATGAAAGTCTAGACCAAGGCGTAGATCTGGATCAGAAGTTCTGCTTCAGTGTGGCATCCCATCTTCTGATCCTCTTATCTTCTGGCTCCAGCATGCTCTGAAGGAGCTTTCAGACTTTGTATTATGATTTATTACCTTCTTTGCCTTATCCTAACAAACTCTGACTGAACTTGCGTAGATGCTAAAGAGCCATGTTCCGACTAAAGATTATGTGTTGAACCATGTTTACAACTTCTGACTGCACCTGCCTGGAGGCTGGCTCAGAAGTTCTGAAGTGTCATTTTTTCTTAAATACTTAGAAAAATTCTAAGTATTTAGAATTTTGACCTCTTAGATTTTGATGAAATAAAACTTCATATTTCAACGTGTCTTGATGGAATATGATTCTTGAAGCTTGATTTTGATCCAAAAGTCAAAATTTGACTTTTCAGTGTGCAAATGACCATTTTTCCCTTATGAGTGATTTTCTTGGAAAATTGTAGCTCAAGGCTTGGAATTGGATGGAAGCAAACTTGAGGATCCAAGGTGATTCCTTGAGAAATGAGAGGGAAAATTTTGGGGTACAACAGGATGTTCAGTGCGAAGAAAGTTTTACAGAATTGAAGAAGAGGTTGACGTCGGCTCCGATTTTGACGTTGCCTAATCCAGGAGAGCCTTTTGTAGTTTATTGTGATGCTTTTAAGATGGGTTTAGGAGGTGTGCTTATGTAGAATGGTAAGGTAGTTGCTTATGCATCGAGGCAGTTAATGACTCATGAGAAGAACTATCCTACACATGATTTAGAGCTTGCTGCAGTTATTTTTGCATTGAAGATTTGGAGGCATTATCTTTATGGTTCTAGATTTGAAGTGTTTAGTGACCATAAGAGCTTAAAGTATTTGTTTGACCAGAAAGAGTTGAATATGAGGCAACAAAGATGGTTGGAATTGTTAAAGGACTATAATTTCGGTTTGAATTATCATCCAGGAAAAGCGAATATGGTAGCTAATGCGCTGAGTCGAAAGACTTTACATATGTCAGCAATGATGATTAAGGAGTTGGAATTGATTGAGCAGTTCAGAGATATGAGCTTAGTTTACGAGGTTACTCCACAGAGTGTTATGTTGGGTATGTTGAAGATTAATAATGAATTTTTAGACAGTATCAGAGAAGCTCAGAAGTTGGATATGAAAATGGTAGATTTGATGGTTGGGATTGATCAGTCTGAGAATAATGATTTTAAGCTAGATGAGCAAGGTGTGTTGAGATTTCGTAATCAGATTTGTATTCCTGATGATGCTGAGATGAAGAAAGCGATACTTGAAGAGAGCCATAGAAGTAAGTTGAGTATTCATCCAGGAGCTACAAAGATGTATCAAGATTTGAAAGGTTTGTTTTGGTGGCCTGGGATGAAGAGTGATGTGGCTCGGTTTGTGTATGCATGTTTGACTTGTCAGAAGTCGAAAGTTGAACATCAGAAGCCTGCTGGATTGATGCAACCGTTGGAAGTTCTAGAATGGAAATTGGATAGCATTTTAATAAACTTTGTGACAGGGTTTCCTAATACTTTAAGAGGGCATGATTCGATTTGGGTGATTGTTGATAGGCTTACGAAGTCAGCTCATTTTATTCCTATTAACATCAGTTTTCCAGTGCCGAAGTTGGCTGAGATTTATATCAGTGTGATTGTGAAGTTGCATGGTGTTACTTTGTGCATTGTGTCAGATAGAGATCCAAGATTTACTTCTGATTTTTGGAAGAGTTTGTAAGAAGCGTTGGGTTCTAAGTTGAGGTTGAGTTCAGCATATCATCATCAGACAGATGGTCAGACTGAACGGACGATTCAATCGTTGGAAGATTTGTTGAGAGCATGTGTTCTTGAGAAGGAAGGTTTGTGGGATACTTATCTTCCGTTGATAGAGTTCACGTATAATAACAGTTACCATTCTAGTATTGGGATGGCACCTTTTGAAGCGTTGTATGGTCGAAGATATAGAACTCTGTTATGTTGGCATGAACCTGGTGAGAGTGTAGTAATTTGACCTGAACTTGTTCGTGAGACTACCGAGAAGGTGAAGTTGATTCGAGAAAAGATGAAAGCTTCACAAAGTAGACAAAAGAGTTATCATGACAAGTGAATGAAGGATTTAGAATTTCAAGCTGGTGATCATGTGTTTTTGAGAGTTACACCCGTGACTGGTGTTGGGCGAGCATTGAAGTCTAAGAAGCTCACTTCTCGTTTTATTGGACCATATCAGATTTCAGAGAGAGTGGGGAATGTTTCTTATAGAGTGGCTTTACCTCCTAATCTTTCGAATTTGCATGATGTGTTTCATGTGTCGCAACTTCAGAAGTATATTTCAGATCCATCTCATGTGATTCATATGGACGATGTGCAAGTACGGGATAATCTTACGGTGGAGACGATGCCTGTACGGATCGTGGATCGTGAAATGAAGATTCTGAGGGGAAAAGAGATTGCTTTGGTTAAAGTGGTTTAGTTAGGAGCTGCAGGAGAAAGCATGACTTGGGAGTTGGAGAGCAAGATGCGAGACTCCTATCCTGAATTGTTTGATTGAGGTAAATTTTCGAGGACGAAAATATTCTAAGTGGGGGAGAGTTGTAACGCCCGTAATTTAATTAATTATTTAATTAAATTATTTTTGGAATATTTGTGAAGTTGTGTTAAGTGGAGAAATAATATTGGAGATATAATATTATGTGGTGAAATAATATCAAAGTGTAATATTATTTAATGAGGGCTTATTTTGAGAGAGTAGAAGTAATAAGGGGGTGTGTTGGTTTTAAGCCCAATAAGGAATAATAGAATAATAGGGTTATTTTATTATTTGTTAGAAGGAATAGAAAGAAAGAAGCAGTAGAAGAATAAGGATTTGGAAGAGAACGTGCAAGCTGCTAGAGAAGTGGAAAACGACAAGAACGTGAATCCAATCGGAAATTGTAGAGCGACCTTCAATCCAAGGTAAGGGTGGGGTTATAACTCTATAATTGGGTTTATGATGATTGGTATGTGGGATTAGTGATGATTATTGTCTTGTTCTTGAGTTGGATGTATATGATGATGATTTGATGAATTTTAGATGGATATTGATGTCTTGATGTTGTTAAAATGCTGTAGAATTATCAGATGATTATAGGTGATGAATTGTCATGAATATATTAAGTTTTAGGGCTTTAATCGTGAATCCCATAGTGAGATGCAGGGAAGAAAACATTGAATATAGCAGTAATGAAAACACAAAATTATGCTAGAATGATACCAGGTGCTGCTGTGTTAGAACGATGAATTATTTAGGGAATAACATTAGCCGTATTGTTCCTGATTAGGGTGATAACAGGAAAAAAAGAATTAAAATAATAACGTTAAGGAAAGGTAGCAGTTCTGACGTTAGAAGGACGCTGATAGAAGTTGCGTCAGATTAGTGCAAGATAGAAGTTCTGATGTTATACGTATGTTAGTTAGAAATTGGTTGCACTATTAAAGAATAGAGGTTCTGGTCAGAAGTTGTACTAGCCAGAAGATGTGGCGGGTCAGAAGTTGTACTAGCCAGAGGATGTGGCTGATCAGAAGATGTAACTAGTCAGAAGTTGCATTAGTCAGAACTTTTACTAGTTAGAAGATGGGGTTAGTCAGAAACGGTGACGTTCAGAGGTTGTATTTGGTCAGAGGTTGAATCAGTCAAAAACTGTGATGATCAGAACTTGTAGTAGTCAGAAAATTGTGTCGCCCAAAGGTTGTGCCATTAGAAGCTATGTTATTAGAAACTGTGTTGGTTAGAGGTTGCATGGTCAGAAGTTGTGTTGGCTTCGCGCTGTTTTGTGCAGAACGATGAATGCTAGATGCTTAGAAGCTGTTGTTTGAGCTATAACAGTAGGAAAGTGACGGTCTTGACTTTAGAGTTACAGAATGACAATGTTGATTTACTGTGGAATTAAAATACTGCTGAGTTATTAATGAGAAATTATTAGTAAATAAATGATGTTTGATGATTTATAAATAAATGATGTTTGATGAATTATTTGATAAATTGAGATGTTTTTGAGATGTTTTGAGATGATAAATTGAGACGTATTTTGAGATGATAAATTGAGACGTATTTTGAGATGATAAATTGAGACGTATTTTGAGATGTTTTGAGATGATAATTTGAGATGTTTTGAGATGATCTGAGATGTTGTTAACTTGGGTGTTATCATTACATTCATGGTTGTGTCGCATACATTGCATTTTTGAGATGGAGCTTATGCTCGTTGAGATGGCCTGGATTGGAAAATTTTGAGATGAAGGCTATGCCTTGTTAATGCCTCTATTAATTGGCAGATTTTTGAGATGGGAGTTATGCTCCAATGGTATCACATGCATTTGCATAGTATTGAGTCGCATTATATGATTTCATAAAGAAGTGTATTTTGATGTTGATGAATGTATATTATTGTTGAGATTGTTGTTGATTATGAGATGAGAAGTGGTGATGTTGTTGATCTAATTTAATATATTAATTATCATGCGCTTTATTATATTGTTAGATATCTCACCCCTTCTGTTTGAATGTTGCCCTTATGTTGGTAACGTGCAGGTAATCGAGAGTGAAGGTTGTATACCTTCAATAGTTTGAGTCGGTGTCATTGCTCTGATATGTAACACTCGGGGGGATGAACGTTTGCTGATTTTTGATTTTTGGTTTTCAGTTGTTGAATTTTTAATTGATTACTTTTAAATATGAGATGTTTCAAAGTTGTTGTTTTGTTAGCGATGTATTTAAGAATTCCGCTGCGTAGATGTTGACTTATTTGGTTAAAGATGTTATGTTGACGGTTCATCCGATATTTGAAAAAAGTGTTATATATCCATGATGAATGCAATGAATTTTGTCCCCTTTGTATATGTGTCTGGCTTTGTATTTATAGGGATGTGAGGGTGCATGGAAATGGCAAGGGATAACCATTAACTAGGCTTTGAAGGCCATGAGACAAGAATCCAACACATTGAAAGTTGGCCATATTTGGATAATTCTTGCCATTTTGAAATCTTGAGTGAACCTGGACACATTTGACTCTTTCGAATACCTTCCAGCCTTGCTCTTCGATTGGCCCTGAGTTTCCTCCTTCAAATGACTCTGGTTTCATTCTTATAGCTCCTTCGATTGAGTCCATCCTCATCAATTCGAATTGCTCAGATCTTTGATGACTCGAATTCCAATTGTTCAGAGTCTTCCCTTGTCAGAGTTTCTTCAATTAATTCACCATCTGCATTAATTCTAATTGCCCAGAATTCTCTTTGTCAGAGCATTGTTCTTTTTGATGATTCTGAATTCCAATTCGAACCTGTTCAGAGTTTCCCTTATCAAGTTTTATTCGAAAGCCCCTCAAATCTTTACTTTTCGATTGACTTTGGATCTTAATTCGAATTGTACAAGGCCTCAACATCCTGACTTCTTTGATCAGCCCCTAAGTTCGCTCTCTTCGAATGCTCTGACACTACTCAACTATCCCAATCGAATGACTTCATTCTAGCTAGTCGAAGCTTCCTTTAGCAGGAATGTGCTTGTGCAGGGGGCTTGGGCTTAGCAGCATGCAGGATTTTGGCCACAAGCATCTTGGACCAAGACTCATCACAAAGCAAACTTGTTTTCAATAATCATGTGTCTTTTGAATGGACTAATGAATGCTTCTTCGAAGGGACCACATGAATGTGACTTCGAAGGGACTATCATGCATGTCGAAGTGTGGGAAACTGTGCGTCTTTTGATTCGTTGAATCAAAACTATTTCAAAGGGGACCATTGCCCAGTCAAAGCTTGCACAAAGGTAGCCAGTGCCTTATGGATGCTAGCATGAGGGAGGCCAAAGCAAGCATAAAAGAGGCCATTCCCTAGTAAATCGAATCAGGCACGAAGGAGGCATTTGCCTTGTGGGTCGAAGGAGGTTTTCTGCCTAGTGGATTAAAGGAAATTCTGAAGAAGTCTTGGCCTTGTGTGCCTTACAAATTGAACTTGATCGAAGAGGGCCCAACGCTTAATCGAAGCTGATGGACCAAAGCTTGATCGAAGGGTTTTAAATGCCCAAACGAAGCTTGTGAGACACATATTGCTCGAAGGGTCCCAGACGCCCAATCGAAGCTCTTTGTCTAGGTGCCAATCGAAGGACATCCTGTTCAGATGCCAATCGAAGGCACCTTTGTTCATCTTCAAAAAAAAATTATTTTCTTCCATCAAGTGTTTGTAACCATCTATGTAAGAGACAATCTTGGAGAACATGATATGGCAAATTTTGGGGTAGAACACTTCCATCAACTATTATAACTATTCTTCAATTTCAATTTTTATTTATTTTTTATTTATTATAAATTATAATCACTTCAATTTATTTTGTTTTTTTTATAATTTTTATTTTTATGTTTATTTATGTTAGTTTTTTTTTAATTTTGTCATGTATTTTATTATAATTTTTTATATAGAATTTAGACCATTTATTTTATTTTGTTTATTATATTGTAATATATATAGTATTTAATAATAAGTTATTTTATGTATTTAAAAATTGTTATCAACTCATAGTTTATTTCGTGTTGAGAGTTATAATATGAATTCAATGTATTCAATTTTTTTAATGTTACGTGATAAGTTATGATTTTTTAATCACTTAACATTATAAATATTTTTTTCAAAAAATATTTAAGAAAAGTTTTTACCTTTCAATATCATATCATTTATATAGAATCATACGAATAAAAATGTAAATTATTAATAAAATCTCTCCCCTTCCCTCATGAACCAAACACATTTTTAATCAAAATCGTTCTTCTCCCCTCCCCTCACCTCTTTTGAACAAAACACACACACACATATATATATATATATATATATATATATATATATATATATATATATATATATATATATATATATATATATATATATATATATATATATATATATATATATATATATATATATATATATATATATATATATATAATTAAAAAACTTCCCTACCCTCTCCTCCCCTCCCCTTACCCCAATTAAAAGATAAAACATATAACATCGATTGGTTTAAACAATCATAGTGATTTTTAGAACATATTTCAGATTAAAAATAAACCAAAAAGAATGACGCAACTATATAAATAAAAAAGGTAAAAGATATCACAAAGGTTGGAAGAACCAACCATAGTGAAATCACGTTTATATTTAATTTAAAAATAAATCAAAAAAATGTGTCACTATAATATTAAAGAAATCACAAACTTGTCGGGGCTGAGATTCGAACCCAGGAATTTTAGAAACTTTTGTCACGATTGCTCTATCCAACCGTGGTGATATGTAAACTATTTTTAATTAAAAAAATAATTAAAAATAATGGTGCTTGATTTTTGAGATGTCACCACGGTCCTTTATAGAACCGTGGTAAAGTTCGCATCGTTGTATGCTTTACTTGTACTCGTGGATCTATACATCACTATTGTCATATGTGACAATAATCTTGATTACAGAAACTTTAAGAATAATGTCCTTATGTTTAATGATGTCTCATAGTTAAGTTACATTTAATATATCATTAAACAGATTAATTATTCTAATGACTTTACACGCGCGCGCGCGCACACACACACACACACACACACACACATATATATATATATATATATAAACCTTAACAAATAAACTTCCAAGGATGCTTGCAATTCTTCAAGCTTCACCTCAGTAAGGTCTTTTGATTCTTCAACTCCCACAACAATGTGATCGAACTTTGTAGATATAGCTCTTAACACACTCTCAATTTTCTACAGTTTAATTATCTTTTTACCACAAGACTTTATTTGATTGGTAAGCAACACCGATATTGAGAAAAATTTTGAAGCCTCCTCGTCATCATTCGACTGCATATATTCATATTACTTCATCTAAGATTGCAATTTTACCTTCAATTTCTCATTGCCTCCATATAGCTTCTTGAATGTATCCCACACACCCATAGTTGTTTTTTCCTCTATGATATTCTCAAAGATCTTTGGATCCACATACACTACTACAAATATTACTTTGTGTGATGAAACTTTTACCTCGAACAATAAAAAACGGGGGGTATAGGTACTGGAAACGCCATATTTTATTTTTTAAAAATAATCAATCTTTTCCCTCAGTTTTTAGTAAAACCGTCATAAATAGTTCCTCGGGGTTTAAGCTTCGATTCCTAGGTCCTAAAATTTTATGCTTTATTTAGAATAAAAAAGGCGTCTTTATTTTTTATATATTTTACGTCGGAGACTATCCCTAAGTTTTTAAATAAATTGAAATACAAACTCTCTAATTTTTTATTCCTTTTGGAATCAAAAAGGCGCTTTTATTTTTTATAGACTTTACATCGGATATGTTCTCTTGGTTTGTAATAAAACTAAGATAAAAATTCTCTAAATTTTTTATTCCCTTAGAGTTAATGTTAAGTAGCTCATTCACTTTTTGAACCCTAGCAAACGAAAGAACACCATTCTTCTCCAAGGGGGAAGGAAACTCGAACCAACACTTTTCTTTTAGTCTCTCATCATATTTTCGGTATGTACAAGTTCTCTATTAGTGGTGTTGTAATTTCTCTTCTTGTTGTTGTTGTTGTTGTTATTTTGAGGCTGTCTTGTTGTTTACTGTTTTTTGGCTTTATCTTTATTTTATTTTTAGCAGATTTATGTGGTTATAGATTGTAGTTGGATGAAAGTCAATATATTAAGTAAAGAGTGTGAGAATTGAGTGATTCAATTTCTTGATTTCGCTGGAAAAAAATCCTAATAATAATGGGATTTTTTTGTGTCCTTGTAAAAATTGCTTTAATATGAAAAAACATCCAAAGAAAGTTATATTTAATTATTTAGGTTGTGATGGAATTATTCAAAAGTACACGAAATGGGTATGACACAGTGAAGTGACAAAAAAGAGACCTCTGTCATATATAGTTAATATGATGAATTTATGAATAATACTCTGGAAGACATGATTCGTGATATATGAGTAGATATTTTCAAGAAATCTAATGTGGTAGAGACTTTGCAAAGAGACATAGAAGATTCATTGTATCTGGGATGTAAAAGTTTTACAAGAATTTCAGCAATGCTAAAACTATTTAATCTTAAGATAAAAGGTGAATGGATGGATAAAAGTTTTACTGAATTGCTTGAGTAGTTGAAAGAAATGCTCCCCAAAGGTAACACGTTGTTGAACCATAGTTATAAGGCCAAGAATATATTGTGTCTAATGGCTTTGGACTATGTCAAAATACATGCATGTCGTAATTATTTCATCTTATATAGAAAAGAGTTTGAAAATTTGAAGAAGTGCTTGAGGTGTGGGGAGTCACGCTACAAGCATAAGGAAAATGATGTAGATGACGATGATGGTGTAACTAGCAAGGGTGTTCCTTCCAAGGTGTCGTGGTACCTACCGATAATTCTAAGGTTCAAGAGATTGTTTACTAATGTCAATGATGCAATTAGATGGCATGCAGATGAAAGAGCATGTGATGGAAAAATTCTCCATATAGGTGACTCATTGCAATAAAGAAAATTGATTCCTTGTTTCCAGATTTTTTTCCTTGAACCGAGGAACCTTAGGCGTGGACTTGCCACCGAAGGAATAAACCCTTTTGGTAATTTTAGTACTAACCATACACCGTGGCCTGTTCTTCTCATAATATACAACATACTTATATGGTTGTGCATGAATCACAAGTATATGACACTATCAATGATGATTTTTGGTCCAAGACAACTAGGGAATGACATAGATGTTTATTTAACGCCATTGATGCATCTTTAATACTTTTATGGGAGGAAGGTGTTGATGTTGATGTTGCGTATACATGTGATAAATTTAAGTTGTGTGCCATGTTGTTTTGCATAATCAATGACTTTCCTGCATACGATAGATTGTCTAAGTACAAAGTCAAGGGACATAAATTGTGTCATATATGTGAATTTGATACATGTCCCCACCAATTACAAAAAGGAAAAAAATACAGTTTATCTTGGGAATTGAAAATTTAAAAGACCTAATCATTCATACTGTACATTACAGAAGGCTTTTAATGAAGAGCAGGAGTTTGATATTACTCCAAATCCCTTAACCAGGAAGGAAGTTTATAAAATACAAAAACACATTAATGTTGTCTTTGGAAAGAAACAAAAAAAGCTTGTGGAGAAAAAAATATTTGGAAAAATAGGTTAGTGTTCTTTGATCTTCCATATTGGTCTAGTCTAGATGTAAGATATTATCTTGATGTGATGCATGTGGAGAAAAATGTATGTGATAGTTTGATTGGAACATTTCTCAATATTATAGGCAAGACAAAATATACTAAATTCCGTAAAGATATGGTTATGATGGGTATACGGAGAGAGTTAGCCCCAAAATAAATATGAAAATTAACGTATTTTCCCCAACTTGTCACACTTTGGCTAAAAAAGAAAAAAATTGTGAATATTTGTAAGGTATCAAAATTCTCCAAAGGTACTCATCAAATATGAAGAAACTCGTGTCAATGAATGATCTCAAGTTTGATGGCTTAAAATATCATGAATGTCATGTCTTGATGCAACAACTTCTACTAGTGGTATTTTACCAAGAAATGTAAGGGTAACTATAACCAGATTGTGCTTATTCTTCAATGCTATTTGTAGTAAAGTTATTGATCCTGAAAATTTAGGCAACTTGGAACATGAAGTTGGAATATCTTGTGCAAATTAGAGATGTTTTTCCCTCCACCAATCTTTGACATTATGGTTCACTTAGTTGTTCATCTAATAAGGGAGATTAGAATTTGTGGTCCATTTTATTTATAGTAGATGTATCCGGTAGAGCGGTACAGAAGATTTTTAAAGGGTATACAAATAATCATCACCGTCTAGAAGTTTCGATCATTGAAAGGTACATCATATAAGAAGATATTCAGTTTTGTACAAACTATTTGTTAGAAGCGAACTCTATAGGAATTCATGAGTCTTATGATGATGGATGTTATGATGGTAGAAGTATTCAAGGTTTAAATTTTAAGATATTTGACCGAGAAGTAGTTCTTCAAGCCCATTTGTATATATTGAATAACCTTAGTGAAGTTCAACCTTACTTGACTTCTCATAAAAGTATTATAAAGGAAAATTTCCCCGGATGAAAGAAAGATGGTTATTGGCAGAGCATAATAAAATTTTAATAACTTGGTTCAGTGAAAGTGTTTCTAAAGAGAGTAGCCCATCAGGTACAATTAAATGGTTATCACGTATGCTTAAGTTTTATGAAATTACTTGGAGTGCATACGACATTACTAAATATTCATTCTATAAAAAATCCAAGGATGATCTTAGCACAATGCAAAATATTAGGGTTATGGTTGAGGCTAAATCCATATACTTTTCTAGTTCCAAAGATAACAATCATGTACTAGAATCTAGAGTGTACTTTAGGGTTATTTAGGAGATATATGAGATTGACTATGATGATTTTGAATTGCATTTATTTAAGTGCAAGTAGATTGACAATAATACTGGTGTAGAAACCGATGAATTAATATTCACATAGGTTTATCTTTGAAAGGCAACTTATAAGAGCGTATCATTTATCATGGCAATTCAAGCAAAATAAATTTTTTATGTCACTGATCCTGGAAACACCAAATGGTCAAGTGTTCTTCTAGGAAAACGTCTTCTTGATAGTAATGATGAAAATCAAGATTTTAACTATGAGACCTCCTTGTTTAGCAACAAAGTAAGCCAATCATCTGAAAAATGATTCAGACGATGTGTATGTTCGTCGTGATCATGAAGAGCAGATATGAGAAAAATAGTAAGTAAATGTTTTATATTGTTTAATAATTTATAATTATTCATTTTACTCTTTTTATTCCCTGTATTATAGATTTAAATTTGTTGTTGATTATCCTAATTGGTTTCAAATGTTGTTCAAATTATAGGTGCTTAACGACCAATGACAAATTATATTGGACAACCTACACCTTTCTGGTTTGGTTATTTCTTTTGTTGGTTAGTCACGTGTTCTAGTTTTGTTGTAAAATTATAAAGTGTGTGCCATTTTGGATTTGTATTTGGTGTAAACAATGAATATTTGTGGTACAATGTTTCAAATTGAGAAATTGGCAAAATATACAATGTTTTTGTTTTAGGAATCTGCAAAATATGGTTCTATATATCTATAATATGGTTCTGTAATACATGTGCATACGACAGTACTAAAAAATTTATTCCATTGATTTTTACTTAAAACCCAAGTAATAACATTGAGCTATTACCTCGGTTCTACAAAACACTGAAAGTTAATATTTGGCGCGTCATACAGTTCTGAAAATCATAAAAATGCAGATGTTGGAGATCGAACCCATGTGCAGATAGCTTTACTCCTCAGCTTTTTAATAAACGAGGGAATAAAGTGGTAGTTTTTTATGACGCTCTTCGTTACCTCGCTTTCTTAGTCGAGATTAAATGTATTTTGCATCCGACGTTAGATGTGTTTTTTGTAGTATTGATATTTTGCTCAATTGATGATGAACAGTCTTCTATACTTCAATTGCATTGACTTTCAATGTTGATAGTCTATCATTCAAGATTTCAATAATGTTCTCCTTTGAACATTGATAAATTTGCAATAAATATTGATTAGAGGTTGTGCTTTAATTTTTCATTGGTGGAGTTAGGATCGAACCAATAATCTCGATACTAATTTATCGGGATTACTTGTCACATAAGATAATGAGTATATAAAGAAGAATAAGAAATTAGTGAAGACAATGTTTTTTTAGCAATGGTATTATATTTCATCCATCTTCACAAAACTGAATTAACAACATATCTATATAGCATTTTGGTTAAACAACCAACCAAACTAACTAATTAACCACATGTTAGTTTAGTTAAGCTAGTAACAAATTTAATTACAAATTCACTAACTGAATTATATACACGCACGAATGTATAGTATGCTTTAGAAACTAACCTTTTCATTGATATACCTGTCTAGATGAATAGTACAGCTACTTCACTTATATATACATGTACTAGTGTATAATATAAGTACTTCATTGAACTACTACCATTGAATTACATCACAATATTATACTTGTGTTAGGTAGTGTGAGAAGTAGTTAATTATTTTTTTTAAGAGTGTGAGAAGTAGTCGATATGTCATTTTTTTAAAGGGAAATGTTAATCAATGTTTTTGGAGCACTTTTTAAATACTTAATGTAATAAGATTTTTTAATACGTATAATTAATGTATTGAAAATTAGAATAATTAACATTTATAAAAAATATATATTTTATTTGATATCTCTAAAAAAATATCTTTACTTTCGTTAACATTATTATTCTTTAAAGAGTATGTTAACATATATTCTTAAGACACGTTAAAGATACTATAATTAAAAAAATTTAAATATAATAAAATTATATTTAAAATTTCAAAATATTGAATATATATATTTAAAAAATATATTTTTATAAATAACTCTTTACCATATGTTTTTCATGTTAGATTTTTTCTTTTTTAATATAAATATATCATATTTAACAAACAAACAAACAAAATCGCATTGTTAAGCATGTGGAGCGAAAATCCCAATAAAATCTTAGTGCATTAAATGGTTAGCAATACAGCTGGTTATCGCCTATCTAATCTAACAGCCATGCATAATTACTTCATGACTATAGAATGACTCAGGCCCTCACATCATTCATATATCATTATAGACAATCATCTCTGTTTTTTATTTTTATGGAAGGTGCTACTATCTCTCTCTACAAGTATAAAGTTACCAAGGGAATGCTACCAAATAACACATTTTATTTATAAAAGATGTTACTCCCTTTGAACACTCATTACCAATATAAAGTTACTGTTTCAATATCAATTAAAAAAAAATGTTACAACTCCCTTAGAACACTCATTAACATTATAAAGTTACTTTTTCAATATCAATTAAAAAATTACTAAAGGGCGACTAACATGAAGAAATAGAAGTCATAGACCATCAACCTCTCTTCACTAAGATCTGGGATGATCCAGTCTTGGAAAACTTAAGCTTTCCACGTTGGTAGATTTTGAAGGAAAGAGCATCCCTCAGAAGCATGTTACCACCATCAACACTCATATGATGATCATAGGCGCAAATGACTCTCTCAAATGTAAGCTCATATTATTAAAGTCGAAGGAGGCGACATTACACTAGCACATGAACCTCTATATATTCTTCATCACTAGTGACATCAACCTTTCCAAAAAGTTAATCCACTAGTTTTCCACGAGTAAGCATGAAAAGGTGTTGACCGCAAGTTTGTTCAACGTACGTTAGGGACCCTCTGAATCCTTATGGGAATACTTGACACGCTTTAATGAGGAAAATACCAAGGTAATAAATAATATCCATGAAATGTTTGGATAAGCATTCCAAAACATAATCAAAGTAGAGCACTCCAACGAGTCCCTTACCTTACCCAAACGCATGTAGATGCAATGTATGAAATAAAGGAAAGAGAGAAATGCTACATTAAAGAAGATTGGATAAAATGTAGAAAAGAGAGCCAAGGATGTGAAATAACACAACAACGGGGTGTCTAAATCCTATATTTAATGCATAAACAATTTCCTAAGTTTATCAGGGATATGAAGACCTTCAAGTCTCATAGAAGGTCCCTAGAGAACTACACATTATTGAACACTATACATGAACAAATATGATGGGAGGTACATCATACTAAGGATATCTCTAAAGCCTCATCCCCACAGTGGGAGGTAATGGGAAAAGAGGCCCATAAATGGTGTAAATATCACAAGCTCAGGGATCACCACATAGATGAATGCCATCAGTTAAAACAAGGAGATATAGTGCCTCATACAAAAAGGTCACCTTATAAGATATATCTAGGGCACATCATATGGATATGGATCAAGATCATGAACTTTATGATGTGAAAGGCATAAAAGTCCATAACCAACTAGGGTGAAAGAATTATAGGAGAGACACACAAATGACTCAACATATCACACTCTTAACACCATAGTTGAAAGTTTCTCTGGATGAGTCAAGTGAAGTTCCACTCGTTGGAGGTATTCCCACTAAGTCATGAATATGGTAGATTATCTCCCTCCCCCCAATACCTGATTGAAATCAGCACCAGAAGTTACCTTTTTTACACAAGGATGTTGACGAGATACTTCCTTACAAAGGCAACTTCATGATCATTAGTGTGCAATTATTTAATTGGGTTGTCAAACACATTCTCGTAGATTTCAGAAGCTATGTCGACATCCTTTGTTAATCTACATTCGAAATATTATAACTCGACCCAGAATATTTATAGAAGCTCAAGGGATCCCTAGTACATGTCTGAGGATATATCTCAATTAGAACTACATACTTGTTGTCACATGGCGCTTACAAACTAGAAGAACTCAATTGAGAGGCCATACCCATGTCTTGGAACTCAATGAGTGTAAGAAACTATTATAGTTAACATTTATTTGTTAAGTTAATAAAGCAAAAGTGTAAATCTCCATGACTCCATTTTTTGTACTAATGATTTTAACATAAATAAAGTAACATGGTGTCATTCTTTTCCCCAACAAGGACATAGGTTTTATTTCGGGGCACCCTATTTGTTAAGCGCGTCCTTTCCATAATTCAAATAAAGGCTACATATGAATACCATTGCGCCCTACAAGGTATCATTTCATCCACTGAGGTATCATTGTGCCCTCTACAATATCGTTTCACACTCCAGGATATCATTACACCCTTCGAGGTACCGTTGCATATTTCAAGGTACCATTGCTCCCTTCGGGATTTACCTTTAGAGGTACCATTATGCCTTTAGTGGCACCATAACTTGCTTCAAGGAACCATTGGCACCAAATATTTCCCAAGTTAAATATGATCTTCAATGTAAATGGAATTGAGATAATAGTACTATTCAAACATCACCTCGCCCAAAACACAACCTCATAAATAAGATGAAACACAAAAAAAAAACATTTAACTCAAGATGAAAAAGATCAAATTCCATTACAGCAAAGCATTAAGTAAGGCAAGATTATAAATAAGTAAGAACTAGATTCAATTACAAATAATAATTGTGGTTTATTCTATGGAGAAATAGAGGCATTATCATCCCCCATAGTGGAAATGATTTCATCTAAAATAGGCATCAACCCTTTTTCATGGTTAGGATGACCCAAAGTAGGCATGACGTCCTCCCAAGAACATATGGGAACCTTCTCCACAACAATATTCTCATCTTCAGTTTCTTCTACAAGTTGTACATCATAAACAAACTTGAATAGACTGAGTTTGTCCGAATCAAGATCTTGATGCAGAAAGAAAACATGTGTTTTTGCCTTCTCGAAGTCCTAATTAGAGGAGAAGATGGATTTGATATGAAATTCATCAAGGTTATATTGTAGTGCTCCCTTGATGATAGCATCAACAATGTTCGTATTCTTCAAGTCCATTATTTTCCCCCCACTTCAATCAACATGTCACCCTGTTTCTTATAGGCAACATCATTTTCCTTTTTCCCCACCTCCATTTTTTCTAGAGACCATTTTGATTACTCACCCTCATTCTCAAAGGAAGAAAGCCTATAAATAATCGAGTCTAACATATTCTTGTTGAGATTGAAAGTCTCTTCATATTACTCAAATTGGCCTTATATATTTTTTACATTCTTCTCCATCATACTATACTCTTTAAACATAGTTCTCCCCATAAGGAGCGCTCCTCACCATATAAGTTCCCATTGTTTAAAATAGCTCCATCGAGTCCATATTTTGGGCCCTCTTCAAGTCATGTACCACATCAAGGTTATCATATATGAACATAGTGTCATAAAAATCTTTATCTTTAAAGAAAAACACCTTTAAAATTCCAAGATACGTTGTAGAAGACACTCTTTTAGAGGATCCCAACATGCCATTCGTAGCGGTAGAAATGTTCAAGACTAAGTCATTGGATTGACTAGACTTTATGCAAAGGGAAGGTATTAGCATCCTAAACATCTACGGTACTCCGCAGGAATCTCTTTGTAAAATATGTATATTTTGGCTATAAAAAATGTTGTATATATATAAAAAAAATGGATGGAGGTGAGAAAAGAAATATATTAATTTTTATAATTTTTGCACCTGCCGCAGTTGCGAACCTTTAGTGCCTACGTACCACCTTTTCGTGCAATAGGGGATCAGGGTACACGTAGTTTCTCTTTCAAAAATTTAAAACCCAAATATGTTGGTTAATTTTATAAGATAAAACATCATCGTCATTGTCCGTGTGGAAAACACACCTACTACCCATAATCATGAGAAAGGAAGATTTTCATCATCTCAAAGTGGAGGATATGGCTTGGATTTCAAAATCAACAATGATTCACTCAACACCCAAGTGGAAAATACCTCTCTTCACTACATATTGTAGAAGTATAGTTGTTTGCATCACTACAAGGATTGACAAGAGTTTAATCTTTTAAGAAAAGTTTTAAAGATAAAAATCCAAAGTGGCAAAATGGTTTGAAATGAGATTGATTGACTTTTAGTCTTCTCACAAAAAATGTCAAGGTATTATTAAGTTGATCGGAGTTTATTTATGAAATGCTTTGAAAATGTATGGACATAAGTCCAAGTTTATCATGAAAGTGGTTCAAGTTTAGAAACAAGAAGAGTTTTCAAAAGGAAGAAGAAGATTTTTGAAATTTAAGAAGATGGGAGGAGAAGAAGGGACTATCCTAAAGCACAAGGTAAAAGCTAGAGATAAGAACCATCTAACCAACAAGAAGCCAATACTTGACATCATGAGCCAAGATAGAATTCACATTCCTTGGATTGAAACCAATCAAGCAAAGAAATACTAGACCTCTTGAGAGAACCAAACTTCAAGTGTATTAAGTCTTCATAAAAATTGGGCAGAGTAACGGCTGTATACGGGTGAATCCTAGATTACAAATAAGGGGTGTAATCACAGAAACCTGCACACAAAAAAAAAAGAAACAACCCAATGTCTTGAGGTAAACCTCAAGTACTCCAGACAAAATAATCAGATAAGATCACAAGGTTTCCAAGATAGGCCAAGGTTTCTAATCCTAAGTCCAAGAAAAGTCCCATGCTCCATAATGCCAAGGATAGTAACCAAATAGTCCAAGTACCATTAAATAATTTTTTAGGGTTTATGTTGATTATTAAGTATCTTAAGAAGGAAAAGAAAAAGCTCAAGTGAGCAAAGTAAAAATGGCAAGAAAGTAAATTCTCAAATGAGCAAAGATGAAAATGGCATGAAATGTAAATGCTAAAAGTAAATGGTACATAAAGCATAAAAAAGAATAAAAGCATAGTGTAAGACAAGTCAATAATTAGTGGTTAGTTGGATGACCATCTTGAAACTTTCATTTGGAACTCATTAGAGGATTTATAGAACCAAAGCCTCCACACAACAAGTTGCATTTGCTTTTTGTCAAGTATATCATCCATTTGAAATTCTCACAAGTACCATTTAATGATCAACAATGTTTATGTGATCCGCGTTAACCAAAGGTGTTGTAGATCCATTAGAGGATTGGTAGAACCAAAGTCTCCACACAATGAATCTCAAGGTTATTTGATCAAATAGATCAAATTAACATACTTGGGCTTACAATCATAAGTTTGGACCACGAATGATCATTTATTCGAATCAGGACAAAATTTAGTGCTATGTTAAGCAATCGCAAGTGGACTTATATAGAAGTCGCACCTATTTTGAGACCGGTCAATAGCAATCTATGCACCATTTGTTTTGAGACATGATATAGAGATCATGCTCCAACAACATTTAGTGCAATAAGAAAAGGGGTGAGATGAAGAGGAATGGGGAAAAAATGCAAACCACATTTGAATTAAATTTTAATCAAACTATTATTAAAATCATTCATCCATTTTTGTGGAGTTAAACTCAACACCATGGATCCAATGATGTTAATAAAGTTCATGATCCAAAATCTAACCCAAGATCAGCCAGAAAATAATCACAAAATACTATCACATTCAATATACAAAAAAAAAGATTTTAAAAATGTTTTAAAAATAGAAAAAAATGAGAAAAATATTAACTATGTTCAAATTAATCAAGAAATGAAAAGTAAGACCATAGAAAAATCAGAAAAAGGGCCAAGTAATTTTACAAAATTTTTGGTAATTTTATAAAGTCAGAAACTATTTTTAAAATTAAAATAAATGGGTAAAATAAACAAAAAATAGTAAAAATTGTAAAGTCAGAAACAAAAAATAAAATAAGGTCACCAATATTTGTCACAATATCATTGGATCATTCCATAAATTTTCAAGAATTTAAAAATGTATAAAAGTATTTTTAAACATTTAAAACGAATCAAATAAGTGTAAAATTTATAAAAAATACCAAAACACAAAATTAAATTGTGAAAAATAAAAATCAAAATGAGAATAATCAAAAATATTTTTCATAATTTTTTCAGATTTTGTGGACTAAAAATGAATTTTCTATGATTTTTTGAAATTAAAATAATTAAAATATAAAAATCAGAAAAAGAAAATAAAAGTAAAATATGTGGACCATTGGATGAGAGTCAAAACGCGTTAGTAATCAAATCCAATGGATCTGGCGTGCTGTGCATATCATGGTCATTAGTGAATAATGTACATAATCATTAATTAAATCAGATTTTGAAAAAAACAGATGGCGCACCTTCATTGGTTGGAAGATGACACGTTGGTCATCTTCAATCTTCAACCATCACGAATTGCAGGTCTCTCAAACTATAAATTCAGAAGCTCAGGCGTATGCCATTCGCTTTGTCTCTTCAAGACGAAGACAACCACACCCTCGCGCCAAATTTATATAAACTGTAGCTCAAGCAATTTGGAAAGAATGTTTTGAAAACGGATTTGAAATTTCATGGTCAAAACGTGTTTCCAGTGAAAGGTAAGTGTTGCGACTAGAACTAGGGCAATGGGAGCAACACAATGATATCAGAGTTTTGAAGAATTGATGAAGGAATCTGCCTATTGAAATTGAGTTGCAGAGCTCTGAACTGGACTTCTATGGAACAATATAGGGCATGATTCTTGAATGTAACTATTTGGTTAGCTTCAGGGAAGATCAAGGAAGGTGAATTGAGGGAAAAATTAGATTGAAAAAGGGTCGAGAATGGATTTTGAAGTTGCTGAATTCTGAGTTGTGAAACAAGTTTGGCAGGGTGATTCTGGCTATTCAATCTTGGGAAATTGAATGGGATAGTTCATGTATTTATAGGAGAAGCGAATGAGATCAAAAGGAAGAGTGAATGATGCATTTTGGAGAGAATTCATGCAAACCTGATGCACAAGTGAAGTGTGATCCAAACTTCATCAAAACTCATCCAATTCTTGCGTTTTGAAGCGCTAAACAAATCTAGAACTTCACTAAACATGTTTAAAGGAAAAAACACGTGGAAAACTTGTGTTTAGAGGCAACATTATGGATTTCAAAATTCTGACTTGGTGAGAAATTCAATTTCAAAGTGCCAACTTCTGACCAATTGCATTTTCAACTCAAGGAGTCTTAAGGTATGATTCTTGATGCTTTAGAAAGATGAGGTTACAAGCTTTGCAATGGAAAAAGAATGGAGTTAAATGGATGCTTGAGATGAAAGTTGCATTGAGTCAAAGTTGAAGAAAAAGGGTTGACTTTCCATACTTAGAAATGTTTCACATTCTCCTTCAAAAATGACCTATAATATCTTGCATCTAAACATGGCCTTCCACTTGGAATTTGCTCTTGACCAAAAAAGATGGAATGAAGTAGACCTCTTGAATGATACTTTGAAACTTGAACCATTCAAAATCTCCATAAATTGAGAGAGTTATGAATTATTGAAGTTGGCAAAAAATCATGAAATGACCTATAATCTTTTGCATCTTTAAGGCAACTTCTATCCATTTTCCCACTTTTCACATAAAATAAGGCATAAAGTTCACCTCTTCAAGATCATTATGGAAAACTAATGGACTCAAGGTGATAAAAATTGACCAAGTTATGATCATTTGAAGTCACTTATGTGAAATTGTGGATTCATCTAGGTGACTTGTAATCTTTCTTCTTCATCAAGGCTCTTCCACATGTAAACTCCTTGGAACTTTTGAAGTGATTTGTTGATGACCCTTTGAAGAGAAGAATTTCTTTGGAATCACTCAAAAATACCAAAAGGTGAGCAAGATATACTCCTTTGAAGTTCAAAACCCTAACTTCTAGATCAAGAAAATGCCTTGAAGAACTTTGACAAGTTTGAACAAACTTCTTGTACCAATATTATTGCTTTATGAATAGAAGTTGTTGAGGATGATAATGAGGACTCATAGCCACCAAAACCACTTCCATATCTTGAAATTTTAGAGAAATATGCTCTTGTGATCAATAGGAACAAGGCCTTGTCCAAACATGACAATTTTCCCAATCAATCCCTTGTACTTTTAGGTCAAATCTAATAACCTTGAAATGTGATGAACCAAAACAACCTTTCCATTCCAATTCTTCCAAAACCACTCCAATGGTGAGGTTTGAATTTCTCAAGATTTTATTGGCTAGGGCATGGAAATAAACTCATGAACCCATGGGGTAGCTTGTTAAATCTCATTGCCTTCACCTACATGGATAACAAAGCAAGACAAGCCAACATTGCATTTTATTAGTTAAAAAAACAATATTTATGATCACAAAAGGAACATAAGTCAAGGTGCTTGGTAATCCCTCAAAAGGCAAAATTAAATGTAGGGAGGGGAACCAAGAATCCTAGTGTGATCTTGTTGTGAGTGAATTAACATGGTATGATGAAGGGGTCTTAGGGGAAAAAATTGGGGTACAACAACTTCCCTTATTTAAGTTTCTTCTATCCAGAGAAACGAAGGTTAAAAATCTTCGTGTCGACGCGATTAAAGATACTTAAATATATAACAAACCCTATTTTTGGCCCTAAGATGCTATGCAAATGCTTATGATCATGAATGCATATGAACAGGACCAAAGAGACACAAAATATCACTGGGGATGTAACAATAATAGAAGGAATAAAGGAGCACCCCCACCAGGAAAATAAATCACTGGTGGACTCAGGGAACTGAATCAGAGAGGATGGTAGAATGGTCAAAGGACACACTAACTTCTACTGAAGGTGAAGCTACCGACGTTTACTGAAGGCAGAGAGAAAGATAACAAACATCGACGTTCACTACTGATGTCCTACCAACTTTCACTGAAGGAAGAAAGAGAATATATCATGGCATCACCGTTCATTGATGATGAACTATCAATGTTCACTGAAGATAGCAAAAAGATAACAAACACCGACGTTTACTGCCGATGGTCTACCAACTTTCACTGAAGGTAGAAAGAGAATATATCATAGCACCGCCATTCACTGACGATGAAATACCAATGTTCACTGAGGGTAGCAAAAAGATAATAAACACTGACGTTCACTGCCGATGGTCTACCAACTTTCACTGAAAATAGAAAGAGAATATATTATAGCACCGCCGTTCACTGACAATGAACTACCAATGTTCACTAAAGGTAGCAAAAAGATAACAAACACCAACGTTCACTGCCGATGGTCTACCAAATTTCACTGAAGGTAGAAAGAGAATATATCATAGCATCGCCATTCACTGACGATGAACTACCAACATTCACTGAATGTAGCAAAAAGATAACAAACACCGATGTTCACTGCCGATGGTCTACCAACTTTCACTGAAGGTAGAAAGAGAATATATCATATCACCACTGTT
The DNA here is from genome assembly GCA_948472305.1 of Vicia faba. NCBI lineage: Eukaryota > Viridiplantae > Streptophyta > Magnoliopsida > Fabales > Fabaceae > Vicia > Vicia faba. Next base: position 1,678,036,236 of record OX451737.1, on the reverse strand, counting down.
CACTGATGATGAACTACCAACGTTCACTAAAGGTAGCAAAAAGATAACAAACACCGACGTTCACTGCCGATGACCTACCAAGTTTCACTGAAGGTAGAAAGAGAATATATCATAGCATTGCCATTCACTGACGATGAACTATCAACGTTCACTGAAGATAGTGAAAGAAAACAAGTTTCCCCAAGATTCTGGTGTTTCGCCTAGAACGGGTCTCAAATTCTTCTTTAACAAAGGCACACCGCCTGGAAAGGATAATACATAAGTTGCCTCAAATAAAGAGACTTGCTATTTGTGGTCACGGAGGATTGTAAAAGGAAATGACTTTTTGGGGCAAGAGGTATGTCTTCCTGGGGAGATTCCATGATATTCTCTCTAAGGGGATAATGTCTTCTTGAGAAAAATAAATGCACCAACCAAAGCTTGGAGTTTTTCAAAATTCCAAAGTAAGTATCATTGTCGGGGAGCCACAGATCTAAACCAGAAATAAACTGGAATGAAACAGTCAACCAGAATACATCCTTTGAGAAATAAACTCAAGGGGGAAAACAAGATCCACCCAAACAAGGAACTGTATGTAATTGCAAGCTTCTCAAGTCATGTTTAAAGCATTGGTTTTGATGAAGACAACATGGATATCAATATTCAAAGGATGTGCAAAACGTTTATCAATATCATATAAAACCTTGTTACAAGTATTAAAGATTAGAAGAAGAATTATTAAAGAAACAACAAATGTCAAAAGGTATAAATAATTCTTAAACTTGAATATAGATGTTCACAAATATGCATTCATAATCATATACATATCCCACATTTTTAACAATAAGAAAAACTATGTTTGAAATCTTTTTCAAAAGGATTTTTTGGAAATAAACTTTCAGGAACCGGTTCCTACCTAACAGGGAACCAGGTTCCAAACTTGTTCAAAAAACACTTCCCTGGAATTTGTACCAGGAACCGGGTTGTACTTATAGGGGAACCGGTTCCTGCGTATTATTTTTGAATTCTGGGTTATAACGTTCACTAAGAACCGGGTTCTGCCTGGGTCGGAACCGGTTCCCAGCGAACCAGTACAAATTTTCTTTTGTTTTTTGAACATAATTCAAATGGTATTATTTCATGATTGCATTGCATCTTTTCATATCAAATGGAATGAATGAAGAGGTATTTGTGACATTATAAATTGTGCAGATTTTCAAATTCAAATAACCTTCTTCAATTAACAATTTTCATCATTCAAATTTGCATATTCTTACAAACTTTCAAGTGTTCTTACAAATCATAAATTTTGTGAAACTTGCCATATACATTTTCATTAAGAAATCATTACAAGTTTCATACATTCATTGTGAACATTTATAATCATTGCTTGAGAATTGTTTCTTTCTTGAAGAAGAAGATCAATCAAAGATTGATAGTGCTCTCCATCTCTTTCAAATAAATCATTGTATTACAAAAAGAAAGTATTCCCTTATTATCCAGGATTGTTAGAAGTAAGTGTTGTGATTTGAAGAGGATTGTTCTTCATTCACATTAGAGTTTGTTTGACCTTAAAGGTGTTAAGAACCTTTGGTCACTCTATAGGTTAGATAGTAAGCATAGGTTGTACAATCATTCTAAACTATAATGAAATCTCTTTCGTGTTGGAAAGGGGACTGGAGTACTCTCGGATTGTGAGGGGAACCAGGATATATCGTCGTGTTCTTTACTTTTCCGCTTTTATCGTTTTCATCACCATAATCAAGAAAAGATAAGATATAGTCAAAAACCTTTAAACACTTAACCACAAATTACTACAAGTATTCTCATAAAACTGAATAAATTTTTATATACCTAATTCACCCCCCTCTTAGGCACTCTTAGACTTACAATTGGCATCAGAGCAAGTTATAGGTAACTTGTTCCTAAAGATCCAGAATGGCTTCCGCAAATCAAAATCCGGTTTTCAAAGATGGTGGTAGTAACAACAAGCCTCCATTGTTTTGTGGTGAATACTTTGACTTTTGGAAAATTCGCAGGAAGGCTCATCTTGAAGCGCAAGGAGAAGAAATATGGAATGCTGTTGAGAATGGTCCATTTACTCTGGTGTGTGTTGTCAATGGTGTTGGGTCATCAAAGCCTAAAGCATCATGGGATGACGATGACAAGAAAAAAGTTCTCTTTGACAAAAAGGCAACCAATATTCTCCAAAGTGCTCTTAGTATGGATGAATTTTTCCGAGTATCGGCATGTACAACGACAAAGGAAATTTGGGATACTCTTGTAGAAACTCATGAAGGAACCGCCGAAGTCAAAAGGTCTAGATTGAACACTTTGAGTCAAGAATATGAATTATTCAGAATGCTGCCCGGAGAATCCATCCTTGACTTGCAAAAGAGATTCGTTCACTTGACAAACCATTTGAAGGCACTCGGTAAGACTTTAACTAATGATGAATTAAATCTTAAAGTGATTAGGTCTTTAACTAGGGAATGGAAACCAAAAGTGACAGCAATATCCGAAAAGAAAAGCCTAGCAACTATGACTTCCGCAACACTTTTCGGAAAGCTTCAAGAATATGAGACGAAACTTGGAAGGCTTGAAAAACATGAGAATCATGAGAAGAAATCCAAAGGCATTGCTTTGAAAGTTGATTCAAAAGAAAGTCAAGATAAAGATGCATCAGAGGAAGATGAAAACTTCTTGCTTCTTGTAAAAAGGTTAGGAAAATATTTTGGTCATAAAAATAATCTTCATAATGCTAACTTTGTCAAAAGAAATAAATTTTATAAGCATAAAGATAAAGAAGCCTCCACATCAACACAAGATGTCACATGTTATGAATGTGGAAAGCAAGGACACATCAAGCCAAACTGTCCAAATCTCCCAAAGAAAAATGGATTCAAAGGAAAGGACTCAAAACAAAATAAAGCCTACATAGCATGGGAAGATAATGATATGAGCAGTTCATCGGAATCGGAAAGCGACGAATGTGCAAACTTAGCCTTAATGGCATCGCATCACTCCGACGATGAAGAAGAGGTTAGTAATGAATTAAATATTTTTGATGATGATGTTCAAGGTGCAATTGATGAACTCTTGAAAGAATGCAAAAGTTTATACAAAAAGGTGTCAAAACAAGAAAAAGAACTTCTAATTTGTCTAGAAAAAATTGACACCATGACTAAAGATTTTGATCTTCAAAAACAGAATTTTATTAAAGAAAAGGAAAACTTTGCATGCTCCAAGTGTGAATCAAATGTCTTTCAAATTGTTCAATTGAAAAGAGTCATTGAATGATATGAAAAAAGACAAATAGGATTGGAAGGATTACTAAGCCAACAACGTTATCCAAATGATAAAAGAGGTCTTGGTTATGTGAATACTAAGAAACCAAGTAACAATCCCACTGTTTTTGTAAAGGCTAGTAATAGTTCCAATCCCAAGAAAGTAGAAAAGAAGCAAGTTGTTCATAATCATCAAAATAAAAAGGCTAATGTATCTAAAAGAAAACAAATTCCTAGATAAAAGAGCAAATTTGTTCCAAACTGTTTTTACTGTGGTATTATTGGACACACACCCAATGCATGCTATATTAGAAATTTCAGTATGGCTAGTGGACATTATGCATGGGTGAAAAAGGGAACTAACTATGAAGGACTCAAGGAAACTTGGGTACCTAACAAGAAATAATTTGTTTTTGTAGGTATGCTTGAAATCCACATCAAATGTTTGGTATCTTGATAGTGGATGTTCAAAGCATATGACAGGAGATGTACACCAATTTTCATATCTAGTACATAAAGCCAAAGGGTATGTCACGTATGGAGACAACACCAAAGGAAAGATACTTGGCGTTGGAATAGTTGGCACACCTCCATCCATTCAAATTGAGGATGTTCTCTATGTTGAAGGATTAAAGCACAACCTTCTTAGCATAAGTCAACTTTGCGATAGAGGGTTCAAGATCAAATTTAACAAAGAAGAATGCCTTATTATGGATGAGGCAACCAATGAGGTAAAAATCAAAGGTAAAAGAATTAATAATATATTTATGATTTCCCTTGATGATCCATCCTTGAAGGTAAAATGTCTCATGGCAAACAATGATGATTCATGGCTTTGGCACAAAAGGATTGCTCATATTCATATGGAACACTTGAATAAACTAATCAAGCGTGATCTTGTCATTGGTTTGCCTAAGAGAAAATTTGTCAAAGATAGACTCTGTGATGCTTGTCAAAAAGGGAAACAAACAAAATCATCTTTCAAATCTAAGAATGTGGTGTCTACTACAAGGCCACTACAATTGTTACACATGGATCTCTTTGGTCCATCAAGAACAAAAAGCTTCGAAGGTAATGTATTCGCTTTGGTTATTGTTGATGATTTTTCTAGATATTCTTGGACTTTGTTTCTTGTGCAGAAAAGTGATGCCTTTAAAGCTTTTAAGAAGTATGCTAAGCAAATCCAAAATGAAAAATCACTAAAGATTGTATCCATAAGAAGTGATCATGGTGGAGAATTCCAAAATGCACAATTTGAAGAATTTTGTGAAGAACATGGTATCTCTCATAATTTTTCAGCACCTAGAACTCCACAACAAAATGGAGTAGTTGAAAGAAAGAATAGGTTTCTAGTGGAACTTGCAAGAACAATGCTTAGTGATGCAAATCTTCCTAAATATTTTTGGGCGGATGCGGTTAGTACGGCATGTTATGTTGGAAATCGAGTTATCATTAGACCTATAATAAAGAAGACTCCATATGAACTCTTCAAAGGAAGAAAGCCAAATATTGCTCACTTCCACATTTTTGGATGCAAGTGTTTTGTTCTTAACAATGACAAAGACAATCTCGGTAAGTTTGATGAGAAATCCGACTGAGGTATATTTCTTGGTTATTCTCTTTCTAGTAAAGCATATAGAATTTATAATAAAAGAACTTTAACTATTGAAGAATCTATGCATGTATCTTTTGATGAAACGAACACTTCTAAAGAGGAAGTAGTTGTGTGTGATGATGATGATCCTATAGATTTACCCCCGGAAGAACTTTCAAATGATCAAGTTGTGAAATCACCGGAAAATCAAGAAGACATTGTACAACAAGATTCAAACATCAATGATCTAACAAAAGAATGGAGAACTCATAGAGACCATCCTATTGACAAAATTATTGGTGACATTAGCCAAGGAGTATCAACAAGATTAAATCTAAAAGATGCTTGCTTAAACATGGCTTTTGTTTCTCAAATTGAACCTACCAAAGTTGATGAAGCCTTAGGAGATGATCAATGGATTATTTCTATGCAAGAAGAATTAAATCAATTCGAGAGAAATCAAGTTTCGGAACTTGTTCCTAGACCAAGTGGTAAACACATCATAGGTACCCGATGGGTGTTTAAGAACAAACTTGATGAGAATGGTCTAATTGTTCGAAACAAAGCAAGGTTGGTTGCCCAAGGCTACAATCAAGAGGAAGGAATCGACTTTGAAGAAACATTTGCTCCGGTTGCAAGGTTAGAAGCTATACGTCTTTTACTTGCTTATGCTTGTTCATTAAATTTTCAGCTTTTTCAAATGGACGTCAAAAGCGCATTCTTGAATGGATACATCAATGAAGAAGTCTATGTCAAACAACCTCCGGGATTTGAAGACTTCAAACATCCTACACATGTCTTTAAGTTGAGAAAGGCTCTTTATAGCTTAAAGCAAGCACCAAGAGCATGGTATGATAGACTTAGCAATTTTTTGTGTGAAAAAGGTTTCGAAAAGGGTAAGGTTGATAAAACTTTGTTCATTAAGAAAATCAAAAGTAACACTTTATTGGTTCAAGTCTATGTTGATGATATCATTTTTGGATCGACTAACAAAGAAATGTGTGAGGAATTCTCATTGATGATGCAAGGAGAATTCGAGATGTCTATGATGGGAAAGATGAACTACTTTCTTGGACTACAAATCAAGCAACTAAAAGATGGAATCTTCATCAACCAATCTAAGTATTGCAAAGAATTATTGAAAAAGTTTGATATGGACAATTGTAAAGCAATGAATACTCCAATGGGCTCCGGTACATATGTTGATCAAGATGAATCCTATATTCCAATTGATATTACAAAATACCGAGGTATGATTGGTTCCTTATTGTATTTGACGGCAAGCCGTCCTGACATAATGTTTAATGTTTGTCTTTGTGCTCGCTTTCAAGCAAATCCAAAGGAATCACACCTCATGGCAGTTAAAAGGATCATGAAGTATCTCAAAGGAACAACCAATGTCGACTTATGGTATCCTAAAGGTAGTATTTGCACTTTAATTGGTTATTCTGACGCGGATTATGCAGGTTGTAAAACTGATCGTAAAAGCACAAGTGGTACTTGTCACATTATTGGAAATGCATTAGTATCATGGGCTTGTAAAAAGCAAGCATGTGTTGCTATTAGCACGGCCGAAGCAGAATACATAGCGGCGGGTAGTTGTTGTGCACAAATTCTTTGGCTCAAGCAACAACTCCGTGATTACGGACTTGATCTCGGATGCATTCCTCTTTGATGCGACAATAAAAGTGCTATCAATATTACAAAGAATCCGGTCATGCATTCAAGAACCAAACATATAGATATTCGACATCATTTTCTCCGTGATCATGTACTTCAAGGAGATGTCGAAGTTACTTTTATGGATACTCATAACCAACTCGCAGATATCTTCACAAAACCGCTTGCTCGAGAACCATTCTTCAAAATCCGAAGAGAACTTGGTATTTTGGATGAAGTGATCTCTAAATGTTTCTCATAAGGTGCACGTCTTAATTTTTCTTCAAAAAAAAATTTATGTTTCAGTACACTCTGCTTCTACTCCTTCTTTTATATGTTTTTATTTGATAAAATATGAGTGTATATATTGTTTGTGTTTTTTAAATGAATTTGTTTCACTCTTTTTCCCCATACTTTTGATGTTAACAAAGGGGGAGAAGAATATGCATATGTGTTGTTTTGTTTCAAAGAAATTGCAGGCCAAAATAACTATCATAAAACTCACTCCAAAATTCAAAGAATCATGGACTTAGGGGGAGCATACAATTTAGGGGGAGCCTTGCATTTGCTTAACATTTTTGCTACACAAAACAACATAACTATTTCAAGAATTGTTTTCAAGACTTGGTTGTCATCATCAAAAAGGGGGAGAATGTAATTGCAAGCTTCTCAAGTCATGTTTAAAGCATTGGTTTTGATAAAGACAACATGGATATCAACATTCAAAGGATGTGCAAAAAGTTTATCAATATCATATAAAACCTTGTTACAAGTCTTGAAGATTAGAAGAAGAATTATTAAAGAAACAACAAATATCAAAAGGTATAAATAATTCTTAAACTTGAATATAGATGTTCACAAATATGCATTCATAATCATATACATATCCCACATTTTTAAAAATAAGAAAAACTATGTTTGAAATCTTTTTCAAAAGGATTTTTTGAAAATAAACTTTCAGGAACCGGTTCCTACCTAATAGGGAACCGGGTTCCAAACTTGTTCGAAAAACACTTCCCTGGAATTTGTACAAGGAACCGGGTTGTACCTATAGGGAAACCAGTTCTTGCGTGTTATTTTTGAATTCTGGGTTATAACGTTCACTAAGAACCGGGTTCTGCCTGGGGCGGAACCGGTTCCCAGCGAACCAGTACAAATTTTCTTTTGTTTTTTGAACATAATTCAAATGGTATTCTTTCATGATTGCATTGCATCTTTTCATATCAAATGGCATGAATGAAGAGGTATTTGTGACATTATAAATTGTGCAGATTTTCAAATTCAAATAACCTTCTTCAATTAACAATTTTCATCATTCAAATTTGCATATTCTTACAAACTTTCAAGTGTTCTTACAAATCATAAATTTTGTGAAACTTTCCATATACATTTTCATTAAGAAATCATTACAAGTTTCATACATTCATTGTGAACATTTATAATCATTGCTTGAGAATTGTTTCTTTCTTGAAGAAGAAGATCAATCAAAGATTGATAGTGCTCTCCATCTCTTTTAAATAAATCATTGTATTACAAAAAGAAAGTATTCCCTTACTATCCAGGGTTGTTGGAAGTAAGTGTTGTGATTTGAAGAGGATTGTTCTTTATTCACATTAGTGTTTGTTTGACCTTAAAGGTGTTAAGAACCTTTGGTCACCCTATAGGTTAGATAGTAAGCATAGGCTGTACAATCATTCTAAACTATAGTGAAATCTCTTTCATGTTGGAAAGGGGACTGGAGTACTCTCGGATTGTGAGGGGAACCAGGATATATCGCCGTGTTCTTTACTTTTCCGCTTTTATCGTTTTCATCACCATAATCAAGAAAAGATAAGATATAGTCAAAAACCTTCAAACACTTAACCACAAATTACTACAAGTATTCTCATAAAACCGAATAAATTTTTATATACCTAATTCACCCCCCCTCTTAGGCATTCTTAGAGTTACACTATACAGGAAGGCTAAAACAAAAATCTTCTACGAGGGACGACTCCGTAGGGAAATGGAAAGAATGTATATTTTCTGCTTAAGACCAACGCTCTAATGAAAAGAGGGTAACGTAACTCTTCAAAACAGGGTAATGTGTCAACAAAAAATATTAACAAATGTCAATGAACAATGATTTATCAATTTTAGCTATGGATGATGCATGTATGAATGTATGAGTGTTACCGTGTGCATGCTGACAAAACAGATTCACAACATGGGGAACAACCAGGAAAAGCTGCCTCGAGTACTAACAACACCCGACTAAGCTTCAAACAAGATAATCATTCCAAGAAAGGTAAAGTCCAGCTGCGAAATCAAAAGCTATTGTCTACTTTTGAATTTACTGAGGAGAAACATAATCCGGAGGTAGACAAATCAAACAGATACTGGGGTAGAACATCCTTGTTCAGGCTTCATCGGGGAAACTAGTGTTTTTGAAAAGTAACATGCCTACTGGAGATTGCAAGACCAGTCTCAAATAAAGCAGACTGATACCGAAACATCCAAACATTCACTGGGGAATTCAGACCCACTTCGCTGGAGAAAATGCGGATTGAAACTTCTCGACATGAAAACTCAGAAAAAGGGAGAAATGAATCCAAACTTGACCGAGGATACCGGAATCATAAACCTCATGCGGAGAAAACATCCCGAGTAGACATTCCCGAGGGGAACAAAATCTTCTCAAAACAACTGGAGTTTTTCCATTCCTGGGATCACCATTTTGTTGTCATTGTTTCATAACAAATCTTAAAGTAAAAGTAAATTGTAAAAATATTTTTTTTTTGAAAAATCAATTTTGTTATTTAATCTCTTTGCTTTGAAAGTTATTATCAGTAATAAATGGAGTCTTTGCAAGCTAAATAACATAATAAATACAAAGAATTGGGTAAAAGCTCGAATTTCATTAATAGAATGGTAGTCTGCGAATGGCGAGACTCCATAGATCATTACAAAGTTTGGTAAATGGAAATACATAATGGAAAAGATACATTGAGATACAATGACCACTATCCCCCCTAACGACTTTTGAAATCCTGAGCAGCAGCTTCTGTTGAAGTATGGTAAGGATCCGAGAAGATTGTTGCTTCAACGATCAAGTCTTGTCTGACGTAGTTACTTGCCAAGAAAATCCCTAACTTTTGCCTAAGCTGCTGTTTCCAGTGATTTCTGGTAAACAACCGCTAGTCTTCCAAACTATCGAATAATCTTTATTAACGCTACTCAATCTCTTTGGTAACTCACAGGATCGACTAGATTGATCCTAGGACTCCTTGGATATCAAGGTTACTCTCACAATCGAACAATTATTCATGGGTGCTATTGTATAAATGTTTGGTTTATTTCGATCCCTCTCTCTAAGAGTTTAAGAATGTGGTCAAAATGTATGTGAAAACTAAGTTATACGAATAATTGCTAGTTGTAATGCTGATTGAAAAGACATATAAAACTGTATGGAAAATAAAGTAACTGGTTTCGATCCATAAAACATTTAACACAAAAGGTTTCTGGAATGTGGAAGTTTAAAATGTGAAGAAAGCGTTTAATGCAAGAAATTTAGAAATGACTTTAAGTGAAAGTACATGCTTGAAGAATAATACTTGAAAGTAAAGGTATTGAGAGCGTAAAAGTTCTCTGAAATACAGAGTACTTCGAAATATAAAGAATGCAGTAAAATGTAAAACTTTGAAGAAAAGACTTTGAAATGAAAAGACAGTAGATAAAGAAACTTGTAAATGTTATTCGACAGAAAGAAAAAGAAAGAAAGTGCTGGAAATAGTAAAAAGGCTTTTATTAAATTAAAAATACATGGTGCTATCATACATACATCTCTCTTGCATTCGTTTCCCTTGCCATGTGGTAGTTTGAATGTTATTGAGTATTTTGTATAACAGATATGACACACTGAAATCCTAACACTAAGACTTCTATTTATACTAATTCGACCCTAACGGTCTCGCTACAAGATCATGCCACGTTTCGAACATGCAAGACAATGCTCCTTTCATCTTTCCACGTGTCCTCAAATGCTCCAACACATAACTTTCAAACTTTGAAAGTCCCGCTTTCATTTAAATTTCAAATGTTTTGGTGTTTCTCTGCTTCGAACGCTCTTCTTAGACTTAGCTTCGCTGCTGTTTCGAGATCCCTTTGGATACGCTCCCAAGATCACCGTTCGAAGCTTCAAGCTTTGACACACTCATTCGAAACACTGCTTCTGCAATTTCGAAGCGTGGTGTTTTAATTCCATTTCGATCAGAACTTCTAGCTCTTTTTGAATTCTAAATAACATTATCAAAATCTTCAGCCAACAAATTGCCCCTTTAAAATATGTATTTCGATCTCTCTGAGAAATACCTATTTTAAACATTTATACAAGATTTTGATAGGATCTTCGAATCATCATAGCATTTAATGCGTTTGACCCTAGTCACATCAATCATAGCACCCTTTGGGTACCTTAACCGCCCAAAGTCACTTCACAGCATGGTGCAGTTATAAGTAATGATTATTTTTAAAATCACGCCTATTACCTATATCAACTTCTCGCCACCTCTTCATCACACCAATCCATGATCTCCACGTATCATACTTTCACTCGGTGGATGTTTCATCTTCTTATTATAAAACGTCAATTTAACCTTCCTTTTTCCTTCTTTACACTCTAAACCTTTCGAACTCTGGAATTTTACTCTTCTTCTCTCATAAACACTCTAAGCTCTCAAACAACAAAAATGTCTTCTTCCACATCATCCCAACTCAAGAAAGCTTCCAAGAAGAAGGGAAAAACTACAGGAGCAACTATGGAGAGTAAAATCGTCACCATTCAAGGCCAATCTGCTCTTGCTCCTCAAATGATCTCCAAAGAAAAAGAAATGCTGTACGCATCACAGGTACTCATCCCTACCCATGTTGCTGGTAAGAGGTTAGCCTTAAATGGCCCTCTTACAGTTTTTGAAATACTAAAAGACACCAGGACCATTTTTCCCGTGTGTTACAACTTCAAACCTTTATTCAACAAAATGGATGCCCCTAGGGCAGCAGAATTTCTTAATCCGAAAACCACAGAAACCTCAACTGTTCATCCCAAGGACCCATTTATCTTGGATTATGTAAAAAGCAATTTTAAACCATTCCGATCTTGCCCTACTGCTGATGTTGCTTATCAAAACTGGTTTACGAAAGTAGAAGCCAAAAAATCCAGCAATGGGAAGAACTAGGCATTTATAACCTTATTAAGCTATCGAAACCTGGATTCACCTATAGTCATCCTCTGCTATTTGCGTCCCTCTACTTCTGGGATAGTACCTACAACACTTTCCATCTTCCAGGTGGAATGATCACCCCAACCTTCTTCGATATAGCAGCCATTACTGGGCTGTCGCCAGTGGGGGAAACTTATGTTCCTGACAATGAAGAGCACTCAAGCATAATTGACTTCGAAGTCAAGTTAGCCAGCTTCTCCAAATTTATCGGCCATTATCATGCTGAAGGGGATAATGTGTCTGACACAGAACACATTGCTTTCTTAACCCTGTGGCTGTCTAGGTACGTTTTCTGCAGTAGATCCCTGCAGGTAGCTAGTAGGTTCATTCCTTTAGCTAGGGATTTACACGAAAATCGCAAAGTGTGCCTAAGCGAATTACTCTTAGTTGACCTCTATGAGAGCCTGAGGTCAGCTGTTTCGAGCCTCAAATCCCACAATTCCAAAAACATTCTTTTAGCTGGCCCATTTTGGTTACTTCAATTATGGCTCAATGCCATGTTCGAACCTTCTTTACCAACTGCCAACACCATAGACGAACAAGATGCAGAAATAAGTGATAGGATAGTCGAAGGCACTAGGCTTCGAAGACTAACCCCTAATGATGACAAGGATGACTTCAAGGTTCAATTTTCGAAGTACATCTTGATACTCTCAAAAAGACACAAGTTCGAAGAGAGCATGGCGCCCTTTGCTTCGAGGGCTCATGGACCTTCTTGGTTCACCATGGCTCTCTCAGAAGCCATCAAGAGTAAGGAAATCCAAGATGTGTGGAGAGCTTTCTTGCTTCCTAGACTTATCTCTTCAAGGATAACCCCAGCTAAGAACCAAATTCTTCTTTTTGCCTACCAACCAAACTTCGTTTCGAGGCAGTTTGGCCTATGCCAACTGATTCCTGAACCTTTGTTCCAGACTGAGAGCGCCATCACATCTGGTCGAACTTTCAAGGCAAGGGAAGCCAAGATCCAACAAGAACAATATCAGGGCTTTGCCCAATTTGAACTGATAGCCTTCGAACCTACTCATCTCGCGGCCAAAGGATTTCTGGAGTGGTGGATTAAGTTTTATCAAACTTGTATGTTCGATACACTTACTATTCGACAGAAACTAATTGATGCCTTCGATGTGCAGGTACCAGCAAAGAAAGGTATGTTTACTCATGCCAAAGAAATAAAAGCTTTTCAAAATTACTTCGAAACTACTTACGACCCCACACGCTTGGACTCCACTGTGCATCAAGCGGCTGAGACCTTGAAGGAAAAATTTAAACAAAAAGTTTCCAAGCTAAAACTTCCTTCAGGGCTGTCACCTGAGGATAGGTATAGGTTGGCATTCGAAATGCATCCACCTAAATTTCCCAGATTACCTACCTCAGAACTGGCTCTGGCTTGGTTTCCCCCATATCCATGGTGGTTTACTTGCAAAGAGATGTTCAAATATCTTCAAAGGAAACCAAAGCCATCTGAGACTGTGACATGGGCTCGACACTGGCTTCATGATTTCCCAGGACATCTTCGATATGACCTTTCTGCCATGTCAATTAAATCTGATCAAGGCACAGGTGCGAACGCTTGGGAAAAACTCCCAAATATCTTTATTTTCCAAATCTTTAACCTTTGCTTTAAATGTTTTGATTTTCAGCTATCAGGATAAAGACCACTGCCTCGAAATCGAAGGAAGGGAGTGCCTCTCAAGCCTCCATCGAAACTACCGAAAAGACTAATCCACCCGAAACGACTACTGCTGCTGCAACTACACCAACAACAACAACGCCAACAACAATAAGTGCCCCAATTCCAACGGTAATCACTTAGTTTTTTATGCTTCGAATTCACTCAATCCTTTTATATCTAACTTCGTTAAAATTCGTTCAGACCAACAAGCTTCCCCCCACTACTCCCAAGAAGCGGAAACCAAGCACCACTGGGGAAGATCTGACTGCTGGAGGAAACTCAAACATTGCTTCGAAGAAGAAGCTAAAGAAAGCTACACCAAAAAGTATTGTTCCCACTAGTGTCTCTGGACTCGACTCCAGGGATGCTGCTCCCTCACCAAAATCCAAAAATCCACCTTCGACCTCCAACCCACAGTTGGAACGCATAGCTAGCAACCTCTCTTCTGAGGAGCCACAGGTAAATCGAATTTCTTCTAAAAATGTTTAACTTCTTATTACCTTGGTGAGTGTCATCCTTTAACACTTTGCTGCTCCTTGCAGAACATCCTGAATCCCACTTCTACTATTTCGACCTCACCGTCCAGGGCTGCTGTTCCGCTTAACTCCTCTCCTCAAGGAGATTCCAGCAATTTGGTCCAAAACAAAGGTTCTTCCAACGTGGCGGTTTTGGCTGGAACTTCTGAGCAGCCAGATGACCAAGGTACCTCCATTCCTCTGAAAGAGGTGAACGAAACCATACCTCAAACGTCTGCAGAGGATTCACAAAGGGTTCTTCAAAAGTCCCCCCTTGAAACTCTTCAAGAGGATCCAAAGGATACTCAGACTGAAGAGGAAAAAGCTGATTCTGGACAAGGATTCGAAGAATCTGCAGACGAAGAATCTAAGGAAGAAAACGCCAATGATGGGGAAAAAGACAATGATGGTTCGACTGCCGAGACGGAGTCTAATGCACATAGCGGTGAAAAGGATGGTATCGAAGTGGTAGATTTGGTCGAGGATGAAGAAGACCAAGAGCACGAAGCAAATGAAGGGGATGGTGATACAATCAACGAAAACCCAAAGGTTGAAACAAACGAGGTTCCCCTACGCGTGGAATTCCCCCAATCCTCTCCGTCTCGAATGACTGACGAGGAACTGGCACTTCTGAGGCGAAATGACCCTATTGGGTACATGAAGGCAAAGTTGGCCCAGAGGGACATCCCACTCGCTAGGGCTGGTACAAGTTCAACCAGCTATCCTCTTCCCACAGATGAAAGAGTTGTTCTTCTCAACAAAATTAGGAGAACTATTCTCAATGTGGATATCTTCGAAGTGCTTAAGCAAGATAGTACTGCTTGCTACACTATGAAGGAGCTGCTTACAAAGGTTAATCTTTCAAGCTGCTCTTTGCCAGTTAGTACTCTCTTGTTTGATCTTCAAAATCTGCTGGACAACGTAACTGGCTATCTTCTCCAAGACGAATCTGCTGCCAAGAAGGTTCACGAGAAACGCATTGCTATGGATGCCGCCTATGAACAAGCTTCGAAGCTTTCTCAAGAAGCTGAAGATCAGGCTATGCATCTGAAGCAGGAAAAAACTGAATATGAGGCTCGAGCTGAGTCCATCCTTATTTGGGAAAGGCAGATTCTGGAACTTCAGCAGAAAGTTAAGGAGGCTAAGGAACAACAACTAGCCTTCGAAACTAATCCTGCAGGTAACCAATTCGAAGAGCTTCTCAACCGGGGGCTTGCAGAAATGGAGACTGCAGAACAACTTAAAGGAGAAGTGGCAACCTTGGAAGGTGCCAGGCGGTTTGCTCAGCAGAGACTTGAAACATTTCGAAGTACCTTTACTCGATTGAAAAATAATGTTTATTTCTAGATTTTTTGTCTATCTGACCATAACTTTGGTTCTTTCAATGTAATATTCGAACAACGCCATTTTGGCATTCTTATCTTGCCATCTTGGCTTTTTTTATAATACTTTGTTTACGTTGTTACTATTCGAATTTCCCGCAGGCTTGGTTTATATTTCTTTAAATATTTCCCATTAACCTTTAGGACACGTTTATCATCTAAGAGTTCTTCGACTTCGTAGGCATTGTTAGAGAAAACTTTTAGTACTCGAAAAGGTCCTTCCCAATGAGGTGACCATTTGCCTAACGCTTTGTTCTTCTTATCCATAGGCAATATGACTCTCCAAACCAAGTCATTAATAACGAATACTTTTTTCTTCACCCTCTTATTGTATGTTCTGGCCACTCTTTCTTTTTGCCTCATCAAAATATCCAACGCATGTAATCTAATTTCGTCCAATTCAACTAATTCATTCATCATCATTTCCCAATATAACGCGGCTGGAATTTCGTTTTGTTTCTGTATTCGAACTGATTGCAGATGAATTTCTACTGGTAACACTGCATCATGGCCGAATGTAAGTTGAAAAGGAGTGGTGTTAGTGGCTTCTTTTGGAGATGTTCTACAAGCCCATAACACTTGGTCCAGAGTTTTGTGCCAATTTCTTGGCTTCTTGCCAATATGCTTCTTGATTAATCCTATTATTACTTTGTTTGCCGCTTCGACCTGTCCGTTTGCTTGAGCATAATATGGTGTTGATGTTAGCAATCTAAACCCCATTTCTTGGGCAAATCCTTGCATCTTTCTACCAGTAAATACAGAACCTTGGTCTGTAGTTATACTTTCTGGTAATCCAAACCTATAGATAATGTGCTTTTGTATAAATTCGATAATTGCCTCTTGATCAGCAACTACCAAAGGTATAGCTTCAATCCATTTGGTAAAATAATCTACTCCTACCAAGATATATTTCTGACCTTTGGACGAAGCAGGATTTATTTCGCCTATCAGGTCCAATGCCCATCCTCTGAATGGCCATGGTTTGATGATCGAATGCAGCTCACTTGCAGGGGCGTGTTGAATTCCTGCATGTTTCTGACATTCCTCACATCCTTTCGCGAAGTCTATGCAATCTTTGAGCATGCTAGGCCAATACAAACCATATCGAAATAGCAACCATTTCATTTTATGGCCTGCTTGGTGTGCCCCACATGCCCCATTATGGACTTCAGACAATGCTAAATATGCCTCACTTTCTCCTAGGCATTTCAATAAAACACCTTCTTGGGTCTTTTTGAACAATTCGTTCCCCATGAGGAGGTATGACAATGCTCTATATTTTGTTTTTCTATCTACTTTTAGAGTTGGGTCTGCTAAATAACTCTTTAATGGACTTCGCCAATCTGTATCTGACAAAGTATTTATGGCTAGAATTTCGAATCCCTGTTTCTCGGCATATCCCAATCTCATATTTTCCAGATCCGATGGTGTGAATCTAGTAGCCATAACTCTTCCCCTTATTTCGACCAAATCCTTAAGATTCTTGGTAGATACTCTATAACCTGAAGCCAACTGCGCTAAGTCATTTGCTTCTTGGTTTTCTAATC
Organism: Vicia faba; assembly: GCA_948472305.1. Classification (NCBI taxonomy): domain Eukaryota; kingdom Viridiplantae; phylum Streptophyta; class Magnoliopsida; order Fabales; family Fabaceae; genus Vicia; species Vicia faba. The sequence goes on along the minus strand of OX451737.1, from coordinate 1,678,019,343 downwards.
TTGGTATGTGTTGAATATCCATGTATTCAAACTTTCTCAATAGCCTATTGACTATGACGAAGTATACCATTAGATTTTCCTTTATGCACTTATATTCTTTTGTGATTTGTTTGACCACCAACTCAGAATCTCCTTTAATTTCGACTCTGGTTGCCCCCAATTCCAACAAAGCTTCAAGTCCAACAATGAGCGCTTCATACTCAGCTTCGTTGTTCGAACAACGAGGACCATCCAATTTATACTTGAATTTTGTTGGAATTCCTTCAGGAGAAATTAGAAGGACTCCAACACCACTTCCATTCTTGTGGGTTGAACCATCAAAGTACAATTTCCATGGTTGCATTTCGACGTAACTCATGCTTGTCTGCTCAACCAACGAATGATCCACAATGAAATCAGAAATCACTTGACCTTTCATAGCTTTTAAGGGCATGAACGTCAATGAATATTCTGTTAAGGCCAGAGCCCACTTTCCAACTCTACTATGCATTATTGGCTTTGAAAGCATATGTTTAATGACATCGAAGTGAGACGAAACATAAACATCAACAGGTTTTATATAATACTTGAGTTTCATACAAGAGAAATACAAACAGAGACATAGCTTTTCTAAGTTGCTATATCTGGTCTCTGCATCATTCAGCACTCTACTTAGATAGTATATGGCTCTTTCGACGCCATTGTTATCTTCTTGTGCTAACATACTACCTATGCTAACTTCAGAGGCAGATATGTACAATCTCATGGGCTTCCCCCATGATGGTGGAGACAACATAGGAGGCTGGGAAAGATATTCTTTTATTTTGTCAAACGCCTCCTGGTGAGCTTCGTTCCATTCGAAGGCTTGACCTTGCTTCAGACGAAGTAACGGAGAGAAAGCTTGAGTCCTTCCACTCAGGTTCGAAATGAATCTTCTGAGGAAGTTAACTTTCCCTAGCAGAGATTGCAACTCCCTTTTTGACGCAGGTGCTTTCGTCTCCATTATGGCTTTGGTTTTGTTCTGGTTGATTTCAATTCCTTTCTTGTGGACCACAAAACCAAGAAAATCTCCAGCCTGCACAAAAAATGCACATTTAAGGGGATTCATTTTTAAGCCATGTTTTCTCATTCGCTCGAATGATTGGCTTAAATGATGCAAATGTGCTTCTGCAGATATAGATTTGATGACTATATCATCAATATACACCTGCATGAAGGTTTCGATAAAGTCATGAAAGATTGAATTCATCGCCCTTTGATAAGTTGCCCCAGCATTTTTTAAACCAAAAGGCATCACCACCCATTCGTAGGTGCCTAAGGCTCCTGGGCAACGAAATGCTGTCTTTGCAACATCTTCTTCAGCAATGAAAATCTGGTTATATCCAGAGTATCCATCTAACATGCTCAAGTATTCGAATCCTGCAGCAGAATCTACTAGCATTTCTGCCACGGGCATGGAATATTCATCCTTAGGGGTTGCAGTATTTAAATCCCTAAAATCTATGCAAATCCTTAAAGAACCATTTTTCTTGATAACAGGTACTATGTTTGCTAACCATTCGACGTACCTTGTTGTTCTGATGAATTTGCAACGCAGCAACCTTTCGATCTCAGCTTTAATTTTTGTGAGAACCGCTGGCGCGAATCTTCTGGGAGTTTGTTTGATGGGCCTCTTGCCATCTTTGATTGGCAGCCTATGTTCGACCAACTCCCTCTTTAAACCAGGCATCTCATCATAATCCCATGCGAAACAATCTTTGTTCTCCTTAAGGATTTCGATCACTTTTTCCTTGAGGCCTGGGCTACGTTTAGCACTTACGTAAGTTACTCTTTTCGTTTTGTCATCCCCTAAGTTGACTTCTTCGAGTGGGTCCTGTGCCAACATTTTGACACCTGAATTTATGGGATCCCTTTCGAAGCCTAAGGGTTCTTTGTCATAGATGGCATCTAACCTTTGATCCATCTCCAACTCTTCGCTGGGTGAGCATTTCGAACCCCCCCCACTAACTTCATTCGTTTTTTCAAATGATTCATTTATTTCAGCCTCGAAGGCCGCTTTTGATTCATTCTCAGCCACATAGGCCGAAATCCTTTCGAAAAAGGTAGACTCAGTCATGGTTAAGGTTGTCGAAGTCCCAGCCTGCTGGCCGTTTTGGTATAGCACCTTCAACTTCCTCTTCTTCACTAATTATTGTTCTATCCCAGTAGAGTCCATCATGACGAAGTGTCATGTAGTAGTGGGCATTTCTAGTTTCATTTATCTCATCATTTGGAACACATGGAGCAATCTTTGCCAGATTTTTATCATAATCCCTTTTGTCAACTAGATTAACAGTTGACATAAAGTAACTCTGGTCTGCTTCGATATTTTCCACGATTCCGTCATCTCTCCACAGGACTAGTCGTTGATGCATTGACGAAGGAACTGCCCCCACGCCATGGATCCACTCTCTTCCTAGCAGTAAGTTATAGTTGGCCTTGGCTTCGACAACCATAAACATGGTGGGCCTGCAACTTGAGCCTATTGTCAATTCCAACTGGACCACCCCCAGTGTTTTACCCACTTTTCCTTCATAATTGGATAGAACCATATTATGGGGCTTGATATCCCCTTCGCGGATTTCCAACCTTTTTAGCATGAAATGGGGAATCAGATTGACTGCAGCACCCCCATCCACTAGAACTTTGTTCACCCCATGGACACCCACTTTCGCCCGAATGAAAAGTGGTTTGAGATGATTCTTCATTGTAGGCTCTGGACGTTCGAAGAACGCATTCTGTTCTTCAACAGCCCCATTGTCCATCACGTAGTAACATACGGGCCTATGTTTCATTAAATCTGTGGTGTCTTCTTCCTCATATTCATTAATTTCGGTTTCTTGCCCGAATTCGCTGGGAAGCACAGACACTACATTACAGTTCAGGTTAAATGAAGACTCCCCCTCCGATTCGAAGTTATCTGTTATCATATCTTCGTCCTCTTCCGGGCCTGGAGTGTATTCCTTTGGTCCGTCTTGTTGATCTTCAGAGAAAAGCCTTCTATTGACTGGAGGTTTCTCTTCCGTCTGGCTTTTTGGTTTATTGGTGCTCGATTCACCTTGTATCTTTGTTGAAGTATCCCCTTTGTTTGCCACAGCTTCTCTTTCAGCCTTTCGAAACCTTTGCTGTCTGCGCCACTGGGATCTTGACATGGGGTTCCTTCCTTTGTAATTTTCTAATCTGACTTCCTCCCTTTTTTGTGTGTTGAATTGCCTCCTGTATGTCACAGCATGGCGTGCATTTCGTTCAGCATTCCTCCATTTGTCTTTGCCTTTGTCATTTCTGGCTTGCAGCCATCTATCGGTTGGCACTTCAGCAGGGAGTTTGAAAGTCACTCTTCGAGCAACTTTGGGGTGAGGGCTATCAGGTCTTCGCTGTTTGTATATGCTGTCGAAACGCGGACCCATCTGGGCAGTTTCTTGATGGCTCCAGCAAGGGGCGAAGGGGATCGTTTCGAAGGCCCTAGCCATGCTTTGGTCATATACAGCAGAACATCTTGGGCACACCAAGCACTTAGTTGCCCCCTTGTAGCAGCGAAAAATAAACTCCAATAAACTCTCTCCAGCCTTGGGGTAGCATCTAAAAAGTTGGTTATCCTGGCGCCAATTGTTGCCAGTTCGAGCCCTCTGTACCCTTTCGAAATTTGCAGCAATTCTTTGGTTGCAGAGGATGCTGCACCTAGGGCACAGTATCATGCCAGGATCTCCTTTGTGGCATGACATGAGATAGTCTTTGAGAGTATCATCTCCAGTGTGATTGTCCCCCATCCTATGCTTTTCTTTTTCTAAGTATTTTTCCACTTCCTTCATCTCAGAACGGGGTCTTTCCATGTCCACCATATTTATTTCCAAATCCCCCTCTTTTGTTTCGTCATCGCCCCATCCTGTGGGCTTTATATCTTCGATCTGGACCCTCGAACTTTCTGGGGCAGAATATTTGACCAGATAGTCATATTTTCCACTGGGTTCCCCTAGAGTGTCCCATATTTCCTTCTGAGAGGGGACTGGCTGCGTAATTTGTACTTTCTCTAATTCCAAACTCAAGCCCTCAGTGACTTGTGTAAATCCTTCGTTGTGATCCCCTTGGCCTTCAGTAGCCTGGGTTTCTCCTGCAACAGCCACAGGTCCAGCAATCGAAGTGTCTGGTGTATTCTGGATGCCTTCAGTGGCTTCCTCGCTGACTTCGACCATCACCCAGTTTTCGACTTCAATATCTTTCTCTCCTGTCAGGGTGTCGCTTCGATCAATTTCCACCATGTTGACTTCTCCAATGCACGCAGGCTCGGAGTAGTTGGTGTCTGCGACGTCCAAAGGATCTTCGTCCACTTTCATCTTCATCTTATCAGCAAACTTTAATCTGCCATCTTTGATTGCGTTTTGAATCAAATCCCTGAAAAGAAAACATTGTGAGGTCTTGTGGCCTAGGAAACTATGATATTTGCAAAATCCCCTTTTCTTCCTTTGGTCCAAAGGGGGTATTTTGACATTTGATGGCACAATTAGTTGGCCATCTTTGACAAGCAAGTCAAAGATTTCGTCACATTTAGTGACATCGAAGGTGTAAACCTTCTTTGGAAACTTATCACTTTTCTCATTTTCAACAATATCTTTCCCTTTCGTAGGAACTAACATTTTGCAGGAGTAAGGCGGGGCCTGTTTTAATTCAGCGAGGTCGATTTCGACCTCTTCGAATTCGAATTCAGGATATTCTTCTGCTTCCTCAGTTCCAACATAGGAAATTCTTTCTTTCTTGCTATTCTTAAAGACTCGGGCTTTTTCGGCTTTTAGTCTTTCGACCTGTCGAACCCTATCGGCTAACTGAGCCATATCCCTCAAATGCTGAGTATCTAATTTCTTTCGAATAGAGTAATCCAATCCCCCAGCGGCCATTTCGACTAACTCATGCTCAGGCACTACTGTGTAACATCTGGATTTTAACAGCCTAAATCTATTCAAATAGTCATCAATGGGTTCAGTGAACTTTCTCTTAACACTGGCCAATTCCTTCAGACTTATTTTCGATTGTCCCATGTAAAATTGTTCATGGAATAATCTTTCTAAAAGGGTCCAAGTGTCAACAGACCCAGGAGGCAACGTGGTAAACCAAGTGAAGGCATTTTTTGTCAAGGAACTTGGGAAATATTTGATTCTAAGATCTTCATTATTTGCTATATCCCCCGCTTCGGTTAAATATCTCGCTATGTGTTCGACTGTTGACTCGTTGGTATCCCCAGCGAACTTTGTAAATTTAGGGACTTTGTATCCCCTTGGTAAATCAGTATGCATTATACAATCTAATATAGGAGAAGCGTAATTTGGCCTCCTCATTCCCATATTGAGGCCGTTTTGGGTCATGATCCTCTCTATCATGGTGGTCAGATTATTTTCTGCCAAGATGTTATCGTTTCGAACCCTATGAACGACAGCATCGGCATCTTGGTTTCGACCAACCAAAACAACTCCCCTAGGTTGTTCTCCTCGAAATTCTGGGGCTTCTGGTCTTTCGATCCTTCCCCCTGTTTCCATAACTTCCCTTTGTGGGCCCGGAATTATTGGGGCTTCTAACCTTGGTGCTCTGGCCCCTAAGTTAACCTCTTCTCTGGGTGGTCTATGAATTGGGTCGTTGGCAATTTGTTCTATGACAGGCACGTTTGTTCGAAATCCCGCCTGGTTTTGCCTACGCCTTTCTGTGGGAGCAAAGAAATCTGCTATTCGACTCATATTGTCAGCGTTTTCCCTGTTCGTCACAGTCACATTCTGAACTATTGGGGCGAATATTTCCTGCATGGTTTGCGCTAACACCCCTATCATATTGTGGTTGCTTTCATCCATCAATTGCCTAAAAGCCAACTGGTTATCTGTGGTTAGGGTAGGCAACGTGCTATAACCCACTGACCCTTGGTTATTTGACATAAATTGGTTTGCCCCAGACCCAGATCCTAGTTGTGGGGATGAATTCGATATGGAATTGTGTAATCCTGCCATAAAAGATGTTGGCATTCCGTAAGAAGAACTTCTAATTCTATTCCCATCGAAGCCGGGTGGTCTGGTTGATGGAGATGCGAAATGGGATTGTGTCCCAGGTGGCGGAACGAATCCCCCAGGGTAGCCCATAGTTCCAGTATTTCCTAAGATCGAACTGTTGGTTGATACGCCACTTACTCCGTTGGTGGCCATGTTACTGGTTGAAGATGCAACAGCCTGTGCATTCGAAGGGATTACATTAGATGCTCCGCTCGAAATGGACGCGTTAGTGCCTGTTGCCTGTGGGCCACCTTGGTCTCCTTGTTGATTGTCTGAATTAGACATTTTGTCCAAACGTTTTCTTCTGGATAAAGGTTGGTTGCTGTTGGTTATCTTACCACTTCTCAGGTTCATAAAACAGCAAACTTCTTAGGTTCCTACGTTTCTGGGATGGCTATGTCTTGACAATCCTTAATTCTGATATCCAACTATTGGTCCCACCGGGTGTGCCAATTTGTTTCCAGTGATTTCTGGTAAACAACCGCTAGTCTTCCAAACTATCGAATAATCTTTATTAACGCTACTCAATCTCTTTGGTAACTCACAGGATCGACTAGATTGATCCTAGGACTCCTTGGATATCAAGGTTACTCTCACAATCGAACAATTATTCATGGGTGCTATTGTATAAATGTTTGGTTTATTTCGATCCCTCTCTCTAAGAGTTTAAGAATGTGGTCAAAATGTATGTGAAAACTAAGTTATACGAATAATTGCTAGTTGTAATGCTGATTGAAAAGACATATAAAACTGTATGGAAAATAAAGTAACTGGTTTCGATCCATAAAACATTTAACACAAAAGGTTTCTGGAATGTGGAAGTTTAAAATGTGAAGAAAGCGTTTAATGCAAGAAATTTAGAAATGACTTTAAGTGAAAGTACATGCTTGAAGAATAATACTTGAAAGTAAAGGTATTGAGAGCGTAAAAGTTCTCTGAAATACAGAGTACTTCGAAATATAAAGAATGCAGTAAAATGTAAAACTTTGAAGAAAAGACTTTGAAATGAAAAGACAGTAGATAAAGAAACTTGTAAATGTTATTCGACAGAAAGAAAAAGAAAGAAAGTGCTGGAAATAGTAAAAAGGCTTTTATTAAATTAAAAATACATGGTGCTATCATACATACATCTCTCTTGCATTCGTTTCCCTTGCCATGTGGTAGTTTGAATGTTATTGAGTATTTTGTATAACAGATATGACACACTGAAATCCTAACACTAAGACTTCTATTTATACTAATTCGACCCTAACGGTCTCGCTACAAGATCATGCCACGTTTCGAACATGCAAGACAATGCTCCTTTCATCTTTCCACGTGTCCTCAAATGCTCCAACACATAACTTTCAAACTTTGAAAGTCCCGCTTTCATTTAAATTTCAAATGTTTTGGTGTTTCTCTGCTTCGAACGCTCTTCTTAGACTTAGCTTCGCTGCTGTTTCGAGATCCCTTTGGATACGCTCCCAAGATCACCGTTCGAAGCTTCAAGCTTTGACACACTCATTCGAAACACTGCTTCTGCAATTTCGAAGCGTGGTGTTTTAATTCCATTTCGATCAGAACTTCTAGCTCTTTTTGAATTCTAAATAACATTATCAAAATCTTCAGCCAACAGCTGCCCTTGCGGGTTTTCAACTTAGCGGGAAATTTATTCTGTTTAGGTCTCTAATTTTTTCCTAGACCGCCCTTTCGGGTTTTTGGCCTACCCAGACGCTCCTTTTTTGCCTAAGCCGCATTTTCGGGTTTTCAACTTAGCGAGCTATTCTTTTATTTCTTTAGGAAACGTATTTCTTAACTGCGTCAACATTCATGGGACGTGGGAACTCCTCGCCATCCATAGTTTCAAGAATTAATGCACCGCCAGAGAAGGCTTTCTTGACAACATACGGGCCTTCAAAATTAGGAGTCCACTTGCCCCTAGAATCAGTGTTGAAAGACATGATCTTCCTAAGCACGAGGTCACATTCTCTAAATTCACGAGGTTTGACCTTTTTATTAAAAGCTTTATTCATTCTTCTCTGATATAACTGGCCATGACACAAGGCTGTCATCCTCTTCTCCTCAATCAAATTCAATTGGTCAAACCTGTTCTGGACCCATTCAGCCTCCGTCAGCTTGGTTTTCATTATCACACGCAACGAGGGAATCTCTACCTCGACTGGGCGTACAACTTCCATTCCATACACTAGGGAGAACGGGGTTTCTCCTGTTGAAGTGTGGGCATATGTTCGATATCCATGCAGAGCAAAAGGGAGCATTTCATGCCAATCCTTATAAGTAATTACCATCTTCTGGATAATTCTCTTGATATTCTTATTAGCGGCTTCAACAACCCCATTCATCTTTGGCCTGTATGGGGATGAATTGTGATGGGCAATCTTGAATTCTTCACACAGTTTTGTCATCATCTTATTGTTTAAATTTGAGTCATTGTCAGCGATGATTCTGCTCGGCACACCATACCGGCATATAAAATTATTCTTGATGAAACGCACAACCACATGTTTAGTAACATTGGCATATGAAGCATCCTCCACCCATTTGGTGAAGTAATCAATTGCTACTAAGACAAAACAGTTCCCATTCGAAGCTTTGGGTTTTATCATCCCAATCATGTCAATACCCCACATAGAGAAAGGCCATGGGGAGGAAATCAAATTGAGAAGTGTCGAGGCATATGGAACTTGTCTGCATAAATCTGGCATTTATGGCACTTCTTTTCAAATTGTAACAGTTAGACTCCATTGTCAGCCAATAATAACCTGCCCTTAGCATCTTTTTAGCCATCGAATATCCATTGGCATGAGTTCCAAATGAACCTTCATGAATATCGTGCATCAACATGTCTGCTTCGTGTCTATCCACGCATCTGAGCAAGACCATGTCATAATTTAACTTGTATAACACATTTTCACCGAGGAAGAAATTGCCTGCCAATCTTGTCAATGTCTTTCTATCTTTCCTCGACGCACCAATCGGGTATTCCCGAGTCTGAAGAAAATGCTTGATGTCATAATACCAGGGTTTTTCATCTGCTACCTCATCTTCTGTAAACACATGAGCGGGCCTATCCAGTCATCGAACCGTAATTCAAGGTATATCATTCCAAGTATTCACTTGGTACATAGAAGCCAGAGTTGCCAGAGCATCCGCCATTTGATTTTCATCTCTAAGGATGTGATGGAATTCAACTTTATTGAAGAAGGGTAATAATCTTATAGCATAATCTTTGTAAGGGATCAAGCCAGGGTGACGAGTGTCCCATTCTCCTTTAATCTGATTTATTACCAAAGTTGAATCACCATACACATCTAGAATTTTGATTCTGAGATCAATAGCTTCCTCGAGACCCATGATGCAAGCCTCATATTTTGCCATATTATTAGTGCAATGAAATGTTAACCTTGTAGTAAAAGGAATGTGCGATCCATGAGGAGTGACAATCACAACACAAATTCCTTTACCATAAGCATTCACAGCTCCATCAAATATCATACTCCAACGAGATTCAGGGTCAGGACCTTCCTCAGGTAATGGTTCATCACAACCCTTCACTTTCAGGAACATCACATCCTCATCGGGGAATTCATATTCTGCAGACTGGTGATCTTCCACTGGTTGGTGAGCAAGATAATCTGCCAACACACTACTTTTAATATCTTTTTGAGTGCGGTATTCGATATCATATTCAGATAATAACACCTGCTAGCGGACAACTCTCCCAGTAAGAGCAGGCTTTTCGAAAATGTACTTGATTGGATCCATTTTAGAGATCAACCAAGTGGTGTGATTCAGCATATACTGCCGCAAAATCTTTTCCTCCCAAGCCAAAGCACAAAATGTTTTTTCCAGCATGGAATAACGTGACTCACAATCAGTGAATTTTTTGTTGATATAGTAAATGGCGAACTCCTTCTTACCTGTTTCATCCTGTTGTCCCAGAATACAACCCATGGATTTATCTAACACTGCTAGATACATAATCAACGGTCTTCCTTCTACGGGAGGGAGCAAGATAGGAGGTTCAAGCAGATATTCTTTAATACTCTCAAATGCCCTTTGGCAGTCATCCGTCCACACACAACCTTGATCTTTCTTTAACAACTTAAAGATCGGTTCACATGTTGCAGTCATGTGGGAAATGAATCTGGAAATATAATTCAAACTCCCGAGGAAACCTCTGACTTGCTTTTCAGTTCTTGGTGCTGGCATTTCTTAAATTGCTTTGACTTTATCAGGGTCAACTTCGATTCCTTTCTGGCTAACAATGAAACCCAACAACTTCCCCGATCGAACACCGAAGGTGAATTTATTTGGATTCAGGTGGAGACGATACTTCCTCAAACGCTAAAACAACTTCAACAAGTCTTCTATATGCCCTTCTTCAGTCTGGGAATTGGCAATCATATCATCAACATATACTTCGATTTCCTTGTGCATCAGATCATGGAATAGGGTTATCATAGCCCTCTGGTACGTTGCACTAGCGTTCTTCAACCTGAAGGGCATCACTCTATAACAGAATGTTCCCCAGGGTGTGATAAACGTTGTTTTTTCCATGTCCTCTGGAGCCATTCTTATTTGATTATACCCGGAAAATCCGTCCATGAATGGGAATACTTTGAATTTTGATGTGCTATCCACTAACATATCAATGTGAGGCAATGGAAAATCATCTTTTGGACTAGCTTTATTTAGATCTCTGTAATCTACGCACATGCGGACTTTTCCGTCTTTTTTCGGTACCGTGACAATATTGGCAATCCATTGAGGATACACTGACGTCACAAGAAAACCAACATTAATCTTCTTTATAACCTCTTCTTTGATCTTTACTTCCATATCTGGGCGAGTTCTTCTCAACTTTTGTTTAATTGGCAGACACTCTGGCTTCAACGGCAAAAGGTTCTTGACAATATATGTATCTAGACCAGGAATATCTTGGTAAGACCAAGCAAAAACATCCACATACTCTTTCAACAACTTAATCAACCCTCTCTTCACATCGGGATGCAACGATGCTCCAATCTTGACTTCCTTCGGATCTTCTTCTGAACCCAAATTGATCACTTCCAAAGGCTCTTTATATGGCTGAATGGTATTTCCCTCGTGATCAAGCAACCGTGAGACCTCTTCTGGAATCTCGTCATAATCTTCTTCTTCAGCCCCAAACACAGGACATTCAAAGTTGAGAGAGGGTGCAGGGTCATTGTATTCAACAGGTTTTTTAATTAATCTGCACATATGATTTGTGATTGCTTTTAGAAACTGACACATATAACAAGTGATCATGCAAATTTAATTTCAATTATTATTTATTTTTAAAGGTTTTTCTTATTACCATTTTCCGAGAAAAAATAGAAAATAAAGACATAATTCGGGAAGCAAAGACTATTTTTATTATTGATCTTAAAAGTCACAGCAAACAGATAAGCCCTACAACATTAATACTTCCACCTTGGGAAGAGTGAAAGCCTTTCAAGAAAAAAAGATTAACCAAATCAAATTACTTTGAAACATGTATGCAAGAGGGAACATCAATGGTGACCCAGTTCTGAACCCTGACTCTGTGTGTCACATAATTCGGCATTTCCTGCTATGCTTCATCCTCCTCAATAACATTAATTCCAGAATCAGTTGGATAGAGGTAACCTCCACTGTGGAAAACATCATGATAGATGCCCATAGTAGACTTTGACTTCAAACCTTCGCCTCTGCCATTCTTCAAAGAGAAACCCAAACCAGTTATGTTCTTGTTCATGAGTGGATCCACAATTCATCCCCAAACTGCATTATGACCATTGGCACAACCTGTTGCGCGTCCTTAAGTGAAACCATGAAATTCTCATTTCTCCTTATGTTGTCAATGGACAGGGCTTGGAACTGGGTTCCAACAACAGCCTCATCCGCTTCTACAATACTAAAAGAGGACAAATGAGATATCAACAATTCCTGCTCCCCATTTATGATCACTACCTTCCCTTCATGCATAAACTTTAGCTTCTGGTGTAAAGTTGAAGTGGCAGCCCCTGCTTCATGTATCCACGACCGTCCTAGCAAAAACTATAAGCGGGAATGATTTCCATGACCTGGAAGGTTATCTGAAACAAATGTGGTCCTATATGGACGGGTAAGTCCACTTCAGCAATTCCAGACTTCCTTGACCCATCAAACGCTTTCATAATGATGCCACTCGAGCGCATAGGTGTTCCTTATTATTTCAACTTCATGAGAGTACTCCTCGGTATAACATTCAACGCGGATCCATTATCAATTAACACATTAGATAGCGATTCATTCTTGCAGTTCATAGAGATGTGGAGGGCCAGGTTGTGATTCTTCCCTTCACCTGGTAATTCATCATCGCAGAAACTCAAGTTATTACATGACGTAATGTTTCCAATTACGCTGCTGAATTGATCTATTGGCATGTCAATCTCCACAAAAGCTTGGTCCAGTACCCTCATCAAGGATTCTCTATGAGCAAAGGAATTCATTAATAAAGCTAAGATAGATATCTTTGAAGGAGTCTGCAGTAACTGATCTATAATTTTGTAGTCGCTCATCTTAATTATCTTTAAAATATCACCCACCTCTTTCTCTAGCGTAGCTCCACTAGTATCTCCTGTAGCCTTCTTAGGTTCATCATTCTCAGCAATTTTCTTTCCAACAACAACATCTCTCTGAACAACCGACGCAAACTCACGACCGCTACGAGTCACCCTACTATTTTCAGCTATATTTCCAACATCGGGCATTGGCTTGATGGGAACTTCCACACCATCTTCTAAGATTGTGGCGTTGTATTTGTAAGGCACAACCTTATTTGATTTGTAGGGGATAGGACCTGGAAAACTAATTACCAATGGGGTAACAACTGGCTTGCTATGGTATTCCACTTTAAAATGAGCGGGTGCACCAAAACAAGGCACAATGATGTTTACCCCTTCTTCAACACAATCAGTCATCAAAAAGTCATTTCTGGAAAACAAATCTTCGTCTGAAGAGAAAAACTCATCCGCGGAGGCATACTCTTCCTCTGAATCTTCTTCTGTTAAACAAACTTCAACCATATCAACCTCATGACAACCATCCCTCTAACCTGTGATCTTGATATTTCCATTGTCTAACAGCAACTGAACACCCTTCTTCACGATTGAACATCCTCGGGGATCTCAACAGCAAACTAGGAAAGATCCATATTGGTGTTCCATATGACCAGCCGTATGGTAGAAGGTAGCGTACAACTGCACGAGGTCCTCATTCATATACTCTACATAAAAAATTCTGAATTCACCAGGACATCTAGAAACCATATTCACTTCCTCTTCATACTCTTCCCTAGGCCTGATTATATGAATTAGGCCCTCATCCATCATCTCCTGTAAATCAGCCTTTATCTTATCGCAACCATGTATATCTGTACTGCAAGTAGCACACCGGCATGGTCATGCGTATAGTAGCTAAATTCAGAGGTCTGCGTGCATTTTCACCAAATCTCCTTAACCAGATTAATGTCAAAAATCCGGAAGTCGCCTGGACAACCGGCTACCATATTTACAACATTTACTCCTCCGTGCTTGGGTAGAGGGTTATCTTTCACATTAGGCCCCATGTCCTTGAAAGATAGAACACCAGACTTTACCAATTTCTGCACCTCAGTCTTCAAAGGATAAAAATTCTCAACATTATGCCCTGGGGCTCCTTGATAAAAAGCACACATTTTGTCTTCCTTGTAATACCAAGGCAATGGTGATGGTACAGAAGGAGGTGGTCGTGTCTGGACCAACTTTTTCTGAATCAATGCCGGTAGTAGCTCTGTATAGCTCATGGGAATATGGTCATAACTCGCCCTTCTCTGATTATACCCTTGATTCCTCTGCTGGGATGGTCTCTGATAAGCAACGGTAGTTGGAGCGACATTCATAACAGGAGTAACTGAGGAGACTTGCTGATGACGCTGATAATTCCTTCTAGGAGCGTTTACCCTCCTCTCTTGCATAACAACATTTGCATCCCTCTCTTTCTTCTTGGTAAACCCATAAGATGGCTTCTTCGCACCTCCAGATCCTTCACTCTTCGTCAAACGACCTTCTCTTGCAGCCTCTTCTAAGAGGATACCCATTCCTACCATCATCAGTATGGGTAGACATTCTTCTCATGTACATCACCAGGTGAGCACGAGGGCAAGTGTTGCCCTTATACTTCTCAAATTCTAGGACCTTGAACTTAGCAGGTATCTTAACATTTGGGGCCAAGCATAGCTTATTCACATTCTGCCTAAATATCTCTTTTCCTCTAAGGGCCTTCATCTCTCTTTGCATCTTGTCAAACTGCTCTTGAAAGTCATCCATTATGTCATAAAGACCCAAGTCTTAACTCGGTGGAGGGAAAGGACGAAACACATCATCCTTAACAAACGAAACTATATTCACCGAAGGAGGTGCAGCATGAACAGCATGCACCATAGGAGGTGCCGGAGTAACAATAGTTTGAACTACTGAAGTATCTTGAGGACCAAGATTGAAACCTTCAAGTGCGAAATTCTCTGGCATTTACCATGGATAACCTTGAGGCATGCAATTCTAAACAACAACTGGAGTAGCAGATATGGGAACAGTCGGAGCTTCAGTAGTTGCCCTTGTTGGTTGAGGTTGAACACTCGGTGGCTGATTCTGAGCAGCCACCAGAGCTTCCATCAGAGTAGTCAGATTGGCCATGCCGGCCTTCAAAGCAGAAACTTCTTCGCACAGCTCGCGATTCTCCTGTTCTAATTTGTCCATCTTCTTTTTGAAATTAGCCCAAGTATTGTAGTGATGAGTCATCTTGCTGAACAAAGTAAAGAAGCCGCGTAAGACACCTGAATATGCATAAAAAATGCAAGAAATATGTGTAATATGATGCATGATATGTAATGCACATGATTATTTTTACTTCATTATTTAATATTTCAAGGGATTTAAGGTTTATAGACATATTGCAAACATCAAAGTAATAAAGCTTTTTGAAATACTGAAATTTTTTATTATAATAACTCCAAAATGGATTACAAGTTTCAATGGTCTTAAGTACAAGATGAAAATACAATCTAAAACCCTGAGAAAAAGAACTGATGGAGACCCCTCTATACGTTGGCGCTTCCCCATGAGTCTGGAAATCTGAGCCTTCAACCTATGGTTTTCTTCCATATGTCTAATGGAAATCTCCTTCCAATCATCTGAATTAGGAAGTGCGTAATCAACACCTGATTGAGGCTTAGGAGAAAATAAATCCCCTTGCCTCTCCATAGACTCTACTGCTCAACTCTCAAGGATCTCAATCAAGTCATCTTTCTCCTTCAAGGGTCTGCTCTATAGGAACTTTCTAAAGTTTGGAACTTGTTCTTCCAAGCATCCCTTTCCTGTTGCATCCTAACCAAATCAAGCTGCAGCTCTTCTAGGTCATCTAATAAGGGAGGAGTGGTCTTCACAAATAGATCAGGCATGGGTGTCTCCCGTGTATACGGAATCTTTAACTAAATGGCTCTCGATCAAATCCATTAAAGATATGGCTCCAAAGAAATAACACTCCTACGTCCCAAATCCTTCCTACTCTTATTATGAATGTGACGCCATGCCTTCGCAATCTTCTCCCTAGCTTCCCTATGGTCTTCCCCTTCCTTCATAAAGAAACTACTCAAATAAATACTATTTGGTTTATCCCTCATCGGATAACCAAGCTGTCGCCGTGCAAGAACAAGTTTATAGTTAATTCCTCCCTTTGTACCAAGAAGAGGTACATTGGGGAAACTACCACACCTGTCAATAATCTCTATATCCTGGTAAGCTCGATGATACCAATCAATATCAGAGTGAGTAAGTTCCATGATCTTAGGAGCCTAATGGGGTTCCTTCTTGTCATCCCAAAAAGCATCAGACTGAGGCATATGAGAGATGAACCACCGGTACAACAAAGGCGTGCAACAGATAATCATTCCCCCATGATAAGAATTCTGAAGATGAATAGAGTAATAAGCATCACCCAACAGTGTAGGAACTGGGTTTCCAATCATGAAAATCCTGACAGTGTTAATGTCGACAAACTTGTCCACATTAGGAAATAAGAACAACCCATAAGCAAGTAGAGCAAATATGGCCTCAAAAGCAATTGTGCTCTTCATTCTGGAAAAGTAACGAGCTTTCTCCAATAATAACTGAGCTGGTAATCCTCTAATACCTCCTTTAGTAGTCATATGGGCTTCAACCTCAGACTTCCCCAGGTGAATCAAAGCAGCAATCTCCTGTGGTTTTGGCTCACCCTCCAAACCAGTAAAAGGAACATGATTGGTAACAGGTAAATCTAATAGATAAGAATACTTCTCCAGTGTAGGCATTAACTGATAGTCGGGAAAAGTAAAGCAATGATACATCAGATCATAGAACTGGACCACGGTCGAGAGAATACCCTCTTTCATCTTCAGCTTCATGAGAGGAATAATGGACTCATACTTCTTCCAAAAGTATGCAGAACACTCGATCTCGGGAATTAGACTGATTAACTCATCTATCTTGGGATCCTTAAAACTGTATTTCCTGGTCTTTTTCTTTCCAGAATCCATGGTTAAAAGTACTTGAGATATTCACTAATAGTCAACCTTTAAATCCCTTGAAATATGGTTTCTTCAAAAGATACTTATGAGTGCATGGATGCATGATGCAACAATCACACACAAGATCACATATATATGGTTCATAGGTTCAACGTCACGAGCATGAGGTCGAAGGTATTACCCATAAGGTGTTGGTCTAAAAAGTTATCACCTACCGAACAAGGTTCTAGAGGTTCCTAGAGTCTACATCCTTCCTTCGGATATTACCAACTTCCCGATTAACTCGGTAATTAGTAATATTCTCAAGAAAGACTTGTCCGAGCGTAGTATCGCGTGACAAATATTTCCGGATTACTCCGTCATAGCTTCCGCACTACACCTAAAAGGCCAAGATGGGTTTGGTATTCTACGGTCCTCAGTTTCAGCAGGCTCTCAAGTCGAAAGCAGTACATCTTTCCGATTACTCGATAAACGACACTACAGTCAAAGGGGCCTCCACTGAGTGGGGGATCTCATGCCTCCTTTTTTGGGATTACTTCCTCAAAGTTAACATGACTATACCACCTGTCCTATTTTAAAATTTGCCCAAGTCCGGGTATAGGACTTATGAGTAATCACCAAGCACCCTGAAAACCAGGAAAATCCAGACAAACATATATACAACATATAATCACAAAAACAGTAATAACACATATACAGATATAAACAAAGATAGGTTCAACCCACTTAGGGATGGACCAGCAAGAGGTCAATATGTCCCCAGTGAAGTCTCCATTTTTCTGTAGCGGTAGAAATGTTCAAGTCTAAGCCATTAGACTGACTAGACTTTATACAAATCAAAATAAAAGTCCCCACCACGCTTTATTGTTTCCAAAGGAATGAGAAAAGAGCGAATAACCCAAAAAGAGGGGGAAAGATTCAAGGTAAGGGGGTTGGTTATGCAAAGGGAAGGTATTAACACCCTAAACATCTACGGTACTTCGCATGAACCTCTTTGTAAAATCTGTATATTTTGGCTATAAAAAATGTTGTATATATATATAAAAAAAAATAGATGGTGGAGGTGAGAAAAGAAATAGATTTATTTTTATAATTTTTGCACCCGCCGCGGTTCCGAACCTTTAGTGCCTACGTACCACCTTTTCGTGCAATAGGGGATCAGGGTACACGTAGTTCCTCTTTGAAAAATTTAAAACCCAAATGTGTTGGTTAATTTTATAAGATAAAACATCATCGTCATTGTCCGTGTGGAAAACACACATACTACCCACAATCATGAGAAAGGAGGATTTGCATCATCTCAAAGTGGAGGATATGGCTTGGATTTCAAAATCAATAATGCCTCACTCAACACCCAAGTGGAAAGTACCTCTCTTCACTACATATTATAGAAGTATAGTTGTTTGCATCACTACAAGGATTGACAAGAGTTTAATATTTTAAGAAAAGTTTTAAAGATAAAAAGCCAAAGTGGAAAAATGGTTTGAAATGAGATTGATTGACTTTTAGTCTTCTCACAAAAAATGTCAAGGTATTATTAAGTTTATTGAAATTTATTTATGAAATGTTTTGAAAATGTATGGGCATAAGTCCAAGTTTATTATGAAAGTGGTTCAAGTTTTGAAAAAAGAAGAGTTTTCAAAAGAAGGAAGAAGATTTTTGAAATTTAAGAAGATGGGAGGAGGAGAAGGGACTATCCTAAAGCACAAGGTAAAAGCTAGAGATAAGAACCATCTAACCAACAAGAAGCTAATACTTGACATCATGAGCCAAGATAGAATTCCCATTCCTTGGATTGAAACCAATCAAGCAAAGAAATACTAGACCTCTTGAGAGAACCAAACTTCAAGTGTATTAAGTCTTCATAAAAATTGGGCAGAGTAACGACTCTATACGGGTGAATCCCAGATTACAAACAAGGGGTGTAATCACAGAAACCTGCACACAAAAAACAAATAAACAACCCAATGTCTTGAGGTAAACCTCAAGAAATCCAGACAAAATAATCAGATAATATCACAAGGTTTCCAAGATAGGCCAAGGATTCTAATCCTAAGTTCAAGAAAAGTCCCATGCTCCATAATGCCAAGGATAGTAACCAAATAGTCCAAGTACCATTAAATAATTTTTTAGGGTTTATGTTGATTATTAAGTATCTTAAGAAGGAAAAGAAAAAGCTCAAGTGAGCAAAGTAAAAATGGCAAGAAAGTAAATGCTCAAATGAGCAAAGATGAAAATGGCATGAAATGTAAATGCTAAAAGTAAATGGTACGTAAAGCATAAAAAAGAATAAAAGCATAAAGTAAGACAAGTCAATAATTAGTGGTTAGTTGGATGACCATCTTGAAACTTGCATTTGGAACTCATTAGAGGATTGGTAGAACCAAAGCCTCCACACAACAGGTTGCATTTGCTTTTTGTCAAGTATATCATCCATTTGAAGTTCTCACAAGTACCATTTAATGATCAACGATGTTTAAGTGATCCGCATTGACCAAAGGTGTTGTAGATCCATTAGAGGATTGGTAGAAAGAAAGCCTCCACACAATGAATCTCAATATTATTGGATCAAAGAGATCAAATTAACATACTTCGGCTTACAATCATAAGTTTTGGCCACGAATGATCATTTATTCGAATCGGGACAAAATTTAGTGTTATATTAAGCAATAGTAAGTGGACTTATATAGAAGTCGCACCTATTTTGAGGCCGGTCAATAGCAATCTATGCACCATTTGTTTTGAGACATGATATAGAGATCATGCTCCAACAACATTTAGTGCAATAAGAAAAGGGGTGAGATGAATAGGAATGGGGAAAAAATGCAAACCACATTTGAATTAAATTTTAATCAAACTATTATTAAAATTATTCATCCATTTTTGTGGAGTTAAACTCAACACCATGGTTCCAATGATGTTAATAAAGTTCATGATCCAAAATCTAAACCAAGATCAGCCAAAAATTAATCACAAAATACTATCACATTCAATATACAAAAAACAATATTTTAAAAATGTTTTAAAAATAGAAAATAATGAGAAAATATCAACTATGTTCAAATTAATCAAGAAATGAAAAGTAAGACCATAGAAAAATCAGAAAAAGGGCCAAGTAATTTTACAAATTTTTTGGTAATTTTTTAAAGTCAGAAACTATTTTTAAAATTAAAATAAATGGGTAAAATAAACAAAAAATAGTAAAAATGGTAAAATCAGAAACAAAAAATAAAATAAGGTCACCAATATTTGTCACAATATCATTGGATCATTCCATAACTTTTCCAGAATTTAAAAATGTATAAAAGTATTTTTAAACATTTAAACCAAATCAAATAAGTGTAAAATTTATAAAAAAATACCAAAACACAAAATTAAATTGTGAAAAAATAAAAATTAGAAAGAGAATAATCAAAAATATTTTTCATAATTTTTTCAGATTTTTTGGACTAAAAATGAATTTTCTATGATTTTTTGAAATTTAAAGCAATTAAAATATAAAAATCAGAAAAAGAAAATAAAAGTAAAATATATGGACCATTGGATGAGAGTCAAAACGAGTTAGTAATCAAATCCAAGGCATCTGGCGTGCTGTGCATATCATGGTCATTAGTGAATAATGTACATAATCATTAATTAAATCAGATTTTGAAAATAAACAGATGATGCGCCTTCATTGGTTGAAAGATGACACATTGGTCATCTTCAACCTCCAGCCATCATGAATTGTAGGTCTCTCAAACTGTAAAATCAAAAACTCAGACCTATGCCATTCGCTTCGTCTCTTCAAGACGAAGACAACCACACACTCGTGCCAAATTTTTATAAACTGTAGCTCAAGCAGTTTAGAAAGAAAGTTTTGAAAAGGGATTTGAAATTTCATGGTCAAAACGTGTTTCTAGTGAAAGGTAAGTGTTGCAACTAGAACAAGGGCAATAAGAGCAACACAATAATATCAGAGTTTTGAAGAATTGATGAAGGAATCTACCTATTGAAGTTGAGTTGCAGAGCTCTAAAACTAGACTTCTATGGAACAGTATATGGCACGATTCTTGAATGTAACTATTTGGTTAACTTGAGGGATGATCAAGGAGGGTGAATTGAGGGAAAAATTGGATTGAAAAAGGGTCGAGAATGGATTTTGAAGTTGCTGAATTTTGATTTGTGAAACAAGTTTGGCAGGGTGATTCTGGCTATCCAAGCTTTGTAAATTGAATGGGATAGTTCATGTATTTATAGGAGAAGCGAATGGGATCAAAAGGAAGAGTGAATGATGCGTTTTGGAGGGAATTCGTGTAAACCTGATGCACGAGTGAAGTGTGATCCAAATTTCATCAAAACTCATCCAATTCTTGCATTTTGACGCGCTAAACAAATATAGAACTTCACTAAACATGTTTAGAGGCAAAAAAGC
This sequence comes from Vicia faba, assembly GCA_948472305.1. NCBI lineage: Eukaryota > Viridiplantae > Streptophyta > Magnoliopsida > Fabales > Fabaceae > Vicia > Vicia faba. The sequence continues at coordinate 1,677,998,300 of OX451737.1, read as the reverse complement.
ATGGAAAACTTGTGATTAGAGGCCACATTATGGATTTCAAAATTCTAACTTGGTGAGAAATTCAATTTCAAAGTGCCAACTTCTGACCAATGGCATTTTCAACTCAAGGGGTCTTAAGGCATGATTCTTGATGCTTTATAAAGATGAGGTTACAAGCTTTGCAATGGACAAAGAATGGAGTTAAATGGATGCTTGAGATGAAAGTTGCATTGAGTCAAAGTTGAAGAAAAAGGGTTGACTTTCCATACTTGGAAATATTTCACATTCTCCTTAAAAAATGACCTATAATGTCTTGTATCTAAACATGTCCTTCCACTTGGAATTTGCTCTTGACCAAAAAAGATGGCATGAAGTAGAAATCTTGAATGACACTTTGAAACTTGAACCATTCAAAATCTCCAGAAATTGAGAGAGTTATGAATTGTTGAAGTTGGCAAAAAATCATGAAATGACCTATAATCTTTTGCATCTTTAAGGCAACTTCCATCCATTTTCCCACTTTGAACATAAAAGAAGGCATAAAGTTCACCTCTTCAATATCATTATGGAAAAATAATGGACTCAAGGTGATAAAAATTTACCAAGTTATGATCATTTGAAGTCACTTATGTAAAATTGTGGATTCATGTGGATGACTTGTAATCTTTCTTCTTCATCAAGGCTCTTCCACATGTAAAATCCTTGAAACTTTTGAAGTGATTTGTTGATGAACCTTTGAAGAGAAGAATGTCTTTGGAATCACTCAAAAATACCAAAAGGTGAGCAATATATACTCCTTTGAAGTTCAAAACCCTAGCTTCTAGATCAAGAAAATGCTTTGAGGAACTTTGACAAGTTTGAACAAACTTCTTGTACCAATATTCTTGATTTGTGAATAGAATTTGTTGAGGATGATAATGAGGACTCATAGCCACCAAAACCACTTCCATAGCTTGAAATTTGAGAGAAATATGCTCTTGTGACCAATAATAACAAGGCCTTGTCCAAACATGACAATTTTTCCAATCAACCCCTTGTACTTTTGGGTCAAATCTAATAACCTTGAAATGTGATGAACCAAAACAACCTTGCCATGCAAATTCTTCCAAAACCACTCCAATGGTGAGGTTTGAATTTCTCAAGATTTTATTGGCTAGGGCATGGAAATAAACTCATGAACCCATGGGGTAGATTGTTAAATCTCATCGCCTTCACCTACTTGGATAAAAAAGCAAGACAAGCCAACATTGAATTTTATTAGTTAAACAAAACAATATTCATGATTAAAAAAGGAACATAAGTCAAGGTGCTTGGTAATCCCTCAAAAAGGAAAAATTAAATGTAGGGAGGGGAACCAAGAATCCTAGTGTGATCTTGTTGTGAGTAAATCAACATGGTATGATGAAGGGATCTTAGGGGTAAAATTAGGGTACAACACCATTGTCGAAAAAAAATTCTTTCCAGGTCTATAGAGGCGCCATCCTCCTAGTCGATACGAAGCTTACCCTAGGTGGCCTTATGTTTCTTGGCCCTATAAATAAAATAGGTGGGTGCATGCGGGGGTCTCATAAAATTGAATTATATTTATCTCGTCAACATGTTTCCTCTTTTTCTGAATACGAGTCACAAAACTATACGAGTAACTTTTTTTAGTAGAGAACTCTACCTCACCTCTCTTTGCCCTCACATTCTCATGTAATGCTTTGCTTTTCTTAATCCGACAAAAGATCCATCCTCTCTACATAAAAATATCAAGGGTTAAAAGGATTATAAATAAGGAATGACTATAGGTGATACAAACAACACACACTTACAGAAATAAACGTCAATCACAAATTTTTCCTCCTCACACTCTATCAATTCCTTAACATTAAGAACATGAAATTATTCTAAAAACTAAACACCATCCTTCTCCACCTCATTCATAGTAGAATATAGTACCGACACATGATTTCCTGACTAATAAAGAGAAAATTGATGTGAGTCGTCCTCCTAAAAGATAACACCTAGAAAATTGATCCCACCTTGCAGTCAAACAAAGTTTTCCTTCAAATTCTTATCATTTGATGAGTAAGAGGTGAACACCCCTGCCAGAAAGGGCGCTTATGAAAACCCTACGACACTTACAAACCTTGTTTTCCCATAAAATGGAAAGAAAATTCTCATAGTATACATGATCTCAATAGCCACGTGGATGATCTCAAAACCCCTTATAAAGGGTTAGTTGTTGGAATAGATTTGGAAGGGGGGAAATGTTGACCGTTTTTAGGACGTCGCCCTTAACTATGTTGAAAGGGATTCTCTTCCTTAACTCGGTTATAAAACCTCTATATAAACATAAATACTCATTCTCAACCACTCGAGGATGCCTCATGCTGGCCTTCTCGCCTTCCATGCAAGGCTCTAGCTAAATGTATTTTTCACTTTAGGTGGATGATATATAAAAAAGCCCTTGAATGGCCTTTTCCCTTATAGAAAATAAACAGAAAAAGATACTATAATACGGTGGGAGAACTGACTTTTACTGGTTTTTGCATTTTTATTCGCAAATGTTGCGGTAAGCAAGAGTCTCCACCGTCTTTTCTTTTATCCAACAAAGGAAAGGGTGAAAAGAACAGAAAAAGACCCTTTCCATTTGTAGTTATATACGAGCTCTTAGTTTCTAGCTCATTTTAAAATGCCTTGTGTTTGTGTGTTTGAAAAATTATTTTGAAAAGACGCCTTAGTGCGGCGAACTTTGTAATGTTTCTCGTGTCATGGAGAATGTATACAAAGTGTCTATGAAAATATTTTTTTAGAAAATAGTGTATGTGTGGAAAATTGCTAACGTTTTATTTTTAATTCTTGTCATGCAATCTGTTGTACCCCAAAATTTGCCCTCCCATATTCTTCAAAATTTGCCAAGTCAAAGCTTCAAAACTCCCCAAGGGTTGCACAGTCCAAGGGCCTCCTAACAGTCAAAATTAGGGTTTTGGTTTTGACAAAGAAAATGAAGTTTCCAAGGGTCCAATCAAGTCCCATATGCCTATAAACATGGTCAAGCATCCTCATACCAAGTTTCAAGACTTACAGCACAAAGTTGCACAGTCAAAAACCCTAATTACACTACAGTCAACTGCAGGGGCAAAATGGTCATTTGACAGTCAAAAGTTCAAATTTTTGGTCAACATCTCATTTTGAAGCCACAAACATCATTTGATCAATGCTTGATCATGATTCTCAAAGTTTGGCTCAAAAAGTCTCAAGATGCAAAAGTTTCTCATGATTCCAAGGCATAACTCCCACATGGATTATCATAAAATTTCCATCCAAAGCTCATTTTGAAGATAAATACATTTCCTACAACTCCTCTTCACACTTCAAGCCCAAGAAATGCTCTCATAAAAAGTTATCAATTTCAACATTATAGGTCATTTTCAAAAGTCAACAAAAAGGGACTTTAAGTCAAAGGCCATAACTTGAGATTGGTAAATCAAAATGACATGGGACCAAAGGCATTGGTTAGAGGACTTCAAGACCTTTCTAAAATGTCAAAGAACATGATCAAAGCTTAAAAATTGAGCAAGATATGCCTTGTGGAAGTTTGGAAATTTTTGGGTATTTTGAAAAGTCAACATTGCTTCAAATGCCTTAAAAATGCTAATGGGCCACATTTTCTTCCAAGATTCATCATCCAAAGCATGTGCACGACCATTTGGCCCAGAGGGAAGTTTTTCATCATTTTTATTTATTTATTTGAATTTTTAATTGCCAATAATTCATTTAATTAATTAAAATATATGAAAAATACCAAACCTAAGTTTTTAAATCTTTTTATGCATGGAATACACTCAATATTTCGTGCATGTTCAGATTTAGAAAGAATCAAGGCAATTGAACATGATTTGTATCAAATTTGCATGAAAAAAGATTTGAAAAGATTATGCAAAATCACAAAATCAAAAGCATTGATTCCATAGATATTTGGCTTATTTTGTTGACGTAAAACACTCATACATATATATACATGATAACCCTAGTGTTCAGAACCTCCCAGCTGCGCCAGAAAAGAAGAACCAAGTTTGAGTTTTTGTGAAAAAAATCCGAAACTGAAAACACGATTGCAAGGCCTTTCAAGATCAAATAACCATTCTATTGCCTTGCTGAGACATCAAGGAAGGTGTTTGAATAAAAACCATCAACTCTAACGCCCATAATTGGTATACAGAACTCAAGATTGTTCAAATTTTATCCATATTCGTATTTCAATTTTCAAGCATTTCCATTGCATTTTTTTTATGGATTCATACTAATTGATTGATTCTGAAACTAACCATATGATTTAATTGAGTTTTCACGCATTGTATGAAGAATCACCATTGAAGCACCTTAGGGTTTCAGACCTGAAAAATTAGGGATTCTTTCGTCCAGAAAAATTAGCTAACCTAAGTGGCATCATTGGAATCAGGAGATCATGACAAATCCAAAGCACTAGTCGCGCTCAATTTATGAGCGACAGATTCCTAATCGCTATTTTCGTGTTCATCAGATTGTGGGGGTTTAAAACCCCCGCTATTTAAATGTATTTTTGTTTCAGGTACAAAGGCCATGGAAGAAGATGATGATGTGTAGGCAGGTGATTGGATCATTTGAATTTCGCGCTGAAATTGACCACTAATTCCTGATTTGCCTTATGTTATTTGTTTCCTATAATATAATCAAAAGGCGTTGGTAGCTCAGTGGCAGGCATGTGTATTGGTAACTTCTGGGACCTGGGTTCGAATCCCAGGTCCCCCTCCCTTTCCATAATATTTTTTCTAACGTCATCCTGTGCAGCTTACCTCCTGAGGCTCATCCTACGCCCAATGATCCAAACGTGCCACACATCCCACAACCTCCATCCAATGGCCAGGATCTGGAGCCTATGATGTGCTGCAGTCAACGCGTACCCATGCTACCCTGGAAGGTCAACCAGGCCAAAGGCTATTGGGCCTAAAATGCTACAATTATACCTCTCAATTGGGGACAGAACCCCCCAAGGTTTTTTGCAATTCTTTTATATTTTCTTATTTTTATTTGTTTTGATTAGTTTCCTTTAAATTCTTTCAATTAATTTATTTTCATAAAAAAAATAAAACAATACAAAAATCAGAAAAAGACAAAAATAAATATTTTTATTTAAATGTTATTTTTTGTAAATAAATATCATTAATTAATTTAGCTTTTTAAATTTAGGTTTAATTCAAATATTTTTCATAATAAAATAACAAAGTGTAGAATTAGGGTTGTAAGTATTTTTCACTCTTTTTTCTTGTTTTATTAATTATTAATTATTAATATTGTTTTTGTAAATAAATCTTGCCATTAATTAATTAGGTTAAATTTTAGGTAATTTCCATATTTTCTTAATAAATTAAAAAATAGCTAGAACTAGGTTTTAACTTCATTTAATTCACATAAAAAATCATAAATACCAAAAACCCTCAAAAATAATTTCTTTTTATTTTATTTTAATTAATTTGTTAATAATAATTTAATTTCATTAAAAAGGGTCCAACGCCCTCGCTTTCAATTTTAATTCGATTCGCGCATTTTATTTTATATCTTATAATATTAATGTAATTCTCCCAAAGCCGTGTAAATTTATATTTCTTGCACTTTACTTCTTTATTTTCTGTCAAATCGGGTCCTGGATTAAATTTGGCGATGTGGACCCGCGCCTTTGTAATAGTCTAGGAACTTTATATTTCTCGCACTTTTTAACTGTTAATAAATGCATGCAAGAATGAATGACAAAATAAAAACAAACGCGTAGATCACCATAACATGACAAGACAAAAATAAATGAACGTGACACACAAATCACACACCACCCCTAGGGTACGCCTCACTGTTGCCTTGCCTCGAAAGGTGATCGTCGAGTAGAGGATGTCTTAGTAAGTCCTCATGATCCGGGAACCTGGCATGAGGGTAGCTTCTAAGGTGTCTTCCTATTGCTCCGGTGATCACCATGTCCCGAACCCTCGAATTGACCTGAACACCTCCAACGGTGGTGCTACCTACCTCTCAATGGTGGGATGGAACTACTTTAAAGGACATTTACACGGACAAATTCCTTAGGGTAGGTAGACGACTCTAGATACTTGCTCTAAATTCAAAAACAAATCAAAAATACTTTTCACACCGACACCTTTTCAAAAAGCTTTCGAAAGCAATTTTTTCAAACACTCTTGAGGACCGATACAAGAGTCGAACTGGAATTTTCAAAGAAACTTTTAAAACCCACAGTTGAAAAGCAAACAAACTATTTTTGAAAACACAAATGAGCAAGTATCTAAGAGCCCATGGATAACCATGGATAGAAAGGGTGCTAACACCTTCCCTTTCCATAATCTACCTCCCGAACCGAGAGCAATCTCTATAAGGAATTTTTCTGTGCTTTTGTCCTTTCCATTTGGAGAAAATAAAAGACGGTAGCGACTCTTGCTTCCGCGACATTTCGCGAACCAACGTTAAACAGTCAGTTCTATTTCCACCGATCACAGAACTGACGACTCTGCTAGGGATATTTATAAAGTGAGGTGTACCTTAGGGATAGTTCATAACTGTGTTTTCAATTGTATTGATTTGCTTGCTTTAAATAGTGGGATTGTCTTGGGAGTTCTATAGATCCTAACCCGGATCTGGGGGATACCTTCTTAGAAAGTAGCAACAAGGCTGTGAGGGAACTGTGTGGGGTATACCGACATGGTTGAAACAGTCTGCTACGTTGATGTGGCACTTTGGTGTGTACCGGTAACCCTTCAGTTCAGTCAAGGAGAGTACGGGGCCTCCGCGTGGTGTCGTGAAGCATCAACAGACCTTAGGAACCTTAATTGAACTATCTTGGCCTATTTAGGGTAGTGAGATAACTGACTTTGGTGCAGTCCGAGGTTGGTTGATACTCGATACTACACTCAATTGAGGGTTGCTTTCCTGGAATATTTCGGTCGCCAGTTCAGTGGCTAAATCGAAACGATGAACAATGAAAGCAATCCCGTGATATTGGGACCCTTAGAACCCGGGTACTTCTAATAGGACAGGTTGAGCCCACTAACTTCAAGAGGGTACTACCCAGACCCCATGCTGGCCTAAACCCTAAGGGCTTGTCTTGTGTGCCTTGTGTGCCTTACATGTTTGTCTTTGTAAATATCTGTGGTGTGTTTAATCATAGCATCATGACATCATCCAGCATCATATGCATTGACTAACCATTTCAGGGGTTCGAATCTTCATCTTTGTTCTTGTTTTGTAGGACATGGAAACTGTTCGCAGAAAGACAATTCAAATCAGCCTTGTAAGAGTCCCTCCTCAGCTTAAGGAGCTTATATCCAGGATTCCCGAGAGCTCTTCATTCAGTGAAAGACATGGAAGACTCATCAGCTTGGTCAATACCAACATTGAGGAAGATATGATAAAGGTCCTGTTCCAGTTCTTTGACCCTCTGCATCACTGTTTCACCTTCTTGGACTATCAGCTGGTACCTACATTGGAGGAGTTCTCCCGGCTCCTGAAGATCCCTATCCTTGATCAACTACCCTACAACGGTACAGAAAAGGAACCCAAGCTTGAAGAGATTGCTAAAGCCTTACACCTACAATCATCTGATCTCAAGGGACATTGGGAAGTTAGAAGTGGTATCAAAGGGTTCTTAGCCAGGTTTCTGTTTGAAAAGGCCCATGAATGTTGGAACTCCCTTGACTTACAAGCTTTTGAAGAAGTTGTGGCCCTCCTTGTCTATGGTTTGGTGTTGTTCCCTAACCCAGATCAACTTATAGATATCAGTGCTGTCCAGATCTTCATGTCCAGGAATCCTATACCTACGTTGCTGGGGGACATCCTTCACTCATGTTACACTCGAACCATGAGAAAAAGAGGTGTCCTTATGGGTTGCACTCCTCTCCTGGTAAGGTGGTTTATTTCGCACCTTCCACAATCAGTTTTGAAGAACGAGCGGGGTTTGAGATGGTCACAACGGTTGATGACTCTTACACATGCGGATATACATTGGTGCCCTCGGTCCAGAGAGGATGTCACTATCATTGATCGTTGCGGGGAGTACCCTAATGTTCCTTTACTTGGAATCAGAGGAGGTATTACTTACAACCCATGCCTAGCTTGGAGACAGTTTGGTTATGCTCGGAGGGATGGTCCTCATGACATGTTAATTCCTGACATAGTTTTTGACTTCGACAATGATGCACAAGGACTTTGCCAGAGATTTATCAGAGCTTGGAGGATGCCCAGTAGGATAGACAACAAGACACTGGGGCACAGGAATTCCATCCCATTGGAACCTTATCTCAAGTGGGTACGAGCCCGCTCCCAGAAGTTAGTGATGCCTTATCCTCATATGCTCCCTGTGATCAAAGAGCCAGTCTTGGAAGGAGAAGTGTCCTACACCATTCAGCATCCTGATATGCCCACATCCTGGGAAGAGATGCAGAAGAGTTGGATCCAGCTTAAGGAAGAACGGAATTCTCTTGAGACCAGTCTACATGCTAGTGAAAAGAAGGTCTTGGAGCTCACCCGCCTGTTGCATGAGGAGAGGAATCTCAACACCTACATAGCTCCAAAGAGGATGCGTAGTGTCTTTTGGGATTAATTGGCTTTTGTATTATTTTGCCCATGAGGCTTTGATGTACTGAACAATTATTTCCTTAATGATAACGTGTGTTCCTTTTTGTCTACAACAAATTTGAACTTTCGAACCCTTGAATGCATTGCATAAACACATATCATTCATCATGTGCATAGAAGGTTTTCTTCTTTTCAGGTTGCTTACCGTTCTTCGCTGTTTATTTCAGCATCATGAATCCTGACTCATCATCAACCGAGATGTCCATCAAGGCTCTTCAGGCGCAGAATGCGCAATTTCAGGAACTAATCATGGGTTTGGCTCAGGGCCAAGAAGAGATGAAGGCTTTGCTCCTGAAGAAGGAAAAGAAGAAGAAGAGAAGAACTGTTCTTTTCAACTCGGTCCGAAGGTTTGGCAACACTCTGGAGAATGAAGAGGCTGGTTCTTCTATAGGCAAGGGTAGTCCCCAAGGGGGAAAAGGTCCTAGTCCGGTAGTCTCTGACAACGAGACTGATTTTGATGAGGAACAGTATCCTCCTGCAGAAGACAGATACAAGCAGTTGGAAGACAGGCTGAATGCTATGGAGATCCAACAAGTGCCTGGGCTGGATTTTGGAGACTTGGGTTTGTCTACTGGTGTGATCATTCCTCATAAGTTCAAAGCACCATCCTTTACCAAGTATGACGGGGCATCTTGTCCCAAGCTACATCTCAGATCCTACGTGCGAAAGATTCAACCGTACTCAGTGGACAAGAACTTGTGGATCCATTTCTTCCAGGAGAGTCTTTCAGGGACTCATCTCGAATGGTTCTATCAGCTGGATGGGACCAAGGTTCGTAACTGGGAGGAGTTGGCTACTGCTTTCTATAAGCAGTATCAATATAATGCCGACCTTGCCCCTACACGTACCCAGCTCCAATGTATGTCGCTAGGGTCAAGTGAAGGTTTTAAAGAGTACGCACAGAAGTGGAGGGATCTGGCTGGCAGGGTGCAGCCTCCGTTGACTGACCGGGAGTTGGTAGACATGTTCTTGGGGACCCTATCTGGGCCATTTTTCAACCATCTTATCGGTAACTCGTCCGCAGGGTTTACTGATCTTATTCTGACTGGAGAGAGAATTGAGGCTGGGATGAAGTCTGGCAAAATTCAGAAGGGTGCATCGTCAAATTCCGAGAAGAAACCCTTCAAAAAGGAGGTCAGTGCTGTATATAGTTCCAGAAGACAAGAGAAACATGAGCGCCGCCAATCTGTCTACACGATGATGATTGCTAAGCCTGCTGCCGCTCCTCGGCAAACCAATCCTCAAAGGGCTGAAAGACCCCGGAGAGAGTTTACCCGTTTGAGCATGACACTATCGCAGATCTTGCCGCAGTTGCTGTCCACCAACTTAGTGACTGTCAGAGAGGCCCCAAAAGTGGTGAATACTGCCTCTCCAAAATACAATCCAAATTCCCGCTGTGCTTACCATTCTGATAGCCCGGGACATTCCACTGATGACTGTTGGGCCTTAAGGAATAAGGTGCAACACCTTATTGATGCAAAAGAGATACAGTTTGAAGCGCCTGAGAGGCCGAATGTGGTGACTGCTCCTATGCCCCAGCATGGAGTGAGTGCCATTGATGAAGATGTATACGCCGTTTCTGTGGATGATGTGGCTACTCCCTTAATGACTGTCAAGAGGAACCTACTGCTGGCCGGTTTATTTCCGGGTTGTAGTGAAGGTTGTCTTTTCTGTGCTGTTTCCCTATCTGGTTGTCCTTTGCTGAAGTTGGGCATCCAAAGCCTAATGGACAGCAAAGAGATTCTATTCAAGAAGTCCGTTGTTCAGTTGGTTCCGGTAGAAGAAGTTTTTGTGGTTACAATCTTTAATAATCCAATCAAGGCTCTCCCAAGGAAGCCTGTTCAAATCATGACTGTCGCACCTGTTGTTATTACTGTTCCGGGGCCTCTCCCCTACGAATCGGATAAGGCTGTCCCCTGGCACTATGGGGCAGATGTGTATGTGAATGGAATCAAACAAGAGTTCAACACTGGCACAAGTATCAGCAATATCACTGGTCCAGCCAAGGTTACCCGCAGTGGCATGCTCTTCTCGCCTGACATTGCACCGCCCGCCATTCAAAGACCCCTTACTATAACACCTACAAGTGTACCTGTTCCTGTTTCTGATCAAGTTGTTTCCCCTGCTGCCGAGTCATCCAATGCTCGGGGCAAAGAGATTGAAGATGAGCCTGCCCGGATGGAGGCACTAAGACCGGTAAATGCTGAGGCCTCCCAACAAGAAATGGAGGAAATTCTAAAAATAATCAAGAAAAGTGACTTTAATGTTGTCGAACAGCTGGGGCATACGCCCTCCAAGATCTCAATGCTCTCCTTATTACTGTGCTCAGAGGCCCATGCTAAGGCCTTAATCTCATTTCTCAAGAAGGCCCATGTGCCACAGGAGACATCTGCAGTCCAGTTTACTGATTGTGTAGCAAATCTGACAGCGGACAATGGTTTGGGTTTCTCAGACGCTGACCTTACTGCTAAGGGAAGAGACCACAATGACGCCCTGCATGTCTCTATTGAATGCAGGGGCACTACTCTTGCGCATGTGTTGGTGGACACTGGTTCTTCCTTGAATGTGCTACCCAAGAAGGCCTTAGACCGTTTGGATTGTGAGGACCTGGAGCTAAAGCCTAGCAATATTATCGTTAGAGCCTTTGACGGTTCTAAGAGGATGGTTCATGGAGAGGTTGACCTTCCTATTCGAGTGGGTTCTCAGGTGTTCGACTCTACTTTCTATGTGATGGATATCCGTCCATCGTATTCTTGTCTACTGGGTCGACCTTGGATCCACAAAGCTGGGGCAGTGACCTCTACCTTGCACCAGAAGCTAAAGTACCCTGTCAGAGGGAAGATTGTCACTGTGCAGGGAGAGGAGGAGTATATGGTGATCCATTTGAATTCCTTCAGGTATATTGAGATGGACGGGGAGTTTATTGAAACCCCCTTTCAGCATTTCGAAGAGGTACTTCCAACTTTAGCAGCAGCAGAAACAGCGGCTGAAGAGGATGTTCCTTTGAAGATGGCTTCCTTGAAGGATGCCCGGGCTGTGATTCAGAAAGGTGAATGTGCTAACTGGGGCAGGCTCCCTGACTTTACACAGAAAACTGACAAGTTCGGACTGGGTTTTACTGCAGAGGGACAAAAAGCTACGCGGAAGGCAAAGACCAGAAGACCTCCTGTGCTCATTACCAATCCAAGAGTGAATGCTGTTGGGGAGGATAATGAAGTGGATGAAGCAGAGTTCAATAGCTGGATCTACCCGACAACTGAGAGCGGATTGACCAATTGGATTGCCAAGGACCATACTCCTGTTACTTTTGCTACGCAGTAATAAACTTCTTTGTTTTGTTATTTGTAATAAACAATAAATTGAACTCTATGGCCCGGTGTCTTACCCGGGGCACCATTGGCTTTATTTGTGAGGGCATATAAATTGTCATTTCATATATCATGAATAAAGATCTTGGACGTTTTCTCGCATTTCAAATCTTATGCTCCTTTTCTTTCGTTCCTTCCTTTATATATTTCAAAACAGCTGTATTTACACACACTCACTCATACAGGTTTCAATCCACTCTGGATCTCACTGGTAACGACTCTGCTACTGCCAGTTATGACTTCGAAAATCCGATCAACTTAGCCGAAGACGAAGGTGAAGATGATTGCGAAGTGCCTGGCGAGCTTGCAAGACTGCTACTCCAGGAAGAGAGGGCAATTCAACCACATGAAGAGCCGGTGGAAACAATAAATCTGGGTACTGAGACGGACAGGAAGGAAGTTAAGATTGGTGCCAACCTAGAGCTCAGCGTGAAGCAACGGTTGACTCAGATGCTACATGATTATATGGAGATCTTCGCCTAGTCCTACGAAGACATGCCCGGGTTGGATACCGATATTGTGGTCCATCACTTGCCTACTAAAGAAGACTGCCCTACGGTTAAGCAAAAGGTCCGCCGCATGCGTCCAGAGATGTCTGAGAAGATCAAAGCCAAGGTTATGAAACAGTTTGATGTCGGGTTTCTTGCAGTGACTTCTTACCCTCAGTGGGTTGCTAATGTGGTGTCGGTAGCAAAGAAGGACGGTAAGGTCAGAATGTGTGTCGATTACAGGGATCTGAACAGGGCCAGCCCCAAGGATGACTTCCCTCTACCTCATATTGATGTCCTTGTCGACAATACAGCTCAGCATAAGGTGTTCTCTTTCATGGATGGTTTTTCAGGTTACAATCAGATCAAGATGGCTCCTGAAGACATGGAAAAGACTACCTTTGTTACTCAGTGGGGCACCTTCTGCTACAAGGTCATGCCTTTTGGACTGAAGAACGCTGGGGCAACCTACCAACGTGCCATGGTTGCTTTATTTCATGACATGATCCATCATGAGATAGAAGTGTATGTGGACGACATGATCGCAAGGTCCCAAACTGAGGAAGAGCACCTAGATCATCTGCAGAAGTTGTTTGACCGTCTGAAGTTGTACAAGCTGAGGTTGAACCCGAACAAGTGCACCTTCGGGGTAAGATCTGGGAAGTTGCTAGGCTTTGTTGTAAGTGATAAGGGTATTCAGGTGGACCCTGCCAAAGTTAAAGCTATTCAAGAGATGCCAGTTCCTAAGACAGAGAAAGAGGTCAGAGGCTTTTTAGGACTCCTGATTTACATTGCTCGGTTCATCTCGCACCTGACTGCTACCTGTGAGCCAATCTTCAAGCTGCTGAAGAAAGATCAGGTAGTACGTTGGAATGATGAATGTCAGGCTGCTTTTGACAGAATCAAGGAGTATCTCCAAGAACCACCCATCCTTATGCCACCGGTTGAGGGGAGACCTCTGATACTATACTTGACAGTACTCGACAACTCAATGGGGTGCATGCTGGGGCAGCATGATGAGTCTGGCCGAAAAGAGCATGCCATTTATTACCTTAGCAAAAAGTTTACCGACTGTGAGACCCGATACTCACTGCTTGAGAAAACTTGCTGCGCTTTGGTATGGGCTGCTCGCCGGCTGAGACAGTATATGCTGACTCACACTACCTTGTTAATCTCAAAGATGGATCCTATAAAGTACATATTTGAAAAGCCTGCTCTGTCTGGGAGAATAGCAAGATGGAAAATGATCTTGACGGAATACGACATTCAATACACAACCCAGAAAGCCATCAAAGGAAGTGTATTGGCAGACCACTTGGCACATCAGGCCGTAGACGACTATCAGTCAATGAACTTCGAGTTTCCAGACGAGAGCATCATGATTGCGACTGATTGTGAAGTACCTGGACCGGATGAAGGACCTGAGGAAGGATCCCGATGGTCTATGCACTTTGACGGAGCCTCCAACGCTTTGGGTAACGGTATCGGCGCCATAATCATATCCCCTCAAGGTACTCATACTTCACTCACTGCCCGGCTATGTTTCAACTGTACCAACAACATGGCAGAGTATGAGGCGTGCATCATGGGTCTTCAAGCTGCGATTGACCTAAGGATCAAGTTTCTGAGTGTCTTCGGAGATTCCGCTCTCGTGATCAATCAGATCAAAGGAGAGTGGGATACGAAACATCCGAATCTTATTCCTTATAGAGAATGTGTGTTGACCTTGATCCCCCACTTCACAGAGATAACCTTTGAACACTTCCCGAGAGAGGAGAATCAGCTGGCGGACGCGTTAGCTACAATGTCTTCTATGTTCAAGGTCAAATGGGACAATGAGGCTCCCCGGATCATCATCTGGAAACTGGACGAACCGGCATACTGTTGTGATCTCGAGACTGAATTGGTAACTGAAAAGCCGTGGTACCATGAGGTGAAGAGATATCTGGAAGCTCAGGAATACCCTGAAGGTGCATCTTTCAACGATAAGAAGTTTCTGAGAAGGTTCGCAGCGAAGTTCTTCCTTAGCAACGGCATCCTGTATAAGCGAAACCATGACTCGACCTTACTGCGTTGTGTGGACAAAACTGAAGCATAAAGGATCATGGAAGAGCTACATGAAGGGACCTTCGGAACACATTCCAGTGGACATACTATGGCTAAGAAGATCCTTCGGGCAGGGTATTTCTGGTCCACCATGGAAGCTGACTGCTACCAACATTCTCGGACATGCCATAAATGCCAGATATATGCAGACAAGGTGCATGTTCCTCCAGTTCCTCTAAATGTTCTGACTGCGCCTTGGCTGTTTGGAATGTGGGGCATAGATATGATCGGTGAGATTAGACCTACGGCATCTAACGGGCATCGATTCATCCTGGTGGCGATTGACTATTTCACGAAGTGGGTCGAAGCAGCTTCCTACGCTAGGGTAACCAAGACGGTTGTGGCACGGTTCATTCGGCATTATCTGATATGTCGATACGGTGTCCCAGAAAGAATTATTACAGACAACAGTACCAATCTCAATAACAAGATGATCACTGAGCTCTGCGAGCAGTTTAAGATACAACACCACAACTCTTCTCCTTACAGACCAAAGATGAATGGGGCTGTAGAAGCAGCAAATAAGAACATTAAGAAAATCGTGCAGAAGATGACAGTGACTTATAAGGATTGGCACGAGATGTTACCGTTCGCTCTGCATGGGTACCGTACCTCAGCCAGGACGTCAACCGGGGCAACTCCTTTCTCCTTGGTCTACGGCATGGAGGCAGTCTTACCGATCGAAGTGCAAATACCCTCTCTCCGGATAATGAAGGATGCAAATCTGAACGAAGATGATTGGATCCAGACACGACTTGATCAACTAAACCTTATGGATGAAAAGAGACTTGCTGCTATCTGTCATGGTCAGACGTATCAGAAACGGATGATCAAGGCATTTAACCAAAAGGTCAGACCACAAGAATATCAAGTTGGGGATCTGGTAATCAAACGAATCATCCTTCCTCAGAGTGATCCAAGGGGCAAATGGACCCCTACGTACGAAGGGCCATTTGTGGTTAAACATGTGTTCTCAGGAGGAGCCATGATTCTAACCAACATGGATGGTGACGACCTTCCTCACCCCGCCAATGCAGACATAGTAAAAAGATACTACGCATGAAAAAGACCCGCTAGGCTGACATGCCTAGGCAAAAATTAGGGCTTCCCGGCGAACCAAAAGGGTTCGGGCAAAATGAAGGGATGAAATGAAAAAAATCTGTACACCCGGCAAGTCGAAAACCTGAAAAGGCGGCTTGGGCAAAAATGGGTATCCCGGTGGACTGAAAACCCGAAAGGGCGGTCCAGGCAAAAGATAGGGATAAAGCGTAATACTATGTCTCATTGGATCACGTTGCATCCAGAATCCGGTATCTACATCAAGTTCAGACGGCATCGATCAATCAGCTTCATCTTCAACCAAGGTCATCAAGTGATGAGACGCTCGGAGATATAAAGGCAATAGCAGAGTTGAAACCCAGTGGGATCATTCATTTCACACAGCTGTTTTATTTTCTTTTGTACAAATTGTATAAACTCTTTTGTTTGGCGGCGTTCTCTTACTAGGACGTCAGCCTCTTGTACATAAACGCCTATTTTACAGGCAAATTCAAAATCAATACAAAATACACTTTTCAGTTAAAGTTGCCAACTGTTTTTTCTTTTCTGCTTTGTTTTGCGAAGAACGTCCAAGGTTCAATTTGTGATATATGCATTGACAATAATTTGCTAACTCATAAATATTTGCATACGAAACAAAGGGTTAATTACAGGTAACATTAGAAACAGGGGCAATAAAGAGTTGTCTAGGCAATCTAATTGCTATATCCTCCAAGGTACCAAGGTAGGTTCAGCTAAAGAGTATAACCAGACATCTTAATTCCCCAGAGAGTGAGCCAGCAAGTCAGTGCACTCTCCCCAAGCCAAGCTACTATCAAACTTAAGGAAGTTGGGTATCCTCCAGCAGATCTCAACATTCCCCAGCAGCATACATATTCTTAACAAGCATCCCCGACAATCTTGACCTAAAGATTGTTCCCCGGCGGTATACCAGACATTCATTGGAGTCATTTCCCCGGTACAATTCAAAACTTCCCCAAGAGAGTCCAATCTAGTTCCCCAGGAAAGTTGGAATTCATCTCCCCAGCAGTAAGCTTATCCCCAGTAGACTCTGGAAGCTTATCCCCGCAGAACATGAACGCGTCTCCCGACTTTATTCAAAGAGTTATTTCCTTACCAGGATATAACTGGGTTATCCTCAGCCAAAAGCCACGGAAAGATCGTCCTCGACGAAGTCTTCTTATCCCCAGCAAAGTCTATCAACACTTCCAACACAACAAGGGTATCCCCAGCAAGTTATTATCAACAACTCAACAAAATACCTCTCTCCCCACAGAGTATTATTCCCAGCAATACCGCTAGAGTACTTTTTCCTCCCCGCAGAGTAATCTATTCGCCAAGTTTATTCCCCCAACGAAGTTATCTTCTCCTACCGGTATTCTTGCAACTATCATCCCCAGCGGAAGCAAAGATCTATTCTTCAACATCAGCCCAGGAGTGACTTCCTGGCACCCATCAAGGATTTATTTTCCTAGGACGAAAACATACATTCATAAATATCACATTTTCATACATTATAGCATGCATATACGCATCATATCTTGCGAATCTCATTTATGTTGAGAACATCATCGCTTGATTCATATCATGCATGACACATGACTGACCTTTACTTTTCAGGAAAGATCCAGTTAAGTTCTCAGCTACATTGCAAGACCTAGACCGGTTCAGTTAAATCGATCCTAAGATTTTTCTGTTTCTTATCCAGTCAAAGGCCTTCTCTGGTTCAGTCAGATCGACCCTAAGATCTCCCTGTTTCTTATCCAGTTGAAGACATTTCAAGACCTAGACCGGTTCAGTTAAATCGACCCTAAGATTTTTCTGTTTCTTATCCCGTCCAAGGCCTTCTCTGGTTCAGTCAGATCGACCCTAAGATCTCCCTGTTTCTTATCCAGTTGAAGACATTTCAAGACCTAGACCGGTTCAGTTAAATCGACCCTAAGATTTTCCTGTTTCTTATCCATTCCAAGGCCTTCTCTAGTCCAGCTAAATCGACCCCTAACAGATTTTCCTGATAAAGACTCAGTAGAAGATATCCCAGATTCTCTCAATGATTACTGTTGAGGTTGAAGTCGCCCAAGATCCTCTCAATGATTACTGTTGAGGTTGAAGTCGCCTATGGTTCTCTCCCCGTTACTACGGAGGTAGTAATCGTCCCCAGATTCTCTCAGCGTTACTGTTGAGGTTGAAGTCGTCCAAGATTCTCTCAATGATACTGTTGAGGTTGAAGTCGCCTATGGTTCTCTCCCCGTTACTGCGGAGGTAGTAATCGTCCCCAGATTCTCTCAGCGTTACTGTTGAGGTTGAAGTCGTCCAAGATTCTCTCAATGATACTGTTGAGGTTGAATTCGTCCAAGATTCTCTCAACGTTACTGTTGAGGTTGAAGTCGCCCAAGGTTCTCTCAGCATTACTGTTGAGTTTGAAATCGTCCAATGTTCTCTCACCATTCCTGTTGAGGTAGTAACTATCTCTGGTTCATTCATCACCTTTTGAAGATCCAGATCCAGCTCCTGTAACCAGTCAGGACACGTCTATACAAAGAATCTGAAGACCAGCTCCTGTAACGGGTCAGGTAATCCTTTTCTTTTGCAGGTACGCAAGTTCTCGCTAAGGAATCTCTTACGCGATCGAAATCCAGATGGCATCTATAAGCCCATCCACCTTCCATCATCTCTCATCATGGCATCTATAAGCCCATCATCCTATCCATCAATCTCCAAATGGCATCTATAAGCCCATTCCCCACATCACACTACTATGTGATCGCAAATTTCTGGGCACTCTAGTGTTCAATCATCTTCCACCTTCGGATTACGAAAGGCACGTCAGCCAATCTGCATCCTCAGGTTTAAGAAGATTGAACAGGGGCAACTGTTGTACCCCAAATTTTTCCCTCCCATATTCTTCAAAATTTGCCAAGTCAAAGCTTCAAAACTCCCCAAGGGTTGCACAGTCCAAGGGCCTCCTAACAGTCAAAATTAGGGTTTTGGTTTTGACAAAGAAAATGAAGTTTCCAAGGCTCCAATCAAGTCCCATATGCCTATAAACATGGTCAAGCATCCTCATACCAAGTTTCAAGACTTACAGCACAAAGTTGCACAGTCAAAAACCCTAATTGCACTACAGTCAACTGTAGGGGCAAAATGGTCATTTGACAGTCAAAAGTTCAAATTTTTGGTCAACATCTCATTTTGAAGCCACAAACATCATTTGATCAATGCTTGATCATGATTCTGAAAGTTTGGGTCAAAAAGTCTCAAGATGCAAAAGTTTCCATATTTGGACAGTTGAAAAAGTCAACTGTAACTTGACCAAGGCATAACTCCCACATGGATTATCATAAAAATTCCATACAAAGCTCATTTTGAAGATAAAGACATTTCCTACAACTCCTCTTCACACTTCAAGCCCAAGAAATGCTCTCATAAAAAGTTATCAATTTCAACATTATAGGTCATTTTCAAAAGTCAACAAAAAGGGACTTTAAGTCAAAGGCCATAACTTGAGATTGGTAAATCAAAATGACATGGGACCAAAGGCATTGGTTAGAGGACTTCAAGACCTTTCTAAAATGTCCAAGAACATGATCAAAGCTTAAAATATGAGCAAGATATGCCTTGTGGAAGTTTGGAAATGTTTGGGTATTTTGAAAAGTCAACATTGCTTCAAATGCCTTAAAAATGCTAATGGGCCACATTTTCTTCCAAGATTCATCATCCAAAGCATGTGCACGACCATTTGGCCCAGAGGGAGGTTTTTCATCATTTTTTTTATTTATTTGAATTTTTAATTGTTAATAATTCATTTAATTAATTAAAATATATGAAAAATACCAAACCTAAGTTTTTAAATCTTTTTATGCATGGAATACACTCAATATTTCGTGCATGATCAGATTTGGAAAGAATCAAGGCAATTGAACATGATTTGTATCAAATTTGCATGAAAAAAGATTTGAAAAGATTATGCAAAATCACAAAATCAAAAGCATTGATTCCATGGATATTTGGCTTATTTTGTTGACCTAAAACACTCATACATATATATACATGATAACCCTAGTGTTCAGAACCTCCCAGCTGCGCCAGAAAAGAAGAACCAAGTTTGAGTTTTTGTGAAAAAAAATCCAAAACTGAAAACACGATTGCAAGGCCTTTCATGATCAAATAACCATTCTATTGCCTTGCTGAGACATCAAGGAAGGTGTTTGAATAAAAACCATCAACTCTAACGCCCAGAATTGGTATACAGAACTCAAGATTGTTCAAATTTTATCCATATTCGTATTTCAATTTTCAAGCATTTCCATTGCATTTTTTTATGGATTCATACTAATTGATTGATTCTGAAACTAACCATATGATTTAATTGAGTTTTCACGCGTTGTATGAAGAATCACCATTGAAGCACCTTAGGGTTTCAGACCTGAAAAATTAGGGATTCTTTCGTCCAAAAAAATTAGCTAACCTAAGTGGCATCATTGGAATTAGGAGATCATGACAAATCCAAAGCACTAGTCGCGCTCAATTTATGAGCGACAGATTCCTAATCGCTATTTTCGTGTTCATCAGATTGTGGGGGTTTAAAACCCCCGCTATTTAAATGTATTTTTGTTTCAGGTACAAAGGCCATGGAAGAAGATGATGATGTGTAGGCAGGTGATTGGATCATTTGAATTTCGCGCTGAAATTGACCACTAATTCCTGATTTGCCTTATGTTATTTGTTTCCTATAATATAATCAAAAGGCGTTGGTAGCTCAGTGGAAGGCATGTGTATTGGTAACTTTTGGGACCTGGGTTCGAATCCCAGGTCCCCCTCCCTTTCCATAATATTTTTTCTAACGTCATCCTGTGCAGCTTACCTCCTGAGGCTCATCCTACGCCCAATGATCCAAACGTGCCACACGTCCCACAACCTCCATCCAATGGCCAGGATCTGGAGCCTATGATGTGCTGCAGTCAACGCGTACCCATGCTACCCTGGAAGGTCAACCAGGCCAAAGGCTATTGGGCCTAAAATGCTACAATTATACCTCTCAATTGGGGACAGAACCCCCCAAGGTTTTTTGCAATTCTTTTATATTTTCTTATTTTTATTTGTTTTGATTAGTTTCCTTTAAATTCTTTCAATTAATTTATTTTCATAAAAAAATAAAACAATACAAAAATCAGAAAAAGACAAAAATAAATATTTTTATTTAAATGTTATTTTTTGTAAGTAAATATCATTAATTAATTTAGCTTTTTAAATTTAGGTTTAATTCAAATATTTTTCATAATAAAATAACAAAGTGTAGAATTAGGGTTGTAAGTATTTTTCACTCTTTTTTCTTTTTTTATTAATTATTAATTATTAATATTGTTTTTGTAAATAAATCTTGCCATTAATTAATTAGGTTTAATTTTAGGTAATTTCCATATTTTCTTAATAAATTAAAAAATAGCTAGAACTAGGTTTTAACTTCATTTAATTCACATAAAAAAATCATAAATACCAAAAACCCTCAAAAATAATTTCTTTTTATTTTATTTTAATTAATTTGTTAATAATAATTTAATTTCATTAAAAAGGGTCCAACGCCCTCGCTTTCAATTTTAATTCGATTCGCGCATTTTATTTTATTTCTTATAATATTAATGTAATTCTCCCAAAGCCGTGTAAATTTATATTTCTCGCACTTTACTTCTTTATTTTCTGTCAAATCGGGTCCTGGATTAAATTTGGCGATGTGGACCCGCGCCTTTGTAATAGTCTAGGAACTTTATATTTCTCGCACTTTTTAACTGTTAATAAATGCATGCAAGAATGAATGACAAAATAAAAATAAACGCGTAGATCACCATAACATGACAAGACAAAAATAAATGAACGTGACACACAAATCACACACCACCCCTAGGGTACGCCTCACTGTTGCCTTGCCTCGAAAGGTGATCGTCGAGTAGAGGATGTCTTAGTAAGTCCTCATGATCCGGGAACCTGGCATGAGGGTAGCTTCTAAGGTGTCTTCCTATTGCTCCGGTGATCACCATGTCCCGAACCCTCGAATTGACCCGAACCCCTCCAACAGTGGTGCTACCTACCTCTCAATGGTGGGATGGCACTACTTTAAAGGACATTTACACGGACAAATTCCTTAGGGTAGGTAGACGACTCTAGATACTTGCTCTAAATTCAAAAACAAATCAAAAATACTTTTCACACCGACACCTTTTCAAAAAGCTTTCGAAAGCAATTTTTTCAAACACTCTTGAGGACCGATACAAGAGTCGAACTGGAATTTTCAAAGAAACTTTTAAAACCCACAGTTGAAAAGCAAACAAACTATTTTTGAAAACACAAATGAGCAAGTATCTAAGAGCCCATGGATAACCATGGATAGAAAGGGTGCTAACACCTTCCCTTTCCATAATCTACCTCCCGAACCGAGAGCAATCTCTATAAGGAATTTTTCTGTGCTTTTGTCCTTTCCATTTGGAGAAAATAAAAGACGGTGGTGACTCTTGCTTCCGCGACATTTCGCGAACCAGCGTTAAACAGTCAGTTCTATTTCCACCGATCACAGAACTGACGACTCTGCTGGGGATATTTATAAAGTGAGGTGTACCTTAGGGATAGTTCATAACTGTGTTTTCAATTGTATTGATTTGCTTGCTTTAAATAGTGGGACTGTCTTGGGAGTTCTATAGATCCTAACCTGGATCTGGGGGATACCTTCTTAGAAAGTAGCAACAAGGCTGTGAGGGAACTGTGTGGGGTATACCGACATGGTTGAAACAGTCTGCTACGTTGATGTGGCACTTTGGTGTGTACCGGTAACCCTTGAGTTCAGTCAAGGAGAGTACGGGGCCTCCGCGTGGTGTCGTGAAGCATCAACAGACCTTAGGAACCTTAATTGAACTATCTTGGCCTCTTTAGGGTAGTGAGATAACTGACTTTGGTGCAGTCCGAGGTTGGTTGATACTCGATACTACACTCAATTGAGGGTTGCTTTCCTGGAATATTTTGGTCGCCAGTTCAGTGGCTAAATCGAAACGATGAACAATGAAAGCAATCCCGTGATATTGGGACCCTTAGAACCCGGGTACTTCTAATAGGACAGGTTGAGCCCACTAACTTCAAGAGGGTACTACCCAGACCCCATGCTGGCCTAAACCCTAAGGGCTTGTCTTGTGTGCCTTGTGTGCCTTACATGTTTGTCTTTGTAAATATCTGTGGTGTGTTTAATCATAGCATCATGACATCATCCAGCATCATATGCATTGACTAACCATTTCAGGGGTTCGAATCTTCATCTTTGTTCTTGTTTTGTAGGACATGGAAACTGTTCGCAGAAAGACAATTCAAATCAGCCTTGTAAGAGTCCCTCCTCAGCTTAAGGAGCTTATATCCAGGATTCCCGAGAGCTCTTCATTCAGTGAAAGACATGGAAGACTCATCAGCTTGGTCAATACCAACATTGAGGAAGATATGATAAAGGTCCTGTTCCAGTTCTTTGACCCTCTGCATCACTGTTTCACCTTCTTGGACTATCAGCTGGTACCTACATTGGAGGAGTTCTCCCGGCTCCTGAAGATCCCTATCCTTGATCAACTACCCTACAACGGTACAGAAAAGGAACCCAAGCTTGAAGAGATTGCTAAAGCCTTACACCTACAATCATCTGATCTCAAGGGACATTGGGAAGTTAGAAGTGGTATCAAAGGGTTCTTAGCCAGGTTTCTGTTTGAAAAGGCCCATGAATGTTGGAACTCCCTTGACTTACAAGCTTTTGAAGAAGTTGTGGCCCTCCTTGTCTATGGTTTGGTGTTGTTCCCTAACCCAGATCAACTTATAGATATCAGTGCTGTCCAGATCTTCATGTCCAGGAATCCTATACCTACGTTGCTGGGGGACATCCTTCACTCATGTTACACTCGAACCATGAGAAAAAGAGGTGTCCTTATGGGTTGCACTCCTCTCCTGGTAAGGTGGTTTATTTCGCACCTTCCACAATCAGTTTTGAAGAACGAGCGGGGTTTGAGATGGTCACAACGGTTGATGACTCTTACACATGCGGATATACATTGGTGCCCTCGGTCCAGAGAGGATGTCACTATCATTGATCGTTGCGGGGAGTACCCTAATGTTCCTTTACTTGGAATCAGAGGAGGTATTACTTACAACCCATGCCTAGCTTGGAGACAGTTTGGTTATGCTCGGAGGGATGGTCCTCATGACATGTTAATTCCTGACATAGTTTTTGACTTCGACAATGATGCACAAGGACTTTGCCAGAGATTTATCAGAGCTTGGAGGATGCCCAGTAGGATAGACAACAAGACACTGGGGCACAGGAATTCCATCCCATTGGAACCTTATCTCAAGTGGGTACGAGCCCGCTCCCAGAAGTTAGTGATGCCTTATCCTCATATGCTCCCTGTGATCAAAGAGCCAGTCTTGGAAGGAGAAGTGTCCTACACCATTCAGCATCCTGATATGCCCACATCCTGGGAAGAGATGCAGAAGAGTTGGATCCAGCTTAAGGAAGAACGGAATTCTCTTGAGACCAGTCTACATGCTAGTGAAAAGAAGGTCTTGGAGCTCACCCGCCTGTTGCATGAGGAGAGGAATCTCAACACCTACATAGCTCCAAAGAGGATGCGTAGTGTCTTTTGGGATTGATTGGCTTTTGTATTATTTTGCCCATGAGGCTTTGATGTACTGAACAATTATTTCCTTAATGATAACGTGTGTTCCTTTTTGTCTACAACAAATTTGAACTTTCAAACCCTTGAATGCATTGCATAAACACATATCATTCATCATGTGCATAGCAGGTTTTCTTCTTTTCAGGTTGCTTACCGTTCTTCGCTGTTTATTTCAACATCATGAATCCTGACTCATCATCAACCGAGATGTCCATCAAGGCTCTTCAGGCGCAGAATGCGCAATTTCAGGAACTAATCATGGGTTTGGCTCAGGGCCAAGAAGAGCTGAAGGCTTTGCTCCTGAAGAAGGAAAAGAAGAAGAAGAGAAGAACTGTTCTTTTCAACTCGGTCCGAAGGTTTGGCAACACTCTGGAGAATGAAGAGGCTGGTTCTTCTATAGGCAAGGGTAGTCCCCAAGGGGGAAAAGGTCCTAGTCCGGTAGTCTCTGACAACGAGACTGATTTTGATGAGGAACAGTATCCTCCTGCAGAAGACAGATACAAGCAGTTGGAAGACAGGCTGAATGCTATGGAGATCCAACAAGTGCCTGGGCTGGATTTTGGAGACTTGGGTTTGTCTACTGGTGTGATCATTCCTCATAAGTTCAAAGCACCATCCTTTACCAAGTATGACGGGGCATCTTGTCCCAAGCTACATCTCAGATCCTACGTGCGGAAGATTCAACCATACTCAGTGGACAAGAACTTGTGGATCCATTTCTTCCAGGAGAGTCTTTCAGGGACTCATCTCGAATGGTTCTATCAGCTGGATGGGACCAAGGTTCGTAACTGAGAGGAGTTGGCTACTGCTTTCTATAAGCAGTATCAATATAATGCCGACCTTGCCCCTACACGTACCCAGCTCCAGGGTATGTCGCTAGGGTCAAGTGAAGGTTTTAAAGAGTACGCACAGAAGTGGAGGGATCTGGCTGGCAGGGTGCAGCCTCCGTTGACTGACCGGGAGTTGGTAGACATGTTCTTGGGGACCCTATCTGGGCCATTTTTCAACCATCTTATCGGTAACTCGTCCGCAGGGTTTACTGATCTTATTCTGACTGGAGAGAGAATTGAGGCTGGGATGAAGTCTGGAAAAATTCAGAAGGGTGCATCGTCAAATTCTGAGAAGAAACCCTTCAAAAAGGAGGCCAGTGCTGTATATGGCTCTAGAAGACAAGAGAAACATGAGCGCCGCCAATCTGTCAACGCGGTGATGATTGCTAAGCCTGCTGCCGCTCCTCGGTAAACCAATCCTCAAAGGGCTGAAAGACCCCGGAGAGAGTTTACCCGTTTGAGCATGACCCTATCGCAGATCTTGCCGCAGTTGCTGTCCACCAACTTAGTGACTGTCAGAGAGGCCCCAAAAGTGGTGAATACTGCCTCTCCAAAATACAATCCAAATGCCCGCTGTGCTTACCATTCTGATAGCCCGGGACATTCCACTGATGACTGTTGGGCCTTAAGGAATAAGGTGCAACACCTTATTGATGCAAAAGAGATACAGTTTGAAGCGCCTGAGAGGCCGAATGTGGTGACTGCTCCTATGCCCCAGCATGGAGTGAGTGCCATTGATGAAGATGTATACGCCGTTTCTGTGGATGATGTGGCTACTCCCTTAATGACTGTCAAGAGGAACCTACTGCTGGCCGGTTTATTTCCGGGTTGTAGTGAAGGTTGTCTTTTCTGTGCTGTTTCCCTATCTGGTTGTCCTTTGCTGAAGTTGGGCATCCAAAGCCTAATGGACAGCAAAGAGATTCTATTCAAGAAGTCCGTTGTTCAGTTGGTTCCGGTAGAAGAAGTTTTTGTGGTTACAATCTTTAATAATCCAATCAAGGCTCTCCCAAGGAAGCCTGTTCAAATCATGACTGTCGCACCTGTTGTTATTACTGTTCCGGGGCCTCTCCCCTACGAATCGGATAAGGCTGTCCCCTGGCACTATGGGGCAGATGTGTATGTGAATGGAATCAAACAAGAGTTCAACACTGGCACCAGTATCAGCAATATCACTGGTCCAGCCAAGGTTACCCGCAGTGGCAGGCTCTTCTCGCCTGACATTGCACCGCCCGCCATTCAAAGACCCCTTACTATAACACCTACAAGTGTACCTGTTCCTGTTTCTGATCAAGTTGTTTCCCCTGCTGCCGAGTCATCCAATGCTCGGGGCAAAGAGATTGAAGATGAGCCTGCCCGGATGGAGGCACCAAGACCGGTAAATGCTGAGGCCTCCCAACAAGAAATGGAGGAAATTCTGAAAATAATCAAGAAAAGTGACTTTAATGTTGTCGAACAGCTGGGGCATACGCCCTCCAAGATCTCAATGCTCTCCTTATTACTGTGCTCAGAGGCCCATGCTAAGGCCTTGATCTCATTTCTCAAGACGGCCCATGTGCCACAGGAGACATCTGCAGTCCAGTTTACTGATTGCGTAGCAAATCTGACAGCGGACAATGGTTTGGGTTTCTCAGACGCTGACCTTACTGCTAAGGGAAGAGACCACAATGACGCCCTGCATGTCTCTATTGAATGCAGGGGCACTACTCTTGCGCATGTGTTGGTGGACACTGGTTCTTCCTTGAATGTGCTACCCAAGAAGGCCTTAGACCGTTTGGATTGTGAGGGCCTGGAGCTAAAGCCTAGCAATATTATCGTTAGAGCCTTTGACGGTTCTAAGAGGATGGTTCATGGAGAGGTTGACCTTCCTATTCGAGTGGGTTCTCAGGTGTTCGACTCTACTTTCTATGTGATGGATATCCGTCCATCGTATTCTTGTCTACTGGGTCGACCTTGGATCCACAAAGCTGGGGCAGTGACCTCTACCTTGCACCAGAAGCTAAAGTACCCTGTCAGAGGGAAGATTGTCACTGTGCAGGGAGAGGAGGAGTATATGGTGAGCCATTTGAATTCCTTCAGGTATATTGAGATGGACGGGGAGTTTATTGAAACCCCCTTTCAGCATTTCGATGAGGTACTTCCAACTTTAGCAGCAGCAGAAACAGCGGCCGAAGAGGATGTTCCTTTGAAGATGGCTTCCTTGAAGGATGCCCGGGCTGTGATTCAGAAAGGTGAATGTGCTAACTGGGGCAGGCTCCCTGACTTTACACAGAAAACTGACAAGTTCGGACTGGGTTTTACTGCAGAGGGACAAAAAGCTATGCGGAAGGCAAAGACCAAAAGACCTCCTGTGCTCATTACCAATCCAAGAGTGAATGCTGTTGGGGAGGATAATGAAGTGGATGAAGCAGAGTTCAATAGCTGGATCTACCCGACAACTGAGAGCGGATTGACCAATTGGATTGCCAAGGACCATACTCCTGTTACTTTTGCTACACAGTAATAAACTTCTTTGTTTTGTTATTTGTAATAAATAATAAATTGACCTCTATGGCCCGGTGTCTTACCCGGGGCACCGTTGGCTTTATTTATGAGGGCATATAAATTGTCATTTCATATATCATGAATAAAGATCTTGGACGTTTTCTCGCATTTCAAATCTTATACAGGTTTCAATCCACTCTAGATCTCACTGGTAACGACTCTGCTACTGCCAGTTATGACTTCGAAAATCCGATCAACTTAGCCGAAGACGAAGGTGAAGATGATTGCGAAGTGCCTGGCGAGCTTGCAAGACTGCTACTCCAGGAAGAGAGGGCAATTCAACCACATGAAGAGCCGGTGGAAACAATAAATCTGGGTACTGAGACGGACAGGAAGGAAGTTAAGATTGGTGCCAACCTAGAGCTCAGCATGAAGCAACGGTTGACTCAGATGCTACATGATTATATGGAGATCTTCGCCTGGTCCTATAAAGACATGCCCGGGTTGGATACCGATATTGTGGTCCATCACTTGCCTACTAAAGAAGACTGCCCTCCGGTTAAGCAAAAGGTCCGCCGCATGCGTCCAGAGATGTCTGAGAAGATCAAAGCCGAGGTTATGAAACAGTTTGATGCCGGGTTTCTTGCAGTGACTTCTTACCCTCAGTGGGTTGCTAATGTGGTGTCGGTACCAAAGAAGGACGGTAAGGTCAGAATATGTGTCGATTACAGGGATCTGAACAGGGCCATCTGTTAGAACAATGTTTGAATCTAGTACCCTATATTTAAGTTTTGATGATAACAAAGTGAAAAGATATAGTAGCTAAATATTTTATGATTGAATTATATGCTGCCTAAAATTACTATGCTCTGACTTGCAGATATGCTGATTAAAATAAGCAAGATCACGTTTTCAGCATCAGAATATGAGTTTGCACATCAGCATCAGAAGTTGCTGAATCAGAACGTCAAGATCAGATGATCAACGCTTGCACATGCTGAAGCTTGATGAACAGAACTGCGCGTAAAACACTCTGATACAGAAACAAATTAGTTCATCAGCAGCGAAGCAGAATCAGAATGAGCCAAGCCAGATCGTGCATTGAAGAAGCAACGGTACTGTGCATTGAAAGCTAATCAATACCAACAGCATCATTCTAGACAAGATCTGCTCAAAAAGGAAAGCTTGTTAATAGCATTGAATCAAGAATATTTGCTTCAACGTTCATCTTCTCAAAGTGCTATATAAACCAAGCTTTGAAGATTATCACGGCTAATGCTTCCAAACTCTCTACACGCAAAAAGCTGAACAATAATCTTCACTCTACAAGTTTTGCTAAACCAACAAACTCTGATACTTTATTAGCGTTTAGCATCCTAGTATTCTAAGCTTCATTTGTGTAAACATCACAGTTGTGATATAGTTTTGTAGAAACATTCATACACATTTGCTTATACCTTTGTAAGAAAGTGTTGCCTTGACAAACCGGATTGTGGTTTGAATCAAGAAGGTTTTAGCAGTTGCTAAAGCAGATTTGTATTCAGTTGAATATAGTGAATTAAGACCTCGTTGGAGAGAGGCGAAATCACCTTGAACGGGTGGACTGGAGTAGTTTGAGATCAAACGAACCAGGATAAAAATACCTTGTCATTTGCTTTAAGATTCCAGTTTTACAATTCAACCCCCCCTTCTTGTGTTTTTCACCCCTTCAATTGGCATCAGAGCGCCTGGTTCTGAGCTAAAACACTTAACCGTGTCAGTACAAGATCCAGCGTCAGAAAAACACAATGGCAGGAAACAACTCTCATTTCAGCAATGACACCAATGAGGACAGAGACAGATTCAGCGGCAAACCTCCAGTCTTTGATGGAGAAAACTTTGACTACTGGAAAGACAGAATTGAAAGCTTCTTTCTAGCACATGATGCTGATCTGTGGGATATGGTGACAGATGGATACACGCACCCTGTTAATGCAACTGGTCAGAAGATTGATAGAAAATCAATGACTGATCAACAAAAGCGTGATTTCAAGAATCACCATAAGGCCAGAACCATCCTCCTCAGTGCTATCTCCTATACTGAGTATGAGAAGATCTCCAACAGAGACACAGCTAAGAACATCTTTGATTCTCTCAGAATGACGCATGAGGGCAACGTTCAAGTCAAAGAAACAAAAGCTCTGGCGCTCATTCAGAAGTATGAGGCGTTTAAAATGGAAGAATCTGAATCCATTGAAACTATGTTCTCCAGATTCCAGATTCTGGTAGCTGGTCTCAAAGTTCTGGACAAGGGATACTCTACTGCTGACCATGTCAAGAAGATAATCAGAAGTTTACCCAAGCAGTGGAGGCCTATGGTTACTGCTCTGAAGCTGGCGAAAGATCTCAACAAAATCACTCTGGAGGAACTTATAAGCTCCCTCAGAAGTCATGAGATAGAGCTGGAAGCTGACGAGCCTCAGAAGCAAGGTAAGCCTATAGCTTTAAAATCTAACAGAAAATCTGAATCTAAAGTTTTGCAGGCAGTTGAAGAAACATCTGATGGATCCTCATCAGAAGAAGACGAGCTTTCTCTTCTCTCCAGAAGAGTAAATCAACTGTGGAAGCAAAGACAAAGGAAGTTCAGGAATCCCAGAAGATCTGATCAGAACGAGTCTTCTTCCAGACACAGAAGGACAGATTCTTCCTCTGGATACAGAAGATCTGAAGGCTCCTCAGGTAGCAAGAAGCCAAATACAAAAGACATCATCTGCTACGAGTGCAATGAGCAAGGACACTACAAGAGTGATTGTCCAAAGCTTCAGAGGGAAAAGCCCAAAAAGAGGTTTGGAAGAGAGAAGAAGAAAAGTCTCATGGCCACATGGGATGACTCTGACTCGTCTGAAGCTGACTCAGAATCAGATGATGAAAGGGCGAACATAGCGCTTATGGCTAACATTCCAGATGACAGTGAAGCTTCTGAATCAGACTCAGAATCAGACACAGAAGAGGTATTCCCTAACTTCGCTGTTAATTTTACAAAGGCTGAACTTGCTGAAAGCCTAAATGAAATTCTGGAACGTTATCAGCAGATTAGAGCTAAATTCAGAGACCTGAAAAGGACTCTTGAATCTGACTCTAATAAGTCTGAGAGTCTCAAATTGGAAAACTCTGAGCTGAGAGATAAAATTTTAAAATTAGAAAACTCTTTACAAAACTCTCAGAAGGAACCAATTGCTGAAACTCCCAGCAACGCTGATGAGATCATTAAGGAGTATGATCATAGTTTCCAGAAGTTCCTTGCTAAAAGCATAGATAGAAGCAGAATGGCTTCAATGATCTATGGAGTTAGCAGAAACGGCAGGAAAGGAATAGGATACCTAGGTAAGGTTCCTACACCTAAAAATGTCATGGATTTAGTTATTAAACACACTCCTCTAAATTCACACTTTGTGTATGGTCACACACATGACATCAAATATACTAGTAGTAATCACTTTGTGAAACCAAAATTCAACCAAAGTTTTGGTAAAACTAACAAATCAGGACCCAAGAAGATCTGGGTACCTAAGGATAAAATAATACATGTTGCAGATATCTTTAGCAGCAAGTCAGAAACACCAGTCATGGTACCTGGACTCTGGCTGCTCACGTCACATGACGGGAAGAAGGCATATGTTCCAAAGCCTGGAACTTAAGCCTGGAGGCCACGTTGGCTTTGGAGGCAATCAGAGGGGAAAGATAATTGGCTCTGGAACTGTAGGTAACGGAAATCTTCCCTCTATTAATAATGTTCTGCTTGTTGATGGATTGATGCATAACCTGTTATCCATAAGTCAATTAAGTGATAACGGTTATGATATAATCTTTAATCAAAAATCATGTAAAGCTGTTAGTCAGAAAGATGGGACTATCCTATTTAATGGTAAGAGGAAAAACAACATTTACAAAATCAAACTTTCTGAACTTAAGAGTCAGAACGTAAAATGTCTTCTGTCTGTTAACAACGAGCAATGGATCTGGCACAGAAGATTGGGACATGTTAGTATGAGAAGAATATCTCAGATTAACAAACTCAATCTGGTCAGAGGACTTCCAAATTTGAAGTTCAATTCAGATGCTCTGTGTGAAGCATGTCAGAAAGGCAAATTTGCAAAACCCTCTTTTAAATCCAAAAATGTTGTTTCTACCTCTAAGCCATTAGAACTTCTGCACATTGACTTATTTGGACCAGTTAAAACTGCTTCTGTCAGTGGCAAGAAGTATGGGTTAGTAATCGTAGATGACTATAGCAGATGGACATGGGTAAAGTTCTTAAGACACAAGGACGAGTCACACTCTGTGTTTGTTACCTTCTGTAACCAAGTTCAGAATGAAAAAGATCTTAGAATCGTTAAAGTCAGAAGTGATCATGGTGGAGAATTTGAAAATAAAGATTTTGAGTCATTCTTTAATGACAAAGGCATTCTGCATGATTTCTCTTGTCCTAGAACTCCCCAACAAAATGGAGTTGTAGAACGAAAGAACAGAACATTGCAAGAAATGGCCAGAACCATGATCAACGAGACAAACGTTGCTAAGACTTTCTGGGCAGAGGCAATAAACACAGCGTGCTACATTCAGAATAGAATCTCAATAAGACCTATTCTGGAAAAGACTCCATATGAATTGTGGAAGAACAGAAAGCCCAACATTTCGTATTTTCATCCATTTGGATGTACTTGCTATATGTTAAATACTAAGAATTATTTGAACAAGTTTGATTCTAAGGCACAGAAGTGTATTATGTTAGGATACTCTGAACGCTCAAGAGGGTACAGAGTATACAATACAGAAACACAGATTGTGGAAGAATCAATCAGTGTTCGTTTTGATGACAAGCTTGACTCTGAAAAGTCAAAGCAGAATGAAAATCTTGCAGGTATAGAAATTGAATTTGCAGGTTCTGAAGACAGGTCATCAGAAGCTCTCAACACAGACACTCCTTCAACGTCTGAAAGAAGCAATGCTAGAAATCCTACAACTGCTGCTGAACAACCTCAGAAGAGATTACCCAGAAGCAGTTTGGATCACCCAGAAGAGACTATCCTAGGAAGAAAGGAAGATCCAATCAGAACAAGAGCAAGCTTCAGAAACTCTGAAGAAACTCTGATGGGACTTGTGTCTCTGATTGAACCTTCTTCTATTGATGAAGCACTTCTGGACAATGACTGGATTCTGGCAATGCAAGAAGAGCTGAATCAATTCACCAGAAACGACGTATGGGATCTCGTTCCAAGACCAAAAGGATTCAACGTCATTGGAACAAGATGGGTGTTCAGAAACAAGCTTAATGAACAAGGTGAAGTCGTCAGAAACAAGGCACGACTGGTTGCACAAGGTTATAGTCAGCAAGAGGGGATAGACTATACAGAAACCTTTGCCCCAGTCGCCAGGTTAGAATCTATCAGACTTTTAATCTCATTTGCTGTTAATAGAGGCATCACTCTGTATCAGATGGATGTCAAAAGTGCATTCTTAAATGGTTATATAGAAGAAGAAGTGTATGTTCACCAACCCCCAGGTTTTGAAAATACAAAACATCCAGAACATGTTTTCAAACTGAAAAAGTCACTGTATGGTCTGAAACAAGCTCCCAGAGCTTGGTATGAAAGGCTAAGTAACTT
Organism: Vicia faba; assembly: GCA_948472305.1. Classification (NCBI taxonomy): domain Eukaryota; kingdom Viridiplantae; phylum Streptophyta; class Magnoliopsida; order Fabales; family Fabaceae; genus Vicia; species Vicia faba. The sequence continues at coordinate 1,677,964,993 of OX451737.1, read as the reverse complement.
TCTGCTTGAAAATGAGTTCACCAGAGGGAAAGTGGACACCACTCTATTCTGTAAAACAGTTAAGAGTGACATTTTAGTCTGTCAAATTTATGTTGATGATATAATCTTTGGATCTACTAATCCTTCTCTTGGAAGAAAATTTGCTAAGTGTATGCAGGCAGAATTTGAGATGAGCCTCATGGGGGAACTGAAGTTCTTTCTAGGAATTCAGATCAATCAAACTCCAGAGGGAACTTACATTCATCAGAGCAAATACATCAGAGATCTTCTGAAGAAATTTGACCTCTCAGAATGTAAGCCATCAAAGATTCCAATGCATCCCACGTGCATTCTGGAAAGAGAAGAGGTAAGCAAAAGCGTAGAACAGAAAGTCTACAGAGGTATGATTGGTTCTCTCCTTTATCTGACTGCTTCAAGACCTGATATTTTATTCAGCGTATGTATTTGTGCTAGATTCCAATCAGATCCTAGAGAATCTCACTTAACAGCTGTTAAGCGAATTTTCAAGTATCTGAAAGGTACTACTAATCTGGGTTTGTTTTATAGAAAATCTAGTGATTACAGTTTAGTAGGCTACTGCGACGCTGATTTTGCTGGAGACAGAGTGGAACGAAAAAGTACTTCTGGAAGCTGCCAGTTTCTGGGAGAAAATCTGATCTCGTGGTCCAGCAAAAGGCAATCAACTATTGCTCTGTCAACAGCAGAAGCTGAGTACATAGTAGCAGCTGGATGTAGCACACAGATGCTCTGGATGAAAAGTCAGCTTGAAGACTTCCAGATTTTTGAGAGTAACATTCCTATTCTTTGTGATAATACTTCTGCTATTTGCTTAAGTAAGAATCCTATTTTACATTCTAGAGCTAAGCATATAGAAATAAAACATCATTTCATTAGGGACTATATTCAGAAAGGTATTTTAAACTTGAAATTTATAGATACAGACCATCAATGGGCTGATATCTTTACAAAACCCCTTTCAGAAGATAGGTTTAATTTCATTCTGAAACATCTCAGCATGAAAGTATGCCCAGAATGAAAATGCTTTAATTCCATATTCTTATCTTTCAGAATGTATTTATATTACTGTGAACTTCTGATCAATCTTCTTTCAGAAAGTTAGGACATGCAGATTGTATCAGAGGCAAGTCTAAAGATCTGAGAGTCTAATCTCAAATACAGACGTGCTGATCACTACATCAAACAAGTGTCATCCAATCATCAGCAAATCCCTGAAGCAGAACGCGTGCACGTTTCTGAGAAGGCAAAGCGCTGATTGGGTGCATTGAGACACATGTCTGGTAACCGTTTTTAAGTATCTTTCTCAAATCCCCCAAAATCAGCAAGCATTAAATGCAAAAGTAATCACGCTTGTTAATGGCAATCATTATTTTTTTCTCTCTCTTAAAAACATTTTATTTTTCAAAATAATTTTTGAAAAACCTATTTAAGCACATTACTCCTCATGTTTATTCTTTACGCTTACTCATAATCTCTCAAGTATTTTCTGCATATCTCCTTCAAAACCCTAGCTTTTCTCAAATCACTCTCAAGCTTTTTGTGTGAGAACAATGGCATCCTCCAGCATTTCTGCAGGAAATCAGAAGAAAGAAACCTCTGAGCAATATCAAGCGCCTACCAGAACTCTTCTCACACCGGTCAAGAATCTTGAGGTTCTCTCTGAATTAATCATCGATTTCGAAAGTTTGAAGGATAATGGATTTGACCTAACTGCGGAAGTCAAAGCTCAAAAGTGGGAGAGGTACTTTGATAGATTGGTTGGACCAACCTTCCCAGAGCTTGTCAAAGAATTTTGGATTCACGCCAAGATTGATAAACATCTAGTCATCTCTTCTGTTATGGGAAAGAAGATAGTAATTTCTGAAGACCTCATTGCTAGGTTAATAGGTCAAAGTGGTGGTGGAGTCCGTTGCGTGGACATGGCTGATAGGTGCCCTGATATAGGTGTGGTAGCAAACTGCATTTTCACTCTTGGTTTTCCCAGCAGCAAAATCAAGGATCTGAAGGATCACTGCAGAGTGTGGGCCAAGATTGTTCTAGGCTGTTTCAATCACAGGAAGCCAACAAGCTCTCCTGACTATATAAACGTGGATCAGCAATTTCTGATCTACTTTATTGATCAGAGGGTGAAGATCAATTTGGCACACTTCCTGTTCAATCATCTGAAGACTAGTGTGAAAGAGACTAGAGAAGAAGAAAGGACCAAAAGGGACTGGATACCGTTTGGGAGGCTCATATCAAATATTCTGACAGAGAATAAGCTGATAGATTATCTGAGCGAAGCTAAAGTACTGGGCAATTTTGAACCATCTGTTGGAAAACCGCTGAATGCTAAAAACCTGAAAAAGATGAAGCTGATAGACAATATCAGGAAGGAACCCAGAGCTTCTTCAACTGCTGACATCTCCAGAAGAAGAGTGCCTCTGAGTGATTTCCCAAGATTTTCTGAAACTGAACCTGATATGTTTATCAAGTACCCAGATTCTTACAAGGAAGAAGATGCAGGTTCAAAGCTGAAGATCAAAGATCTGAGTCAAGTTCAACCTGAAGTGACTCAGAAGAAGTCAAAGAAGAGGAAAGCAGAAGGATCATCTCACCAGACTCCAAAGAAACGAGGTAATTCATCTGCTGCTCCTATTTCAATTTCCTCTACTATTCCAACATCTGTTGCTCCGCCTCAAACCTCTCACAGAATTTCCATTCCAATCCCCACTATTGATGAAACCATACCAGAAGACCCTTCTGAGGCCTTACAACTCAGAAGAACCAGAATTAAAATTCCCATTAAAATTTCCAAACAACAACCAACTGTTTCCACAACACCAGCACTTGATAGAGTGCTAGCTGACATTGAGCGTGAACATGCTTCTGTTCAACCTCACTCTGAACCATCAAAAATTTCTCCTCCACAACCTGAACCAGAAATTCAACCACAACCAGAACCACAACCAGAACCAGAACAAGAATCAGAACCACAATCACAACAACCTATCACAGAAGAACCTCTGATCCCTGAGCAATCAGAAGTTCCACCTCCTCAACCAGAAAATAATCCTCCCTCACCTCAAACAGAGTTTCATCGCTATGAAACCCCATCTCCTCATCATTCTGATCCCCACTCACCTCAACCTTCACCGCTGGCAATACAGTTGCCATGTGGAACCACCATTGTCAGACCCCAGTTACCATCATCAGAGGAATCAACACCTCCAAAAACTCCAACCACTCCAATAGACATATCCTCTGACTCTGATAACCATCCACCAAAACAAACAGCACCTCAGCACACCTCTGAAAACCCCAGCAGAACATTCATTGACTTAACAAGTCTTGAACGTCTTGCTGATTTAAGACACAAATTGGCCATTCCCAAACCAAAGCAACTAGATGTTGGCTCTGGTATTTTGGACTTTGAAACAGGTATGCTGCAGTGGATTGCTTCTCTGAAGCAAGTCTGTCCCGGGATGATCGACCCAGCTGCTTCTGATCAGCTCTGGTCACAGTTCAGAGTATGGGTTCGTTCTGAAGCACTCAAGCTGCAGGACGTCAACTATGAGCAGGCTCAACAGAACTTTAGCAAGCTGCTGAAGGAAGTTGAGAGTCAGCTGCCTCAAGAAGTTGTGCTCCCTCTGGACTCTGAATCGTGGTCTGAGAAAGAGCAAGCTGCACAGGTGCAACCTTCAGAAGAAGACAAGACTCTTCAAGAAGAAAATCCAGCAGAAGATGTAGCTGAAAGTTCTGAGAAGCCTCCTCCTGCTGAAAGTTCTCAAGCTGCCTTGGACAGGCAGGCTCTGGAAGAATTAAGGCTGAATGACTTGCGTCTACAGCAGCGGATGGAAGAGAATGATCAGAAGATGGAAGCAAGAATGAATGTCCAGGACAGCAAGATTGATACTGTTGTCACCATGGTTCAGAAGCAGAATGCAACTTCTGAAAAGATTCAAGCAATGCTGGAAAGCCTGTTCTCACGCATGCCCCCACAACCTTGAAATTTTTTATGCATGACATTCTCTATATTTTCTTCATTTTCTGATGTACTTTTGACTATGTTTTGACCGTGCTTGTGTAATGTTCTTTGCTATGAACTATTTTTAATATAATTTGTTTTTCTGATCTAAATTGTTTTAGCACATCACTAACACTTTTTGATTGCTGACAAAAAGGGGGAGAACAAGAATGATATTTAAAATCAATAACGGCTAACTAGACAGAAATTCTCAAACATTCTAACTCTATTACTTGAAATGTTTTTCTGTTTTGTTGTTAAGTCTACAGGCACAAGGAAGCTCTGAACACTATGAAGACTAAGAACTAGAAGCTCTGATCAAAATATAAAAGCTCATGTTGATCTGATCAAATATGAAGTTCTGATATATGAAGATCTGATCGACCTAACACTCTGATCCGAAGCAAAGCTCTGACAGGAAAAGCTCTGAAGCTCTGCTTTCTGATAAGTCAAAGACTTATAATCTGATGCTCAAAGATAGAAAAAGATCTGACTCTGAAGAACACACATATCAAAGGGAAGTAACAAACTCAGGGGGAGTATCTCTTAACTCTGACTTCTCCGTACTTCTTATTCTGATACATAGATCTGATAACTTTTCACGTTATTTTTCATTTAAAATATCTAGTTTTTGTCATCATCAAAAAGGGGGAGATTGTTAGAACAATGTTTGAATCTAGTACCCTATATTTAAGTTTTGATGATAACAAAGTGAAAAGATATAGTAGCTAAATATTTTATGATTGAATTATATGCTGCCTAAAATTACTATGCTCTGACTTGCAGATATGCTGATTAAAATAAGCAAGATCACGTTTTCAGCATCAGAATATGAGTTTGCACATCAGCATCAGAAGTTGCTGAATCAGAACGTCAAGATCAGATGATCAACGCTTGCACATGCTGAAGCTTGATGAACAGAACTGCGCGTAAAACACTCTGATACAGAAACAAATTAGTTCATCAGCAGCGAAGCAGAATCAGAATGAGCCAAGCCAGATCGTGCATTGAAGAAGCAACGGTACTGTGCATTGAAAGCTAATCAATACCAACGGCATCATTCTAGACAAGATCTGCTCAAAAAGGAAAGCTTGTTAATAGCATTGAATCAAGAATATTTGCTTCAACGTTCATCTTCTCAAAGTGCTATATAAACCAAGCTTTGAAGATTATCACGGCTAATGCTTCCAAACTCTCTACACGCAAAAAGCTGAACAATAATCTTCACTCTACAAGTTTTGCTAAACCAACAAACTCTGATACTTTATTAGAGTTTAGCATCCTAGTATTCTAAGCTTCATTTGTGTAAACATCACAGTTGTGATATAGTTTTGTAGAAACATTCATACACATTTGCTTATACCTTTGTAAGAAAGTGTTGCCTTGACAAACCGGATTGTGGTTTGAATCAAGAAGGTTTTAGCAGTTGCTAAAGCAGATTTGTATTCAGTTGAATATAGTGAATTAAGACCTCGTTGGAGAGAGGCGAAATCACCTTGAACGGGTGGACTGGAGTAGTTTGAGATCAAACGAACCAGGATAAAAATACCTTGTCATTTGCTTTAAGATTCCAGTTTTACAATTCAACCCCCCTTCTTGTGTTTTTCACCCCTTCACCATCCCCAAGGATGACTTCCCTCTACCTCATATTGATGTCCTTGTCGACAATACAGCTCAGCATAAGGTGTTCTCTTTCATGGATGGTTTTTCAGGTTACAATCAGATCAAGATGGCTCCTAAAGACATGGAAAAGACTACCTTTGTTACTCAGTGGGGCACCTTCTGCTACAAGGTCATGCCTTTTAGACTGAAGAACGCTGGGGCAACCTACCAACGTGCCATGGTTGCTTTATTTCATGACATGATCCATCATGAGATAGAAGTGTATGTGGACGACATGATCGCAAGGTCCCAAACTGAGGAAGAGCACCTAGATCATCTGCAGAAGTTGTTTGACCGTCTGAAGTTGTACAAGCTGAGGTTGAACCCGAACAAGTGCACCTTCGGGGTAAGATCTGGGAAGTTGCTAGGCTTCGTTGTAAGTGATAAGGGTATTCAGGTGGACCCTGCCAAAGTTAAAGCTATTCAAGAGATGCCAGTTCCTAAGACAGAGAAAGAGGTCAGAGGCTTTTTAGGACGCCTGAATTACATTGCTCGGTTCATCTCGCACCTGACTGCTACCTGTGAGCCAATCTTCAAGCTGCTGAAGAAAGATCAGGTAGTACGTTGGAATGATGAATGTCAGGCTGCTTTTGACAGAATCAAGGAGTATCTCCAAGAACCACCCATCCTTATGCCACCGGTTGAGGGGAGACCTCTGATACTATACTTGACAGTACTCGACAACTCAATGGGGTGTGTGATGGGGCAGCATGACGAGTCTGGCCGAAAAGAGCATGCCATTTATTACCTTAGCAAAAAGTTTACCGACTGTGAGACCCGATACTCACTGCTTGAGAAAACTTGCTGCGTTTTGGTATGGGCTGCTCGCCGGCTGAGACAGTATATGCTGACTCACACTACCTTGTTAATCTCAAAGATGGATCCTATAAAGTACATATTTGAAAAGTCTGCTCTGTCTGGGAGAATAGCAAGATGGAAAATGATCTTGACGGAATACGACATTCAATACACAACCCAGAAAGCCATCAAAGGAAGTGTATTGGCAGACCACTTGGCACATCAGGCCGTAGACGACTATCAGTCAATGAACTTCGAGTTTCCAGACGAGAGCATCATGATTGCGACTGATTGTGAAGTACCTGGACCGGATGAAGGACCTGAGGAAGGATCCCGATGGTCTATGCACTTTGACGGAGCCTCCAACGCTTTGGGTAACGGTATCGGCGCCATAATCATATCCCCTCAAGGTACTCATACTTCACTCACTGCCCGGCTATGTTTCAACTGTACCAACAACATGGCAGAGTATGAGGCGTGCATCATGGGTCTTCAAGCTGCGATTGACCTAAGGATCAAGTTTCTGAGTGTCTTCGGAGATTCCGCTCTCGTGATCAATCAGATCAAAGGAGAGTGGGATACGAAACATCCGAATCTTATTCCTTATAGAGAATGTGTGTTGACCTTGATCCCCCACTTCACAGAGATAACCTTTGAACACTTCCCGAGAGAGGAGAATCAGCTGGCGGACGCGTTAGCTACAATGTCTTCTATGTTCAAGGTCAAATGGGACAATGAGGCTCCCCGGATCATCATCTGGAAACTGGACGAACCGGCATACTGTTGTGATCTCGAGACTGAATTGCTAACTGAAAAGCCTTGGTACCATGAGGTGAAGAGATATCTGGATGCTCAGGAATACCCTGAAGGTGCATCTGTCAATGATAAGAAGTTTCTGAGAAGGTTCGTAGCGAAGTTCTTCCTTAGCAACGACATCCTGTATAAGCGAAACCATGACTCGACCTTACTGCGTTGTATGGACAAAACTGAAGCAGAAAGGATCATGGAAGAGCTACATGAAGGGACCTTCGGAACACATTCCAGTGGACATACTATGGCTAAGAAGATCCTTCGGGCAGGGTATTTCTGGTCCACCATGGAAGCTGACTGCTACCAACATTCCCGGACATGCCATAAATGCCAGATATATGCAGACAAGGTGCATGTTCCTCCAGTTCCTCTAAATGTTCTGACTGCGCCTTGGCCGTTTGCAATGTGGGGCATATATATGATCGGTGAGATTAGACCTACGGCATCTAACGGGCATCACTTCATCCTGGTGGCGATTGACTATTTCACGAAGTGGGTCGAAGCAGCTTCCTACGCTACGGTAACCAAGACAGTTGTGGCACGGTTCATTCGGCATAATCTGATATGTCGATACGGTGTCCCAGAAAGAATTATTACAGACAACGGTACCAATCTCAATAACAAGATGATCACTGAGCTCTGCGAACAGTTTAAGATACAACACCACAACTCTTCTCCTTACAGACCAAAGATGAATGGGGCTGTAGAAGCAGCAAATAAGAACATTAAGAAAATCGTGCAGAAGATGACAGTGACTTATAAGGATTGGCACGAGATGTTACCTTTCGCTCTGCATGGGTACCGTACCTCAGCCAGGACGTCAACCGGGGCAACTCCTTTCTCCTTGGTCTACGGCATGGAGGCAGTCTTACCGATCGAAGTGCAAATACCCTCTCTCCGGATAATGAAGGATGCAAATATGAACGAAGATGATTGGATCCAGACACGACTTGATCAGCTAAACCTTATGGATGAAAAGAGACTTGCTGCTATCTGTCATGGTCAGACGTATCAGAAACAGATGATCAGGGCATTTAACCAAAAGGTCAGACCACAAGAATATCAAGTTGGGGATCTGGTAATCAAACGAATCATCCTTCCTCAGAGTGATCCAAGGGGCAAATGGACCCCTACGTACGAAGGGCCATTTGTGGTTAAACATGTGTTCTCAGGAGGAGCCATGATTCTAACCAACATGGATGGTGACGACCTTCCTCACCCCGCCAATGCAGACATAGTAAAAAGATACTACGCATGAAAAAGACCCGCTAGGCTGACATGCCTAGGCAAAAATTAGGGCTTCCCGGCGAACCAAAAGGGTTCGGGCAAAATGAAGGGATGAAATGAAAAAAATCTGTACACCCGGCAAGTCGAAAACCTGAAAAGGCGGCTTGGGCAAAAATGGGTATCCCGGTGGACTGAAAACCCGAAAGGGCGGTCCAGGCAAAAGATAGGGATAAAGCGTAATACTATGTCTCATTGGATCATATTGCATCCAGAATCCGGTATCTACATCAAGTTCAGACGGCATCGATCAGTCAGCTTCATCTTCAACCAAGGTCATCAAGTGATGAGACGCTCGGAGATATAAAGGAAATAGCAAAGTTGAAACCCAGTGGGATCATTCATTTCACACAGCTGTTTTATTTTCTTTTGTACAAATTGTATAAACTCTTTTGTTCGGCGGCGTTCTCTTACTAGGACGTCAGCCTCTTGTACATAAACGCCTATTTTACAGGCAAATTCAAAATCAATACAAAATACACTTTTCAGTTAAAGTTGCCAACTGTTTTTTCTTTTCTGCTTTGTTTTGCAAAGAACGTCCAAGGTTCAATTTGTGATATATGCATTGACAATAATTTGCTAACTCATAAATATTTGCATACGAAACAAAGGGTTAATTACAGGTAACATTAGAAACAGGGGCAATAAAGAGTTGTCTAGGCAATCTAATTGCTATATCCTCCAAGGTACCAAGGTAGGTTCAGCTAAAGAGTATAACCAGACATCTTAATTCCCCAGAGAGTGAGCCAGCAAGTCAGTGCACTCTCCCCAAGCCAAGCTACTATCAAACTTAAGGAAGTTGGGTATCCTCCAGCAGATCTCAACATTCCCCAGCAGCATACATATTCTTAACAAGCATCCCTGACAGTCTTGACCTAAAGATTGTTCCCCGGCGGTATACCAGACATTCATTGGAGTCATTTCCCCGGTACAATTCAAAACTTCCCCAAGAGAGTCCAATCTAGTTCTCCAGGAAAGTTGGAATTCATCTCCCCAGCAGTAAGCTTATCCCCAGTAGACTCTGGAAGCTTATCCCCGCAGAACACGAACGCGTCTCCCGGCTTTATTCAAAGAGTTATTTCCTTACCAGGATATAACTGGGTTATCCTCAGCCAAAAGCCACAGAAAGATCTTCCTCGACGAAGTCTTCTTATCCCCAGCGAAGTCTATCAACACTTCCAACACAACAAGGGTATCCCCAGCAAGTTATTATCAACAACTCAACAAAATACCTCTCTCCCCGCAGAGTATTATTCCCAGCAATACCGCTAGAGTACTTTTTCCTCCCCGCAGAGTAATCTATTCGCCAAGTTTATTCCCCCAACGAAGTTATCTTCTCCTACCGGTATTCTTGCAACTATCATCCCCAGCGGAAGCAAAGATCTATTCTTCAACATCAGCCCAGGAGTGACTTCCTGGCACCCATCAAGGATTTATTTTCCTAGGACGAAAACATACATTCATAAATATCTCATTTTCATACATTATAACATGCATATACGCATCATATCTTGCGAATCTCATTTATGTTGAGAACATCATCGCTTGATTCATATCATGCATGACACATGACTGACCTTTACTTTTCAGGAAAGATCCAGTTAAGTTCTCAGCTACATTGCAAGACCTAGACCGGTTCAGTTAAATCGATCCTAAGATTTTTCTGTTTCTTATCCAGTCAAAGGCCTTCTCTGGTTCAGTCAGATCGACCCTAAGATCTCCCTGTTTCTTATCCAGTTGAAGACATTTCAAGACCTAGACCGGTTCAGTTAAATCGACCCTAAGATTTTTCTGTTTCTTATCCCGTCCAAGGCCTTCTCTGGTTCAGTCAGATCGACCCTAAGATCTCCCTGTTTCTTATCCAGTTGAAGACATTTCAAGACCTAGACCGGTTCAGTTAAATCAACCCTAAGATTTTCCTGTTTCTTATCCAGTCCAAGGCCTTCTCTAGTCCAGCTAAATCGACCCCTAACAGATTTTCCTGATAAAGACTCAGTAGAAGATATCCTAGATTCTCTCAATGATTACTGTTGAGGTTGAAGTCGCCCAAGATCCTCTCAATGATTACTGTTGAGGTTGAAGTCACCTATGGTTCTCTCCCCGTTACTGCGGAGGTAGTAATCGTCCCCAGATTCTCTCAGCGTTACTGTTGAGGTTGAAGTCGTCCAAGATTCTCTCAATGATACTGTTGAGGTTGAAGTCGCCTATGGTTCTCTCCCCGTTACTGCGGAGGTAGTAATCGTCCCCAGATTCTCTCAGCGTTACTGTTGAGGTTGAAGTCGTCCAAGATTCTCTCAATGATACTGTTGAGGTTGAAGTCGTCCAAGATTCTCTCAACGTTACTGTTGAGGTTGAAGTCGCCCAAGGTTCTCTCAGCGTTACTGTTGAGTTTGAAATCGTCCAATGTTCTCTCACCATTCATGTTGAGGTAGTAACTATCTCTGGTTCATTCATCACGTTTTGAAGATCCAGATCCAGCTCATGTAACCAGTCAGGACACGTCTATACAAAGAATCTGAAGACCAGCTCCTGTAACGGGTCAGGTAATCCTTTTCTTTTGCAGGTACGCAAGTTCTCGCTAAGGAATCTCTTACGCGATCGACATCCAGATGGCATCTATAAGCCCATCCACCTTCCATCATCTCTCAGCATGGCATCTATAAGCCCATCATCCTATCCATCAATCTCCAAATGGCATCTATAAGCCCATTCCCCACATCACACTACTATGTGAGCGCAAATTTCTGGGCACTCTAGTGTTCAATCATCTTCCACCTTCGGATTACGAAAGGCACGTCAGCCAATCTGCATCCTCAGGTTTAAGAAGATTGAACAGGGGCAACTGTTGTACCCCAAAATTTTCCCTCCCATATTCTTCAAAATTTGCCAAGTCAAAGCTTCAAAACTCCCCAAGGGTTGCACAGTCCAAGGGCCTCCTAACAGTCAAAATTAGGGTTTTGGTTTTGACAAAGAAAATGAAGTTTCCAAGGGTCCAATCAAGTCCCATATGCCTATAAACATGGTCAAGCATCCTCATACCAAGTTTCAAGACTTACAGCAAAAAGTTGCACAGTCAAAAACCCTAATTGCACTACAGTCAACTGTAGGGGCAAAATGGTCATTTGACAGTCAAAAGTTCAAATTTTTGGTCAACATCTCATTTTGAAGCCACAAACATCATTTGATCAATGCTTGATCATGATTCTGAAAGTTTGACTCAAAAAGTCTCAAGATGCAAAAGTTTCCATATTTGGACAGTTGAAAAAGTCAACTGTAACTTGACCAAGGCATAACTCCCACATGGATTATCATAAAAATTCCATCCAAAGCTCATTTTGAAGATAAAGACATTTCCTACAACTCCTCTTCACACTTCAAGCCCAAGAAATGCTCTCATAAAAAGTTATCAATTTCAACATTATAGGTCATTTTCAAAAGTCAACAAAAAGGGACTTTAAGTCAAAGGCCATAACTTGAGATTGGTAAATCAAAATGACATGGTACCAAAGGCATTGGTTAGAGGACTTCAAGACCTTTCTAAAATGTCCAAGAACATGATCAAAGCTTAAATATTGAGCAAGACATGCCTTGTGGAAGTTTGGAAATGTTTGGGTATTTTGAAAAGTCAACATTGCTTCAAATGCCTTAAAAATGCTAATGGGCCACATTTTCTTCCAAGATTCATCATCCAAAGCATGTGCACGACCATTTGGCCCAGAGGGAAGTTTTTCATCATTTTTATTTATTTATTTGAATTTTTAATTGCTAATAATTCATTTAATTAATTAAAATATATGAAAAATACCAAACCTAAGTTTTTAAATCTTTTTATGCATGGAATACACTCAATATTTCGTGCATGATCAGATTTGGAAAGAATCAAGGCAATTGAACATGATTTGTATCAAATTTGCATGAAAAAAGATTTGAAAAGATTATGCAAAATCACAAAATCAAAAGCATTGATTCCATGGATATTTGGCTTATTTTGTTGACCTAAAACACTCATACATATATATACATGATAACCCTAGTGTTCAGAACCTCCCAGCTGCGCTAGAAAAGAAGAACCAAGTTTGAGTATTTGTGAAAAAAATCCAAAACTGAAAACACGATTGCAAGGCCTTTCAAGATCAAATAACCATTCTATTGCCTTGCTGAGACATCAAGGAAGGTGTTTGAATAAAAACCATTAACTCTAACGCCCAGAATTGGTATACAGAACTCAAGATTGTTCAAATTTTATCCATATTCGTATTTCAATTTTCAAGCATTTCCATTGCATTTTTTTTATGGATTCATACTAATTGATTAATTCTGAAATTAACCATATGATTTAATTGAGTTTTCACGCGTTGTATGAAGAATCACCATTGAAGCACCTTAGGGTTTCAGACCTGAAAAATTAGGGATTCTTTCGTCCAGAAAAATTAGCTAACCTAAGTGGCATCATTGGAATCAGGAGATCATGACAAATCCAAAGCACTAGTCGCGCTCAATTTATGAGCGACAGATTCCTAATCGCTATTTTCGTGTTCATCAGATTGTGGGGGTTTAAAACCCCCGCTATTTAAATGTATTTTTGTTTCAGGTACAAAGGCCATGGAAGAAGATGATGATGTGTAGGCAGGTGATTGGATCATTTGAATTTCGCGCTGAAATTGACCACTAATTCCTGATTTGCCTTATGTTATTTGTTTCCTATAATATAATCAAAAGGCGTTGGTAGCTCAGTGGAAGGCATGTGTATTGGTAACTTTTGGGACCTGGGTTCGAATCCCAGGTCCCCCTCCCTTTCCATAATATTTTTTCTAACGTCATCCTGTGCAGCTTACCTCCTGAGGCTCATCCTACGCCCAATGATCCAAACGTGCCACACGTCCCACAACCTCCATCCAATGGCCAGGATCTGGAGCCTATGATGTGCTGCAGTCAACGCGTACCCATGCTACCCTGGAAGGTCAACCAGGCCAAAGGCTATTGGGCCTAAAATGCTACAATTATACCTCTCAATTGGGGACAGAACCCCCCAAGGTTTTTTGCAATTCTTTTATATTTTCTTATTTTTATTTGTTTTGATTAGTTTCCTTTAAATTCTTTCAATTAATTTATTTTCATAAAAAAATAAAACAATACAAAAATCAGAAAAAGACAAAAATAAATATTTTTATTTAAATGTTATTTTTTGTAAATAAATATCATTAATTAATTTAGCTTTTTAAATTTAGGTTTAATTCAAATATTTTTCATAATAAAATAACAAAGTGTAGAATTAGGGTTGTAAGTATTTTTCACTCTTTTTTCTTGTTTTATTAATTATTAATTATTAATATTGTTTTTGTAAATAAATCTTGCCATTAATTAATTAGGTTTAATTTTAGGTAATTTCCATATTTTCTTAATAAATTAAAAAATAGCTAGAACTAGGTTTTAACTTCATTTAATTCACATAAAAAAATCATAAATACCAAAAACCCTCAAAAATAATTTCTTTTTATTTTATTTTAATTAATTTGTTAATAATAATTTAATTTCATTAAAAAGGGTCCAACGCCCTCGCTTTCAATTTTAATTCGATTCGCGCATTTTATTTTATTTCTTATAATATTAATGTAATTCTCCCAAAGCCGTGTAAATTTATATTTCTCGCACTTTACTTCTTTATTTTCTGTCAAATCGGGTCCTGGATTAAATTTGGCGATGTGGACCCGCGCCTTTGTAATAGTCTAGGAACTTTATATTTCTCGCACTTTTTAACTGTTAATAAATGCATGCAAGAATGAATGACAAAATAAAAACAAACGCGTAGATCACCATAACATGACAAGACAAAAATAAATGAATGTGACACACAAATCACACACCACCCCTAGGGTACGCCTCACTGTTGCCTTGCCTCGAAAGGTGATCGTCGAGTAGAGGATGTCTTAGTAAGTCCTCATGATCCGGGAACCTGGCATGAGGGTAGCTTCTAAGGTGTCTTCCTATTGCTCTGGTGATCACCATGTCCCGAACCCTCAAATTGACCCGAACACCTCCAACGGTGGTGCTACCTACCTCTCAATGGTGGGATGGCACTACTTTAAAGGACATTTACACGGACAAATTCCTTAGGGTAGGTAGACGACTCTAGATACTTGCTCTAAATTCAAAAACAAATCAAAAATACTTTTCACACCGACACCTTTTCAAAAAGCTTTCGAAAGCAATTTTTTCAAACACTCTTGAGGACCGATACAAGAGTCAAACTGGAATTTTCAAAGAAACTTTTAAAACCCACAGTTGAAAAGCAAACAAAATATTTTTGAAAACACAAATGAGCAAGTATCTAAGAGCCCATGGATAACCATGGATAGAAAGGGTGCTAACACCTTCCCTTTCTATAATCTACCTCCCGAACCGAGAGCAATCTCTATAAGGAATTTTTCTGTGCTTTTGTCCTTTCCATTTGGAGAAAATAAAAGACGGTGGCGACTCTTGCTTCCGCGAAATTTCGCGAACCAGCGTTAAACAGTCAGTTCTATTTCCACCGATCACACAATCCTATTAGGCATACATCTAACAGTTCAATATCAGTGCCAGAAATTAAAGTTCTAAAATTAAAACCTAACTATTACATGGCTTTGGGGAGGGGTAAAATTACAAGTCCCAAAATTGGGGATAAAATCGGTAATAAAATCCTAGTTTTTAACTATTACAAACCATAAGTAGATACAATAATAAAGAAATAATAATAAGGGAAGTAAAATGAACACGCGAGGGTTAAAAGAATGTTCGAAACCCTAAGAAAGGTCTAAGAAATTTAAGAAATCATTTTTATTGTTTTTGTTTTATTTTAAGAAAAATGTTTAAATAAAAATAATAATTAACTAAACTATATCTAATCTTAAAGAAAAATATTAATTATTAATGAGAATTAAAATTAATAAAAAGAAAACTAATACTATATTTTTTGTATTTTTTATTATGAAAAAAAATTGAAATTAATTAAATCCTAAATTCTATCTAATTTTATAATTAATGAAATAAGTCAAAGTAACTAACTTATTAATTCATGAAAATTAAATTTAATAAAAAAACTAAATCTAAAATTTTTGGTGATTTTCTGATTTTATGTCATAATGAAAAATGATTAAAAGAAATAACTAATTAAAACAATAAATGAAATAAATAAGAAAAAAAACATTGGCCTGATGTAAGTAATGAGGGGGGGGGGGTACGAATTGGAAATCTGCTAGGCCCAAACCGAGAGGAGGCCCAGGCTGGCGTTGGCTTCAGTGAGGGAGGCCCCTTTAGGGTCCATGGTGAGGCACGCATCTGAGGTACTGGATCTGGATCAGATGGTAATGTCATGGTAGCGCGTGGTGTACACGATTGGCCTGGTCACACTAGATTTGCAAGAAATGTATTAGAAAAATAAAACTCAAGACCTGGGTATCGAACCCAGGTCCTTCGCTATTGCAAACACACGCTTCACCAACCAGCCAACCTGTTCATTCGTTATTACAACTAAACCAATAACATTATATGTGAAAACAAATCAGAAAAATATTTAAATTAAAAACACGCGCGATGAGTGGGTCCTCTATTGTTTGAATGAACAAATCTTAAAGAGGGATTATAACACGCAAGCTTCGGGGAGGTCAAACCACCATCCACGGTGGTTGACCACTTTCTTCTCTGGCCATTCAAAAACCCTAACCTGCGAAATAGTGAGATTCGAGACCAGAAATTTGGTCTACCCACCCTAAACCCTAGGCTGCGAATCCAACCATGGCGTTAGTTTGGACTGAAAGCCCCTGTATCATGTCATTCGAGCGCCATATCCGAATTGTGCTCTAACAATGGCAACCTTCGATTCCTGCATCAAACCTTAACAAAAAGGGTTCTAAAATATCCCTAACAATAGTATGCATATATATGTATGCTTGCAATAAATTTGTAACATAAAAAAATAGAGATTTAAGATCACGATCCCATACCAAACTGGAGTGATTGAAAATAGCGGTTCCTGTGTGCGTTGGGCTTGCCTAAGGATTGGGAATTACTCTCGGGATCTTCAGGAAGTGGATGGAACGCTTGGTTTGGATGGATGATGACTGGAAGTTTAATTTCTAATTTAACAACTTTGTGATTTTTTGTGATATTTTGCAGCGTTTTTAGGGCGATGTGTTCATATCCTGGCTTGATCTTGTGGCCTTGTATTTATGGAGGAGGGAGAGGGATAGAAAAGATGGGAATAAATTAAATCATAATGGCCATGATAAAAGCAAAACAATCAAGTTTGAAAATTTTCCATTTTTGAAATATGTTGTATGGGCCTTATAGAAGTCATTCCATGCACTGGCCCATTGGTTTCATATTTTTTCCAATTTATTTTGCATTTATTTGGATAAAAACAAAATAAAATATGAATAAAATAATAATAAAATAAAGGCAGTTTGAGGGTGAGTTTGGAGGTCCTTCATAAGGTCATGAAGATGTTTGAAGCTCAAAAAGTTAGGCCATTGACCTAAAAGTTCAAATTTGCATGCTTTGCATTTCATGAATTTCACCAAAATTTACCAACTTGTGAAAACCATAACTTGCTCAATTTTTGTCCTTTGAAGATGATATTTGACTTTCTGGAGAGCCCAAGATGTCCTCTTCAATCTATCTTTTAATCAATTTTGCATTTAGAAGTTTTATCCTAATGTAGATTGTCTTGACAAAAAAGTCTTTTTTTGACCTTTTGATAATGACCTATAATGTATGAGTTCATATCTTCCAAATGATGTATTTCTTAGACTTGAGGGAAAAATAAATGTTATATGGAATTGAATCTTCTTAAAAATGGGCTTTGTTTGGGGCAAAATGGATGAAGCATGTGAAAGTTATGCGTGGTCAAAGTTCAGTTGACTTTTCCTATAGAAACCCTAATTTGGAAATTTTGGATTCTTGATGATTAAGAGCATTCCTTGAGGAATCATGATCAACCATTTACCAAATGATGAATATCACTTCAAATTGTTGATGTTGACCAAAAATCTTAAAGTTTGACTATATATATGCCATAGTTGACTTTTGACCTAGTACAATTGATTTTCAGACATTTGAGCAATTGACTGAGCAAACTTATGATGCAAGGCATGAAAGTTGGCATGAACATTCTTGAGGACATATTAGGGACCATGGAAATCACATGAGGCCTTTTAAACCCAAACTTCTTTGTGAAAAATGAAACCCTAGTTGGAGATCCATTTCTTAGGAGGAGAATTTGTCTGGTCAATTCTTGGTCAACCTTGAGCACTTGAGGACCTCTAGGAGTATGTTTTGAATAAAATGAGAGGGAAATGTTTTGGGTACAACAGCTACCCCTGTTCAATTGTCTTAAACCTGAGGATTTTAGATTGGCTTGTCTGCCTTTCGTGATCTGAATGTGGAAGATGATTGAACAATAAAGTGCCCAGAAATTTGCGCTCGCTAGTGCATGGAGTAACATTGTTAGCTTATAGTATGCTTGAATGGGCTTAGAAGATGAAATTCAGAGAGATTACCGAGAGTAATAAGAGTTGGGCGTAAACATTGAATGAAAACTAGAAAAAGTACCAGAATAAACCTACAGTTGGTTTAATATGAGCCATAGAATGTGCATATTCGTCTTTGACTGGATAAATATCTGAATAGATCATTGCTCAATTTAATCTGAGACAACAAAGGTCTACTGGGATAAGTATCAGAATAAGTCATTGATTGATTTAATATGAGCTGGGAAAAGTCTACTGGGAGAAGCATCAGAATAAATCATTGATCGATTTAATCTGAGCCGGGAAAGGTCTACTAGGAGAAGTATCAGAATAAATCATTGGTCGACTTAATCTGAGCCAGCAGGTACTTATGCCTATTATTATCTGGAAAGAGTATTAGAATAAATCTTTGGTTGATTTATCCGAGCCAAAAAATGTCTACGAATGGAAGAAGTATCAGAATAAATCATTGGTCAATTTAATCTGAGCCAGAAAAAGGTCTTCTGGAATAAGTATCAGAATAAATCTTTGGTCAAATTAATCTGAGCCAGAAGATGATCTACTATAAGAAGTATCAGAATAAATCATTGGAGATTTACCCTGAGCCAGAAGATATTTATGTCTGACTTCAACTGGAAGAAGTATCAGAATAAATCATTGGTCAATTGAATCTAAGCCAGAAGAGATGTTTATATATTTAACTGGAAGAAGTATTAGAATAAATCATTGGTCAATTTAATCTGAGCCAAAACAAAGGTCTACTGGAAGAAGTATCATAATAAATAATTGGTCTATTTAATCTGAGACAGCGATTACGTACATTCGTCTTCAACTGGGAGAAGTATCAAAATAAATCATTGGTCGATTTAATCCGAGCCAGAAGAGGTCTCTATATTTTTAATCTGGAAGAAGTATCAGAATAAATCATTGGTTGATTTAAACTGAGCCAAAAAAAGATCTATTGGAAGATGTATCAGAATAAATCATTGGTCGATTTAATCTGAGCCAACAAATATTTGTGCTTATATTAATCTGGAAGAAGTATCAGAATAAATCTTTGGTTGAGTTATCTGAGCCAGAAAATGTCTACGACCGTCTTCAACTGGAAGAAGTATCAAAATAAATTATTGGTCGATTTAATCTGAGCCAGAAGAGGTCCCTGTTGTCTTTTATTGGAGGAATTATCATAATAAATCCTTGGTTGATTTAAACTGAGCCAGAAAAAATATCTACTGGAAGATGTATCAAAATAAATCACTGGTCGATTTAATCTGAGCCAGCAAATATTTATGCTTATTTTTATCTGGAAGAAGTATTAAAATAAATCTTTGGTTGATTTATCTGAGCCAGAAAATGTTGTTTATGATAAGATGGCTTGGTCCTACCAGTAATTGATGATGTTGGTCTATTGATATATCTTTTCCTGAAACAATAAAGAGTTAGTTGTATGTAATATGATTATGTATGAAATGCATTGCGAAATGATATTCTCAAAATGAGATTGTGTTATATGTATATGCTATGACGTTTGTAAATGATGTATGAATGTGAGCGTATCAGTTGCTCCTTGTAGTGTCGTTGAACTGGGGAGAATAAATCCCTGACTGCTACTGCAGAAAAGAGTTTCGTTGGAAGATTTTACCAACTTGGAGAATTAAGCTCCGCCAGAGGATGATCTTCCGTAGCTAGAGAAATAAACTCTACTAGGGAAAGAAGTTTCATATACTGCTTGGGGATTTTATGAAAATCTGTTGGGGAATCCCTAGGGATAGTCCCCCAGGGGTGATTGTTGATGATTCATTCTTTGCTGATGATGAATGTTGTGAAGATAGTCCCCTAGGGGTGATTGCTCTATGGGGATTCACATATGACTTTTCGATGTTGACCCAACTCTTAAAGCCTTTAGTAATTGTCTTTCTGTTTTTTATGCATATATTTGTAAACATTAATAATATTCAAATGCATATGTTCATTTAACATAATCAACAGACGTTTTTGCAAACAAAACATAAAAATAAAAACAAATAGTTTTAAACTTTGAAAGAAGTGATCTTGTATTAATTTGAGAAAGTCTGCCTATAACAAGCATTTTTTTACAAGTAAATGGACATCCTAATAAGAGGAATGTCGTCGTAAAAAATGAGAAATATACAACGTGGTACATAAAAGGGGAAAAATCTATATGAAATAATCCCATTGGGTTCCAATTCGGCTATTGCCTTTATATCTTTGAGCGTCTCATCTCTTTGCTGCTTGGCAGAAGCTGACTGGATTGACTTGTACCATTCGAACTTGTCAATTTAATAATGAAGTATGGCTGTAAGGTGATCCAACGGGACATAGTCATGCACTTTTAATCCCTAATTTTTGTCTGGACTGCCCTTTCAGGTTTTCAGTCCACCGGGATACCCTTTTTTGCCCAAATCGCCTTTTCAGGTTTTCGACTGGATGGGTGTACAAATTTTTTCATAAATATTCCTAATTTTTGCTCGAACCCTTTTGGTTCGCCAGGATGCCCTTATTTTTTCCTAGGCCAGTCAACCTAGCGGATCTCTTTTCACGTGTAGTATCTTCTAACTATGTTCGCGTTTACAAGGTTTGGAAGGTCGTCACCGTCCATAGTGGTTAATATCATGGCTCCACCAGAAAATATACTCTTGATCAAAAATGGTCCTTCATATGTTGGAGTCCACTTGCCCTTGGGATCACCTTGTGGTAGGATGATGCGCTTGATTACTAGGTCACCAACCTGATATACTTGATGTTTGACCTTCTTGTTAAAAGCTTTGATCATACGCTTTTGGTACATCTGACCATGAGAAACATCCGCGAGCCTCCTCTCGTCAATCAGGTTCAATTGGTTAAGTCGAATCTGAATCCATTCGTCTTCGTCTAGACCTGCGTCCTTCATGATTCTCAGGGAAGGGATATGGACTTCGACGGGTAAAACAACTTCCATACCATATATGAGAGAAAAAGGGGTTGACCCTGTTAACGTGCGCACTGAGGTACGGTAACCATGAAGAGAAAAGGGTAACATCTTGTGCCAGTCTTTATATGTTACCATCATTTTCTGTATGATCTTCTTTATATTCTTATTGGCGGCCTCCACAACATCATTCATCTTCGACCGGTAAGGAGAAGAGTTATGATGCTGGATCTTAAATTACGTACAGAGCTCCAAGATTTTCTCAATGATTTTCTCCGCTTCTCTCTTGTCCATGCACCGCAGTAAAGTGGAATCATGGTTGCGCTTCTAGGGAATTTTGTTACTTAGGAAGAACTTGCTAGTGAACCTTCTTAGAAATTTCTTGTCACTGATGGACGCCCCCTCAGGGTATTCTTGTGCTGCGAGATACCTTTTCACCTCGTGGAAGCAAGGATTTTCTTCTACTCCATCTGCATTAATCATATAACAGTGGGCTGGTTCGTCTAATCTTTCGATTGTGATCTGAAGGGCTTCGTTATCCCATCTGACTTTAAACATGGATGAAATGGTAGCTAGCGCGTCTGCTAACTGATTTTCTTCTCATGGAACATGTTCAAAGGTAATCTTTTCAAAATATGGAATCAAAGTCAACACATGCTCTCAGTAAGGGATGGTATTAGGATGCTTCATGTCCCATTCTTCCTTAATCTGACTGATCACTAAGGCTGAGTCTCCATATACTTGTAAGAACTTGATCCTCGTGTCAATAGCAGCCTTGATACCCATAATGCATGTCTCATATTCGACCATATTGTTGGTACAATTAAAACATAGTCTGGAAGTTAAGGGTGTATGGCAGCCTTCGGGGGAGATAATCACAACACCAATGCCATTACCGAGTGCGTTGGAAGCCCCGTCAAAGACCGTAGTCCATCGGGATCCTTTTTCAGGTCCTTCATCCGGTCCAGGTTCTTCTCAGTCAATTATTAGCATGATGTTCATGTCCGGGAACTCAAAATTCATTAAATGGTAGTTTTCTACAGCCTTATGAGCCAAATGATCAGCTAGTACACTTCCTTTTGTTGCTTTTTAGGCAGTGTACTGAATGTCGTATTCGGTTAGGACCATTTGCCAACTTGCTACTCTTTCGGAGAGAGTGGGCTTCTCAAATATGTATTTGATTGGATCTATTTTCGATATCAATAAGATGGTGTGAGTCAACATATACTGTCATAGTCGGCGAGCAGCCCATGCCAAAGCGCAACAAGTTTTCTCGAGCAGTGAGTATCTTGTTTCAAAGTCGGTAAACTTTTTGCTAAGGTAGTATATTGCATGCTCTTTTCGACCATACTCTTTATGTTAGCCCAGCACACACCCATTGAATTTTCTAATACTATTAAGTACATGATCAGAGGTCTTCCTTCAACCAGAGGCATCAAAATTGGAGGTTCTTGAAGATACTCCTTCACTCTGACAACAGATGTCTGGAAATTTTCATTCCACTTTACTGCTTGATCTTTATTCTGTAATTTGAAGATCGGTTCACAAGTAGCGGTTAGGTGAGAAATGAATCTGGCAATGTAGTTTAGAAATCCCAAGAATCCCCTAACCTCCTTCCTAGTGCAGGAAGTTGGCATTTCTTGTATAGCTTTAACCTTTGCAAGGTCTACTTCAATACCTCTACCACAGACAACGAAATCTAGGAGCTTGCCAGATCTTACTCTGAAGGTGCATTTGTTCGTGTTTAGTCTTAGCTTGTACTTCTTCAGCCTTTCAAATAGTTTTTGCAATTGGTTCAGATGCTCTTCTTCAGTTTGAGACCTAGATATCATGTCGTTTACATAGATCTCTATCTCGTAATGGATCATGTCATGGAACAAAGCTACCATAGCATGCTGATAATTGGCCCCGACATTCTTCAACCCAAACGGCAGAACCTTGTAACAAAAAGTTCCCCAGTGTGTCACAAAAGTTGTTTTCTCCATGTCTTCAGGCGCTATTTTGATCTGATTATAACTGGAGAAATCGTCCATGAAAGAGAAGATCTTGTGATGTGCGGTGTTGTCAACCAGAACATCAATATGGGGAAGTGGAAAGTCATCCTTGGGGCTTGCCCTATTCAAATCTATGTGATACACACACATACGCACCTTACCTTCCTTTTTAGGTACCAGTACCACGTTCGCAACCCATTGTGGATAAGAAGTGACAGCTAAGAATCCGACATTGAATTGTTTCATGACTTCAACCTTGATCTTTTCTGACATCTCAGGACGCATACGTCGAACCTTTTGTTTCACAAGAGGGTAGTCTTCTTTCGTTGGCAGACGATATCAGTATCCAGCTGATGATGAATGTTGTGAAGATAGTCCCCTAGGGGTGATTGCTTTGTGGGGATTTACAGATGAATTTTCGACGTTGACGCAACTCTTAAGGCCTTTAGTAATTGTCTTTCTATTTTTTATGCATATATTTGTAAACGGAAATAATATTCAAATGCATATGTTCATTTAACATAATCAACAGACATTTTCGCAAACAAAACATAAAAATAAAAACAAATAGTTTTAAACATTGAAAGAAGTGATCTTGTATTAATTTGAGAAAGTCTGCCTATAACATTCGTTTTTGTATACGGAAACAGACATACTAATAAGAGGAATGTCGTCGTAAAAAATGAGAAATGTACAACGTGGTACACAAAAGGGGAAATTATCTATATGAAATAATCCCATTGGGTTCCAATTCTGCTATTGCCTTTATATCTTTGAGCGTCTCATCTCTTTGCTGCTTAGTAGAAGCTGACTGGATTGATCCGTACCATTCGAACTTGTCAATTTGATAATGAAGTCTGGATGTAAGGTGATCCAATGAGACATAGTCATATGCTTTTAATCCCTAATTTTTGCCTGGACTTCCCTTTCAGGTTTTCAGTCCACAGAGATACCCTTTTTTGCCCAAGTCGCCTTTTCAGGTTTTCGACTTGCCGGGTGTACAATTTTTTTCATATATATCCCTAATTTTTGCTCGAACCCTTTTGGTTCGTTGGATGCCCTTATTTTTTCCTAGGCTAGTCAACCTAGTGGGTCTCTTTTCACGTGTAGTATCTTTTAACTATGTCTGCATTTACAGGGTGTGCAAGGTCGTCACCGTCCATAATGGTTAATATCATGGCCCCACCAGAAAATATACTCTTGATCACAAATGGTCCTTCATATGTTGGAGTCCACTTGCCCTTGGGATCACCTTGTGGTAGGATGATATTCTTGATTACTAGCTCACCAACCTGATATACTTGATGCCTGCCTTTCTTGTTAAAAGCTTTAATCATACGCTTTTGGTACATCAGACCAGGACAATCAGCCGCGAGCCTCCTCTCGTCAATCAGGTTCAATTGGTTAAGTCGAGTCTGAATCCATTCGTCTTCGTCTAGACCTGAGTCCTTCATGATACTCAGGGAAAGGATATGGACTTCGACGGGTAAAACAACTTCCATACCGTATACGAGAGAGAAAGGGGTTGCCCCTATTAACATGCACACTGAGGTACGGTAACCATGAAGAGCAAAGGGTAACATCTCGTGCCAGTCTTTATATGTTACCATCATTTTCTGTATGATCTTCCTTATATTCTTATTAGCGGCCTCCACAACAGCATTCATCTTCGGCCAGTAAGGAGAAGAGTTATGATGCTGGATCTTAAATTGCGTACAGAGCTCCATGATTTTCTCCGCTTCTCTCTTGTCCATGCACCGCAGTAAAGTGGAATCATGGTTGCGTTTTAGAGATTTCTGTTACTTAGGAAGAACTTGGCAGTGAACCTTCTTAGAAATTTTTTGTCACTGATGGTCGCCCCCTCAGGATATTCTTGTGCTTCAAGATACCTTTTCACCTCGTGGAACCAAGGATTTTCTTCTACTCCCTCGGAATTAATCTCATAACAGTGGGCTGGTTTGTCTAATCTTTTGATCGTGATTCGAGGGGCTTCGTTATCCCATCTGACTTTAAACATGGATGCCATGGTAGCTAGCGCGTCCGCTAACTGATTTTCTTCTCGTGGAACATGTTCAAAGGTAATAATTTAAAAATATGGAATCAAAGTTAACACGTGCTCTCAGTAAGGGATGAGATTAGGATGCTTCGTGTATCATTTTTCCTTAATCTGACTGATCACCAAGGCTGAGTCTCCGTATACTTGTAAGAAGTTGATCCTCATGCCAATAGCAGCCTTGATACCCATAATGCATGTCTCATATTCGGCCATATTGCTGGTACAATTAAAACATAGTCTGGCAGTGAAGGGTGTATGGCAGCCTTCGGGGGAGATAATCACAACACCAATGCCATTACCAAGTGCTTTGGAAACCCCGTCAGAGATCAGGATCCTTTTTCAGGTCCTTCATTCGATCCAGGTACTTCGCAGTCAGTTATTAGCATGATGTTCTCGTCCGGGAACTCAAAATTTATTGACTGGTAGTTTTCTACATCCTAATGAGCCAAATGATCAGCTAGTACACTTCCTTTTATTGCTTTTTAGGCAGTGTACTGAATGCCGTATTTGGTTAGGACCATTTTCAAACTTGCTATCCTTTTGGAGAGAGCAGGTTTCTCAAATATGTATTTGATAGGATCTATTTTAGATATCAATAAGAAGTTGTGAATCAACATATACTGTCTTAGTCGGCGAGAAGTCCATGCCAAAGCGCAACAAGTTTTCTCGAGCAGTGAGTATCTTGTTTCATAGTCGGTAAATTTTTTGATAAGGTAGTATATTGCATGCTCTTTTCGACAAGACTCGTCATGTTGGCCCAGCACACACCCCATTGAATTTTCTAATACTGTTAAGTACATGATCAGAGGTCTTCCTTCAACCAGAGGCATCAAAATTGGACGTTTTTAAAGATACTCCTTGACCCTGTCAAAGGCTGTTTGGAAATTGTCATTCCACTTTACTGTTTGATCTTTATTCAGTAATTTGAAGATCGGTTCACAAGTAGCGGTTTGGTGAGAAATAAATATGGAAATGAAGTTTAGATGTCCCAAGAATCCCCTAACCTCCTTCTAAGTGCGGGAAGTTGGAATTTCTTGTATAGCTTTAACCTTTGCAGGGTCTACTTCAATACCTTTACCACCAACAACGAAACCCAGGAGCTTGCCAGATCTTACTCCAAAGGTGCATTTGTTCGTGTTTAGTCTTAACTTGTACTTTTTCAGCCTTTCAAACAGTTTTTGCAAATGGTTCAGGTGCTCTTCTTCAATTTGAGACCTAGCTATCATGTCGTCTACATAGACCTCTATCTCGTGATGGATCATGTCATGGAACAAAGCAACCATAGCACACTTATAAGTGGCCCCGACATTCTTCAACCCAAACGACATAACCTTGTAACAAAAAGTGCCCTACTGTGTGATGAAAGTTGTTTTCTCCATGTCTTCAGGCGCCATTTTGATATGATTATAATTGGAGAAACCATCCATGAAAGAGAATATCTTGTGATGTGCAGTGTTGTCAACCAGAACATCAATATAGGGAAGTGGAAAGTCATCCTTGGGGCTTTCCCTATTCAAATATCTGAAATACACACACATATGCACTTTACCGTCCTTTTTAGGTACCAGTACCATGTTTGCAACCCATTGTGGATAAGAAGTGACAACTAAGAATTCGAAATTGAATTGTTTCATGACTTCAACCTTGATTTTTTCTAACATCTCAGGACGCATACGTCGAACATTTTGCTTCACTAGAGGGAAGTCTTCTTTCGTTGCAGACGATATCAGTATCCATTTGATGATGAATGTTGAGAAGATAGTCCCCTAGGGGTCATTGCTCTATGGGGATTTACATATGACTTTTCGATGTTGACCTAACTCTTAAAGCCTTTAGTAATTGTATTTCTATTTTTTATGCATATATTTTTAAACGGTAATAATATTCGAATGCATATGTTCATTTAACATAATCAACAGACGTTTTCGCAAACAACACATAAAAATAAAAATTAATAGTTTTAAACTTTGAAAGAAGTGATCTTGTATTCATTTGATAAAGTTTGCATATAACCGACGTTTTTGTACAAGGAAACGGACATCCTAATAAGAGGAATGTCATTGTAAAAAATGAGAAATATACAACATGGTACACAAAAGGGGAAAATATCTATATGAAATAATCCCATTGGGTTTCAATTCTGCTATTTCCTTTATATCTTTGAGCGTCTCACCTCTTTACTGCTTGTCAGAAGCTGACTGGATTGATTCGTACCATTCGAACTTGTCAATTTGATAATGAAGTCTGGCTGTAAGGTGATCCAACGTGACATAGTCACACGCTTTTAATCCCTAATTTTTGCCTGGACTTTCCTTTCAGGTTTTCAGTCCACCGGGTTACCCTTTTTTGCCCAAGTCTCCTTTTCAGGTTTTCAACTAGCCAAGTGTAAATTTGTTTTCATATATATCCCTAATTTTTGCTCGAACCCTTTTGGTTCGTCGAGATGCCCTTATTTTTGCCTAGGCCATTCTACCTAGCAGGTCTCTTTTCACGTGTAGTATCTTTTAAATATGTCTGCGTTTACAGGGTGTGGAACATCGTCACCGTCCATAGTGGTTAAAATCATGGCTCCACCAGAAAATATACTCTTGATCACAAATGGTCCTTCATATGTTGGAGTCCACTTTCCCCTGGGATCACCTTGTGGTAGGATGATGCGCTTGATTACTAGGTCACCAACCTGATATACTTGATGTCTGACCTTCTTGTTAAAAGCTTTGATCATACGCTTTTGGTACATCTGACCATGACAAACAGCTGCGAGCCTTCTCTCGTCGATCAGGTTCAATTGGTTAAGTCGAGTCTGAATCCATTCGTCTTCGTCTAGACCTGCGTCCTTCATGATTCTCAGGGAAGGGATATGTGTGATACGGTGGGAGAGAACTGACTGTTTTTTGGAATGCTGGTTCGCGTTTTGCATTTGTTTTCGCAAAATGTCGCGGTAAGCAAGAGTCGCCACCGTCTTTTATTTTATCCAACAAGGAAAGGAAAAAAGCACAGAAAAATTCCTTTTTTGAGATGTTTTTCGGGTTCCAGGGGGTAGATTATAGAAAGGGAAGGTGTTAGCACCCTTTCTATCCGTGGTTATTCGCGGGATCTTAGGTACTTGCTCATAGTGTTTTCAAAAAATTACTTTCTTTGTGTTTGTGGGTTTGAAGAAGTTTTTGTTTTGAAAGGAGTGTAAGTGTGAAAATTTGTTTTGTTTTGAAAGAGCAAGTACTTAAGAACCATCTACCTACTCGAAAAAGGAATCGTTCTATGCTATCTTCCTTTAGACAATGCTATCCCACTATTGATGAGTAGGTAGCATCGTCGTTGGAGTTTAAGGGTCAATTCGATTAAGGGACGTGCGGTCACTAAAGCAATGTTAGGACGCCTTAGTGGTAACTCTAATGTCTTAGATCATTTTTCCGAGGCAACCGTTTCGAGGAAACTATGATCTTTGGACAAGAGGGCAACCTCTAAAACTTCCTATACTCAATGACCACGTTCGAAGGCAACCAAGTGAGGTGTACCCTAAGAGTGCGCATGTGCGAGTGTGTTGTTTTCAATTAATTTTGTCTCTGTACATGTCAATGGTTATCTATGTTGATTTTAGGTTTTAAACGATTAATCTTGTCATGCATTCCCTATTACCGAACATCTAATAGTTTATAAGTTGCGGAAATTAAATTGCGGAATTTAAACTAACTATTACAAGGCGTCGGGTATTTACATCGCCAAAAGTAACCCTTGAAATTAAAATGCGGAAAGATAAATAAAGCGATAAAGATAGTAAAGTCCTATTAAACTATTACATTCCAGGAAACAGATACAATATCGAATAAATATGGATCACGTGCGGGAAATTTAAATCGGGCGAGTTCTAGGGTTTTGACCCTTTAATTATTAAAGAAAAGATTTTTTTTTTGGTTATTTTTTGAATTAAGAAAGAAATTAAACTAAATTAAGCATTAAATTAATTAATTAATTAATTAATTAATTAATAAAAATGATATTTTTGGATTTTTGATATTTAAAGAAATAAAAATAAATTTGATCAATGTTAATAAAACCTAATTGTCTAAGTTAATTTTAATTATTGCAAAATATATTAAAAGTTATTCCTAATTAAAACTAAATTAATTAAATTAATATTTATTAACAAAATAAAATACTGGAAATTAATTTAATAAAGAAAATATTTTTGGTTTTTTTTAATTTTATGAGGAAAAAAGTTTAATTGGTTAGTTAATATAAAAAAAAAAATAATAATAAATAATTAAAGGAAATAAATAATAAAAAAAAGAAAGGGTTAGGAGGTTATGGGCTGAAAGGAGGTTTATTCAGCAATTTTGGTGGCCCAATTTCAATTGCCTTGGATGACTTTTTCTGATTCTCTTTGTGTTTATTGACTCAATCCCATGGTGGACATCCCATATGGACCACCAGATCTGGCCTGGGGCCATCTGGCAGGTGATTGTACGAGGGAGTATGATATGCTGCACGCTTGGTATTGCATTGAATCACCTGAAGAAAAATAACACAAAGCATATGGGGGGACCTGGGATTCGAACCCAGGTCCTATAAGTCATTGCATACGCTCCACTACCACTCAACCAACGCGCTTAAGTTGTTAGTATAATGAACAATAATAAATAAAAGGGAAAACCCATTAATATGCCAGAAATAAAAAAGAAAACGCGCCAAGTTTGAATCCACCACTAAGAGGGGGACACGTCTTCGTCTTCTTCGTTTAACCCTGAATATTTACCTGCGGATTTATATCCGCAGCTAAATTCGCAGGACATTCCAAAAATTAAATCTAGGCCATGAAAACGACCGCCAAGACCATGGTTGTGTTCGTCTGGGAATCCTGAGCAAACCTATACCATTCTTGGACCTTGATTTCCCCTGAAAAAGAAAACCATAAAATCTAATGCAAAACCCTAGCCATACGGTTATGGGGTTAGAGTCCATATTAATGCAATCAAATAATGCCAAAAGTCCAGAAATCTTATAAGCATCATGAATATGTCAACGATTTTCCAAAAAAATGCAAGAACATGGGGTTACGATTTCGAATACAAGGCGATATTTTGAGATACTTACAGAGCTTCTGAGCGCGTGTGAGAGCTTGTTAGGGGGTGGTTCTACTTCAGGGATTGTCCAACAATTGATTAGTGTTGAGTCTTGCCTTTGAATTTGCCTCTAAGAAGGATTTCAGTTTCACACTTTTTGGCAATTTTTCAAGTTTGGTTCTTGATGATTCTGCAGCCTCTAGCCCCAAATTCGTATGCTTTCACTTGTATATGTATACTGCAATGTATTAGGTCAACAAATGTGGGCTGAATCCTTCCAAATTAATGCCTTGAGATTGGATTTGATCCTCCATTGAAAGCTTGCCTATTTTGTCCAAAATCTAATCTTTTTGCACATGGAATGCTTGATACGAATTTGATCCACTTGATGATGATGATTAAGTCCTGAAAATAAAAAAAGATCTCATGTAATTAAGTTTTGGGATTTTATTTGATTTAAATTGATTTAAAATGAAATAATTCATTAAAAATCAAATTAAATAATAAAATTGATAAATAGTCACAAGGCTGAAGCTAGGACACATGTGTAGTGTGACAAGATCAAATCAAGTGGAAAAGAATGGGCCCATTTGACAAAATTTGAAGTTTTGGGGATAGTTGACTTTTGGCAATTTTGCAAAAATGCCCAACTTCAACAATGCATAACTTCTTTAATTTTGAACTTTTAGAAGTGTTCTTGGAATTTTTAGAAAGCTTGAGATGTCCTCTAACCAACCATTTTGGTCTCATCCAATTTTGATATTCCATGATTAAGTTATAAGCTTTGGCAAAAAAGGTGTTTTTGTTGACTTTCAGAAATGACCTATAATGTCCAAATTTGTAACTTCTTGTGAATGCATTTTCTGATCTTGGGGTATGCAGATGGATTGTATGAAATTGCATCCTCTTCAAAATGAGCTTTTGATGGGTCATTTCTCATAAAGTATGAGAAAGTTATGCTTGGTCAAAGTTGAGTTGACTTTTCCTAACCCTAATTTAGCAACTTTTGAGTCTTGATGAATTTTGAGCAATCCTTGATGAATCATGATAAAACCTTGATCAAATGATGAAATATCCTTCAAAATGAGAATGTTGACAAAAAATCTTGAAGTTTGACTGTATTTGGGTCACAGTTGACTTTTGCCCTAGCACGGTCGATTTTTGGACCCTTTGAGCAATTGACTGAGTAAACTTCCTCTGCAAGGCTTGAAATTTGACATGGATGAACTTGAGAACATATTAGCACATTGGGGAGCACTTGAGGTCATTTGGATGCAAGGACCTTGATGCAACACAAAACCCTAATTTGAGGTTGACTGCCTTAGGAGATAGCTTGACTGTCCAACTCTTGAGCAATCTTGAGCAACTTGGAGATTTTTCTTGTAATGTCTTGGGAAACACGAGAGGGCAAATTTTGCGGTACAATAGCTGCCCCTGTTCAATTTTCTTAAACCTGAGGATGTAGATTGGCTTTCGGGCCTTTCGTGATCCGAAGGTGGAAGATGATTGAACACTAGAGTGCCCAGAAATTTGCACTCGCATGAAGTGGTATCAGCATTGTAATGTCGAGAATGGGATTACATATGCCATTTGGAGACTGTTGATAGGTGGTCTGGACTTCGGCTGGAATATGAATCAGGGAGATCTTATCGTCGATCTGACTGAACCAGGGAAGGTCTTGGATTAACTTTGACTGGATAAGAATCAGAAAAATCTTCGAATCGATTTAGCTGAACCAGACAAAAGTCTTGGAGTAACTTCAACTGGAATACGAATCAGGGAGATCTTATCGTTGATCTGACTAAACCAGAGGAGGTTTTGGATTAACTTTGGCTGGATAAGAATCAGAAAAATCTTCGAATCGATTTAACTGAACCAGACGAAAGTCTTGGAATAACTTCAACTGGAATACGAATCAAGGAGATCTTATCGTCGATCTGACTGAACCAGAGGAGGTCTTGGATTAACTTTGGCTGGATAAGAATCAGAAAAATCTTCGAATCGATTTAACTAAACCAAACAAAAGTCTTGGAATAACTTCAACTAGAATACGAATCAGGTAGATCTTCACGTTGATCTGACTGAACCAGAGGAGATCTTGGATTAACTTTGGCTGGATAAGAATCAGAAAAATATTTAAATCGATTTAACTGAACCAGACAAAGGTCTTGGAATAACTTCAACTAGAATACGAATCAGGGAGACCTTCGCGTCGATCTGACTGAAGAAGAGGAGGTCTTGGATTAACTTTGGGTGGATAAGAATCAGAAAAATCTTCGAATCGATTTAACTGAACCAGACAAAAGTCTTGGAATATCTTCAACTAGAATACGAATCAGGGAGATCTTAGGGTCGATCTAACTGAACTAGAGAAGGTCTTCGACATAGCTGAGAACATAATTGCATCTTTCCTGAAAGGTAAAGGTCAGTCATATGCAATGCATGATAAGCAATGATGTTCTCAAAATAAGTGAGATTATGTTATATGATGCGTATATGTATGTATCATGATGTATGGAGATGTAATGTTTTAGATGGGGAAAATAAATCCCGGATAGCTGATGAAGAGTATAGTTGAATTCTTTGTTTCCGCTGGGGATGAAGAACGAAGATGATTGTGAGAATAAACCTGCAGGAGAAGATAACTTTGTTGGGGAATAAACTGATGAGGAGATTACTCTGTGGGGAAGAGGTGCTCTGCTGAGAATTCCACTGATAAATTCCATTGGGATGAATTATCGTTGCTGGTGATATTGAATCTTTTGAGGATTGAATTCCTGTTTGTAAAAGGAAAGAACTTAGCTGGGGATGATCTTTCAGTTGCGGCTTCATTAGGGATAACCTGTTAGACTCTTATGGGGATAATCTTCTGAATTATGCTGGGAATGATCCTTTGAACTCGGCTGGGGAGATTTATGTTGTACTCCGCTGGGGATAAACTTCCAGAGTCTACTCGAGATGATGCTTCAACTCCACTGGGGAAGTTTTTTCAGACTGCGCTGGGGAAATTTTAACTCCACTGGGGGTATCTTTTATTCTGTCGGGGAACATTCTTATACTCTTCCAGGGAATATTAAGACTGCCAGGGATATCAAGCCTTTTTAGTGCTGATGGTAGATCAACTCTGCTTGGGGAGAGTATTGCTGATTTGCTCATAGTTGCAAGTCTCACCTGGGGAGAGCTATCATTACTGTCTTACTCTGCGGGGAGTGAAGGTATCTTAGCCATATTCTTCAGCTGGACCTACCTTTGTACCTGGTGGACAGAGCAACTATACAGCTTGGACAACTCTTATTTTCCCCTGTTTCTGCTATTACCAGTAATTCATCTTTTGTTTCGCATGTAAATATTCATGAGAAACAATTAATGTCAAATGCATATATCAAAAGTGAACATTGGACGTTCTTTGGAAAACAAAACAGATAAAGGGAAAACAGTTTGAAATTTGTCTGAAAATGAATTGTATTAATTTTGAAGTTTGGCCTGTAAATAGGCTTTTTTGTACAAGAGGCTGACGTCCTAGTAGGAGAACGCTGCTGAGCAGATAGAATTTACACAATTTGTGAAAAAGAAAACAAAACATCTATGTGAATAATCCCACTGGGTTCCAACTCTTCTATTTCCTTTATATCCTCGAGTATCTCATCACTTTGCTACTTGGTCGAAGGTATATCAGATTGATTAGTGCCGTCTGAGCTTAATAGTTGATACCGAAGTCTGGTTGCAAGGTGATCCAATGAGACATAATGTTACGTTTTGATCCCTAACTTTTGCCTGGACTGTCCTTTCGGGTTTTCAGTCCACCGGGATACCCTTTTTTTCCCAAGCCGCCTTTTCAGGTTTTCGACTTGCCGGGTGTAAATATTTTTCATTTTCATCCATTATTTTTGCCCGAACCCTTTTGGTTCTTCGGGAAGCCCATATTTTTGCCTAGTCCAGTCAACCTAGCGGGTCTTTGATTATGCGTAGTATCTTTTCACTATGTCTGCATTGACGGGGTGAGGAAGGTCGTCACCATCCATGGTGGTTAGAATCATAGCTCCTCCTGAGAAAATGTTCTTAACCACAAGGCTGAAGCTAGGACACGTGTGTAGTGTGACAATATCAAATCAAGTGGAAAAGAATGGGCCCATTTGACAAAATTTGAAGTTTTAGGGATAGTTGACTTTTGGCAATTTTGCAAAAATTCCCAACTTCAACAATGCATAACTTCTTCAATTTTGAACTTTTGGAAGTGTTCTTGGACTCTTTAGAAAGCTTGAGATGTCCTCTAACCAAAAATTTTGGTCTCATCTCATTTTGATATTCCATTCTCAAGTTATAAGCTTTGGAAAAAAAGATGTTTTTGTTGACTTTCAAAAATGACCTATAATGTTCAAATTTGTAACTTCTTGTGAGTGCATTTTATGATCTTGGGGTATGAAGATGGATTGTAGGAAATTGCATACTCTTCAAAATGAGCTTTGTATGGGTCATTTCTCGTAAAGTATGAGAAAGTTATGCTTGGTCAAAGTTGAGTTGACTTTTCCTACAAAACCCTAATTTAGCAACTTTTGAGTCTTGATGAATTTTGAGAAATCCTTGATAAATCATGATCAACCCTTGATCAAATGATGAAATATCCTTCAAAATGAGAATGTAGACAAAAAATATTGAAGTTTGACTATATTTGGGTCACAGTTGACTTTTGCCCTAGCACAGTCGATTTTTGGACCCTTTGAGCAATTGATTAAGAAAAATTCCTCTGCAAGGCTTGAAATTTGACATGGATGAACTTGAGAATATATTAGGACATTGGGGAGCACTTGAGGTCATTTGGAATCAAGGACCTTGATGTAACACAAAACCCTAATTTGAGGTTGACTACCTTAGGAGATAGCTTGACTGTCCAACTCTTGAGCAATCTTGAGCAACTTGGAGATTTTTCTTGTAATGTCTTGGGAAACATGAGAGGGCAAATTTTGGGGTACAACAATATGGACTTCGACGGGTAAAACAACTTCCATACCATATATGAGAGAAAAAGGGGTTACCCCTGTTAACGTGCACATTGAGGTACGATAACCATGAAGAGCAAAGGGTAACATCTCGTGCAAGTCTTTACATGTTACCATCATTTTTTGTATGATCTAATTTATATTCTTAGTGGCGTCCTCCACAACACCATTCATTTTCGGCCGGTAAGGAGAAGAGTTATGATGCTGGATCTTAAATTGCATACAGATCTCCATGATTTTCTACGCTTCTCTCTTGTCCATGCACCGCAGTAAAGTGGAATCATGGTTGCGCTTCTAGAGAATTCTGTTACTTAGGAAGAACTTGGCAGCGAACCTTCTTAGAAATTTCTTGTCACTAATGGACGCCCCCTCAGGGTATTCTTGTGTGTTGTACCCCAAAATTTGCCCTCCTCTTTTTCCACAAGAAATCACAGCTTCAGGCTTTTCCTGATTTTTTAGACTGGCTCAAGAATCGGTCAAACAGACTTTTCTCGTCAGTCAGACAAAATTTAGGGTTTTCATTGATTTTAAAGCAGTTCAAGCAGATTGCTAAGGTTTGGTTGAGTTGGCTCAGGTTTTGATCAGACGGACGCTTCTCTGACATTTAATCAAGAACTAGGGTTTGTGCGCGCATAAAGAAATAATTCTACAGTGCTTTCCAAGTTACTCTGGGAGATGAGCTGAGGAATTTGATTTGAGTTTGCAGTGTTGGATTTAATCAGTGAAAAAAAGACACGTGGACGTTTGTTGTTTAGCTGTGCAATGCTTTGATTATTCGGAACGCCAGTTGTTTATTGATTATTTATTTGTTCTAAATTAGAATAGTTGGGATAAATTCCAGTTATTATAATTTAAGAAATATGAATAATTAGATAAATAATTGAAGAAGAATTAAAAGAAATATCAACAAAAAGACTTTTATTCATTTTTAATTATTTGTACAATTGTTATTTAAATACAGTAATTATTTACAAGTATTTATAATAATAATGGTTACAATGATTAAAATTGAAATAAAATTGAATCCTAAGTTTTTCTAAATCTTCATCCTCCAGTTGCTGCTCCCCATTGCTCAATTGATTTTCATCTGCAAAACAAAGAAAAAGAAGAAAAGTCAAAAGCAGATGGAATGAAATTAAAGAGCAGACAGATAAAAAATGAATTCATCATTAAAAGCATCTGGCCGGAATCAGTTTGCCCTTTCTGCAAATCACAAGATTTCTCTTGGTTCACAAAGAGGGATGAAAATAGTGCTTGCAATAAAATATGAAATGCACAAATTTACAAAATTGCACAAATTCAAAGTTTGTCAAACATACTGCATAAATCCAAATGGTCAACCAAAAAAAAAGGCAAACTGAACAGTTACTGATTATGCCAAAAGAACAATGCAAGTCACAATTTCAAACTAAGTCCAATGTCAACTAGAGCTGCCCAAAGCCAAAGATGTCAAAAACTGTCCAAAAGGATATGGAAAGATATCAAGCACCAAAAAGCTGTCAAAGAGATATGCAGATATCAAGAAGTACAAAGTATGCAGGAAAGCAGGAATTATGCAGAGCTAAGCAACTAATGAAAGCAAAGGTTCAAAGTCATCATTTTCCTAGGCCAATTGCTTTTTCAGAAATAGTACAGTTCTAAGCAATATTTTATGCTTTTAAAACTGTAGAGAGAGAAAAAGAGAGAAAGAAGAAAGGCTTACAGGGCTTAGGTTTAAGAATATAAAACAAACTGTTACAGAACAGTAAAGGGAGGCAGAAAGATCACAAAAAAGAGAGAGCCCTCAAAACTGTGAAAGAACTACAACCAGCAAGTCCCAAGCATAAGCCTCAAAACAAGAAGCATAACATAAGCCAGACCTGTTTCAAAGGCCTCAAGCCAGAAGCACCACGGGCTCAAAACCTGTTACTGCACAAGAACATCAAACTCCAAACCATAACCTGCTTCTCACCAAAAGCCATAGCCTCAAACTGTAACTTAACAAAAGCCACAAACCAGAAAAAAACAAAAGCTTCAACCTGCTTGTACCAACCACACCAACAAACATATCCAGCAACTCAAATCAAACACTAAAGCATCATAACCAAGCCACAAAGCCCTCAGAATGATTCATCATAGGGCCACTCACAAGCTGTTCAAGGCCTGAGCTCCAAACCAGCGTACAATCATCAAAGAACATTGAAAAGAGAGGCAATACTCAAATCAACATCAACCTTTCAATAGCCATTCAAAAGTAAAGCATCAATCATCATCAAATAATCTCAGCATTCAAACAATGGAAGAGGAAAAGAAGCAAAACAACGAGTCCTAAGCTCTCAGATAATCATCATTAAGCATACAAACAAAAGCAACATTCAACAGCATATCAGAGGCAACATACGAAGCATACAGAAGAAAAGAAACATGTGTTTCAGAGGCAACAAAAGCAAGTAGACGGAAGAGGAAAAAAAGAGATATACGAAGGTTTTCAAGCATCATCATCAAACCAACAACAAAAAAGGCAAATACGAGTACCAGAATTTCCAGAGCCAGCTCAACACCACGTGCGCTCGCCCTTGGCCGCCCATAGCGCCTCCCAATCCGCCTCCTCCTCCGTCTCCAAGGGTCAAGGTAGTATCTTTTCCTTTCTTTCCTTTCATGCACCTCAACAGAAACAACAACATATAAAAATCAGAACTTGCCAAAAACAAAACTAAAAACATGCGAAGTTCGAATACAAAGATATAGAAACAGAAATCAAACCTCGTAACCACCGCCTAGAGCAACCTTATGGAGAGAGGAGAAACGGAGGTGACGCTTGGCGGCCCTGGGTGAAGGATATTGTTCAGTAACTTGGCTTGAGAAGATGAAGACGGAGCAAAGGGATGAACGGCGCCGCGCTGCAACTCACAAACCCTAAACTCCAGAAATGAAACGAAACTGTGAGAACCCTAAACAAAACAATTATTCAAACATGTTTAGGCCTTGCCCCGTCATCTGCCTTAAGCCCATGTCCAATTTGGCTCTGTACCCCCTATTCAGCGTGCATACCCCCCATTTCTCATTATGCTTGTTTGTTGTTTGGGCTTGCCCCCTCTTACACCCATAAAGCCCATGTTAATTCTCTTTTTTTGTTTATAATTCAATACTCCTTTTTTTTATCACATAATACCTTTTTATATACACCTCATATCATACTAATTTCTCATGTTAAATTTAATTAACAATACTCTTTTTATTTTTTTTTATAATATAATTAAATTTTTATACATAAAAAATACTAACATAAATACCTAAAAGCATTAATACATAAAACATTAATTTTTCTTAAAACATTTCTTTTTCTTTTAATTAAAAATTTGTACATAAAATTACTAATTAAAATATATTAATATGTAAATACATAAAAATACTTTTCTTTAACTTAAAGCATTTTCTTTTCTTTTTATTAAATCTTTTGTTTGTACATACTCAACCAAAACATAAGGATAACAAATACTTAATTTTTGCATTAAGTATACATTTCGCACTTGTAAATAAATCACCTACACTTACACAAATGCATTGATACATTTACGTTTGCTTATTCTTGTACATTGCTACATATTACATTTGCGATTGATTCGATTTGGTTGTAAATATTTGGACATTACTCTCCTAATAAGTCTCATCCCCATTTGTAAATATTTGTACCCCCACTCCCGGATACTTATTTGTTATAGCGTAGACTTTAAATTCTCGCAATTTATCGCTTTCAAATATACCATGTATAGACCTAGAGTTTGTATGTAAATAAAATCAAACGCTAGATAACCTAATACAAGACAAATACATGAAATCAATACACCATTCACACTTGCACCCCTAGGGTAATCCCGCTTGTTGCCTTCCAAAATGGGCCATGCTTGCACGTTGAGTTTCTTTGGCAAAACAAAACAATTCAAATGATCATAGTCCCTCGATGACGCTTTCGAAAGTTGCCTAAACGAAATGATCATAATCCCTTCAAGCAAATTGCCAAAGACACTTGGCACCATTGCATTCATGGTCCATACGATGACCCGCGTCTGTCCCGTTAACATCCTAACGCAAGATTGTCCACCAAATACAATGGTGGAACAAAATTGTTAGAAGGGTTAAAACATGAGAAAAACCTTTGAGTAAATTTAGGGGTAGACAACTCTTAGTTACTTGATCAACTTGCAAAACACACTTGCCTACTTTTCAAAACCACACTTCACAAACACAATTTCCAAACAACTTTCAAAAACATTTGAAACATCTTTTAGAAAAGATACACACCTTTGTATATACTCAAACACGAGTCATTACAATGGTTGCCTAGACAAGGCCTCTTTTTCAAAACATTTTCAAAACACACACACACACCACAATTTCAAGCAATTGAAAATCAAGGCAAGTGATCTAAAACCAAATAACTAAGAGCCCATGGATAACCATGGATGAAAAGGGTGCTAATACCTTCCCTTTTCATAATCTACCCCCCGAACCCACGAAACATCTCAAAAGGTTTTTCCTGTGCTTTTTAACCTTTCCTTTAGGATAAAATAAAAAGTCGGTGGCGACTCTTGCTAAACCGAAACATTTGCGAAAACAAACGTAAAACCTCAAGTCAGTTCTCCCACCGTATCACATTGTGGTTCGAGATACCTTTTCACCTCGTGGAACCAAGGATTTTCTTCTACTCCCTCAAAATTAATTTCATAACAGTGGGCTGGTTCATCTAATCTTTCGATTATGATCCGAGGGGCTTCGTTATCCCATCTGAATTTAAACATGGATGACATGGTAGCTAGCGCGCCCGCTAACTGATTTGCTTCTCGTGGAACATGTTCGAAGGTAATCTTTTCAAAATATGGAATCGAAGTCAACACATGCTCTCAGTAAGGGATGAGATTAGGATGCTTCGTGTCCTATTCTTCCTTAATCTGACGGATCACCAAGGCTGAGTCTCCGTATACTTGTAAGAACTTGATCCTCATGTCAATAGCAAACTTGATACCCATAATGCATGTCTCATATTCGGCCATATTGTTGGTACAATTAAAATATAGTCTGGTAGTGAAGGGTGTATGGAAGCATTCAGGGGAGATAATCACAACACCAATGCCATTGCCGAGTGTGTTGGAAGCCCCGTCAAAGACCATAGTCCATCGGGATCCCTTTTCAGGCCCTTCATCCGGTCCAAGTTCTTTGCAGTCAGTTATTAGCATGATGTTCTCGTCTGGGAACTCAAAATTCATTGACTGGTAGTTTTCTACAGCCTTATGAGCCAAATGATCAGCTAGTACACTTCCTTTTATTGCTTTTTAGGCAGTGTACTGAATGTCGTATTCGGTTAGGACCATTTGCCAACTTGCTATTCTTTCGGAGAGAGTGGGCTTCTCAAATATGTATTTGATATGATCTATTTTAGATATCAATAAGATGGTGTGAGTCAACATATACTGTCATAGTCGGCGAGCAGCCCATGCCAAAGCGCAACAAGTTTTCTCGAGCAATGAGTATCTTGTTTCACAGTCGGTAAACTTTTTGCTAAGGTAGTATATTGCATGCTCTTTTCGTCCAGACTCGTCATGTTGGCCCAGCACACACCCCATTGAATTTTCTAATACTGTTAAGTACATGATCAGAGGTCTTCCTTCAACCGAAGGCATCAACATTTGAGGTTCTTGAGGATACTCCTTGACTCTGTCAAAGGCTGTCTAGAAATTTTCATTCCACTTTACTACTTGATCTTTATTCAGTAATTTGACGATCGATTCACAAGTAGCGGTTAGGTGAGAAATGAATCTGGCAATGTAGTTTAGATGTCCCAAGAATC
Organism: Vicia faba; assembly: GCA_948472305.1. Lineage (NCBI taxonomy): Eukaryota > Viridiplantae > Streptophyta > Magnoliopsida > Fabales > Fabaceae > Vicia > Vicia faba. The sequence goes on along the minus strand of OX451737.1, from coordinate 1,677,924,049 downwards.
ACTTATCCTCCTTCCAAGTGCAGGGAGTTGGCATTTCTTGTATAGCTTTAACCTTTGCAAGGTCTACTTCAATACCTCTACCACTGACAACGAAACCCAGGAGCTTGCCAGATCTTACTCTAAAGGTGCATTTGTTCATGTCTAGTCTTAGCTTGTACTTCTTCATCCTTTCAAATAGTTTTTGCAATTGGTTCAGATGCTCTTCTTCAGTTTGAGACCTAGCTATCATGTCGTTTACATAGACCTCTATCTCGTGATGGATCATGTCATGGAACAAAGCTACCATAGCATGCTGATATGTGGCCCTGACATTCTTCAACCCAAACGGCAGAACCTTGTAACAAAAAGTGCCCTAATGTGTCACGAAATTTGTTTTCTCCATGTCTTCAGGCGCTATTTTGATCTGATTATAACTGGAGAAACCGTCCATGAAAGAGAAGATCTTGTGATGTGCGGTGTTGTCAACTAGAACATCAATATGGGGAAGTGGAAAGTTATCCTTGGGGCTTGCCCTATTCATATCTATGTAATCCACACACATACGCACCTTACCTTCCTCTTTAGGTACCAGTACCACGTTCACAACCCATTATGGATAAGAAGTGACAGCTAAGAATTCGACATTGAATTGTTTCATGACTTCAACCTTGATCTTTTCTGACATCTCAGGACGCATACGTCGAACCTTTTGCTTCACTGAAGGGAAGTCTTCTTTCGTTGGCAGACGATATCAGTATCTAGCTGATGATGAATGTTGTGAAGATAGTCCCCTAGGGGTGATTGCTCTGTGGGGATTTACAGATGAATTTTCGACGTTGACCCAACTCTTAAGGCCTTTAGTAATTGTCTTTCTATTTTTATGCATATATTTGTAAACGGTAATAATACTCAAATGCATATGTTCATTTAACCTTATCAACTGAGGTTTTCGCAAACAAAACATAAAAATAAAAACAAATAGTTTTAAACTTTGAAAGAAGTGATCTTGTATTAATTTGAGAAAGTCTGCCTATAACTGGCATTTTTGTACAAGGAAACAGACATCCTAATAAGAGGAATGTCGTCATAAAAAATGAGAAATATACAATGTGGTACACAAAATCGGAAAAAAGATATATGAAATAATCCCATTGGGTTCCAATTCTGCTATTGCCTTTATATCTTTGAGCGTCTCATCTCTTTGCTTCTTGGCAGAAGCTGACTGGATTGATCCGTACCATTCGAACTTGTCAATTTGATAATGAAGTCTGGCTGTAAGGTGATCCAACGGGACATAGTCATACGCTTTTAATCCCTAATTTTTGCCTGGACTTTCCTTTCAGGTTTTCAGTCCACCGGGATACCCTTTTTTTCCCAAGTCGCCTTTTCAGGTTTTCGACTTGCCGGGTGTACAAATGTTTTCATATATATCCCTAATTTTTGCTCGAACCCTTTTGGTTCGCCGGGATGCCCTTATTTTTTCCTAGGATAGTCAACATAGCGGGTCTCTTTTCACGTTTAGTATCTTTTAACTATGTCCGTGTTTATAGGGTATGGAAGGTCGTCACCGTCTATAGTGGTTAGTATCATGGCTCCACTAGAAAATATACTCTTGATCATAAATGGTCCTTCATATGTTGGAGTCCACTTTCCCTTGGGATCACCTTGTGGTAGGATGATGCACTTGATTACTAGGTCACCAACCTAATATACTTGATGTCTGACCTTCTTGTTAAAAGCTTTGATCATACGCTTTTGGTACATCTGACCATGACAAACAGCCGTGAGCCTCCTCTCGTCAATCAGGTTCAATTGGTTATGTCGAGTCTGAATCCATTCGTCTTCGTCTAAACCTGCGTCCTTCATGATTCTCATGGAAGGGATATGGACTTCGACGGGTAAAACAACTTCCATACCGTATACGAGAGAAAAAGGGGTTTCCCCTGTTAACGTGCGCACTGAGGTACGGTAACCATGAAGAGCAAATGGTAACATATTGTGCCAGTCTTTATACGTTACCATCATTTTCTGTATGATCTTCTTTATATTCTTATTGGTGGCCCTCACAACACCATTTATCTTCGGCCGGTAACAAGAATATTTTTGATGTTGGATCTTAAATTGCGTACAGAGCTCCATGATTTTCTCCATGATTTTCTCCACTTCTCTCTTGTCCACGCACCGTGGTAAAGTGGAATCATGGTTGCGCTTTTACAGAATTCTGTTACTTAGGAAGAACTTGGCAGTGAACCTTCTTAGAAATTTCTTGTCACTGATGGACGCCCCTCAGGGTATTCTTGTGCTTCAAGATACCTTTTCACCTCGTGGAACCAAGGATTTTCTTCTACTCCCTCAGCATCAATCTCATAACAGTGGGTTGGTTCTTCTAATCTTTCGATTATGATCCAAGGGGCTTCGTTATCCCATCTGACTTTAAACATGGATGACATGGTAGCTAGCGCGTCCGCTAACTGATTTTCTTCTCGTGGAACATGTTCAAAGGTAATCTTTTCAAAATATAGAATCGAAGTCAACACATGCTCTCAGTAAGGGATGAGATTAGGATGCTTCGTGTCCCATTCTTCCTTAATCTGACTGATCACCAAGGCTGAGTCTCTATATACTTGTAAGAACTTGATCCTCATGTCAAGAGTAGCCTTGATACCCATAATGCATGTCTCATATTCGGCCATATTGTTGGTACAATTAAAATATAGTCTAGTAGTGAAGGGTGTATGGAAGCCTTCAGAGGAGATATTCAGAGCACCAATGCCATTGCCGAGTGTGTTTGAATCCCCGTCAAAGGCCATAGTCCATCGGGATCCTTTTCAGGTCCTTCATCTGATCCAGGTTCTTCGTAGTCAGTTATTAGCATGATGTTCTCGTCCGGGAACTCAAAATTCATTGACTGGTAGTTTTCTACAGCCTCATGAGCCAAATGATCAGCTAGTACACTTCCTTTTATTGCTTTTTTGGCAGTGTACTGATTGCCGTATTCGGTTAGGATCATTTTCCAACATGCTATTCTTTCGGAGAGAGCGGGCTTCTCAAATATGTATTTGAAAGGATCTATTTTAGATATAAATAAGATGGTGTGAGTCAACATATACTGTCATAGTCGATGAACAGCCCATGCCAAAGCGCAACAAGTTTTCTCGAGAAGTGAGTATCTTGTTTCACAGTCGGTAAACTTTTTGCTAAGGTAGTATATTGCATGTTCTTTTCGACCAGACTCGTCATGTTGGCCCAACACACACCCCATTGAATTTGCTAATACTGTTAAGTACATGATCAGAGGTCTTCCTTCAACCGAAGGCATCAAAATTTGAGGTTCTTGAGGATACTCCTCGACTCTGTCAAAGGCTTTCTGGAAATTTTCATTCCACTTTACTACTTGATCTTTATTCAGTAATTTGAAGATCGGTTCACAAGTAGCGGTTAGGTGAGAAATGAATCTGGCAATGTAGTTTAGATGTCCCAAGAATCCCCTAACCTCCTTCCCAGTGCAGGGAGTTGGCATTTCTTGTATAGCTTTAACCTTTGCAAGGTCTACTTCAATACCTCTACCACTGACAACGAAACCCTGGAGCTTGCTACATTTTACTCTAAAGGTGCATTTGTTCGTGTTTAGTCTTAGCTTGTACTTCTTCAGCCTTTCAAACAGTTTTTACAATTGGTTCAGATGCTCTTCTTCAGTTTGAGACCTAGATATCATGTCGTTTACATAGACCTCTATCTCGTGATGGATCATGTCATGGAACAAAGCTACCATAGCATGCTGATAAGTGGCCCCGACATTCTTCAACCCAAACGGCAGAACCTTGTAACAAAAAGTGCCCCAATGTGTCACGAAATTTGTTTTCTCCATGTCTTCAGGCGTTATTTTGATCTGATTATAACTGTAGAAACCGTCCATGAAAGAGAAGATCTTGTGATGTGTGGTGTTATCAACCAGAACATCAATATGGGGAAGTGGAAAGTCATCCTTGGGGCTTGCCCTATTCAAATCTATGTAATCCACACACATACGCACCTTACCTTCCTTTTTAGGTACCAGTACCACGTTCGCAACCCATTATGGATAAGAAGTGACAGCTAAGAATTCGACATTGAATTGTTTCATGACTTCAACCTTGATCTTTTCTGACATCTCAGGACGCATACGTCGAACCTTTTTCTTCACTGGAGGGCAGTCTTCTTTCGTTGGCAGACGATATCAGTATCCAGCTGATGATGAATGTTGTGAAGATAGTCCCCTAGGGGTGATTGCTCTGTGGGGATTTACAGATGAATTTTCGACGTTGACCCAACTCTTAAGGCCTTTAGTAATTGTCTTTCTATTTTTTATGCATATATTTGTAAACGGTAATAATACTCAAATGCATATGTTCATTTAACCTTATCAACTGACGTTTTCGCAAACAAAACATAAAAATAAAAACAAATAGTTTTAAACTTTGAAAGAAGTGATCTTGTATTAATTTGAGAAAGTCTGCCTATAATAGGCATTTTTGTACAAGGAAATAGACATCCTAATAAGAGGAATGTCGTCATAAGAAATGAGAAATATACAACGTGGTACACAAAATCGGAAAAAAGCTATATGAAATAATCCCATTGGGTTCCAATTTTTCTATTGCCTTTATATCTTTGAGCGTCTCATCTCTTTGCTGCTTGGCAGAAGCTGACTGGATTGATCCGTACCATTCAAACTTGTCAATTTGATAATGAAGTATGGCTGTAAGGTGATCCAACGAGACATAGTCATACGCTTTTAATCCCTAATTTTTGCCTGGACTGCCCATTCAGGTTTTCAGTCCACCGGGATACCCTTTTTTTCCCAAGTCGCCTTTTCAGGTTTTCGACTTACCGGGTGTACAAATGTTTTCATATATATCCCTAATTTTTGCTCGAACCCTTTTGGTTCGCCGGGATGCCCTTATTTTTTCCTAGGATAATCAACATAGCGGGTCTCTTTTCACGTGTAGTATCTTTTAACTATGTCCGTGTTTATAGGGTATGGAAGGTCGTCACTGTCTATAGTGGTTAATATCATGGCTCCACTAGAAAATATACTCTTGATCATAAATGGTCCTTCATATGTTGGAGTCCACTTTCCCTTGGGATCACCTTGTGGTAGGATGATGCACTTGATTACTAGGTCACCAACCTGATATACTTGATGTCTGACCTTCTTGTTAAAAGCTTTGATCATACACTTTTGGTACATCTGACCATGACAAACAGCCGTGAGCCTCCTCTCGTCAATCAGGTTCAATTGGTTATGTCGAGTCTGAATCCATTCGTCTTCGTCTAGACCTTTGTCCTTCATGATTCTCATGGAAGGGATATGGACTTCGACAGGTAAAACAACTTCCATACCGTATACGAGAGAAAAATGGGTTTCCCCTGTTAACGTGCGCACTGAGGTACGGTAACCATGAAGAGCAAATGGTAACATATTGTGCCAGTCTTTATACGTTACCATCATTTTCTATATGATCTTCTTTATATTCTTATTGGTGGCCCTCACAACACCATTCATCTTCGGCCGGTAACAAGAAGATTTTTTATGTTGGATCTTAAATTGCGTACAGAGCTCCATGATTTTCTCCATGATTTTCTCCACTTCTCTCTTGTCCACGCACCGTGGTAAAGTGGAATCATGGTTGCGCTTTTACAGAATTCTGTTACTTAGGAAGAACTTGGCAGTGAACCTTCTTAGAAATTTCTTGTCACTGATGGACGCCCCTCAGGGTATTCTTGTGCTTCGAGATACCTTTTCACCTCGTGGAACCAAGGATTTTCTTCTACTCCCTCAGCATCAATCTCATAACAGTGGGTTGGTTCTTCTAATCTTTCGATTATGATCCGAGGGGCTTCGTTATCCCATCTGACTTTAAACATGGATGACATGGTAGCTAGCGCGTCCGCTAACTGATTTTCTTCTCGTGGAACATGTTCAAAGGTAATCTTTTCAAAATATGGAATCGAAGTCAACACATGCTCTCAGTAAGGGATGAGATTAGGATTCTTCGTGTCCCATTCTTCCTTAATCTGACTGATCACCAAGGCTGAGTCTCTGTATACTTGTAAGAACATGATCCTTATGTCAAGAGTAGCCTTGATACCCATAATGCATGTCTCATATTCGGCCATATTGTTGGTACAATTAAAATATAGTCTGGTAGTGAAGGGTGTATGGAAGCCTTCAGAGGAGATAATCAGAGCACCAATGCCATTGCCGAGTGTGTTTGAATCCACGTCAAAGGCCATAGTCCATCGGGATCCTTTTCAGGTCCTTCATCTGATCCAGGTTCTTCGTAGTCAGTTATTAGCATGATGTTCTCGTCCGGGAACTTAAAATTCATTGACTGGTAGTTTTCTACAGCCTCATGAGCCAAATGATCAGCTAGTACACTTCCTTTTATTGCTTTTTTGGCAGTGTACTGATTGTCGTATTCTGTTAGGATCATTTTCCAACATGCTATTCTTTCGGAGAGAGCGGGCTTCTCAAATATGTATTTGAAAGGATCTATTTTAGATATAAATAAGATGGTGTGAGTCAACATATACTGTTATAGTCGATGAACAGCCCATGCCAAAGCGCAACAAGTTTTCTCGAGAAGTGAGTATCTTGTTTCACAGTCGGTAAACTTTTTGCTAAGGTAGTATATTGCATGTTCTTTTCGACCAGACTCGTCATGTTGGCCTAGCACACACCCCATTGAATTTGCTAATACTGTTAAGTACATGATCAGAGGTCTTCCTTCAACCGAAGGCATCAAAATTTGAGGTTCTTGAGGATACTCCTCGACTCTGTCAAAGGCTTTCTGGAAATTTTCATTCCACTTTACTACTTGATCTTTATTCAGTAATTTGAAGATCGGTTCACAAGTAGCGGTTAGGTGAGAAATGAATCTGGCAATGTAGTTTAGATGTCCCAAGAATCCCCTAACCTCCTTCCCAGTGCAGGGAGTTGGCATTTCTTGTATAGCTTTAACCTTTGCAAGGTCTACTTCAATACCTCTACCACTGACAACGAAACCCTGGAGCTTGCTACATTTTACTCTAAAGGTGCATTTGTTCGTGTTTAGTCTTAGCTTGTACTTCTTCAGCCTTTCAAACAGTTTTTACAATTGGTTCAGATGCTCTTCTTCAGTTTGAGACCTAGATATCATGTCGTTTACATAGACCTCTATCTCGTGATGGATCATGTCATGGAACAAAGCTACCATAGCATGCTGATAAGTGGCCCCGACATTCTTCAACCCAAACGGCAGAACCTTGTAACAAAAAGTGCCCCAATGTGTCACGAAATTTGTTTTGTCCATGTCTTCAGGCGCTATTTTGATCTGATTATAACTGGAGAAACCGTCCATGATAGAGAAGATCTTGTGATGTGTGGTGTTATCAACCAGAACATCAATATGGGGAAGTGGAAAGTCATCCTTGGGGCTTGCCCTATTCAAATCTATGTAATCCACACACATACGCACCTTACCTTCCTTTTTAGGTACCAGTACCACGTTCGTAACCCATTGTGGATAAGAAGTGACAGCTAAGAATTCGACATTGAATTGTTTCATGACTTCAACCTTGATCTTTTCTGACATCTCAGGACGCATACGTCGAACCTTTTGCTTCACTGGAGGGCAGTCTTCTTTCGTTGGCAGACGATATCAGTATCCAGCTGATGATGAATGTTGTGAAGATAGTCCCCTAGGGGTGATTGCTCTGTGGGGATTTACAGATGAATTTTCGACGTTGACCCAACTCTTAAGGCCTTTAGTAATTGTCTTTCTATTTTTTATGCATATATTTGTAAACGGTAATAATACTCAAATGCATATGTTCATTTAACCTTATCAACTGACGTTTTCGCAAACAAAACATAAAAATAAAAACAAATAGTTTTAAACTTTGAAAGAAGTGATCTTGTATTAATTTGAGAAAGTCTGCCTATAATAGGCATTTTTGTACAAGGAAATAGACATCCTAATAAGAGGAATGTCGTCATAAGAAATGAGAAATATACAACGTGGTACACAAAATCGGAAAAAAGCTATATGAAATAATCCCATTGGGTTCCAATTCTGCTATTGCCTTTATATCTTTGAGCGTCTCATCTCTTTGCTGCTTGGCAGAAGCTGACTGGATTGATCCGTACCATTCAAACTTGTCAATTTGATAATGAAGTATGGTTGTAAGGTGATCCAACGAGACATAGTCATACGCTTTTAATCCCTAATTTTTGCCTGGACTGCCCTTTCAGGTTTTCAGTCCACCGGGATACCCTTTTTTTCCCAAGTCGCCTTTTCAGGTTTTCGACTTACCGGGTGTACAAATGTTTTCATATATATCCCTAATTTTTGCTCGAACCCTTTTGGTTCGCCGGGATGCCCTTATTTTTTCCTAGGACAATCAACATAGCGGGTCTCTTTTCATGTGTAGTATCTTTTAACTATGTCCGTGTTTATAGGGTATGGAAGGTCGTCACCGTCTATAGTGGTTAGTATCATGGCTCCACTAGAAAATATACTCTTGATCATAAATGGTCCTTCATATGTTGGAGTCCACTTTCCCTTGGGATAACCTTGTGGTAGGATGATGCACTTGATTACTAGGTCACCAACCTGATATACTTGATGTCTGACCTTCTTGTTAAAAGCTTTGATCATACGCTTTTGGTACATCTGACCATGACAAACAGCCGTGAGCCTCCTCTCGTCAATCAGGTTCAATTGGTTATGTCGAGTCTGAATCCATTCGTCTTCGTCTAGACCTTTGTCCTTCATGATTCTCATGGAAGGGATATGGACTTCGACAGGTAAAACAACTTCCATACCGTATACGAGAGAAAAAGGGGTTTCCCCTGTTAAGGTGCGCACTGAGGTACGGTAACCATGAAGAGCAAATGGTAACATATTGTGCCAGTCTTTATACGTTACCATCATTTTCTGTATGATCTTCTTTATATTCTTATTGGTGGCCCTCACAACACCATTTATCTTCGGTCGGTAACAAGAATATTTTTGATGTTGGATCTTAAATTGCGTACAGAGCTCCATGATTTTCTCCATGATTTTCTCCACTTCTCTCCTGTCCACGCACCGTGGTAAAGTGGAATCATGGTTGTGCTTTTACAGAATTCTGTTACTTAGGAAGAACTTGGCAGTGAACCTTCTTAGAAATTTCTTGTCACTGATGGACGCCCCCTCAGGGTATTCTTGTGCTTCGAGATTCCTTTTCACCTCGTGGAACCAAGGATTTTCTTCTACTCCCTCAGCATCAATCTCATAACAGTGGGTTGGTTCGTCTAATCTTTCGATTATGATCTGAGGGGCTTCGTTATCCCATCTGACTTTAAACATGGATGACATGGTAGCTAGCGCGTCCGCTAAATGATTTTCTTCTCATGGAACATGTTCAAAGGTAATCTTTTCAAAATATGGAATCGAAGTCAACACATGCTCTCAATAAGGGATGAGATTAGGATGCTTCGTGTCCCATTCTTCCTTAATCTGACTGATCACCAAGGCTGAGTCTCCGTATACTTGTAAGAACTTGATCCTCATGTCAAGAGCAGCCTTGATACCCATAATGCATGTCTCACATTCGGCCATATTGTTGGTACAATTAAAATAGTCTGGTAGTGAAGGGTGTATGGAAGCCTTCAGGGGAGATAATCAGAGTACCAATGCCATTGCCGAGTGTGTTGGAATCCCCGTCAAAGGCCATAGTCCATCGGGATCCTTTTCAGGTCCTTCATCCGGTCCAGGTTCTTTGCAGTCAGTTATTAGCATGATGTTCTCGTTCCGGAACTCAAAATTCATTGACTGGTAGTTTTCTAAAGCCTCATGAGCCAAATGATCAGCTAGTACACTTCCTTTTATTGCTTTTTTGGCAGTGTACTGATTGCCGTATTCGGTTAGGACCATTTTCCAACTTGCTATTCTTTCGGAAAGAGCGGGCTTCTCAAATATGTATTTGAAAGGATCTATTTTAGATATAAATAAGATGGTGTTAGTCAACATATACTGTCATAGTCGACGAGCAGCCCATGCCAAAGCGCAACAAGTTTTCTCGAGAAGTGAGTATCTTGTTTCACAGTCGGTAAACTTTTTGCTAAGGTAGTATATTGCATGCTCTTTTCGACCAGACTCGTCATGTTGGCCCAGCACACACCACATTGAATTTGCTAATACTGTTAAGTACATGATCAGAGGTATTCCTTCAACCGGAGGCTTCAAAATTTGAGGTTCTTGAGGATACTCCTTGACTCTGTCAAAGGCTTTCTGGAAATTTTCATTCCACTTTACTACTTGATCTTTATTCAGTAATTTGAAGATCGGTTCACAAGTAGCAGTTAGGTGAGAAATGAATCTGGCAATGTAGTTTAGATGTCCCAAGAATCCCCTAACCTCCTTCCCAGTGCAGGGAGTTGGCATTTCTTGTATAGCTTTATCCTTTGCAAGGTTTACTTCAATACCTCTACCACTGACAACGAAACCCTGGAGCTTGCTAGATCGTACTCTAAAGGTGCATTTGTTCGTGTTTAGTCTTAGCTTGTACTTCTTCAGCCTTTCAAACAGTTTTTGCAATTGGTTCAGATGCTCTTCTTCAGTTTGAGACCTAAAAATCATGTCGTTTATAGAGACCTCTATCTCGTGATGGATCATGTCATGGAACAAAGCTACCATAGCATGCTGATAAGTGGCCCCGACATTCTTCAACCCAAACGGCAGAACCTTGTAACAAAAAGTGCCCCAGTGTGTCATGAAAGTTGTTTTCTCCATGTCTTCCGGTGCTATTTTTATCTGATTATAAATGGAGAAACCGTCCATGAAAGAGAAGATCTTGTGATGTACGGTGTTGTCAACCAGAACATCAATACGGGGAAGTGGAAAGTCATCCTTGGGGTTTGCCCTATTCAAATCTATGTAATCCACACACATACGCACCTTACCTTCCTTTTTAGGTACCAGTACCACGTTCGCAACCCATTGTGGATAAGAAGTGACAGCTAAGAATCCGACATTGAATTGTTTCATGACTTCAACCTTGATCTTTTCTGACATCTCAGGACGCATACATCGAACCTTTTTCTTCACTGGAGGGAAGTCTTCTTTCGTTGGCAGTCGATATCAGTATCCAGCTGATGATGAATGTTGTGTAGATAGTCCCCTAGGGGTGATTGCTCTGTGGGGATTTACAGATGAATTTTCGACGTTGACCCAACTCTTAAGGCCTTTAGTAATTGTCTTTCTGTTTTTTATGCATATATTTGTAAACGGTAATAATATTCAAATGCTTATGTTCATTTAACATAATCAACTGACGTTTTCCCAAACAAAACATAAAAATAAAAACAAATAGTTTTAAACTTTGAAAGAAGTGATCTTGTATTAATTTGAGAAAGTCTGACTATAACAGGCGTTTTTGTACAAGGAAACGGACATCCTAATAAGAGGAATGTCGTCATAAAAAATGAGAAATATACAACGTGGTATACAAAAGCGGAAAAAAGCTATATGAAATAATCCCATTGGGTTCCAATTCTGCTATTGCCTTTATATCTTTGAGCGTCTCATCTCTTCGCTACTTGGTAGAAGCTGACTGGATTGGTCCGTACCATTCGAACTTGTCAATTTGATAATGAAGTCTGGCTGTAAGGTGATCCAACGGGACATAGTCATACACTTTTAATCCCTAATTTTTGCCTGGACTGCCCTTTCAGGTTTTCAGTCCACCGGGATACCCTTTTTTGCCCAAGTCGCCTTTTCAGGTTTTTGACTTGCCGGGTGTACAAATGTTTTCATACATATCCCTAATTTTTGCTCGAACCCTTTTGGTTCGCCGGGATGCCCTTATTTTTTCCTAGGCCAGTCAACATAGCGGGTCTCTTTTCACGTGTAGTATCTTTTAACTATGTCCGCGTTTACAGGGTATGGAAGGTCGTCACCGTCTATAGTGGTTAGTATCATGGCTCCACCAGAAAATATACTCTTGATCACAAATGGTCCTTCATATGTTGGAGTCCACTTGCCCTTGGGATCACCTTGTGGTAGGATGATGCACTTGAATACTAGGTCACCAACCTGATATACTTGATGTCTGGTCTTCTTGTTAAAAGCCTTGATCATACGCTTTTGGTACATCTGACCATGACAAACAGTCGAGTCTGAATCCATTTGTCTTCGTCTAGACCTGTATCCTTCATGATACTCAGGGAAGGTATATGGACTTCGATGGGTAAAACAACTTCCATACTGTATACGAGAGAAAAAGGGGTTTCTCCTGTTAACGTGCACACTAAGGTACAGTAACCATGAAGAGCAAAGGGTAACATATCGTGCCATTCTTTATATGTTACCATCATTTTCTATATGATCTTCTTTATATTCTTATTGGTGGCCCTCACAACACCATTCATCTTCGGCCGGTAACGAGAAGATTTATGATGTTGGATCTTAAATTGCGTACAGAGCTCCATGATTTTCTCCATGATTTTCTCCACTTCTCTCTTGTCCATGCACCGTGGTAAAGTGGAATCATGGTTGTGATTTTAGAGAATTCTGTTACTTAGGAAGAACTTGGCAGTGAACCTTCTTAGAAATTTTTTGTCACTGATGGACGCCCCCTCAGGGTATTCTTGTGCTTTAAGATACCTTTTCACCTCATGGAACCAAGTATTTTCTTCTACTCCCTCAGCATTAATCTCATAACAGTGGGCTAGTTTGTCTAATCTTTCGATCGTGATTCGAGGGGCTTCGTTATCCCATCTGACTTTAAACATGGATGACATAGTAGCTAGCACGTCCGCTAATTGATTTTCTTCTCGTGGAACATGTTCAAAGGTAATATTTTCAAAATATGCAATAAAAGTTAACACGCGCTCTCAGTAAGGGATGAGATTAGGATGCTTCATGTCTCATTCTTCCTTAATCTGACTGATCACCAAGGCTGAGTCTCTGTATACTTGTAAGAACTTGATGCTTATGTCAATAGTAACCTTGATACCCATAATGCATGTCTCATATTCGGCCATATTGTTGGTACAATTAAAACATAGTCTAGCAGTGAAAGGTGTATGACCGCCTTCGGGGGAGATAATCACAACACCAATTCCATTGTCGAGTGCTTTGGAAGCCCCGTCAAAGATCGGGATCCTTTTTCAGGTCCTTCATCCGATCCAGGTACTTCGCAGTCAGTTATTAGCATGATGTTCTCGTCCGAGAACTCAAAATTCATAGATTGGTAGTTTTCTACAGCCTGATGAGCCAAATGATCAGCTAGTACACTTCCTTTTATTGCTTTTTAGGAAGTGTACTGAATGTCATATTCGGTTAGGACCATTTTCCAACTTGCTATTATTTTGGAGAGAGCGGGCTTCTCAAATATGTATTTGATAAGGTCTATTTTAGATATCAATAAGAAGGTGTGAGTCAACATATACTGTCTTAGTCGGCGAGCAGTCAATGCCAAAGCGCAACAAGTTTTATCGAGCAGTGAGTATCTTGTTTCACAGTCGGTAAACTTTTTCCTAAGGTTGTATATTGCATGCTCTTTTCGACCAGACTCGTCATGTTGGCCTAGCACACACCCCATTGAATTTTCTAATACTGTTAAGTACATGATCAAAGGTCTTCCTTCAACCAGAGGCATCAAAATTGGAGGTTCTTGAAGATACTCCTTGACCCTGTCAAAGGCTGTATGGAAATTGTCATTCCACTTTACTGCTTGATCTTTATTCAGTAATTTGAAGATCGGTTCACAAGTAGCCGTTTGGTGAGAAATGAATCTGGAAATGTAGTTTATATGTCCCAAGAATCCCCTAACCTCCTTCTCAGTGCGGGAAGTTGGAATTTCTTATATAGCTTTAACCTTTGCAGGGTCTACTTAAATACCTTTACCACTGACAACGAAACCCAAGAGCTTTCCAGATCTTACTCCAAAGGTGAATTTGTTCGGGTTTAGTCTTAACTTGTACTTCTTCAGCCTTTCAAACAGTTTTTGCAAATGGTTCAGGTGCTCTTCTTCAGTTCGAGACCTAGCTATCATGTCGTCTACATAGACCTCTATCTCGTGATGGATCATGTCATGGAACAAAGTAATCTTAGCACACTTATAAGTGGCCTCGATATTCTTCAACCCAAACAGAATAACCTTGTAACAAAAAGTGCCCCACTGTGTGACGAAAGTTATTTTCTCCATGTCTTCAGGCGCCATTTTGATCTGATTATAACTGGAGAAACCGTCCATGAAAGAGAAGATCTTGTGATGTGCGGTGTTGTCAACTAGAACATCAATATGGGGAAGTGGAAAGTCATCCTTGGGGCTTTCCCTATTCAAATCTTTGTAATCCACACACATACGCACCTTACCGTCCTTTTTATGTACCAGTACCATATTCGAAACCAATTGCGAATAAGAAGTAACAACTAAGAATACGGCATTGAATTGTTTCATGAATTTAAACTTGATCTTTTATGACATCTCAGGACGCATACGTCGAACCTTTTGCTTCACTGGAGGGAAATCTTCTTTCGTTGGCAGACGATTTCAGTATCCAGCCCCGACATGTCTTCGTATGACCAGGCAAAGATCTTAATGTAGTCACGTAACATCTGAATTAACCATTCTTTGACACCATTCTCCAAGTTGGCACCTATCTTGACTTCCTTTCTATTCTCCTCAGTACCCAAATTTACTGTCTCGACCGGCTCTTTATGAGGTTGTATTGCTCTTTCCTCCTGTTGTAATAGTCTAGCCAGTTCTCCTGGTACTTCAAAATCTTCCTCACCTTCGTCCTCGCCTTGGTAGATCGGATTTTCAAAGTCATAATTGGAAATAGTAGAACTGTTATCAATGGGATCCAAGAAGGATGTGGATCTGCAATTTGATATGTGGGTGTGTGTAAGAGCACATAGCTATTTTTGACAGAATAAAGTAAAAGAAAAACAGAGAGCATAAAATTTGAATGAAAAACGTCCAATTATTTATTAATGACATATGATAATGAAATGTGATAACCCTCACAAATAGACCATTGTGCCTCGGGTAAGACACAAGGTTTTAGAGTTTAAATTGTTCAAAAATTACATATCCTCAAAAACAGAAAAACAATTACTCTTGGATAAAAGAAATAGGCACAAAGTCTCTAGCCGTCCAATTATTGAGTTCACTGTTTGTAGTAGGGAAGATCCAATTGTCCATGTCATAATCATTGTCAGCGTCTTCCACAACATTGACTTCGTGGTTGCTGATGCGTAGTGGTGGTCCTCCGGCGCGAGCACGACGAAAAGATTTTTGAGCTCCTAAAGTGAAACCCAAACCAAATTTTTCAGACTTATAGGGGATGTCAGGAAGTTGGACCGAAATAGTAAACCCACCTTCTTCAACTACAACCTTAGCATCTTTTAGAGAAGCCATTTTCAGTGGAAGTCTGGTAATCTTTGGAACAACAGCATCAAACTTGGTAACAACGGTCGTCTGAGGAATCTCTTCAAAATTTTGACAGGGGGTCTCAATGAACTCGTCATCCATATCGACATATCTGAAATAGTTCAAGTGGCTTACCATATACTCTTCTTTGCCACAGACTGTAACAATCTTTCCATTAACCGAATATTTTAACATCTGATGCAAGGTGGAAGTGACAACGCCAGCCCCATGAATCCAAGGGCGTCCTAATAAGTAGGAGTAGGACGGGAGAATTTCCATCACGTATAAAGTGGAGTCAAAAGTTTGGGAACCTACTTTAATTGGAATGTCCACCTCCCCGTGTACCTTTCTCTTGGAACCATCAAAAGCCCTCACCACAATATTGCTAGGTTTCAATGTAAGTCATTCACAATCTAATCCGTCTAAAGCACCCTTGGGTAGCACATTCAAAGATGAACCCATATCAACTAGAACATGGGCTAGAGTAGTGCCCATGCATTCAATAGAGACATTCAGGGCATCATTATTTTTTCTTCACTTAGGAGTCAGTTCAGTATCAGAGAAACCTAGTCCATTATCGGCGGTTAGGCTAGCAACGCAGTTCTCGAATTGGTCGATAGAAGTCTCTTATGGCACATGAGCAGACTTAAGAAACTTCACCAAAGCCTTGGCATGGGCCTCAGAGCACAACAATAAAGCTAGCATTGAGATCTTCGAGGGGGTTTACCCCAATTGCTCCACAATGTTGTAGTCACTTTTCCGTATGATTTTTAAAATTTCCTTCATTTCTTGCTTGGAGGTCTCAGGAATGGCTTCTTTAGGTGCCTCCGTCTGGGCAGGCTCAATCGATACTTCTTTTCCCCGAGTCTCAGCTGACTCAATAGCAGGAATAACAACAGGAGTAACAATAGGAGTAGCAGTAGGAGTAACAATAAGAGTGACAACAATCTTTGGAGAGATTTCAAGAGAGAAAATCCTTCCGCTTCGGGTAATTTTACTGGTCCCAACAATGTTTTCAATGTTAGGATCAACATCTTCAGTAAATTCATTCTTGATGGCCAATAGGTCTTGCTTGGTTCCATGATAATAAACGGCAGCTCCATAATTCCAAGGAACAGCTTTGTCAGAGGAATATGGTATGGGCCCTGGAGAGGTAATGATTAGGGGAGAAATTTTAGGGTTGTCAGTAATCCTTATAGGCCCTTTGGAGGAGACCCTTGTAGGATTATTAGAGATGGTAATAATTGACACATCTTTACATAGGCTTTTCATAGAGGGAGTCTTCTCAAACAGAATTTCCCTGTCGTTCATCAGGCGTTGGACACCTATCTTTAGCAATATATAACCATTAGGCAGGGATGCACAAAGGTGACAATATTTATTTTATCATGGAAATAAACCGGCTCATAGGAGGTTCTTCTTAAAAATTTGGAGAGGAGTAGTCAAATCATTCACGGAAGAAGAAAAAAGGACAACATCAACAACATTGATACCTTTGTCATATTTGGGCATCGGTGCAGTTATTACATTGGGAGTCTCAGGAGGGTCGAATTCAATCTACTTTGCATCAATAAGGTCTTGAACTTTATTCTTTAGAACCAAACAATCATTCGTATCATGCCCCATACTGTTGGAGTGGTAAACATACTGTGCATTCAGATTGTAACAGGGAGAGGAAGTGTTTGGGTTTTGGGGAGGATCTTTCAGAGTGACCAGGTCAACCTTCAACAAATGCTGCAATGCCTGAGACAAAGGCATGTTGATTCTGGTGAATTATCTTCTAGGCGCATCCTACTTGTGCTGATTATTTTGTCATTGAGTTGGTGCAGGGTTGGAAATCATTACAGCTCATACCGTTGGACGACGTTCAACCTTATCATGATTTCTTTTACCATAGGCAGCAATAACCTCCTTTTTTCCACTGAACGTCTTCTTCATATTACTTGAAGATGTAACCCCTTGGATTTTACCACTCTTGATACTAGCTTCCACTTGTTCTCATGTCAGTATCAGCTCAGTGAATCCGGCTGAAGAGCTTCCAATTAAATGATTGAAAAATGGGCCTGTCAGACAGGGGAGGCTGGACTCTACCAGCGAGATCCATCTGTTGTACCCCAAATTTTCCCCCTAAGATCACTTCATCATACCATTTTGATTCAATCGCAACAAGATCATATTAGGGCTTGTGGTTCTTCTCCCTATCTTTAGCTTTGGTCTTTGAGGAATCACCAAGCACCTTGACTTGTTTTTCTTTTGTGATCATGAATATTTTGCCTTGATTTTCCTTCCAATTAATAAAATACAATGTTGGTTTGTCTTACCTGTTAATAATGTAGGTAAAGGCAATGTAGGTTAGCAAGTTTATCCATGGGTTCAGGAGTTTATTTCCATGCCCTAGTCAATAAAGCTTGAGAAATCCAAACCTCAGCATTGAAGTTGTTTTGTATGAAATGGCATGGCAAGGTTTATTTTGGTTCACTACATTTCAAAGTTATCAAAATTGATTCAAAAGTACAAGGGGTTGATTGAAGAAGTTGTCATGGTTGGACAAGGTCTTGTTCCCATTGGTCACAAGTGCATATTTCTCTCAATTATCAAGATATGGAAGTGGTTTTTGTTGCTATGAGTTCTCATTATCATCCTCAACAACTTCTATCTACAAAGCAAGGGTGTTGGTACAAGAAGGTGGTTCAAAATTGTCAAGGTTCCTCCCAGTATTTTCTTGATCTAGGAGTTAGGGTTTTTAACTTCAAAGAAGTATATCTTTCTCATCTTTTGGTATTTTTGAGTGATTCCAAAAGCATCCTACTCTTGAAAGGTTTATTTAAAAATCACTTTAAAAGTTTCAAGGAGTTTTCATGTGGAAGAAACTTGATGTTGAAGAAATATTACAAGTCCTCCAAATGAACCCCCAATTTTCCATGTGTGACTTCAAATGATCATAACTTGGTCAATTTTTATCACCTTGAGCCCACTCTTTTTCCATAGATATCTTGAGGATTTTAACTTTATTCCTTATTTTATGTGAAAAGTGAGAAAATGGATGTAAGATTCTCTAAGGATACAAAAGATTATAGATCATTTCATGATTTTTTTTGCCAAATTCAACAATTCATAACTCTCATTTTTTGGATATTTTGAATGGTTCAAGTTTCAAAGTGTCATTCAAGAGGTCTATTTCATGCCATATTTTTTGGTCAAGAGCAAATTCCAAGTGGAAGGCCATGTTTGAATGCAAAACATTATAGGTCACTTTTGAAGAAAAATTTGAAATATTTCTAAGTATGGAAAGTCAACCCTTTTTCTCCAACTTTGACTCAATGCAACTTTCAGCTATCCATTTGATTCCATTCTTTTTCCATTGCAAAGCTTGTAACATCGTCTTTCTAAAGCATCAAGAATCATGCCCTAAGACCCCTTGAACTGAGAATACCATTGATTTGAACTTGTTAACTTGGAACTGAAGTTTCTTCAAAAGTCATAATTTTAAATCATTGGTTTAGCTTCTAAACACTTTGTTTATGCACGTTTTTGCCTCTAAACATGTTTAGTGAACTTCCAGAAGTGATTAGCACAACAAAACATACGTTTTGGACGAGTTTTGATCAAATTAGAATTCACATTTTCTTGTTTGCAACTTCACACGATTTCCCTCCAAACTTCATCATTTCACACGCTTGGACATTCCATTTAATTTTTCTATAAATAGAGGGTCATCCCCCATTCATTTTCTTAAGCTTGGATAGCCAGAATCACCCTGCCAAACTTGTTCCATAACTCAAATTTCTGCAACTTCGAAATTTGTTTTCAAGCCTTTTTCAATCTAATTTTTCTATCAATTTACCTTCCTTGATCTTCCCTGAAGCTAACCATATAATTACCTTCAATAATTGTGCCCTATACTGCTCCATAGAAGTCCAGTTTCAGATCTTTGCAACTCAACTTCAATAGGTAGATTTCTCCATCAATTCTTCAAAACTTTGATATCACTGTGATGCTCTCATTGCCCTGGTTCTAGTTGCAACACTTGATTTTATCTGGAAACTTATTTTGACCATGAAATTTCAAATCCTATTTCAAAACTTTCCTTCCAAATTGCTTGAGCTACAGTTTATATAAATTTATCGCGAAGGTGTGGTTGTCTTCGTCTTGAAGAGACGAAGCGAATGACATAGGTCTCGTGCTCTAATTTTACAAATTGAGCAACTTGGTTTTGGGACTGGTTGGAGGTTGAAGATGACCAACGTGTCATCCTTCAACCAATGAAACATCGGCATTTGGATTTTTTTGAATTTCTGATTTACATTTGATTCAGTGATTTATTCACTAATGACCATGACATGCACAGCGTGCCAGATCCCTTGGATTTGATTACTAACGCGTTTTGACTCTCATCCAATGGTCCAAATATTTTTTACTTTATTTTTCTTTTCTGATTTTTATATTTAATTGTTTTAAATTCCAAAAATTCATAGAAAATTCATTTTTAGTCAAAAAAATCTGAAAAAATTATGAAAAATAATTTTGAGTTTTCTCTTTCTGATTTTTATTTTTTCAAAATTTTATTTTATGTTTTGATATTTTTATAAATTTCCACTTTATTTAAATTGTTTTAAATGTTTAAAAATACTTTTATGCATTTTAAAATTTTGAAAAAATTATGGAATGATCCAATGATATTGTGATATATATTGGTGATCTCATTTATTTTTTATTTCTGACTTTGCTATTTTTTTATCATTTTTGTTTTATTTTACATATTTCTTTTAATTTTAAAAATAGTTTCTTACTTTAAAAAATTACCAAAATTTTTATAAAATCATTTTAGTTCGTTTCTTATTTTTCTATGGTCTTACCTTTTATTTCTTGATTAATTTGAACATAGTTGATATTTTTCTCTTTTATTTCTATTTTAAATCATTTTAAAAAAACTTTTTAATGTATATATTAAATGCAATATTATTTTGTGATTATTTTCTGGCTGATCTAGGGTTGAATTTTTTATTATGAACTTTGTTAACATCATTGGATCCATGTTGTTGAGTTTAACTCCATAAAAATGGATGAATGATTTTAATAATAGTTTAATTAAAATTTAATTCAAATGTGATTTGTTTGTTTCATCCTCTCCCCTTTCATATTATTCCCCTTTCTCATTGTATTACATGTTATGGGATAATGATCTCTATATCATTTATCCAAATATAAAATATATAAATTGCTATTGACCGACCTCAAAATAGGTGCGACTTCTACATAAGTCCACTTACGATTGCTTAACATAGCGCTAAATTTTATCCCGATTCGAATAAATGATCATTCGTGGCCCAAACCTATGTTTGCAAGCCCAAGTATGTTAATTTGATCTCTTTGATCTAATAACCTTGAGATTCATTGTGTGGAGGCTTTGGTTCTACCAATTCTCTAATGGATCTACAACACATTTGTTCAACGCGGGTCACTTAAACATCGTTGATCATTAAATGGTACTTTTGAGAATTCCAAATGGATGATATAATTGACAAAAAGCAAATGCAACTTGTTGTGTGGAGGCTTTGGTTATACCAATCCTCTAAAGAGTTCCAAATGTAAGTTTCAAGATGGTCATTGATCCGCTGTCGCGCGCGGATCAAAACGAGTATTTTGTAAAACGGTAATATAGCGACAAATGGCTCAAATAACGTTCTCAAGGATTCTTGAAATATTATTAACTAACTGAAATCGAATTAAAGGGGGGGTTTGGTTCGATTTTAGGCAAATAAGCTGATTATGAAAAGTGATTATAAAATAAGTTGTTTTTGATATGAGTGATTATAACAAACGGATTCACTGCCTCGGTTCGTACCTATCATCGACTGCTAACATTACAATCTCCTAAGCGAAGTTTCTATCCTATTTGATTACAGTATCAATTAACAAGCGCGATTGACACTATGAGATACATGTTCCTATGGCCGGATTAAGCATACGGTTAAAAGTGACGCAAATTAACAATTAAGCAAAGTCAATCGCGATTAAAATTTGGGAACATTTATCAATCAAATTAAATCAACAATGTTATATGAAAATCGAATTAAGCAAACAACAATCTCATAACATTGTTGAAAGGAATCGAAATTAAATTGTAAATGCTATAACAATCTCAAAGTTGGAACCTAAGTACAGTAAATCCGTCAGAAAGGTTTTAGTTCTCCATTGATTTGTACAAAGCTTTCTCTTTTTCGTGAACAGTGAATGGGATCCCCAATTCTGTAGCATCTAGGTAAAAACTAAAAAGAAACAACCCAACTGGGTCGGATACAAAACTCAGGCCCAAAACAAATGACCCAAACTTAAATATAAAATGCTTCAACTTCAACGACTTTTTCAACCTTGCTACAACCCGAATCAGCATCTGTCCACAACTAGAAAGTTGTAGGTCGTTTTCTTAGCTTTCCAACCAATATTAGAACGCCTCAATCCGATTCATGTAGCTCCAATTATGAATTTTTCCGTGAAAGCTGCAGTTGCTGAAAATAAAATACGAAAATTAGTTAAATGCAAAAATAAAATAAATTAGCAAAACATATTAAAACATAAAAATAAACACAATAAACTAAAGAAATGCATTAGTACAATTGTGGAAGGATGTGCATCAAAATGCACTGATCAAATTCCCCCACACTTGAACTTTTGCACTCCGAGCAAAATGCAATCAAAAGAAACGCAAAAGCATCATCAATTACTCATCCTAGGCTACAAATTCATCTTCGGTCAAGATTGCATCAACAAGTACTAGGCTCGTACACTAAGGATATCGTAGGAACACTAGTCTTGCCTCCTGAATATACAAACCAATATGAATCATATTATTATGCAAAAGCCTAACTTACTCATCCTCCTTTTTGCTCTTTTTCATTGAGGCGCAATCACATTAAGCCTGTTATCTCCACACACTCATAGCAAAGTGACTGGTTAGTGATTCTGATCCTTTTTTGCACAGGGTTTTGGTACTTACATGGCATAACCCTTTGCTTACTCAGTCGCAGTTGCGGGGGATCGGACCGTAATCCGCCCTACCAAGTTCAGCACCAGAAACCGCTGAACCAACTAACAACGAGTCTTATTCTCGAAAAAATTTTTTGTAGGCACTACGACCGTTGGGTTAAGTGACCGGGTGAGGGTCACCAAACTTAGAAGGTGCATTCCTTTTTTTCTTTTTCTTTTTAAAACACTTTTTTTTCCGAAACACTCACTTATATTTATCGGCTTCCTTGCGTAGAGTGTGTGATATGGTGCTGACTGCTGAAATAAACTACTCAAGAGCTATTAGAGAGTGAGAATTCAAGGCTAATACATAATAAGAATTCAAATCAATTTCCATATGCAGGAGACAGTGTTAAGACGATACCGATCTTGTGAGCTTTTTCCAAGTCTCCACAAACATAACCTCAAATTAGTCTGCAACCCAAAACTTTCAAATAGATGCATTTTATTTAATTTTTTAACAAAAACAACTGAAATTAAAATAAAAGCAAAGAAACAAAATGATTCCCTCCCCCACATTTAAAACAAGCATTCTCCTTAATGAAAGGACACAATTATTAAAGTTGAGAGAAAGGAATAAGAACTCCCTGATCAAGTTGTAGTGTAGTTAGGCGCTTCCGAAGAAAGCTCCTCTATGCTCACATCTTCAAGTACTGCACTTTGATGAAAAAGCTTTAGGCGCTGCCCATTGACCTTGAAAACTTTGTCAGTACCTGTACTTTTAATTTCTACTTCACCATGAGGAAAAACATTAGTGACAACAAAAGGACCAATCCATTTGGATCGAAGTTTCCCAGCCATAAGCTTAAGGCGAGAATTATACAATAAAACCTGTTGCCCTACAGAGAATTCCTTTCTAGAAATCATCTTATCATGGAAGTGCTTAGTTTTTTCTTTATAAATCCTAGAGCTCTCATAAGCCTCTAGTCTAAGCTCTTCAAGCTGTTGTAATTGGAGTTTTCTTTCAATACCTGCTTGTTGCATCTCCAAATTACAACTTTTCACCGCCCAGTAAGCACAGTGTTCTATCTCTATAGGAAGATGACATGCCTTACCAAAAACAAGTCGATAAGGAGACATCCCAATGGGTGTCTTGAAAGCTGTTCTTTGAGCCCAAAGTGCGTCTTCTAGACGGCGGCTCCAGTCCTTCTAGTTTGGTTGCACCATTTTCTCTAAAACCTGTTTGATCTCTCTGTTTGAGATTTCAGCTTGCCCATTTGTTTGTGGGTGACATGTAGTAGAGACCCTGTGCACAACTCCATACTTTCGGAGCAAAGCTTCCATGGTGCGGTTACAGAAATGAGTGCCTTGGTCACTTATCATAGCTCGCGGGATTCCAAACCTGCAAAAGATATTAGACCTGACAAAGTCTGCAACTACTCTAGAATCATTAGTCCTAGTGGGGATAGCTTCCACCCACTTTGAAACATAACCAACAACAAGTAAAATATATAGAAAACCAAATGATACAGGGAAGGGACCCATGAAGTCGATTCCCCATACATCAAATACTTCACAGAAAAGCATCGGTTGCTGAGGCATTTCACTCTTTCGAGTAATGTTTGTACCTGCTATCTGGCACTCTTTACAAGTGCGAAAAGTCTCAAAAGCATCCTTAAAAATAGTGGGCCAAAAGAAACCTGAGTCTAGGACCTTCCTTGCAGTCCTTTGAGGGCCAAAGTGTCCCCCGACTTGAGATGAATGAGCAAAATTCAAAATAGATTCAATCTCATAGTCAGGGACACATCTCCTAATTACCTGATCACTACCAAACTTCCAAATATATGGATCATCCCAAATATAATATTTGGCATCACTCTTGAGTTTGTGAATCTGTGACCTGGATGCACCTGTAGGAAAAACACCAGCAACAAGATAATTAACAATATCAGTAAACCAAGGAGTAATACCATGCACAAGTAAAAGTTTCTCATCAGGAAAGTCATCCTGGATGGGAAAAGGATCTTCATTTTGCTCTATTCTACTCAAGTGAT
The DNA here is from genome assembly GCA_948472305.1 of Vicia faba. Taxonomy (NCBI): domain Eukaryota; kingdom Viridiplantae; phylum Streptophyta; class Magnoliopsida; order Fabales; family Fabaceae; genus Vicia; species Vicia faba. The sequence goes on along the minus strand of OX451737.1, from coordinate 1,677,899,603 downwards.
CGGCTACTAAGTTCTCAGCTCCACTTTTGTCTTTAATCTCTACATTAAACTCTTGGAGCAACAACATCCACCGAATCAATCTCGGTTTTGCATCCGGCTTCTTCAACAAGTACTTCAAAGCTGCATGTCAGTAAAAACAACAACCTTGGAACCTAGAAAATCTGATCTGAATTTATCAAGAGCAAAAACAATAGCTAGAAGTTCTTTTTCAGTGGTAGTGTAATTTGACTGTGCAGAATCTAAAGTCCTAGAAGCATAGTAAATAACATGGGCAGCCTTGCCAACTCTTTGTGCAAGGACAGCCCCAACAGCATAATTAGAGGCATCACACATGATCTCAAAAGGGAGGGTCCAGTCAGGAGGCTGGATGATGGGAGCGGAGGTTAATGCTTTCTTCAAGAAGTCAAATGCTTGTTTGCATTTGTCATCAAAGTTGAAAGTAACGTCATTCTTCAACAAGTTTGAGAGCGGAAGAGCTATCTTGCTGAAATCCTTGATGAAACGCCTGTAAAAACCTGCATGACCAAGAAAAGAACGAATCTCGCGAATGCAAGAAGGGTAAGACAGTGTGGAAATAGCATCAATCTTAGCAGGGTCAACATAAATTCCTTTTTCAGAAGTTATGTGACCAAGAACAATTTCCTGCTCAACCATAAAATAGCATTTTTCATAGTTTAAAACAAGGTCAGTCTCGATGCATCTCTGCAAAACTAAGTTCAAACTATTCAAACATGCATCAAAAGAAGAACCATGGACAGTGAAATCATCCATAAACACTTCCATGCAATTTTCGATAAATTCAGAGAAAATACTAATCATGCATCGCTGGAAAGTGCCAGAAGCATTGCAAAGACCACAGGACATCCTCCTGTAAGCAAAAGTACCGAAGGGACAAGTGAAAGTGGTCTTCTCTTGATCTTCTGGTGCAATATGGATCTGAAAGTAACCTGAAAAACCATCAAGAAAACAGTAATGTGATTTACTAGCTAGTCGTTCAAGCATTTGGTCAATGAACGGCAAAGGAAAGTGATCCTTTCTAGTCGCTTGGTTCAATCTCCAGTAATCAATACAAACTCTCCAACTGTTCTGAACTCTAGTGGGAACAAGTTCATTCTTCTCATTTTTCACCACTGTGAGTCCAGACTTCTTAGGCACAACCTGCACTAGACTTACCCATTTACTGTCAGAGATAGGATAAATGATACCTGATTGCATGAGTTTGGTTACCTCTTTCTTTACAACATCAAGAATAAAATGATTAAGCCTCTTTTGGGGTTGCCTTACTGTTTTTGCTCCATCCTCAAGTAAAATCCTGTGCATGCACATCGATGGACTAATACCAGGGAGGTCGGCTAATGTCCATCTGATTGTATTCTTGTGTTTCTTCAGAACCTGCAAAAGCTTATTTTCCGGTTCGAAATCAAGGTTAGAGGAAATAATGACATGTAATTTTTCATCACTCTCCAAATAAGCGTATTTCAGATTATCCGGGAGTTGTTTCAGCTCTAAGGATGGGGGCTGCTCAATGGATGGAGTGATTGGGGCGGCCGGGATGTCAAGAGCTTCCGTTGCATAATTAACTTCATTTACAGCAACATCACCTGTAGAAAACACATCAGCCTGCAAGGCAGCATCAATCTCAGCACATACAACACATATGTTAGTGTCAGTACAATCAGAACACGAATAAAAATCATCAAATGCAGATAAAGATGGAAAATCTAATGAAAACATTTCAGAACAAGTTTCATCCACCAAATCAGAGATTAATTCAATATGAAAAATGGAATGCTCCTCCAATGGATGTTTCATGGCATAAAAAATGTTAAATTTTGCGACAATGTCACCAAATACCATGGACATGGTTCCATCGTCAACATCAATCTTTGTTTTTGCCATTTTCATGAATTGTCTGCCTAAAATGATGGGAGCTTTGCTGGACTTTGTTTCTCCTTCCATGTCCAGAATGTAAAAATCTGCAGGAAAAATCAAATCATTAACTTGAACAAGGACATCTTCGACTACACCGGCGGGGCGGGCGTTACTCCTGTTCGCCAACTGAATGATTATACATGTATGCTGCAAAGGACCAAGACAAAGGTTATTATAAATAGAAGTGGGCATCACATTAATGTCCGCTCCTAAATCAAGCATACAATTATCAAATTGCTTATCCCCAGTGGTACAAGGGATAACAAATGTTCCTGGATCCTTCTGCTTTTGTGGCAACAACTGAGTAGTGAGGGCTAAAACATTTTGCTCGCCTACAACCTTTTCGGATGAAGGCTTGGGCTGAATAAATGCAGAAATATTCCGCCCCAAGTTTACTCGCTCACTTCCTTTCATCTGCCTCTTGTTTGTACACAAGTCTTTCAGAAACTTCGCATACTTTGGTACCTGCTTAATCACATCAAGAAGAGGAATATTCACAACAATCTTTCTAAATACATCTAAAATCTCGTTGTCCCCCTCATCAACTTTTTTATTTTTCAAAACTCTATGTGGGAAGGGGACTGGTGGAACATACTCTCTTTCTTTATTTTTTCAGTTTCATTCATAACAACAGAAGAAGGGACAAAATATGGAGAAGGAGGAAAATAAAGAGATGGTTCAGATGTTACCTCAGGGGCTGATCCTGTAACCTTACCAGATCGCAAAGAAATTCCACTTACATTGGAATTTGGACCGTTCGGATTGACAACCGTTTGGGCTGGAAGTTGGTTCGAACCTTGGGCTTGCATGTTATTTATTTGAGTAGCAAGTTGTCCCATTTGCGTGTTCAAGATCTGAATGCTAGAATCGGTCCTTTGTTGGAACTGAAGGTTGTTGACAACCATTTGTTTAACAAGATCCTCTATGGATGGTCCGGAAGGTGCAGAGGCAGCCGGTTGAGGTGGATTCTATTGTTGGCTGGTTTGTGGATTTCCATATTGAAGGTTGGGATGATTCCTCCAATTCGGATGATATTTGTTGGTGGAAAGGTCAGGGATGTTATTATACCTGTTTTGGTTGTAAAGGTTGGCTGCATAAGCTTGGGGCAGCTCAGTGATAGATTCATCTCTCAGAATGGGACATGTATAAGTCGGGTGCTCAGGGGAAGTACAAATACCACACAGAGTTGATGTTTGAGTTTTTGCTACTGCTAGTTGTTTGACTAATGCTGTGAGCTCATCAATTCTAGTCTCTAAAGCTTTGTTGGAAGAAGAAGCTTGAATTTGATTCACTCATTTGCTTTGTGCAGAATTGTCTCTAGTGGTAAATTGCTGAGAATTAAGAGACATATTCTCTATTAGAGCTTTGGCAGCAACTGGAGTTTTATCAACAAGTGCTCCACCACTAGCGACATTAAGAATGTTTCGGTCCATCGGTATCAACCCCTCATAAAAGTACTGAATGAGTAATTGTTCGGTGATCTGATGTTGAGGACAACTGGATACCAAGTGCTTGAACCTCTCCCAATACTCAGTGAGTGACTCATTAACTTGTCTGATACCGCAAATTTCCTTTCTTATTGAGGCAGCTCTAGAGGCAGGAAAATATCGCTCCAAAAACACCTTTTTTAGCGCATTCCAGCTTGCTATTGAATTTGGCTCGAGGTAGTACAACCAATCATTTGCTGCACCCTGAAATAAAAAAGGAAAAGCTCAAAGTTTGATGTGATCTTCAGTGATACCTTCAGGCTTCGATGGTGTAGAGCATACAACCTGAAACTCTTTCAAATGTTTGTGCGGATCCTCACCTGCAAGACCACTAAACTTGGGCAACAAGTGTATTAAACCCGATTTTAATTCAAAAGAAGCAACAACATCATCATAATCAATACACATGCCATTATAATTTACATCAGGGGCATCCAATTGCCTTAAGGTTCTTTGGTCAGTCATATCAATAACAACTTCAGAATCAGAATCAAACAGATAGTGCAAGTAATCAGAATCAGACTCAGACTCAAACTCAATTGTGGGTGGTGGACTAGTGTTAACTTGGACTCTCCTACGTTGTGTGTGCAATGTTCTTTCTACCTCAGGATCAAAAGCAAGAAGCTCAGGACAACAGGACCTAGTAGCCAGGACTAATACACATCAATGGTAACAAAGCCCAAAATACCAACAATGTCCCTAAAAGCAAAAACAAACACAAAGAAGGAAAACGATTAAATGTTTTTCAAAAAAATAAACTGAACACGAAATTCTTCTAATGGACGAAAAATAGAATTTTGATAATTTTTTTGATTTTTTTCGACTCTATGAAAACAGTAAATAAATCATAAAAAATAGGAAAATGATGAATTTAGGAAATAAATCAGTGATTTTTTTTGGCATAAACTGGTCGGAGCAGATTTCAAATCGGACTCAATTTTCAAAAAAACCGATTTTTTTTTACTATTTTGACTAAAAATGCGAATTGGCTTAAACCAAAAGGAAACTAGGACCTAGACACGAGAACACTAAACCTAAGACTCAAAAATTAGTTAATAGTATCAAGAATCCCCGGCAACGGCGCCAATTTGATCCGCTGTCGCGCGCGGATCAAAACGAGTATTTTGTAAAACGGTAATATAACGACAAATGGCTCGAATATCATTCTCAAGGATTCTTGAAATATTATTAACTAACTGAAATCGAATTAAAGGGGGGGTTTGGTTCGATTTTAGGAAAATAAGCTCATTATGAAAAGTGATTATAAAATAAGTTGTTTTTGATATGAGTGATTATAACAAACAGATTCATTGCCTCGGTTTGTACCTGTCATCGACTGCTAACATTACAATCTCCTAAGTGAAGTTTCTATCCTATTAGATTATAGTATCAATTAACAAGCGCGATTGACACTATGAGATACATGTTCCTATGGCCGGATTAAGCATACAGTTAAAAGTGACGCAAATTAACAATTAAGCAAAGTCAATCGTGATTAAAATTTGGGAACATTTATCAATCAAATTAAATCAACAATGTTATATGAAAATCGAATTAAGCAAACAACAATCTCATAACATAGTTGAAAGGAATCAAAATTAAATTGCAAATGCTATAACAATCTCAAAGTTGGAACCTGAGTACAGTAAATCCGTCAGAAAGGTTTTAATTCTCCATTGATTCGTGTAAAGCTTTCTCTTTTTCGTAAACAGTGAATGAGATCCCCAGTTCTGTAGCATCTAGGTAAAAACTAAAAAGAAACAACCCAACTGGGTCGGATACAAAACTCAGGCCCAAAACAAATGACTCAAACTTAAATATAAAATGCTGCAACTTCAACGACTTTTTCAACCTTGCTACAGCCCGAATCAGCATCTGGCCACAACTAGAAAGTTGTAGGTCTTTTTCTTAGCTTTCCAACCAATATTAGAACGCCTCAATCCTATTCCCGTAGCTCCAGTTATGAATTTTTTCGTAAAAGCTGCAGTTGCTGAAAATAAAATACGAAAATTATTTAAATGCAAAAATAAAATAAATTAGCAAAACATATTAAAACATAAAAATAAACACAATAAACTAAAGAAATGCATTAGTACAATCTTGTAAGGATGTGCATCAAAATGCACTGATCAGTCATCCAACTAACCACTAATTATTAAATTATTTTTACTTTGTGCCCTTTTATTTTTTATGCTTTAAGTTCCATTTACTTTAAGAATTGCATTTCATGTCATTTTTATCTTGCTCATTTGAGCTTTTCTTTTCTCTTCTAAGACACTTAATAATCAACATGAACCATAAAAAATCTTTAATGATACTTAGACTATTTGGTTACTATCCTTGACATTATGGAGCATTGAACTTCTTGAACTTAGGATTAGAAACCTTGGCCTATGTTGGAGATCTTATGACCTTGATTGATATTTTGTCTGGAGTTCTTGAGGTTTACCTCAAGACATTGGGTTGTTTTGTTTGTTTTGTGTACAGATTATTGTGATTACATACTTTGTTTGTAATATGGAATTCACCTGTATAAAGTTGTTACTCTGCCCAATTTTTTTTGAAGACTTAATACATTTGAAGCTTGGTTCTCTCAAGAGGTCTAGCATCTTTGCTTGTTTGGTTTTAATCCAAGGAATGAGAATTCTATCTTGACTCATAATATCAAGTATTAGCTTCTTGTGAATTAGATGGTTCTTATCCCTAGCTTTTACCTTATGCTTTAGGATAGTCTTTTCTTCTCCTCCCATCTTCTTTAATTTTAAAAATCTTCCTCCTCCTTTTGAAAACTATTCTTGTTTCTAAACTTGAACCACTTTCATAATAAACTTGGACTTAGGTTCATGAATTTTCAAAATATTTTTATACATAAACTTCAATCAACTTAATAATACCTTGACATTTTTTTGCCAGAAGACTAAAAGTCAATCAATCTTATTTCAAACCATTTTGCCACTTTGGCTTTTTATTTTAAAACCTTTCTCAAAAGATTAGACTCTTGTCAACCCTTGGAGTGATGCAAACAACTATACTTCTACAATATATAGTGAAGAGAGATATTTTCCACTTGGGTGTTGAGTGAGGCATTGTTGATTTTAAAGTCCAAGCCATATCCTCCACTTTGAGATGATGCAAATTCTCCTTTCTCATGATTGTGGGTAGTAAGTATGTTTTTCCACATGGACAATGACGATGATGTCTTATCTTATAAAATCAAATAACATACTTATGTTTTAAAATATTTTAAAAGATGAACTATGTGTACCCTGATCCCCTATTTACACAAAAGGTGGTACGTAGGCACTAAAGGTTCGCAACCGTGGTGGGTGAAAAAAAACATCAAAATATATTTCTTTTCTCACCCCCACCATCCATTTTTGTACAACATTTTATAGCCAAAATATATAGATTTTTCAAAGAGGTTCCTACGGAGTACCGTAGATGTTTAGGGTTCTAATACCTTCTCTTTGCATAACCAACCCCCTTACCTTGAATCTTTACCCCTCTTTTTGGGTTACTCTCTCTTTTCCCATTCCTTTGGAAACAATAAAGCGCGGTGGCAATTTTTTATTTTTGATCTGTATAAGTCTAGTCAATCCAATGGCTTAGTCTTAAACATTTCTACCGCTACATCCTCCACTTTTAGGCATAATCTTTGAAACCCTCACTAGAATCCATAGACATGCTTTAGAGTTGTGTATGGGTTGGAGCGATGTCAGCATTATATTGATACTGCTTGTAAAAAGATGCAGCGAAATCTTCCCAATTACGGATGTTGGTGCTTTCTAGATGATAGAACCACTCTAACTGTGTCCCCGAAAAACTCTCCTGAAAGAAATGAACCCATAACTTCCTATTAGTTATATGGGGTTGGATCTTCCTGACGTAAGACCTCAGATGTAGCTTGGGACACGAAACCCAGTTATACTTCACAAAAATGAGAACTTTGAATTTTTGTGGGATAACCACTCCTGAGACGAACCCTGGCTCTTCAAAGTCCAAACCAGGTACCCTCTGAATCTCCATAGCATTGATACCATCCTCCAGCTGTTTATACTTATCATCAGCAGGAGGATATTGTTCTTCAGTATAGCCTGCTTCCTCTTTATCGGTCACTGGGCTATTATCTTCTTCTTTTATCTTCTTGTCATCCTCTTCCTGATTATCCCCTTCGATTGATGGAGTTGCGAATTCTAGAGCTCGCTTGGTCAACCATCTAAAACTTCTTACCATATTCAGGACACCAACTGGTTTCTTTGCCTTCTTTGTCTTCTCTTTAACAATGAGAGATTTTAGATCTTCCTGTCCTTTAGCCAGAGCCAGGAACATCTGTTGGAATTGAGAGTTCTGTGCTTGAAGATCCTTAACTGTTTATTCAAGAGCCATTTCTTTTTGCTGAAATAAACAACGAAAAGATAAGAAACCTGTCTTGAAATACCTGCTTATGTAATGATATGCATGACATGTTTATGAGATGTTTTCAAGGACCTCGTAGGATTTAAAATCTTTTAGTCAAAACAGAAACAAAGACTTTTTATTAGTAAGTTCAAATGAAATCAAAGTTTACAAAGAAATAACAATTAAAATTCTAAAACTTCTAGGTTTCCCATGGACGCTTCCGTTTCGTGCTGATATAGGCATTAAGACTCTGCTTCTCGTGAAGCTTATTCGTCAGTTCCAACACTTTCTTCTCACTGGCATAGAATTAGGTCTCGAAGGTGTCCCATTATTCCTTGAGTTGGATCCAAGACCTTTGCAATTTTTTGAAGTTTGTTGGCATATCAAGATGAAGAATGATGCGAGACTCGTCCCCTTTAACAATAGGCTCTAACATCACTGGTAAGATGGTAGTATGTGGTATCATAAGATTTTGAGCACAAGCTCGTACCCAATTAAGGCAAGGTTACAAAGGTATGGAGTTCCTGTACCCTAAAGTCTTACTATCAATCTTCTTAACCATGCCCCAAGCGCGGATGAACCTCTGACGATAACCTTATAGATCATTTGAATAGTCAAACACAATATCCTGGATGAGCATAGCAGGAGGACCATCTCTCTATGTGTAACCAAACTGACTTAGGGCTAAAGAAGGGTTATAAGTGATGCCTCCTCTAATGCCAAGGAGTGACACATTAGGAAATTATCGCAACGATCAATAAAAGAGATGTCTTCTTGAGAGCAAGGAGATCAAATGATATCAGAGTGAGAAAGAGACATTAAACTTTTATTCCATCTTAAGCCTAACTCATTATTCATTATTGATCAAGGAAGGTGCAAAATAAACCACCTATAAATCAAAGGCATACAATACATAAGAGTTCCTCATTTCTTTATAGTACGGGTGTGGAGTGAATGCAGAATGTCCCCGAGCAATGTAGGTACTGGATTGTGAGTAAGAAAAATGTTGATGGCATTTATGTCTATAAGTTGGTCTGAATTAGGGAACAAAACCAACCCATAAATAAAGAGATCCAAGATATCTTCAAAAGCATGGCAACTCATGGCGTCTAGGAATACCTGGGATTTCTCCATCAGAAACTTTGCAAGAAGACATTTAACTCCACTTCTTCTTTCCCACTTGGATTCAATGTCAGGTGGCTTCAAGTGCAAGGCTATGGAAACATCTTCAACAATTGGATCTTGTTCTAAAACGGTGAAAGGTATCTTCTCCAATATAGGCAAACCAAGTAGCTTAGAGAATTCTTCCAACGTGGGCACCAACTGATAATCTGGAAATGTGAAGCAATGGTGCTTAGGATCGAAGAACTGTAATAGGACGCTCATCAAACCTTCGTCAAAACCGGTAGTAACCAAACTGACCAAGTAACCATATCTTTTGTTAAATGGTGAGCTTTCAGAAACTTTTAAGACCAAATCCATAAGCTTGGAAGGAATTTCTACGAAGTTGATCCGGATGGTTTTCTGCGAGCGGAATCCATAACAAACAAAACAGAGAAGAGATAAATCCCCAAGTCCTTGAAATGGTTAGTGAAAATGATATGTTATGATATTCATGATTTTATGATTATGCTTAAAAACAAAGATAGAAAACACAAACAAGTCACACAAAGACCATAGGTTTAAAGGCTCACACGAGGTTTTAAAGGTAAGTACCCTCTTGAAGTTTCAGTTGGCTCAACATGTCCTAGTAATAGTAATCGGGTTCTGAGGGATCTCATATCATTAACCTTTATCTCAGGCGTTTCATCTCAAGCATCGAAATATTGCAGCCGAAATATCCCAAAATTCCAATCTTAATGAGTGTAGCATTGAGTATCAACCAATCTTCGGTCAGAACCAAAGCCTATTATCTCACTATTTTCTAATGGCTAGGATTAGTCAATTAACAGTTCTAAAGGTTAGTTAGCGCCTGATGACACTATGAGGAAGCCTAATGTTATCCTTGACTGACTCAAGGAAAATTAATACAAGCCAAAGTATCACGGTAACGTAGCCATCACTTTGTCCGTATCGGTCTACACCGTACAACCTCCATGATTTATGCTACTAACCTAAAATGGTGCCCCAGATCCAGGTATAGGATCTTTAACAATAACCCCATCAAACCCTTTAAAAATAAAGCAGATAAAGCAAACAAGGAAAGAAATTTAAAATAATCTAACTCTAAGGTAACCCCACTTTTTATAATTCCCCAACAGAGTCGTCAGTTCTGTAATACGGTAGGAGAACTGACTTTTACTTGTTTTTGCATTTTTATTTGCAAATGTTGCGGTAAGTAAGAGTCGCCACCGAATTTTCTTTTATCCAACAAATTAAAGGGTAAAAAGAACAGAAAAATACCTTTCGAGATTATTTGAGTAAGGGGGTAGATTATGAAAAGGGAAGGTGTTAGCACCTTTTCCATCCGTAGTTATCTACGAGCTCTTAGTTGCTAGCTCATTTGAAAATGCCTTGTGTTTGTGTGTTTGAAAAGTATTTTGAAAAGATGCCTTAGTGCGGCGAACTTTATAATGTTTCTCATGTCGTGGAGAACGTATACAAAATGTCTTTGAAAATACTTTTTAGAAAAAAATGTAGGGTTAATACCTATTTTCACCCCTGACATATAGGGTGTATTTGAAAAATCCCCCTGCCAAAAAAAAAGTTCCAATTGTTACCTTGACAAATTTTAAAAGTTTCAGTTTTTACCTTGAGGATGCCACATCACCTAAAAGGCTGATGTGGCTTATATTTTTGTGGCATCCTCAAGGTAAAAACTGAAACTTTTAAAATTTGTCAAGGTAAAAACTGAAACTTTTAAAATTTGTCAAGGTAACAATTGGAACTTTTTAGGTGATATGGCATCCTCAAGGTAAAAACTGAAACTTTTAAAATTTGTCAAGGTAACAATTGGAACTTTTTTTTTGGCAGGGGGGTTTTTCAAACACACCCCATATGTCAGGGGTGAAAATAGGTATTAACTCAAAAATGTATGTGTGGAAAATTGTTTTATTTGAGAAAGCATCTAAAAATTATCTACCTACTCGAAAAGGTTTGTTCTTTTCCTCTTTTCTATTAGACAGTGCTATCCTACTATTAGTAAGTAGGTAGCCCTATCGAAGGTCATTGTACAGTCACAAAAGCAACTTGGTGAGATACCTTAGTAACCACCCTAAAGTCTTAAGATCATACCGAGGCAACATCGAGAGAGTCATTTTTGTGATCTTTAAACCATAGGGTAGCCACTAAAATTCCTCTTATTCGAGAGTTGTGATTGTTCTATTCCGAAGGCAACCAAAGTGGGAGTACCCTAGAGGTGCGCATGTGCGAGTGCGTTATATTTCAGTTATTTATCTTTGGTGTTAGGTTTGCTAACATTTTTTTTAATTCTTGTCATGCAATCCTATTAGGCATACATCTAACAGTTCATTATTAGTGCGGGAAATTAAAGTGCGGAAATTAAAACCTAACTATCACATGGCTTCGGGGAGGGGGAAAATTACAAGTCCAAAAATTGGGGATAAAATCGTTTAATAAAATCCTATTTTTTAACTATTACAAACCATAAGCAGATACAATAATAAGGAAATAATAATGCAGAAAGCAAAATGAACGTGTGAGATTTAAAAGAATGTTCAAAACCCTAAGAAAGGTCTAAGCAATTTAAGAAATCATTTTTATTGTTTTTCTTTTATTTTAAGAAAAATGTTTTAATAAAAAAAATAATTAACTAAACTAGATCTAATCTTAAAGAAAAAAATTAATTATTATGAAAAAATGTTTTAAAATTTTAAGAAAAATGTTTTAATAAAAAGAAAACTAATTCTATATTTTTTTGTATTTTTTATTATGAAAAAAAAATTAAAATTAATTAAATCCTAAATTCTAATTGATTTTATAATTAATGAAATAAGTCAAAGTAAATAACTAATTAATTCATGAAAATTAAATTTAATAAAAAAAAAATCTAAATTTTTTGGTGATTTTCTGATTTTATGTCATAATAAAAAAATGATTAAAGGAAATCACTAATTAAAACAATAAATGGAATAAATAAGAAAAAAAACATGGGCCTGATGTAAGTAATGAGGGGGGAGGGGGGGGGGGGGTCCGAATTGGAAATCTGCTAGGCCCAAACTGAGAGGAGGCCCAGGCTAGCACTGGCTTTAGTGAGGGAGGCCCCTTGAGGGTCCAAGGTGAGACACGCATCTGAGGCGCTGGATCTGGTTCAGATAGTAATGTCATGGTAGCGCATGGTGCACACGCTTGGCCTGGTTAGACTAGATCTGTAAGAAATGTATTAGAAAAATAAAACTCAAGACCTGGATATCGAACCTAGGTCCTTCGCTATTGCAAACATATGCTTCACGAACCAGCCAGCCTATTCATTCATTATTACAACTAAACCGATAACATTATATGTGAAAACAAATCAGAAAAATATTTAAATTAAAAAAACGCGCATTGAGTGGGTCCCCTATTATTTGAATGAATGAATCATAAAGAGGGATTATGACACGCACGCTCCGGGGAGGTCAAACCACCATCCACGATGGTTGACCACCTTCTTCTCCGGCCAGTCAAAAACCTAACCTGCGAAATAATGAGATTCGAGACCAGAAATTTGGTTTACCCCCCTAAACCCTAGGTTATGAATCCAACCATGGCGTTAGTTTGGACTGGAAGTCCCTGCATCATGTCATTCGAGCGCCATATCTGAATTGTTCCCTAACAATGGCAACCTTCGATTCATGCATCAATCCTTAACAAAAAGGGTTCTAAAATATCCCTAACATCAGTATGTATATATATATATATATATATATATATATATATATATATATATATGCTTGCAATTAATTTGTAATGTAAAAACTTAGTGATTTAAGATCACGATACCATACCAAATCGGAGTGATTGAAAATAGTGGTTACTGTGTGTGTTTGGCTTGCCTAAGGATTGGGAATGACTCTTTGGACCTTCAGGAAGTGGATGGAACGCTTGGTTTGGATGGATGATGGCTGGAAGTTCAGTTTCAAATTTCACAACTTTGAGATTTTTTATGATATTTTGCAGCATTTTTAGGGCAATGTGTGCATGTCCTAGCTTGAGCTTGTGGCCTTATATTTATAGAGGAGGGAGAGGGCTAGCAAATATGGGAAGAAATCAAATCATAATGGCCATGATAAAAACAAAAAAATCAAGTTTGAAAACTTGCCATTTTTGAAATATTTCATGCCATTTTGGCTTGTGCATGAAAATGGCAAGGTTGTCTGGCTTGATTATGCTGTATGGGCCTTAAAGAAGTCATTCCATGCATTGGACCAATGGTTTCATATTTTTTTGCAATTTATTTTGCATTTATTTGGATAAAAACAAAATAAACTGTGAATAAAATTATAAGAAAATAAAGGCAATGTGATGGGGAGTTTGGAGGTCCTTCATAAGGTCATGAAGATGTCTGAAGCTCAAAAAGTTAGGTCATTGACCTAAAATTTCAAATTTGCATGGTTTGTATTTCATGAATTTCACCAAAATTTCCCAACTTGTGTAAACCATAACTTGCTCAATTTTTGTACTTTGAAGATGATCTTGTAATTTTTGGAAATCCCAAGATGTCCTATTCAATCTCTATTTTGATCAAATTTGAATTTGGAAGTTTTATCCTGATATAGATTGTCTTGACAAAAAATGTCTTTTGTTGACCTTTTGAAAATGACCTATAATGTATGAGCTCATATCTTCCAAATGATGAATTTATTGGACTTAAGGGACGAATAAAAGTTCTATAGATTGAATCTTCTTCAAAATGGGCTTTGGTTGGGGCAAAATGTATGAAGCATGTGAAAGTTATGCTTGGTCAAAGTTCAGTTGACTTTTCCTATAGAAACCCTAATTTGGCAATTTTGGATTCTTGATGATTAAGAGCATTCCTTGAGGAATCATGATCAACCCTTGATCAAATTATGAATATCACTTCAAAATGTTGATGTTGACCAAAAATCTTTAAGTTTGACTGTATATTGGCCATAGTTGACTTTTGACCTAGTACAATTGATTTTCAGACATTTGAGCAATTGACTGAGCAAACTTATGATGCAAGGCATGAAAATTGGCATGAACATTCTTGAGGACATATTAGGGACCATGGAAATCACTTCAGGCCTTTGAAACCCAAACTTCTTTGTGTAAAATGAAACCCTAGTTAGAGATCCATTGCTTAGGAGGAGAATTTGTCTAGTCAATTCTTGGTCAACCTTGAGCACTTGAGGACCTCTAGGAGTATGTTTTGAATAAAATGAGAGAGAAAATTTTGGGGTACAAAAATACGAAAGAGTATAAGAAGATAATGCATGTTATAGGGCTTTGTGATAAAGTGAGGAAAATCGAGGTCGTTGAAGCAGTTAAAATGGAAAGATGAAACAATTTTTATTTAAAACGGTTAATGCATAGTGTGATGAGAATGGAAAGCCAACAATCAAGTACTTATAAGAGATAAAACCCCAAGCCCTAGTAGTCGTCATTAGCTTATAATCATCATTAATATAACAAAGTATTAATGGCTCTGCTCAGAAGCATTTAAGTTGGTAGACAAACCAAATTATTGGTCCTTCATAATAAATTTTTAATCATTTCCATCATTATGTCCATAAATCATGAAATAAATTGTCTAATTTATTTATACGGATACAATAAAATTCCACCTCAAACTTAGATGTATTCTCATTGTAACATGCTCTTAAATTTCCGCACTCAGTCACTTCACCATTTGCATACTTCGTATTTGAGGGATTATGGATTGTCATGTCTACTCCCTAAATTAGGTATGACAACAAAATCTGTACCCGCGGGTACCCACGTGAATCTACTCTGAAGTTGACGAAGAAAACCCACTTTGAATGGGTTTAAGTTTAGGTTTGGGTTTTCCCGAATTACACAATATGGTGGTGGGTAGGATAATGGGGACACTAGTATCCACCCTGAACCTGCCCCCGAACCCGTCCCGTTTATATATATATATATATATATATATATATATATATATATATATATATATATATATATATATATATATATATATTATTTTTGATAATTTGTTTTGTATTTATTATATAAAATATTTTAAATGTATGTATGTAACTTTTGAGATTATTTTATTTTATTATTTATGATGTAATTTAATTTTGGAAAAAATAAATATTTTTATTAAAAAAATTGATTTTACTAAATAAGTTGTGGTGGGGGCAGGGATACCCGAACGGTTTAGGGCGGGGAATGAGGATTATTTGAGAATTTAGGTTTGGGTTTGGAGGAGGTTAAATTCGTTCCCGACCCGCCCCATTTCCATGCCTACCCTAAACTATTTCACCCTTGTTAGAATATGGCGACTTATCTAGAGGCGGTGAATAGATCACCAATTAAAAATTAGCTTTTGAACATAGATTTAAAAACTTATTTAAAAAACAATGTTGAGAAGAAGGTGTTTGGCCTATATCAAAGTAGTAGTCTAAATGAACCTAGTTATTGGAATCTCGGATATGCACAATCCATATGGAATTAAGATAATGATAAAATCAATCAACATAATAATTTCTCAATTAATAGTTTAATATCAAATACAACAGTTTCCTATTTCAAATGAAATTAAGCAAAAATGTAGAACTAAGCAATTTGTTAAACACTTGGTGTGCGAACAAATTTTCATAATTTTCCCTTGAGTTTTGTTGATATGAAAAAGCACTTATAATAAAAGTGATTATAAAATAATCAACAACCAATTTAAACTAAAACAATTATAGAAAAAATCTTACAAGTCGATCGATTAAACAATGACATTCAACAAATTGCCTCATGAAAGTAAATGAGATTAAGAGATAGATAAAAACAGAGAGTGACACAAGTATTTGTTTAGAAAGTTCGCCAACCGTTCTCGCTATGGATACGTCTCCCCCCAATTCCAATTTAGAATTAGGATAATTTCTTACTTTCCAAAAGTATGATTACAAGAGAAGTGTTTAAGAGAAATCCTACAAACCTTATATCGTTTGATGTTTATTTAATCCCTTCTCTTATTTTGATCTTTAATAAGACCAAGACACAATAGCTATCAATTAATTAATTGAATGTTGCTAGTCCTTTGGGTACAAAACTCCAAATCTCTTTCGTGCACGATCAAATTGTACCTATTGCACACAAGACACTTTAATTTGATTCGCCGTTCTCGCGACACTTCTTTGGGTACCAAACTCCGAAGTCTTTTTACTAGGACCCAATCCTCTCTTGATTGCCTTCCATAAAAACCCCTAAATCTACCAAAGATCTTGGAGGACAAACCCACGGTTTTTCCGGATGAAACCATCTATAAATATCAACCCAATATTCTCGACTACATAAGAACCTAATTGGAAGTTATCAAACCTATCCCAGATGGCACCCCAATAAAAGATTATTATGTGTGATTTATCAGTGTGTATGCACAAATTAGAGGTTGAAGGTGAAGAGAAAATGCAGTATGTCTTTATAATTTCATCAAAATAGAATAAATCATGTATGATGTATTTATAGTTAGGGAACTTTGGTGGCAAAGAGGGAAACTACATAATTAAAAAATATGAAAATTTTGACTCACATAACAGTATGTGTCGACCTGAAAAATTTATGTGCTGACACAAAACTCGTATGTGTCGTCCTGAAATATTCTATGTTCCAACGCATATAAAACATACGCTACATGCTTTAAAACTGTATTACATGTGCCGACACAAAAATCGTATATGTCGGCCTAAAAATACTAGGCTATAGCATGTTCCAACATGAAGGTTTATGTGCTAGCCTAAAAAGCGGATGTGCCGACACAAGCACGTTTTTTTGTGTGCAGAAAATGATTTTTCATGATTTAGATGAATTTTAAACTTGTTTTGAATGTTTCCTGAGACCTCTAATGCAAGGGTGCACTAAACGACACAGAGATATCAGCCAATATATGTAAATGCTAATTTTTGTAGTTTTGACATCATGCAAAACATCTAAACGTGAAGTTGCATTCATAACCATTACATGCCTCGTGCTTGAGGAATTGTAAACCATTATATTGTTTCTTAAACCAATTATTTATTACTTGCCTCATGCTTGAGGTAATGTTGAAAAATACTTTATATAGTTTGTTACATCCCATCAGTTACCCAACTCTCCATTTTAACCTTGATCTTACCATAGCATTGGGTGTGAACTAAAATGACTTATCAAGCATTTCCCATCATCAACGGGACCATTGTTGCAGAGATAAAGCGGAAAGCAAAAGTAAGTATTTAGTTAGTTTTATCATATCGTCTCCATGTGGATTAGTGCTACTGAATTAGTGTTTCAAAAGTCTCGCGTTAATGAGTTTGGTTTGAATTGGGTTTGAAGGGGTAAATGCGTGAATTAAAAGTTCTTAACAGAAAAAGAATTCATTCTTCAGAAAGTAGAGACTCTCGTGATTGAATTTTACATACTTGTTAAATAATTAAACTTACTACTCAGTTGCAATCAACCTAAACTACTCCCTAACATCATCACATACCACTCACACAAAGGTTATCTCTAACGCAAAGCGAGAAATCAACTATATTGCTGGGGGAGGCGATTTCACGCGCAACTCAAACAACACCGAGGAATTAAGAGTCGATACTCATGTGAATACTAGATCCTAATCTATTTCTAGAATCAAAATCCAATAAATGTTCATCCTAAATTCGGATTTGAATCGTACGTGTCTTCAACAACCCAAACCTAAATAAAGCAAGCAATCACCAATATTGATTTGTAAAGAAAGCATCAAACAACACCATGAGCAATAAATATACATATAAACAAGCATAATTACATACAGAACTCTAACAAATAATGGTTGCAAAGAGAAAAAAGGAGAGGATACAAAATCTCTCGCAGTGTCAAACACAATCCACCAAGTTCCCGACCCCAGGTCATCCATTAACAAGCCAAAAATGTTGTTTTTTAAGATCTCTAGACCAAAAAATGAAGTTTATGGTGTTGGGACTCAAAAATACCTAACCCATAACGTAAAAATATTTTTTTGCCATAAATTGAGAACCGTAACTCCAATTTACGCACAGTTGGAAGCGTTGGAAATTTTATTTAATGCTCTTTATTGCAATACCTAAATATAATTTATTAAATACCTACAAAAATGAGACAAAATAATTAAACTCAATGATATTTACGCGACAATGCAATATATACACTACAACATAAACTATACCGAATATAATTAAGTTGAGGTTTATTGACAGAAAGAAAATGAAATAAGTCGATGAATGCTAATTATTCACACTCAAATTCACAACAATTCAACACTCATCAAATTCTACCTAACTTAAAACATTATTTATCCTCAAATAAAGTCAAACAACCAAAAAAACAAAGAAGCGGCAATCAAAGAATAATGAATCAACAGGTTTTGAAAAACGGAAAACAAATGTATGGTTCAAGAATAAAAAACGTACAAACAAAATAATGCTTACCACTAAACTACAACAACAACATGAAAACGAAATGAAACCTAAGTACAAAAATCATATCAAAACATTCAAAAACAAAACATGCTCAATCATGAATCACACCTAGCAAAATTCATTGAGGGATGAAAACACACAAAAGTGAGGGACTTGACACTCATCCAACAATCTTGCAAACAAGAGACTAAATTATACATTCATCCAAAAACTCATATTGTACATACAAAGGCAAGAATCACAAGGACTTCTCAAGGTTGTAATGTGGTTTGATTAACAAACAAGGGGCAATTTCTAAAGCTAATCGAAATAAAAACTTGCATAAACCTAAGGGAGTGATCAACTCACAAAGCTTAAAGCAAAAAAACACCAATCAAACTTCTCATACTTTCCAAAATTGTCACACCAAACACAATACTTATTCAACACAATTATTCTATTTTTTTCTTTTTAAAAACTTTTCTCTTTTTTCTTCCTTTTTTCTTTTCTTTTCTTTTTCACATTTTTTTTCTTTTCTTTTTATAAATCTCATAGAAACCAACAAAAATAAGTAAGCAAATATTTTTCTCCCCAACTTGAATTCAACCAACATCAAAGTGTGAATACTCCATACTTTCTAAGGCAAGGTAAAAATTTAAACCATAAATCATGGTTGAGGGTTCAAGAAAACAAAAGAATCAACATCCATACAAAAATAGAACTAAATACTCATATACAAGCATCATGTTAAACACAATATAGATATTGACAAAAAGGCTCAAAAGGGGTTACTAATTATCACACACTCACAAGGTGAATTGAATATTTGGCCAAGTAGTTATGCTCAAAATGAAACAAAAAACGCCTTGATCCTTTTCATGTTTTAATACAATCAATACAAATAAAATATTAAACATAATAAAATCAAGTTAAAACAAGGATTGGCCTCCAGCATATATGAATGGCATGGTAACTTTACAAGTGATAAGTTTCCTAAACATGTTATGCTATAGAAAGCGATAAACAAGTATTTGGCATGTACTAACTTTAAAATCTATCATTACCATACATCCGCAAGTTAAAACAATCAAACTCAGAAAATTACCTCAAAATTCCTCAAGATATCTGACCAAAATTGTAGTCCAAATAACAAACAAAAGATTTAGTAAATAATAGTATTATGTACTCTAAATATCCTGGGTGAAAGTGGGAAAAAAGGCCAAGTGAAACAGAAATTTCACAAGAAAGAAGAAGGGCGCGCTTAGTGCCAAGAATGTGCTCAACGGGCTACACTATAAGAAGTGTGCTTAGCATGCACAAATCGCGCTTAGCACGAGCAAGTCTATGCAAAAAAATCATAATCACAACTGATTCTCCTAAGCTACACACCCCCTACGCCAAATTACCTCTACTACACAACTATACCGAATTTACAAGACATTAAAACAACTAAACGACCGGGTGAAAGTGAATTAAACAAGTTGAAAAGTGAAGATTTGAGAATTTTAAGAACTGATCCAATTGCAACTTGTTTAACCAACATTCACCGCACTACCTATACTAATACAATGAAAAACAATAAGACATGCTTGTGTTACGTTGTTAGCTCGACGCCTAATATATATACACATTCCTCCAAGTTGCCTCTTCACACGGTTAGTGTTCACCGACGGTGAAACCTAAACAAACACTTAACAAACGTGAAGAGAAACAAACATACACACTATATTCACAAGTATCGAAAACATGTACAAATATGGTAAACATAAACAAATAAATGCACAAGTATAAATATATAAGTCAAATTACACAATATAAACTATATGCACATTATGTGCAAAACTAAAAAAACTATAGCAATGCGATCCAATATTAAACACCAATCCCTGCAACGACATTATTTTGCTAAAGTCGTAAAGCAGAGAGCAAAACTAAGTATTTATTTAGTTTTATTATATCATCTCCACAGGGATTAATGTTACTGATTTCGTGTTTGACAAGTCTCGTGTTACTGAGTTTGGTTTGAATTGGGTTTGAAGTGGTAAATGCGGGAATTAAACATTCTTAACAGAAAAATAATTCATTATTCGGAAAGTAGAGACTTTCGGGATTGAATTTCACATACTCGTTAAATAATTAAAATTATTACCCAATTTCCATCAACCTAAACTAATCGTAAACATCATCACGTACCACTCACACAGAGGTTATCTCTAACACAAAGCGAGAAATCAATTGTATCACTCGCGGAGGCGATTAAACATGCAACTCAAATAACACGGAGACATTAAGAGTCGATACTAAAGTGAATACTAAGTCCTAATCTATTTCTATAATTAAAACCCAATAGATGTTCATCCTAAATCCGGATACGAACCGCACATGTGTGCAGGAACCCAAACCCAAATGAAGCAAGCAATCACCAACATTGATTTGTAAAGAAAGCATTAAACAACACCATAAGCAATAAATATACATATAAACAAGCATAATTACATACAAACCCCAAATAATAATGGTTGGAAAGAGAAGAAAAGGAGAAGAAACAAAATCTCTCGCGGTGTCAAACACGATCTACCAAGTTTCTGACCCCGGATCATCCATTAATAAGCCACATATGTTGTTTTCTAAGCTCTCTAGACCAAAAAATGAAGTTGATGGTGTTGGGACTCAAAAATACCCAACTCATAACTTAAAATGTATTTTTTTCACCTATTTAATGAGTTTTAAAGTCGTTGGGCACACTCATTGCTGACAGAGGGCGCTCAACGCGCTCTCTGTTATTCCGAAAAAATCAGCATTGTGTTTTTGCCATAACTTGAGAATCGTAATTATGATTTATGCACACTCAGAAGCCTTGGAAAGCTTATCAAATTCTATTTTTTAGCACAATTATTTACTTTCCCAAATTGTCACACCAAACCCAATATTAGCACAATTATTCTATTTTTTTCTTTTTCCAAACTTTTCTCTTTTTTCTTCCTTTTTTCTTTTCTTTTATTTTTCACATTTTTTTCTTTTCTTTTTATTTTTATAAACCTTATAGCAACCAACACAAATAAGTACGCAAATATTTTTCTCCCCAACTTGAAATCAACCAACATAAAAGTGTGAATAATCCCTACTTTCTTAGGCAAGGTAAATTTTTAAAGCATAATCATGGTTGAGGGTTCAAGAAAACAAAAGAATCAACATCCATACAAAAATAGAACTAAATACTCATAGACAAGCATCAAGTTAAACACAATATGGTTAATGACAAAAAGACTCAAAAGGGGTTACTAATGATCACACACTCATAAGGTGAATTTACTATTTGGCCAAGTAGTTTTTCTCAAAATGAAACAAAAATGCCTTGATCCTTTTCATGCTTTCATACAATCAATACAAATAAAATATTAAACATAATAAAATCCACATAAAACAAGAATGTGGCCTCCAACATATATGAACAATAGAAAGTTTCCTCGCATTTGGGGCTAAAAAGGAACTAAAGTGATTCAATCAAAAGTAAGTTTCCTAAACATGTTATGTGTTTTACCCCAAAATTCTCCATCTCTTTTCCCAATACATTCTTCACAAAGGATCTCCAATGCTCAAGGATTCTCAAGAATTGATCAGACAAAATCACCTTTGAAACACTGAGACCGTAAATTAGGGTTTTAACTGAAGTTGACTGATCACTGGATTTTGACCTAATACACAATCTATTGGTTTGAAACATTATTTCAAGGACTCAAACATGACATGCTGACATAATTTCATGGCTTAAATCATTCCTCAGGATCAAAGGTTTGATAGTTGAAATTTGGATAAATTGACGAAAAGTCAACCAATACACAAAATGTCAAACTTTTACTTTTTGGTCAACATTATATTCCAAAGATCAAAATTCATCAAGACATTCAAAAATATCAAACTTGATCATCAAGAATCAAGAAAGTCAAGAAAGTCCATAAAAAGTTAAGATTTTCAATACTTCGAAAATTTCAAAGTGTCTTTAACCTTGATAATTTCACTACTTCATGACATTTTTTCACCAATATGCAAGAGGATTCAAAGAAAACTTTCAACATGAAAGTTGTAGATCTTTACGAATTATACAACTTTATATTAAAGGGTTGATGTCCAAAAAACGCTTAGATTTGAAGATATAGGCTCATGAAGTCATGACATTTTCATTCAACACTTAGAGAAATTTTCAACAAGTTTTGGTTAGTTTTTATCTCAACTTCTTGGTCAATTTTGACATAGTTCCAACCTGATTTAACAAAAGTGGAAAACATGAAGGTTGTAGAAGATGTTTCAAGCTTTCCAAAACATCTAAGAGCATGAATTTATCATACTTGAGCTAGGAGATTCAAAGGCATGAAGTTGGACATCCATTCTTGAATTACAAGACATTTTATTGAAGAACACATAATCCAATCTATATGCTATGCTGCATAATCTTGTGTTGAAAGCCTTCTAACTTTTAAATCTCACAATAATTTAATGCTTACACCCACTCTTGAGCTATTATCCAAGTGTTTGAGCCATTGTCCAAAAGATCTTTCCATTTATGGCATAAAGGCACCATTTCTATTCTTGAAAAAAGCATGGATTTAACCACAAAGTCAACTCCTTGATCCTCTCAATGGTTTCTTCTGCACATACACATAACCAAAGCAAGAAGCAACCATCTACAACCTGCAAAGCACTCCCAAAAAACAGGCCAGGCCCTATTGGAACTATGCAAAGTCATGAATTCTCATGTACAATCCAACCAAACCATAACATGTTCTTTTTCAAATTTGATTACTTCAACCTCCCAAACCTCTTGCCTATAAATAGAGAGACCAATTGTAGGTTAGAAAAAAAATATAAAAGAGAAACAAGCATTCAAAATCCCTTCACTCTCAAAAAATCGGAATTGTTCATAAAGCCTCCATCTTTGAGCTGTGAAGTCCAAATCTTTTAATCTCTCATACCTTGTAAGTTTTTCTTAAACAAACCATCCAAATACTTCATATAAATCATATAGAAGTTCTTCAAGCACAGGAAAAACTTTTGTAACATCATTATCACCATTTTCAAAACTCAAAAACAACCACCTGTAACTTGACTTCCCCAAGACCATACAACAACTCAAAATCAAAACATAAATTTCAATTTCAAGATAAGTTTTCTTGACTTTGAACTCTTCATAAAAGTATCATCCGTGGTTCATTTGTGAAGATAAGATATAGATATCATTTCCCTGAAGCCAACCATATGCTTACTTTTCATTTTCATTAACCATGTGTTGAGAACTGATTTATATATGCAACAGAAAAATGTTAGAGGTAAAATTGTAGTATGAGTCGATACATATCTCATATGAGTCGACTCGTATTAGTTAAAAACAAGGGATGAGTCGATACTATGCATTATATATCAATACATATTGTTATCAAGACATATTACAGAGAGACAAAATGTGTATGAGTCGATGCAATACACGAACGAGTCGATGCAAAACATAAATGAGTCGATGCAAACCATTATGTATCAATACATACTGAGTTGGTTTTGATTCACAAGAGCAAGAAGTGATACTTATTGATGCATAAGTGCATGTGTCGATGCAAAACAGAAATGAGTCGATGCAAACCATTATGTATCAATACATACTGAGTTGGTTTTAATTTCCAGAGGCAGGAAGTGATATGTATTTATGCATAAGGGCACATGTCGATGCATAAAGTTATTTTTAAACAATTTTACTTCCTTTTTACATTATCTTTATATTTTTAGATATTGTTATTCATTATCAATTTGGTTGTAATAATAATTAGGTTTTAATTTCTTTTATCCCCCATTTGTGATTTGTATCCCCATCCCCAAAAAAGATGTAATAGCGTAGAACTTTAAATTTCTGCAATTTATCGCTTTCAATATTATTTCTAGTAATTAGGGTTTGTATGGCAAGACTTAAAATCAACAAGTAGTCAATCCTAATTTAAGACAAAAAATGCATGAAATAAATACACTTTGCACACTTGCACCTCTAGGGTTAACCCACACTTGTTGCCTTAGAATAAAACAGTCATATCCCTTGAATACAAGATCCTAGTCCCTCGATGACCCTTCAATTTTTCCCTCGGTAAATGATCTTAGCCCCTCACAAGTTAAATTTCTAAGGTATACTACAATGTTGCTTTCTACGACTATACAACGACTCACGCCTGTCCCTTCACATCTAATGATAGGGCTTATTATGAATCAATGGTAAGATAGAAATATCTAAAGGAGGAGGAAATGAACAAAGGCTTTTTGAGTAGGTAGAATGTTCATAGTTTCTTGCTCACAACATTTAAAAACCTCTTTCAAAAACACCAACACTTTTGCATAAAATATTTTCAAAAGTCAACATTTTATGTACATTCTTATATAGACGAGAATCATTACAAAGTTCGCCTAAACAAAGGCACTTTTCAAAATACTTGAAAACTATAACAAACACATTTAAAACCAAAGCATTTTAAAGTGATCAAGCAACTAGGATCCCGTAGATAACTACAGATGAAAAGGGTGCTAACACCTGCCATTTTCATAACCTAGCCCCCGAAGTCAAGAAAATTCTCAAAAGGTTTTTCCTATTCTTTTCACCCTTTCCTTTATTGGATAAAATAAAAGTCGTCAGCGACTCTTGCTATCCACAACAATTGCGATAAAACATAAAACACCCAAGTCAATTCTCCCACCGTATTACAGAACTGGCGACTCTGCTGGGGAATTCTAAAAAGTGGGGTTACCTTAGAAACTAGATCACCTTTAAATTCTTTCATTGTTTGATTGGTTTGCTTTACATTTTTGAGTCCTTGTTTGGGTTTTATAATGATCCTCTACCCGGATCGGGGAACATTATTAGGTAAGTAGCAAAAGATCGTGGGGACTATGCGGGGTATACCGACATGGTTGAAGCGATGGCTACATTAGTGTGACACATTTTTTGGTACCGGTATCCCTTGAGTCCGGTCAAGGAGAATACGGGGCCGTTGTGTGGTGTTAAGAAGCACTAACTTATCGTTGAACCTTTAATTGAACAACTTGGCCATTAGGAAGTAGTGAGATAGTCGGCTTTGGTACAGTCCGAAGTTGGTTGATACTCGATACTATGCTCATTAAGATCGGACTTTCGGGATATTTCGATCGCCAAAATAAAGGCTTGTGCTGAAACAATGCCCGATGAAGAAAGATCAATGATATTGAGATTCCCTAGAACCCGATTACTTTTTAGAACAGGTTGAACCAACTAAACTTTAAGAGGTTATTTACCTATAAACCCCATGCAAGCCTAAACCTAAGGACTTGTTTGTGTGCTTGTATATGATTATTTGTACAAAACATCATGACATCATTCCATAGCATTTTCACTAACCATTTCAAGGACCTAGAGATTTATCTTTGTTTTTTTAGGACATAGCTTCCACTCGTAGGAATAATATCCAAATCAACCTCGTAAGAGTGCCTCCTTAACTCAAAGAGTTAGAGTCAAGGGTTCCTGAGAATTCTTCGTTCACCAAAAGACATGGTCGACTTCTCGATCTGGTTACTTCAAGCCTTGATGAAGACATGATGAAAGTGCTCTTTCAGTTCTTTGACCCTTTACACCATTGATTTACATTACCTGATTACCAATTAGTGCCCACCATGTAGGAGTTTTCTCAACTCTTGGGAGTGCCTATTCTTGATAAATTACCCTTCACCGGTATTGAGAAAGACCCAAGATCTGAGGAGATTGCTCTAGCTTTACATTTGCAACGGTCCGATGTTGTGGCAAATTGGGAAACAAGAAGTGGTGTTAAGCGTTTTCTAGCCAAGTTTCTGTTTGAGAAGGCTCAACAATTTTGGGATTCTTTGGATTTGCAAGCTTTTGAAGAAATTTTGGCTCTTATACTCTATGGGATGGTACTATTTCCTAACCCAGACTAACTCATAGATGTGAATATGGTCAAAGTTTTTCTATTTCGTATCCTGGTGCCTACGTTACTCGGAGACATCTTGCATTCTCTTCACACTCGCACCATGAAGAGAAGGGGGGTTCTTATGTGTTGCACTCATCTGTTGGCTAGGTGGTTTGTTTGACACCTTCCTCGACCTATTTTGAAGAATGAGCAAGGTATGAGATGGTCTAATTGGTTGATGTCACTCTCTCATTCGGATATCCATTGGTGTTCTCGATATTTGGAGGATGTCACCATCATTGATCCTTGTGGGGAATTCCCTAATCTCCCTCTCTTTGGCATTAGGGGAGGTATCACTTATAATCCTTGCTTGGCTCTACGATAATTTGGGTATGCTCAGAGGGATAGCCCTCATGACGCACTTGTCCAAGGAATTATATTTGACTATGAGAATGATGTCCAAGGTTATCGTCAAAGATTTGTACGAGCTTGGGGCATGGTGAACAAAGTTGATAGAAACACGTTGGGGGTATAAGAACTCCATTCCTTTGGAGCCTTATCTCAAGTGGGTGCGAGCTTACGCTCAAAACCTCATGATGCCATATGAGGCCATCCTACCTATCATCATGGATCCTATTATCGAAGGAGATGTTCCCTAAACTATTATTTATCCTGACATGCCTACTACCCTCGAGGAGTTGCAAAGATCATGGATTCAACTCAAAGGGGAGCGAGACACCTTTAAAATCCGGTTCTATGGAAGCGAGAAGAAAGTGTTAGAGCTCACAAGGAAACTTCACGAGGAGCGAAACTTGAATGCCTACATAAGTCCAAAGAGGAAGCATTCATAGGAGACATGAGCCTTTTTGTATTAGTTCATTTTGTTTGTTTTCTTACGTTGTAAGCCCAAGGGGAATTTTTTGTAACCATTTGAACTTATTAATACAATTAATGTTTATTCCTTCTTTGTTTAAACAAATTTAAATCTTAAAGGTCCTTGAAAACATTTTCATTCACATTACATGCATTATAACATAAGCAGGTTTTCTGACACGAGTTTCCTCATCTTTCTACTATTTATTTTAGTAATATGGGTCTCGAGTAGACTGTTAATTGTTTTCTAGAAAAGTTTATGTTTGAGAAGGCTCAACAATTTTTGGATGCTTTAGATTTGCAAGCTTTTGAAGAAATTTTGGCTCTTATACTCTATGGGATGGTACTATTTCCTAACCCGGACTAACTCATAGATGTGAATGCGGACAAAGTTTTTCTATTTCGTAACCTGGTGCCTATGTTACTCGGAGACATCTTGCATTCTCTTCACGCTCGCACCATGAAGAGAAGGGGGGTTCTTATTTGTTGCACTCCTCTGTTGGCTAGGTGGTTTGTTTGGCACCTTCCTCGACCTATTTTGAAGAATGAGCAAGGTATGAGATGGTCTAATTGGTTGATGTCACTCTCTCATTAGGATATCCATTGGTGTTCTCGATATTTGGAGGATGTCACCATCATTGATCCTTGTGAGGAATTCCATAATCTCCCTCTCTTTGGCATTAGGGGAGGTATCACTTATAATCCTTGCTTGGCTCTACGATAATTTGGGTATGTTCAGAGGGATGGACCTCATGACTCACTTGTCCAAGGAATTATATTTGACTATGAGAATGATGTCCAAGGTTATCGTCAAAGATTTGTACGAGCTTGGGGCATGGTGAACAAAGATGATAAAAACACGTTGGGGGTATAAGAACTCCATTCCTTTGGAGCCTTATCTCAAGTGGGTGCGAGCTTGCGCTCAAAACCTCATGATGCCATATGAGGCCATCCTACCTATCATCATGGAGCCTATTATCGAAGGAGATGTTCCCTAAACTATTATTTATCCTGACATGCCTACTACCCTCGAGGAGTTGCAAAGATCATGGATTCAACTCAAAGGGGAGCGAGACACCTTTAAAATCCGGTTCTATGCAAGCGAGAAGAAAGTGTTAGAGCTCACAAGGAAACTTCACGAGGAGCGGAACCTGAATGCCTACATCAGTCCAAAGAGGAAGCATCCATAGGAGACATGAGCCTTTTTGTATTAGTTCATTTTGTTTGTTTTTCTTTCGTTGTAAGCCCAAGGGGAATTTTTTGTAACCATTTGAACTTATTAATACAATTAATGTTTATTCATTCTTTTTTTTTAAAAATTTAAATCTTAAAGGTCCTTGAAAACATTTTCATTCACATTACATGCATCATAACATAAGCAGGTTTTCCGACACGAGTTTCCTCATCTTTCTACTATTTATTTTAGTAATATGGGTCTCGAGTAGACTGTTAAGGGTTTTCTATCCAAGTTTATGTTTGAGAAGGCTCAACAATTATTGGATGCTTTGGATTTGCAAGCTTTTGAAGAAATTTTGGCTCTTATACTCTATGGGATGGTAATATTTCCTAACCCGGACAAACTCATAGATGTGAATGCGGACAAAGTTTTTCTATTTCGTAACCTGGTGCCTACGTTACTCGGATACATCTTGCATTCTCTTCACGCTCGCACCATGAAGAGAAGGGGGGTTCTTATGTGTTGCACTCCTCTGTTGGCTAGGTGGTTTATTTGGAACCTTCCTCGACCTATTTTGAAGAATGAGCAAGGCATGGGATGGTCTAATAGGTTGATGTCACTCTCACATTCGGATATGCATTGGTGTTCTCGATATTTGGAGGATGTCACCATCATTGATACTTGTGGGGAATTCCCTAATCTCCCTCTCTTTGGCATTAGGGGAGGTATCACTTATAATCCTTGCTTGGCTCTACGACAGTTTGGGTATGCCCAGAGGGATGGCCCTCATGACGCGCTTGTCCAAGGAATTGTATTTGACTATGAGAATAATGTCCAAGGTTATCGTCAAAGATTTGTACGAGCTTGGGGAATGGTGAACAAAGTTGATATAAACACGTTGGGGGCAAAAGAACTCCATTTCTTTGGAGCCTTATATCAAGTGGGTGCGAGCTTGCGCTCAAAACCTCATGATGCCATATGAGGCCATCCTACCTATCATCATGGAGCCTATTATCGAAGGAGATGTTCCCTAAACTATTCTTTATCCTGACATGCCTACTACCCTCGAGGAGTTGCAAAGATCATGGATTTAACTCAAAGGGGAGCGAGACACCTTTGAAACCCAGTTCTATGCAAGCGAGAAGAAAGTGTTTGAGCTCACAAGGCAACTTCACGAGGAGCGGAACCTGAATGCCTACATAAGTACAAAGAGGAAGCATCCATAGGAGACCTGAGCCTTCTTGTATTAGTTCATTTTGTTTGTTTTTCTTTCGTTGTAAGCCCTAGGGGAATTTTTTGTAACCATTTGAACTTATTAATACAATTAATGTTTATTCCTTCTTTGTTTAAACAAATTTAAATCTTAAAGGTCCTTGAAAACATTTGCATTCACATTACATGCATCATGACATAAGCAGGTTTTTCGACACGAGTTTCCTCATCTTTATACTATTTATTTCAGTAATATGGGTCTCGAGTAGACTGTTAAGGGTTTTCTAGCCAAGTTTTTGTTTGAGAAGGCTCAACAATTTTGGGATGCTTTAGATTTGCAAGCTTTTGAAGAAATTTTGGCTCTTATACTCTATGGGATGGTACTATTTCCTAACCTGGACCAACTCATAGATGTGAATGCGGTCAAAGTTTTTCTATTTCGTAACCTGGTGCCTATGTTACTCGGAGACATCTTGCATTCTCTTCACGCTTTCACTATGAAGAGAAGGGGGGTTCTTATGTGTTGCACTCCTCTGTTGGCTAGGTGGTTTATTTGACACCTTCCTCGACCTATTTTGAAGAAAGAGCAAGGCATGAGATGGTCTAATAGGTTGATGTCACTCTCGCATTCAGATATCCCTGGGTGTTCTCGAAATTTGGAGGATGTCACCATCATTAATCCTTGTGGGGAATTCCCTAATCTCCCTCACTTTGGCATTAGGGGAGGTATCACTTATAATCCTTGCTTGGATCTACGACAGTTTGGATATGCTTAGAGGGATGGCCCTCATGACGCGCTTGTCCAAGGAATTGTATTTGACTATGAGAGTGATGTCCAAGGTTATCATCAAAGATTTGTACGAGCTTGGGGCATGGTGAAAAAAGTTGATAGAAACACGTTGGGGGAATAAGAACTCCATTCCTTTGGAGCCTTATCTCAAGTGGGTGCGAGCTTGCGCTCAAAACCTCATGATGCCATATGAGGCCATCCTACCTATCATCATGGAGCCTATTATCTAAGGAGATGTTCCATAAACTATTCTTTATCCTGACATGCCTACTACCCTCGAGGAGTTGCAAAGATCATGGATACAACTCAAAGGGGAGCGAGACACATTTGGAACCCAGTTCTATGCAACCGAGAAGAAAGTGTGGGAGCTCACAAGGCAAATTCACGAGGAGCGGAACCTGAATGCCTACATCAGTCCAAAGAGGAAGCATCCATAGGAGACCTGAGCCTTTTTGTATTAGTTCAGTTTGTTTGTTTTTCTTTCGTTGTAAGCCCAAGGGGCATTTTTTGTAACCATTTGAACTTATTAATACAATTAATGTTTATTCCTTCTTTGTTTAAACAAATTTAAATCTTAAAGGTCCTTGAAAACATTTGCATTCACATTACATGCATCATGACATAAGCAGGTTTTCTGACACGAGTTTCCTCATCTTTATACTATTTATTTCAGTAATATGGGTCTCGAGTAGACTGTTAAGGGTTTTCTAGCCAAGTTTCTATTTGAGAAGGCTCAACAATTTTGGGATGCTTTGGATTTGCAAGCTTTTGAAGAAATTTTGGCTCTTATACTCTATGGGATGGCACTATTTCCTAACCTGGACCAACTCATAGATGTGAATGCGGCCAAAGTTTTTCTATTTTGTAACCTGGTGCCTACGTTACTCGGAGACATCTTGCATTCTCTTCACGCTCTCACCATGAAGAGAAGGGGGGTTCTTATGTGTTGCATTCCTCTGTTGGCTAGGTGGTTTATTTGGCACCTTCCTCGACCTATTTTGAAGAATGAGCAAGGCATGAGATGGTCTAATAGGTTGAT
This sequence comes from Vicia faba, assembly GCA_948472305.1. Classification (NCBI taxonomy): domain Eukaryota; kingdom Viridiplantae; phylum Streptophyta; class Magnoliopsida; order Fabales; family Fabaceae; genus Vicia; species Vicia faba. The sequence goes on along the minus strand of OX451737.1, from coordinate 1,677,868,232 downwards.
GTCACTCTCGCATTCAGATATCCATGGGTGTTCTCGAAATTTGGAGGATGTCACCATCATTGATCCTTGTGGGGAAATCCCTAATCTCCCTCTCTTTGGCATTAGGGGAGGTATCACTTATAATCCTTGCTTGGCTCTACGACAGTTTGGGTATGCACAGAGGGATGGCCCTCATGACGCGCTTGTCCAAGGAATTGTATTTGACTATGAGAATAATGTCCAAGGTTATCGTCAAAGATTTGTACGAGCTTGGGGAATGGTGAACAAAGTTGATATAAACACGTTGGGGGCAAAAGAACTCCATTTCTTTGGAGCCTTATATCAAGTGGGTGCGAGCTTGCGCTCAAAACCTCATGATGCCATATGAGGCCATCCTACCTATCATCATGGAGCCTATTATCGAAGGAGATGTTCCCTAAACTATTCTTTATCCTGACATGCCTACTACCCTCGAGGAGTTGCAAAGATCATGGATTCAACTCAAAGGGGAGCGAGACACCTTTGAAACCCAGTTCTATGCAAGAGAGAAGAAAGTGTTTGAGCTCACAAGGCAACTTCACGAGGAGCGGAACCTGAATGCCTACATAAGTACAAAGAGGAAGCATCCATAGGAGACCTGAGCCTTCTTGTATTAGTTCATTTTGTTTGTTTTCTTTCGTTGTAAGCCCAAGGGGCATTTTTTTTAACCATTTGAACTTATTAATACAATTAATGTTTATTCCTTCTTTGTTTAAACAAATTTAAATCTTAAAGGTCCTTGAAAACATTTGCATTCACATTACATGCATCATGACATAAGCAGGTTTTTTGACACGAGTTTCCTCATCTTTATACTATTTATTTCAGTAATATGGATCTCGAGTAGACTGTTAAGGGTTTTCTAGCCAAGTTTCTGTTTGAGAAGGCTCAACAATTTTGGGATGCTTTGGATTTGCAAGCTTTTGAAGAAATTTTGGCTCTTATACTCTATGGGATGGTACTATTTCCTAACCTGTACCAACTCATAGATGTGAATGCGGTCAAAGTTTTTATATTTCGTAACCTGGTGCCTATGTTACTCGGAGACATCTTGCATTCTCTTCACGCTCGCACCATGAAGAGAAGGGGGGTTCTTATAAGTTTCACTCCTCTGTTAGCTAGGTGGTTTATTTGACACCTTCCTCGACCTATTTTTAAGAATGAGCAAGGCATGAGATGGTCTAATAGGTTGATGTCACTCTCGCATTCAGATATCCCTGGGTGTTCTCGAAATTTGGAGGATGTCAGCATCATTGATCCTTGTGGGGAATTCCCTAATCTCCCTCTCTTTGGCATTAGGTGAGGTATCACTTATAATCCTTGCTTGGATCTACGACAGTTTGGGTATGCTCAGAGGGATGGCCCTCATGACGCGCTTGTCCAAGGAATTTTATTTAACTATGAGAATGATGTCCAAGGTTATCGTCAAAGATTTGTACGAGCTTGGGGCATGGTTAAAAAAGTTGATAGAAACACGTTGGGGGCATAAGAACTCCATTCCTTTGGAGCCTTATCTCAAGTGGGTGCGAGCTTGCGCTTAAAACCTCATGATGCCATATGAGGCCATCCTACCTATCATCATGGAGCCTATTATCGAAGGAGATGTTCCCTAAACTATTCTTTATCCTGACATGCCTACTACCCTCGTGGAGTTGCAAAGATCATGAATTCAACTCAAAGGGGAGCGAGACACATTTGAAACCCATTTCTATGCAAGCGAGAAGAAAGTGTTGGAGCTCACAAGAAAAATTCACGAGGAGCGGAACCTGAATGCCTACATCAGTCCAAAGAGGAAGCATCCATAGGAGACCTGAGCCTTTTTGTATTAGTTCAGTTTGTTTGTTTTTCTTTCTTTGTAAGCCCAAGGGGCGTTTTTTGTAACCATTTGAACTTATTAATACAATTAATGTTTATTCCTTCTTTGTTTAAACAAATTTAAATCTTAAAGGTCCTTGAAAACATTTGCATTCACATTACATGCGTCATGACATAAGCAGGTTTTCCGACACGAGTTTCCTCATCTTTATACTATTTATTTCAGTAATATGGGTCTCGAGTAGACTGTTAAGGGTTTTCTAGCCAAGTTTCTATTTGAGAAGGCTCAACAATTTTGGGATGCTTTGGATTTGCAAGCTTTTGAAGAAATTTTGGCTCTTATACTCTATGGGATGGCACTATTTCCTAACCTGGACCAACTCATAGATGTGAATGCGGCCAAAGTTTTTCTATTTTGTAACCTGGTGCCTACGTTACTCGGAGACATCTTGCATTCTCTTCACGCTCTCACCATGAAGAGAAGGGGGGTTCTTATGTGTTGCATTCCTCTGTTGGCTAGGTGGTTTATTTGGCACCTTCCTCGACCTATTTTGAAGAATGAGCAAGGCATGAGATGGTCTAATAGGTTGATGTTACTCTCGCATTCAGATATCCATGGGTGTTCTCGAAATTTGGAGGATGTCACCATCATTGATCCTTGTGGGGAAATCCCTAATCTCCCTCTCTTTGGCATTAGGGGAGGTATCACTTATAATCCTTGGTTGGCTCTACGACAGTTTGGGTATGCACAGAGGGATGGCCCTCATGACGCGCTTGTCCAAGGAATTGTATTTGACTATGAGAATAATGTCCAAGGTTATCGTCAAAGATTTGTATGAGCTTGGGGAATGGTGAACAAAGTTGATATAAACACGTTGGGGGCAAAAGAACTCCATTTCTTTGGAGCCTTATATCAAGTGGGTGCGAGCTTGCGCTCAAAACCTCATGATGCCATATTAGGCCATCCTACCTATCATCATGGAGCCTATTATCGAAGGAGATGTTCCCTAAACTATTCTTTATCCTGACATGCCTACTACCCTCGAGGAGTTGCAAAGATCATGGATTCAACTCAAAGGGGAGCGAGACACCTTTGAAACCCAGTTCTATGCAAGCGAGAAGAAAGTGTTTGAGCTCACAAGGCAACTTCATGAGGAGCGGAACCTGAATGCCTACATAAGTACAAAGAGGAAGCATCCATAGGAGATCTGAGCCTTCTTGTATTAGTTCATTTTGTTTGTTTTCTTTCGTTGTAAGCCCAAGGGGCATTTTTTGTAACCGTTTGAACTTATTAATACAATTAATGTTTATTCCTTCTTTGTTTAAACAAATTTATATCTTAAAGGTCCTTGAAAACATTTGCATTCACATTACATGCATCATGACATAAGCAGGTTTTTTGACACGAGTTTCCTCATCTTTATACTATTTATTTCAGTAATATGGATCTCGAGTAGACTGTTAAGGGTTTTCTAGCCAAGTTTCTGTTTGAGAAGGCTCAACAATTTTGGGATGCTTTGGATTTGCAAGCTTTTGAAGAAATTTTGGCTCTTATACTCTATGGGATGGTACTATTTCCTAACCTGTACCAACTCATAGATGTGAATGCGGTCAAAGTTTTTCTATTTCGTAACCTGGTGCCTATGTTACTTGGAGACATCTTGCATTCTCTTCACGCTCGCACCATGAAGAGAAGGGGGGTTCTTATAAGTTGCACTACTCTGTTAGCTAGGTGGTTTATTTGACACCTTCCTCGACCTATTTTAAAGAATGAGCAAGGCATGAGTTGGTCTAATAGGTTGATGTCACTCTCGCATTCAGATATCCCTGGGTGTTCTCGAAATTTGGAGGATGTCAGCATCATTGATCCTTGTGGGGAATTCCCTAATCTCCCTCTCTTTGGCATTAGGTGAGGTATCACTTATAATCCTTGCTTGGATCTACGACAGTTTGGGTATGCTCAGAGGGATGGCCCTCATGACGCGCTTGTCCAAGGAATTTTATTTAACTATGAGAATGATGTCCAAGGTTATCGTCAAAGATTTGTACGAGCTTGGGGCATGGTGAAAAAAGTTGATAGAAACACGTTGGGGGCATAAGAACTCCATTCCTTTGGAGCCTTATCTCAAGTGGGTGCGAGCTTGCGCTTAAAACCTCATGATGCCATATGAGGCCATCCTACCTATCATCATGGAGCCTATTATCGAAGGAGATGTTCCCTAAACTATTCTTTATCCTGACATGCCTACTACCCTCGAGGAGTTGCAAAGATCATGGATTCAACTCAAAGGGGAGCGAGACACATTTGAAACCCAGTTCTATGCAAGCGAGAAGAAAGTGTTGGAGCTCACAAGAAAAATTCACGAGGAGCGGAACCTGAATGCCTACATCAGTCCAAAGAGGAAGCATCCATAGGAGACCTGAGCCTTTTTGTATTAGTTCAGTTTGTTTGTTTTTCTTTCTTTGTAAGCCCAAGGGGCGTTTTTTGTAACCATTTGAACTTATTAATACAATTAATGTTTATTCCTTCTTTGTTTAAACAAATTTAAATCTTAAAGGTCCTTGAAAACATTTGCATTCACATTACATGCATCATGACATAAGCAGGTTTTCCGACACGAGTTTCCTCATCTTTATACTATTTATTTCAGTAATATGGGTCTCGAGTAGACTGTTAAGGGTTTTCTAGCCAAGTTTCTATTTGAGAAGGCTCAACAATTTTGGGATGCTTTGGATTTGCAAGCTTTTGAAGAAATTTTGGCTCTTATACTCTATGGGATGACACTATTTCCTAACCTGGACCAACTCATAGATGTGAATGCGGCCAAAGATTTTCTATTTCGTAACCTGGTGCCTACATTACTCGGAGACATCTTGCATTGTCTTCACGCTCTCACCATGAAGAGAAGGGGGGTTCTTATATGTTGCACTCCTCTGTTGGCTAGGTGGTTTATTTGGCACCTTCCTCGACCTATTTTAAAGAATGAGCAAGGCATGAGATGGTCTAATAGGTTGATGTCACTCTCGCATTCAGATATCCATGGGTGTTCTCGAAATTTGGAGGATGTCACCATCATTGATCCTTGTGGGGAATTCCCTAATCTCCCTCTCTTTGGCATTAGGGGAGGTATCAATTATAATCCTTACTTGGATCTACGACAGTTTGGGTATGCTCAGAGGAATGGCCCTCATGACGCGCTTGTCCATGAATTGTATTTGACTATGAGAATGATGTCCAAGGTTATCGTCAAAGATTTGTACGAGCTTGGGGAATGGTGAAAAAAGTTTATAGAAACACGTTGGGGGCATAAGAACTCCATTCCTTTGGAGCCTTATCTCAAGTGTGTGCGAGCTTGCGCTCAAAACCTCATGATGCCATATGAGGCCATCCTACCTATCATCATGGAGCCTATTATCGAAGGAGATGTTCCCTAAACTATTCTTTATCCTGACATGCCTACTACCCTCGAGGAGTTGCAAAGATCATGGATTCAACTTAAAGGGGAGCGAGACACCTTTGAAACCCAGTTCTATGCAAGCTAGAAGAAAGTGTTTGAGCTCACAAGGCAACTTCACGAGGAGCGGAACCTGAATGCTACATAATTCCAAAGAGGAAGCATCCATAGGAGACCTGAGCCTTTTTGTATTAGTTCATTTTGTTTGTTTTTCTTTCGTTGTAAGCCCAAGGGGCATTTTTTGTAGCCATTTGAACTTATTAATACAATTAATGTTTATTCCTTCTTTGTTTAAACAAATTTAAATCTTAAAGGTCCTTGAAAACATTTGCATTCACATTACATGCATCGTGACATAAGCAGGTTTTCCGACACGAGTTTCCTCATCTTTATACTATTTATTTCAGTAATATGGGTCTCGTGTAGACTATGAAGGACTTGCAGACACAAAATTCTCAATTTCAAGAAACCTTGCTCAACTTGGCCAAAGGGCAGCAAGAACTGATGTCGCTTCTGGTTGCAAAGAAGAAGACCAAGAAGAAGGCTTTGATCAACATGGGGAAGAGGTTCAAGGACCCTATTCGACAAGTTCAAGTGTTAGAAAACTCCTCCGAGGAGGATGAGAATTAGGATGAATATTCAAGGATCACCCGTCCTGGGGGTGGTAACAATCTAATCTCTGAGGATAAGGACAATTTTGACGAACAATATCCACCGGCTGAAGACAAGTATAAGCAACTGGAGGACAAATTGAAGGCTATGGAAATTCAAGTTGTGCCTAGCCTAAATTTTGGTGATTTGGGTTTGGTTCTTGGGGTAGAGATCCCCCACAAATTCAAGATTCCAGTTTTTGCCAAGTACGATGGTGTTTCGTGCCCGAAGCTTTACTTGAGATCTTATGTCCGTAAAATTCAACCGCATACCACTGGTAAGAAGTTGTGGGTGCACTTATTTCAAGAGAGTCTGTCTGGGACTCGATTGGAGTGGTTTTACAAGTTAGAAGGTTCTCACATCCATACTTGGGAGGAATGACCATGGGTTCCAATGAATGATTTAAAGAACTTGTGCAGAAATGGAGAGACCTGGTTGGCAGTGTGCAACCACCATTGAATGACAAGGAATTGGTAGATATGTTCATGGGAACAATGACTGGGACATTTTTTAACTTACTGATTGGAAACTCATCATTTGGGTTCACTGAGTTAATCTTGACCGGTGAAAGGGTTGAGAGAGGTATTAAAAGTGCAAAGATACCCAAGGCCTCCGTCTCTACATCAAATACTATGAAGAAAACTTTTACCGAAAAAAGGAAACTAAAGTCGTATATGGATCAAGGGGCCATGTCAAGAAGGACCATTGCCAGTCTGTTAATGTAGTTCTGATCTCCAATCCGACCTCAACTCAAAGACCACAACAACAAGCTAACTACCAAAGACATGATATTCCAAGAAGACAATTTACAAGGATCAACATGTCACTATCATAAGCCCTACAACACTTGTTGAAGGATAATTTGGTAACATTACGTAATCCCCGTCAAATCCCAATGTTTCATCTCCAAAGTATAACTCAGACGCCAAATGTGTTTACCACTCCAATAGTCCCAGACATGACACTGATCATTGTTGGGCATTAAAATTAAAGATATAAGACCTCATTAAATTTGATACTTATCCAACTCCAAATGTAATCACCGCACCTATGCCAAATCATGGCAAAGGTGTCAACGCTATTGAAGATACTGCATTTGTTTCCTCTGTTAATGACTTGGCCACTCTGCTGAAGTTTGTTAAAAACAATTTGTTGAAAGCTGGGGTTTCCCTGGTTGCCTTGAAGATTGTTATTGTTGTGTTGTGCAAATCAATGGCTATGAATGGCTGAAAAGAGGTGTCCAACACCTAATGGACAGCCATGAAATACTATTCGAAAGAACTCCATCCGTAAAAAGTTTGACTGAGGTTGTGCCTCAAGAAGTTGAAGACATATCCATCATCACTATCTCCAACAAACCTATAAGGATCACTTCAAAAGGTCCTATTGGGATTTTCAATGAACCTAAGATAGATCCATTGATAATTACCACACCGGGGCCAATCCCTTATTCTTCCGATAAGGCGGTACCTTGGAATTATGACGCTGAAGTATACTACCATGGTATTAGAAAAGACTCCTGGATTGATGAAGACAAGACTGCTGATATTACCAACATTGCTGGGTCTAGCAAGGTGACTAGAATGGGGATAATTTTCTCTCCTAATGTTTCACCTCCAACCACCACAACTACACCTATTCACATTACTGTTGACAAACCTAGTACTAATTCTAGAGGAAAATAAAAGATGATTGAGCCTGCCAGGATGGAGGCGCCTTCCAAAGACATTATTACTGAGGAACCCTCTACCCAAGAAATGGAGGAGATTTTGAAGATTATAAGGAAAAGTGATTATAAGATAGTAGAGCAGTTGGGGAAAACCCCCTCGAAGATTTCTATGCTATCTTTATTACTATGATCATATGCGCATGATCAAGCATTGATAACATTTTTGAATAATGTGCATGTTCCTTAAGAGACTACGACCGATCATTTTGAAAATTATGTAGCGAGTTTGACTGTCGATAATGGATTGGGATTCTCGGATACCGATTTAACTCCCTCCCGGAGAAATCACAATAAATATTTACATGTCTCCATTGTATGAAAAGGAACCACTCTAGCCCATGTATTTGTGGACACTGGGTCCTCTCTGAATGTCTTGCCCAAAGGTGCCCTAGATCGATTGGATTGCGAAGGTTTGGTGCTGAAGCCAAGTGACATTGTGGTAAGGGCTTTCGAAGAATCAAAAGGATGGTCCATGGGGAAGTTGATCTCCTCATCAAAGTTGGGTCTCAAATTTTCAATTCAACTTTCTATGTGATGGATATCCGTCCTTCTTACTCTTTCCTTCTTGGACGCCCCTGGATACATGGGGCAGGAGCAGTGACTTCAACACTTCATCAAAAGCTGAAATATTCGATTAAAGGAAAGATCATTATCATTTGTGGTGAAGAAGAGTTTATGGTTAGCCATCTGAATTCGTCTAAGTATGTTGAGATGGATGGTGAGTTCATAGAAACTCCTTGTCAAGCCTTCAAAGTGGTCATCCCATGGTTGCTTCCGCCAAGGCTACTCCCAATGTTCCAAAAGCTGTTAAAGATGTGCCTAGGATGGATTCCCTCAAAGATGCTCACGCTATGATCGAAGAGAGAGATTGTACCATTTGGGGACAACTCCCAGACATCCCTTTCAAGTCAAACAAATGTGGTTTGGGATTCACTACCAAATCTCAAAAGGAGGTCAGACGTGCTCATGCAGGGAAACCACCTCTTCACATTAGTAATCATGAAGTGAATGCTATTGAAGACTCTGATGATGACTGTGACTTCGATGACTGGATCTACCCGACTGCTGATGAAGGGCTCAACAATATGCATAATAAGGACTTCATTCAAATCTCCTTTAACAAGGAGTAATTACCATTTACTATTTTATTAATTTAAGAATTACGTCTGTAATTTTATTGAAGCCATGTGTCATGCTCGAGGCACCATGGTCCATTTGTTAAGGGTTTGTTCATTTTCATATGCCATATGATCATTTCATGAAAAATATTAGAATCTTTTGCATTCAAATTTTATGCTCATTGTCTTTATTTCACTTTATCTCATTTTCAAAATAGCCATGTGACCTTACATGCACACACACACATTTGCAAATCCATATCCACTCTGGATCTCATTGACAACGACTCTACTATTGCCATCTATGACTTTGAACATACAATCTACCAAGCCGAAGAAGAAGGAAAAGAAGATTGTGAAATACCTGGGGAACTAGCCAGACTTCTGATGCAAGAGGAAAAGGCCATTCAACCACATGAAAAGCCAGTTGAAGTGATCAACCTAGGTACTGAGGAAGATAAGAAAAAGGTCAAGATCGACACCAACTTGAAAGACGGTGTCAAAAGTAGATTGATCCAGATGTTGCACAACTACATTGAGGTGTTTGCTTGGTCATATGAAGATATGTCGGGGCTTGATACTAACATTGTAGTTCACCGTCTGCCAATGAAGGAAGATTATCCTCCAATCAAGCAAAAAGTCCGTCGTATGCGGCCAAACATGTCCGAAAAGATAAAAGCTGAGGTAATGAAACAGTTAGATGCAGGTTTTTTGGCAGTGACGTCATATCCCCAATGGGTTGTAAATGTTGTCCCAATACCGAAGAAAGATGGAAAAGTTCATATGTGCGTAGACTACAGGGATTTGAATATGGTCAGTCCCAAGGATGATTTCCCACTACCACACATTGATGTCTTGGTCGACAACACGACTCAAGATAAAGTTTTCTCCTTCTTGGGTGGATTCTCCGGTTACAACCAGATCAAGACGGCGTCCGAAGACATGGAGAAAACCAACTTTGTCACACAGTGAGGCACCTTCTGTTACAAGGTCATGCCTTTCGGTTTGAAGAATGCAGGGGAAACCTATCAACGAGCTATGGTAACCCTATTTTATGACATGATCCATCATGAAATAAAAGTCTATGTTGATGATATGATTGCAATATCGCAAACTAAGGAACAACACCTTAATCATCTTCACAAGCTATTTTAAAGGTTGAAGAAATACAAGCTAAGGTTGAATCCCAACAAATTCACCTTCGGGGTAAGGTCTGGAAAGCTTCTAGGTTTTGTTGTAAATGGAAAAGGTATCGAGGTCGACCCTGCAAAAGTCAAAGCCATACAAGAAATGCCAGCTCCCTGTACTGAGAAGGAGGTTTGAGGTTTCTTAGGTCGACTCAATTATATTGCCCAGTTCATATCTCACTTAATTTCTACTTGTGAGCCAATCTTAAAACTATTAAAGAAAGATCAAGTAGTTAGATGGAATGACGATTGCCAAGCAGCCTTTGACAAGATCAAAGAATACTTACAAGAACCTTCAATCCTAATGCCTCAAATTGAAGGAAGACCTCTGATTATGTATTTGACTGTATTAGAGAATTCAATAGGGTGTGTGTTGGGCCAACATGACGAGTCTGAACGAAAAGATGGTGGTGACTTAAAAAGATTAGAATGAGATGCTACCATTTTCTCTTCATGGCTACCGTACTTTGGTTCAAACATCAACTCGGGTAACACCTTTTTATTTAGTATATGGCATGGAAGATGTCCTACCTGTGGAAGTTCAGATTCCTTCCTTAAGGATTATGAAAGAAGAAGACTTAGGCGAAGATGAATGGATTTACACCAGGTTGGATCAATTGAACTTAGTTGATGAGAAGAGACTGGTTGCTGTTTGTCATGTTTAAATGTATCAAAAGCGTATGATCAAGGATTTCAACAAGAAGATCAAACCTCGAGTGTATCAGACTGGAGATTTGTTAATAAAGCACATAATTCTTCCTCAAAGTGATCCCAGGGGTAAATGGACTCCCACTTACGAAGGTCCATTTGTTGTTAAGAAAGTATTCTCTAGCGGTGCTATGATGCTAACTACTATGGATGGTGAAGAGTTCTCGCATCCTATAAACGCGGACATAGTTAAAAAATACTATGCATAAAAATGAATCGCTAGGTTGACATACCTAGAAATAAATTAGGGCATCTCGAAGAATCAAAGAGGTTCAGGCAAAAGTTATAGATATACACAAAAGATTGTACATCTGACAAGTCAAAAACCCGAAAGGGAGGCTTGGGCAAAAAAAGGTACCCGGGTGGGCTGAAAACCCGAAAGGACGGTCCAAGCAAAATTTAAGGATGAAAGCGTATGACCATGTCCCGTGAAATCACTACAGCCGACTTTATTACCAAGGTCCAAGTTCAACGGTATAAGATCAGTTTAATCAACTTCTTTCAACAGCAAGGGATGATGTTCGAAGAAATAGGGGTAATGGCGGAGTTGGAACCCGATGAGATTACTTCCACATGGCTATTATTTTGTTTTCACTTTGTATTTCTTTTATTCTTTTGACGATTTCCTCTTACTAGGATTTATGTCTCCTTGTATAAAAATGCATGTTTATAGGCAAAACATCAATACAAATATACTTTGAATTGCAAACTTTTTGTTTTTTCTATTTTGAGTGCAAAAACGTCCAATGATTAAAATTGAATGAACATATGCATATGAACATGATTAACTATTAACAAATGTATGTGATAAGAATTTCCTTAATGATTTGGGATATCCCCACAGAGTTGTGTCAATAAGATTATCCCCACAAAGTATAATCTCCTGAAAACCCTCTCCCCCACTGAGTTTGGTCTTAACGGAAAAAAAGAAACCTTGCGGAGTTCCCCCCAAAAGAATTCATCTCCCCAATAAGGTCTCCAAAATATTCTCCTCAACAGGGTTTATTTCCCCAACAAACTACAGATTCCCTAACACGAGTCTTTTCTCAGATTGTTACATATCAACAGACAAAACCCCTTTGTCCCTAACGGAGTCGTTACTATCCCCCAAAAAGTTGCTAAGTCTGGAATTCGACCAGATACTAGTTAACTTTTACTCTCCCCAGTCAAGTTATAATTCTCCAGTAGAGTAACCAGGGTTCCTGAACTCTATCCCTCAAGTAGAAATCGACATTCCCCGCAGAATTTGATGACAGGAATCCCCATCGAAACACTATAAACAAAGTTGAAGATACGCATACTCTTCATCTCCAGCGGTAGTCCTGGATTTTTCTTCCCAACACTCCCCAGCATTTGTCAATGATTTCTTTTCCCTAGACAAAGATACATTTCAATAACATTCATACATCATAGCACATACATGACAAATGCATACATCATAATCTCATTTATTTTAAGAATATCATTACACCATGCATACATTTGCATGAAACTAACCCTCTTCCTTTCATGGAAAATCAATCAATCAGACGAAGACCTCTTCTGGTTAGATTTATTTCTTCCATTTAAAGACAGGAAATCAACAGACCTCTTCTGGTTAGACAAGAAAACTACAAACCTCTTTTGGTTAGATTCAATTCTTCCAGTTAATGAAAGGCAAACGACAGACCTCTTTTGGTTAGATTCATTTCTTCTAGTTAACGATAGGAAAATGATAGACCTCTTCTGGTCGATTCACTTCTTCCAGTTAATGACAGGAAAACGATAGAACTCTTCTGGCTAGATTCATTTCTTCCAATTAAAGACAGGAAAATGACAGACCTCTTCTAGTTAGATTCATTTCTTCCAGTTAAAGATAGGATATCAACAGACCTCTTCTGGTTAGATTCTGTTGTGACTAGATTTAAAATCAGAGTCGCCACTATTAGTTTTTATCCTAAGGAAGGGAATAACAGAAAACCCTAACTCGTAAACAGAGATTCTAGGTTTCAGACTCTATTAGACGAAAGGAAGGTGTTAGGAACCTTTCATCTACCTTGTTCACAAGGATACTAGGTTTAGGTTTAGGTTTGGGTAAAATAGGGTTTTAAATTTAAATTAGGAGAAAATAATTTTAATTTTTAATAGGGGAACTCGCCACGATTTTTGAATGTATGCCTATGTATCTTCTTATGAGGAATCAGAGTCCCAATTCGTAGTTCGTATGGGGTTGGTGTTTTATAGGGGTTGCAAATGTATTTTGAATCGCCTCGCATTATGACCGATTGTCGAGATTGCAGAGATTTTAGCTAAATGCGCGATTAGTAAAATTTTTTTCAAACCCTTTTGTAAAAACAGTTGATTAGCTTAGTTGATTGCAAAAAATATGTTTGATGTTGGTTAATATTTTTTATCGTATAAACTGCAAAAAAATCTTTATTAATGTATGATACAAAGAATTTAATGCAATAATATAGAAAATAAATATTTACATGAGTTTTGAATAAAAATAATTTACTTACATGATAAGTAAATAATAAAATATGATAATAAAAAATATTAGTAATAATAATAATTATGAATAATAATAATAATATAAAAGAAAGTAGAATAAAAGATATGAATTATCAAAAAAATATAGAATAATTTAATTAAATCAGAGGGGGGGGGGGGGTAATTCTAGTTAAGCAATAAAACATGGGGGTGCTGAAATTAGATTGGGCTAGGCCCAAACGTAGGTTCTGGACAGGGGGGGTGCATCCTGATTTGTGTTTTAGTAAAACAATGGAAAGGGTATGCTAAAAGTAATGGGCTTAGGCCCAAACGGCTATGGAGAGGTTCAGGGAGATTGTGTGGGTGCGGGTGCACGGTGGCTTCTCATAAGACTTGGCCTATGACTGTCATATCGTGATCGGAGGGATGATTATGTAAGAGTACGATAATTACAGTGAACAAGTGTGCATGGAATTAAAACGGATTGCACAATACTATTTTAATTTTTCATTTTTGTTATCCTTGTTTTTGTTACAACAAATGTCCCTTTCTCTCTTTCTCGTTACAGCACAAACCCTTTCCTCTTCCCCTCACCAAACCCTAACACCACATCCCCCCGACAGTGCTCCCTTTCTCCCACAAACCCTTAGTAAAAAATCAAACAAACAATAAAAACAATGAAATTGAAATAGTTTACCCCTTTCCGCTTCTAGCTTATGTGTTCTTCAAGTGTCCGTTTAGCCAATCCTTCTTTTCCTTCTGGCTTGTAGGTTCCGATGAGTGTGATGGTGACGGATGCGGTTGTCAGCGGTGGCGATGCAACGATGATTAGGGTTTCAGATATTGAAACCCTAATCTTCCTTCTTTTGGTTCTTCACCAAATCGGCGTTCTTCACGTTCTTCGTCTCTGTATTCCGGTTTCCAAGCTTCCTCTTAAAATCCGTGGTTCAATATTCGGGATCTCTTGATTCAAGCTTCCTCAGTATTCCTCTTCTTCGCGGTGTTTCACAATAATCCCCCCTGTTTTTCTAATAACTATTGTTCAATAATTAAGAACTTAATAGTTGCTCGAATATTTTTTATTTTCGAATCGCATGGGCCATTGGCCAACATGCTTCGCGAATAGGTTTATGAGTTTTTCTGATTTAGAAAGCCCTATTAAAATACACCCCCTAGTCTTGGATAAAGATGGGCCATTAGATACTGTTGTACCATCTTTAAATAAACATTATTTCTATTTTAATCTTAAAAAATAAAATCATTGAGGTAGGGAAATTTTGGGGTACGATAGTTGCCCCTATTCAATTATCTTCCAATCGAATAGCGCGAGAAAACGCGAGTCTTATGCATTCTGATTGGGAGTTTATTGAATACTTGGAATACCCCAAAATTTGTCCGACGAACATAAGGTTACTCTAATATGGTATACCCTTACAAGTTTTGAGGAAATGGGGAAAGCTGATGATATATCGCTTACCAGGGTTTGATGATGAGGCAGATGGTCTTAAGCTTTGAGAGTGCAAATTTGTATGTCTTGGTTTGGCTTTGCTTATTCATCCTTTTGGGGGATGAATAAAACAATACTTGATGATGCATGGCTGCTTGGAGACTGAGGTCATAGGTTATGTTCGTGAATCGCTGCATGACTTCTTAGGCGATAAGCTAGGTTTGGTTTTTGAACATCGCTGCATGTCGTCTTAGGCGATTTTCGGTGTTGTAAAATAAAGAAACACATTGTTGCACGACGTATATGGCAATGGTCTTTATTACGGAACAAGGAACCACACTGTTGCACGATGTCTTAGGCAGTGGGTTAGGGTCGCAATTGCTGCATGTCGTCTTAGGCGATAAGCTAGATTTTGTTTTACGAACATCGTTGCATGTTGTCTTAGGTGATGGTCGGTGTTACAGAATAAAGAAACACATTGCTTCACGAAGTCTTAGGAAATAGTCGTTATTATAGAACAAGGAACCACACTGCTTCACAATGTCTTAGGCAGTGAGTTAGGTTACATTAATACCCGCGGTCTTAGGAAATGAACCAGGTTTTGGTTTTGAGCATCGCTGCATGTCGTCTTGGCGATGGTCTGGGTTGCGGAATAAAGAAGCACATTGTTGCACGAACTCTTAGGAAATGGTCTATATCACCGAATAAGGAACCACACTGTTGCACGATGTCTTAGGCAGTGTGTTAAGTTGCATTGTTGCCCGTGGTCTTAGGCAATGAACTAGGTTTTGTTACCGAACATTGCTGCATGACGTCTTAGGTGATGTCTGGGTTGCAGAATAAAGAATCACATTGTTGCACGACGTCTTAGGCAATGGTCTATATTATCTAACAAGAAACCACACTGCTTCATGATGTCTTAGTCAGTGGGTTAAGTTGCATTGTTGTCTGTGGTCTTAGGCAATGAGCTAGGTTTTGTTTCCGAACATCGCTGCATGTCGTCTTCGGCGATGTCTGGGTTGCGCAATAAAGAAGCACATTGCTGCATGACGTCTTAGGAAATGGTATTTATTACGGTGCAAGGGACCACATTATTGCATGATATCTTAGCCAGTGGGTTATGTTGAGGATAATACATTGTAACATGGAGGCAATGTACCGAGCTTCGTACATTACTGCATGGAGACTTAGGTAATGGACTACTTTATAAGGAACTCATCTCTGCATAGAGACTTAGGTGATGGGATGAACGCATCACGGCATGGAGACTTAGGTGACAAGTTAAATCGTAGGAGAAATTTTTTGTTGATTCACCCTTAGATGATTGAATCGAGGGTGAGATTGTTTGTTTGCTGTGTGATACAGGCGTATGCTGTTTGATATTGAGATGGAACCCTAGTTGTATGTGTGTTGAATTTTATTATGTATGCAAAATATGTGATATTTGATATGGATATGGAAGCCTGAGCATATGTGTATTATATGCAAAAATGTATAGTGTATGTATGCTTTGGATATGCAAAATGTAGGTATGAAATGTGTGTATGCCTTGAAGTACTATGAAGACTATTTCTGGCATTCTCTCCTTTAAACCATTGGTTTTGAATTACCAATTCCCTGGAGTTGTATGTTGCATTGTCGTAGCATTGTTGAATTTGATTTGAACGCGGTGAAAGGTGTTAGCAAGATTTTGAACATTGATTTTGTTGTATTGTAAGCACGAGCATAGACGTAGACGTATGTATTCACATATGTATAGACTTTTATGTCGTAAGTGAAGGCATAGGCGTAGATGCATGTGCGGACGTAGACTTTGTGTTGCAGGAGTAGGAGTAGATATGTGTAAGGACTCTTGTGTTTTGGGCATAGGCATAGAAGTGTGCATGGACGCGGTCGTGGATTTTCTTTTGATGTTTTTCTAACCAAAATGTTTTTTTATGTTTTATCAAAAGCTTTTATTTGTTAATTTCTCCCAAATGATTTCAAAACAATATTCACAAGTAATAATTGTAGTGTTTTGTAAACAAGTTTGAGAAAAAGAAAAAACACAATTTGAAAGATGCAAATAAAGCAAATGTTTTATTGATATGCCTCTGAATAGGCGAGAATACAAGATGCAATTCCTAGAAAGAGGTAATTACATAAAGTTTTAAAATTGTAAATGGAAATGAAAAATGATAATTTGTACTGATGTTCCCCAATATCCTTTTAATAACCCTTATCTCCATTGCTTCTGAGTTGTATGATTCAAATCCATCTCTCCCTTTATGGTTCGTAGTTGTAGTTCTTAGATCACAGTCTCTTTTTTCTTTATTTCTGTGTATGAAATCCCTAATTTTTGACTGGATTTCCCTTTTGGGTTTTCAATCCACCAGGATAATTCTTTTTTATATACCCCTAATTTTTTCCTGGATCGCCCTTTAGGGTTTTTGATCCATCGGGACGCTCCTTTTTTCCTAAGACGCCCTTTTAGGGTTCAAGCTTAGCGAGCTTCTTATACATAGTATTTTTTGACTACATCTGATTTTGCCGGATGCAGTAGTTCTTCCCCATCCATTGTTGTAAGGATAAGAAAACCACCAGAGAATGTTGTTTTTACTACGTACGGACCTTCGTAGTTGGGTGTCCGTTTACCATGTGAGTCGAGGCGAGGTAGCAAAATCTTCTTGAGCACTAGATCCCCTTATTTGAATATTTGAGGCTGGACTTTCTTGTCAAAGGCTCTTTTCATCCGATTCTGATGTAATTAACTGTGGCATAAAGCTGTCAAGCATTTCTGTTCGATAAGGTTGAGCTGATCGAGTCGTGCCTAAACCCATTCTACTTTTTCCAGCTTTGTTTCCATTAGAACCCAAAGTGATGGTATCTCGATTTCAACTGGAAGCATCGCCTCTATGCCGTATACGAGAGAAAAAGGAGTCGCACCTGTTGATGTGCGCACGAAAGTGCTATAGCCATGTAGAGGGAAGGGAAGAATTTTGTGCCAATCTTTGTATGTCTTCACCATTTTCTGAATGATTTTCTTGATATTTTCATTGGCTGCTTCGACAGATCCATTCATCTTGGGTCTGTACGGTGAGGAGTTATGATGTTCGATTTTGAAACTATCGCATAGCTCCTTCATCATCTTGTTGTTCAGATTGGACCCGTTATCTGTAATTATCCGGCTTGGGACCTCGTATCTGCATATGATATTCTTCTTGATGAAGCGTATACCACTTGACTTGTCACATTAGCGTAGGATGTCGCTTCCACCCATTTGGTGAAGTAATCGATAGCTACCAGTATGAAACAGTATTTGTTGGATGCTTTCGGCTCGATCATGCCAATCATATCAATTCCCCACATTGAGAATGGCCAAGGGGAGATCATGACATTCAGAGGAGTTGGTGGCACATTTATCTTATTAGCATAGATCTGGCATTTGTGACACGTCTTCATGTAGTGATAGCAGTCAGATTCCATGGTCAACCAATATTACCCTGCTCGCAGAATCTTTCTAGCCATGGCGTTGCCATTGGTATGAGTTCCAAAAGTTCCCTCGTGATCTCTCTTATGAGCGTATCTGCTTCCTACTTTTCCACACACCTGAGTAGTACCATGTCATATTTTCTTTTGTATAACACACCATTACTCAAAGAATTTTGAGGCTAGTCTTTGGAGAGTTCGTTTGTCAATGATAGAGGCATTTTCTGGATATTCTTGCTTCTCCAAGTATTTCTTGATGTCATAAAACTAAGGCTTGCTGTTGTTGTACCCCAATTTTTGACCTAAGATCCCATTTTTATTTTTGCATTTTTATACAAAAGTCAACGTCACTAAATACAGTTGGTTTTAACCTTTCACCTTCGAGCTTTGATTATGCAGAAATTGTCAAGTGTTTTGAACATTTTTAGCCTATGTATCACTAACTTCTAATCAAGCACGAAATGTGTGTTTTTTTTGTTTCTTTGATTTCATGTGCTGACAGGTCTCCTTCGAATGCAAGTTAAGCCTTTCGATTGGACAAGTTTATTGCCTGCATGCCTCTTTCAAATCTGGACAAGTTTACTGCCTGCAAGCCTGTTTTGATTCACCAAGAGTGCTGCCTGCAAACCTGCTTTCGACTGGACAGGTTCACTGCCTGTAAGCCTACTTCGACTGGACAAATTTGTTGCCTGCATGCCTCTTTCGAATCTGGACAAGTTTACTACCTGCAAGCATGCTTCTATTGGGCAACATTGCTTTTTTCGATCCATATGCTTCGATTGGGCAACATTGCTCTCTTCAGTCACAAGCTTCGATTAGGAAATACAGTCTCCTTCATTCACAAGCTTCGATTAGGCAATACAATCTCCCTTCAGTCACAAGCTTCGAGCTGGACATGTGATTTCCTTCAAGGTGGCTTCCTTCTATTCACAAGTTGGACCACTAAACCCTTCGAAGCAACGTACTTAGAGCACACATTGTTTGGAAACGAACATTTTTGTGTAATCATGAAGCTGGTCGAAGTGATCAAAACGAAAGGGGAAGCATTCAAGGAGTTTGCTGACTAAAGTCCCATATACTGCCAAACCCAAGCCATCTGTGCTTCTATGCAGCAGTCCTGTACCAACCTGCCACTAAGCTCAAAATACTGACAAGCCTGCGTTGTCCCAGTCCTGCACTTGTACAAAAAAGGAGTGCACAAGAACTGCATTGAAGAAAACAAGGGGGTAGTATAACCAAATAATTCAAATATTATTTTGTTTTCCCCCCAAAACCATATCAAAGCTTCAGCCACCTCGCCTATAAATACAAGGCTTCACAACATGTTCAAGGAGGATTTTTGGGGACCAAGAGGATGGATCCTCCAAATTTTCTCAAACACAGAAAAATTCTCAAAGTTCATCAACACTTGAGAAATAAAAAAATAGAATCCCACACACTTCAGTCTCCTTCGATTCTGAAGAACACCCCACACATAGTTGTTTTGTTCAAACTCAGAAAGACAACCCCCTGTTATCCTCTTTCGAATCTAGCATCAAAGGCCAAACCCCTGGTCCCTCCCTTCGAATCCAGAAGCGCTCCAGGCAACCACCTTATTGCCTAGTACACATCCATTCAATGCCAGAAGCAAGGTAAGTCACTCTTACCCTTGAACTTTTCGTTTCATGACATAACATGTAAATAATACTTTTGTTCGTTTCAAACATGTACATACTGTTGTTCCTTTGATTCCACCCTTTTCAACATATTTTTTTTAGAACTGAGCTCTTTCGTTTTTGCCTTCTGTTTAACTGAATTAGCTTTAATTGTTAAACTGTTTACCAAACACATACTAGCATGGCCTCAGGCCATGCTTCCATTTAATGTTTTAAATGAAAGAAATAGGAAACAGGAAATAAGGAACGAAGCTTCTGGCTTCGACCCCCTTTCTCCAGGTCAAATGAAAGAGACAACCAGGAGGCAAACCATGTCCAATCGAAAGACATTCCCTCACTGCTTAAGGCAACAAGGCAGAATCAAAAGACTTCGCCATACACTGACTTCCAGGCCAATCGAAGGACAGAAACTCACTGGTGTCAGCCCCAGTCGAAGGATACAACTTGCTGCTGCCTTTTCCCAATCGAAGGACAGGACCTCGCCCATGTCAAGGCCCAATCGAAAGATGTGACTTTGCTGTTGCCAACCCCAATCGAAGGAGCCTAACAAAATGACAGTCGAAGTGTGCTACTGCCTGGGTCGAAATACACTCAGTTTTCTTACTTTTTTTCTTTTCCTTCATATTTTTTTATGCCTTTTGATATGTTTGTAATAGCGTAGGTTTTTATCTTTCTGCATTTTCATTTACTTTGTACAAATGCTAGTAATTAGGCAAGATAAAATCAACAAGTAAACAAACCAAAAAATCCAAAAAAAAAAACACTCTTTAATCATTACTTGAATATATCTTAAAACTCACAAAAACACTCAACAAATCAAAACTCCCCCAAGGGCATGTTATCTCCGTTCTACCGCGATACCGGCCGTGCCTATTGCTAGAGTGCGTGCGTTAATGTCGCCCACTAAAAAATACAAACAAATCAACTTTTTTCTAGAGGAACTACGGTGTTTTGATTCCTTCATTGGATACGTAGGCAAAGGGTCGCGAAACCCTCACGAACGCAATAATAAAAACTCATTTTTTCCCCTTAAGCAAACATAATTGTAGATAAATACACCCTTGTATATAACAAACAATTTTAAACCAAAAAAACAGATATTTCAAAAGGTTCCTGCGGAGTATCGCAGATGCATTGGGTGCTAATACCTTCCCATTGCATAACCAACCCCCGAACTCTTAATCTCTTTCAAAAACGCATTGTATTTTCATTACTTTTAAGTATTGTATTTTCATTGCATGTTTTAGGGTTTTATTTCGCTCTTTTCCCTTTTCCCTTGGAAATAATAAAGCGCGGTGGCGACTCTTGCTTTTGTGAGTCAAGTTAATTAATAGCTTGATCTCCGATTTTCACCGCTACAGAATTGGCGACTCTGCTGGGGAAAGATTGACCTCTTGCTGGTCCCTCCCTAAGTGGGTTAAGCCTAATTTGTTTTATCTGTTTTATCATTATTTGATTGTTTGATTATATGTGATATATTGTGATTATTTGGATGTTGATAATATTTTCAAAGGACATGTCCTATACCCGGACTAAGTTACACTTAGGAATAGGACGGGCGGTATAGTCATGTTAACTTTGAGGGAGTAATCCCGAAGAAGGAGGCATGAGATCCCCCACTCAGTGGAAGCCCTTTTGAACGTAATATTTGTTTACCGAGTAATCGGGAAGAAATTATTATTTTCGACCTGGGAGCCAGAGAAGCTGAGAACCGTAGAACCCTAACCCATCTTGGCCTCTTAGGTGTAGTGCGGAGATTATAATGGAGTAATCCGGAAGTAATTGTTACGCGATGCTACGCTCGGATGAGTTTCTCTTGAGAATATTGCTAATTATTGAGTAATCAAGACGTTGGTAATATGCGAAGGAGGAATGTAGACTCTGGGAACTCTTAGAACCTTGTCTTGCAGGTGTGATTAAACCGTTAGTACATACCTTGGGGATGTTTTTTTACCTTTGACTCCATGCTCGTGACGTTGAACCTTTCAACTTTATTTGTGACCTTGCTTGTGGTTGTTGCATAGCCATGCATTCATGCATCCATAAAACCCTTTTCACTTGACTTTCAAGGAATTTGGAGGTCTTTCTTTGTAAACATCACAAGTTTCGTCAAGCTCAATGGATCTTGGGTGTTGATAGGGTGAAAACCCTAATCCACCAAAATGGATGATTGATCTTGATGATAACTTGATCAACGCTTTGATCCAATTTAAAATTCATCTTTTATCTTTATACTTTGATGTTTACAACTTAATATCTTGAGCTCCTTAAAAGTCAAATAAAAACCCTCTTTTGCATATGATGCATCATTCTACATTTTTTGTTTCACTTTTAAAGGTGTTTTTCCAAGTCTTATTTTTCCTTTGGTCTCACCAGTACAACACTCACGCTAAGAGAACAATGGAGAATATCAAGCAAGAGGTTTCTGAACTCCGCTGAGAGATGACTCATTTGAAAGCTAGTATGGAGCACTTAGCTGGTTTGGTTGAAATTTTGGTTGTCGCCCAAGTCAATCCTTCTAGGAGGGAGGAAGCAATGATAAAAGTCTTCACTGAAACTCTAAAATCATTCTCTCATTCAACATTCAAGTCAGATGGAAAGTCTTAACATTCAAGTCAACCCCTTTGCTAAAGCATAAGTGAATCTCTGTTGATTTTTGCCTTGAAGTTAAGGAGAGGTTTACTTCAGCACAAATCCAGATGGAAAGCCTTCCCGGATTATTAACTTATTCATGCTTTTTGCAATTTTTTTCTTGTTTATCAAAACATTGTTTGCATGTAAGAACTTGTTTGCATCTGAATGATCATCTTAATACAATGAGTATGTTTGTCTTGAAGAAATTCATATTTGTTTTCAAAACTTTAAATTTCTTTTTGCATTATGATACCAAGTTGTTGCCCATTCTCTTGCCTAGGCAGAGATTGAAGGGAGGATGATGATCTGAAAAACACAAAATCTCTGGTTGTATGCTTTTGAATAAAATCTTGCTGACGATGTACAAGCATTGTTTCAAATCCCTAAACACCGGAGATATAAGGAAGATAATCCCTTGCTAACCCCTTTTGAGCCTTTGAAGTAGAAGTTTCTTTTCTATACGAAAAAACCCTTAAATTTTAACCTGGGGCAGGGTAGTTTTCAGTTAATCTGATTGAGTGTTCAAAATTCATAAGAAATATATTTCTGAAGAGAAACTACGAGGGCTATCCTTCATGTATAATGAAGCCAAAAGATGTGGACCCACAGTGTTACCCCTCATTCATCAAGAAACGAGGCAATCACAGTCCTCTCAATAAGTAAAGACAAGCTAATGTCACACATTTTGTTCAAAAGTCAAAAATCAAGAAAAAAAAGCCTGCTAAGTCGAAAACTTGAAAACAAGTGACTTAGGCAAAAATTAGGGCATCCCGCTGGACTATCAATCAAAAGAATTAGTCCAGGCAAAAGTTAGGGAAAATAAAATTGCAAGGAAAGGACTACAAAGAAAAGTCCTCGGCAAAGAACAAATTGGTGACTACAAACACGAAGACATAAGGGTGGTTTCTACTCCGAAAGCCTCGTCGTTTCTTTAACCGTCACAAAATCCTTTTGAGAGATGAACACTCTTGTTGAATTAACTGAACATAGGGTTGGAGAACATCACGAAGAATGGGTGGGCACCTAAAAAAGTTTGAGCATTAAAAATCTTTTTTCTAAAAACCATGAACCAGGCGACGTTACAACCTTCAAAAGTCCTAATTGAAGAAAGGTTATTTTGAAAGCATACTTCAATGAGATAGTGTTCCTGACTCCCATGAATGTTCTAAATAGTTATGTTGGTATCATATCTTTTTCCTATAAAAAAATAAATGGTGCTCTAACTCGCAAAATTTGTGCGATATCTTTTTAAAATCTTCAAGACTTACATAACTGTTGCATTAGAATTTTCATTCTCATAATAAAATTTTCTAACTGCAAAACATTTGTTTGATATCAAGGGAGTTCACATATAAGCTCCAGTGATGAGTTTATTCTTTTAAGGCCTGAAACTATGTTGAGTAATTGGCGAATCACGTCAAGAAAAATCATATCCAGGGGCATGTCACCTGAAGACCGTAAGCACGGACATGTTGCTTCTCCCAGTTAATGCTTTCCCAACTTGTTTACTCTTTTGGGGAAAAATTTGAAGACTTTGTTGTGCCAACTACAGTCAATCCGGGGCAATCACGTCGATATTTGATGAATCTCTCTAAGAGTTTGAAGACACCAGAGCATGGTGAATGCCAGGTCTTTTGTAAAATCCTCTGGAGACGATTTCTCCTCATCAACCATATAGCTTGGGGCATTTTAGAAGTGAAGTTATTCGCAAGAATTTTCGTGCAACATGCAGCTTATCAGCAGTAAACTTGGGGCATCCAAAATTGGTCCCAGGGGCAATCTAGATTTGTCAAGATATGTTTTGCACACATTATCAGAGGGTGGTGTTCCCAGTATCTCCAGCTAAGCATGACTTTTTCCAGCTGAAACATTGTTTGTGTTGTTATCCTTTCAATGGATTGTTTGCGATAGAAGACTGGACTTTGGGTTTTCTACCTGAAAATATCTTCCTCTCCAGAGAGATTTGAGCCTTGTAAAAGGACTTTGCTCCAATGATGGTTTTTGTTTTTATCTCCAATAATGTTACCATCTTGTTGAGATTAGCTGAGTGTCGGGTTGTGCTGTGATGTCTTATCATCTTCTGTCTATCTCTTCTATTTTTTTTGTCAGCATATACATGACATTCATTTATTCATTCACACTTGCATCATGCATACACATTAATGTTTGTTGATCTGTATACTTTGGTTATCATATTTCCTCTCCCCAAATAGAGCGTCAACTTAAGCATAAAGTGCGCCTCCTTTCTAATTCCCCACTGAGTTAACTCTCGTGGAAGAATCTTGCTTTAGCTTTCCTTTTCCATCTCTGGATAGGATAAATCCCCATTTAAGTTGTTTCCTCATTGGGTGGAGTCTTGTTTGACTGTTTTCTCTCCAGTTTATTCCTGGATTGAGCTTTGTCTCTTATGAATGATACCCTGTGGATATCTCTAGGCTGTGAAACCTAGATGGAGAGTGCATTTATTTTGCAATGTAAATACTCGGTCTCCTCAAGAAGGATTTATTCATGGTTCCCCATTGAAGATGAACTTTATTCCCTAGTAGTGTTATCATAACCTTCTTCTGGAATATCGACGTGATAACAAGCGACTGACTCTTTATTTGAGCAGTTTGATTATTTCTGAATTTCTTGATGATATGACAAATGGCGGTCTCTTCATGAGCAGTTTGTCCATCCTCGATGAAATTATTGATTCTCACCTCCAGCAATATCTTCACGATATTTTATTGATATCTTTGAAAGCAACAAGTGGCGGACTCTTCATGAGCAGCTTGTGTGCTTTAATATTCTTTGAAGACAGCAAGTGGCGGTCTCTTTATGAGCAGCTTGTGGGTTATTGGCAACAAGTGGCAGACTCTTCATGAGCAGCTTGTGTGCTTTAATATTCTTTGAAGACAACAAGTGGCGGTCTCTTTATGAGAAGCTTGTGGGTTATTGATATCTTTGAAAGCAACAAGTGGCGGACTCTTCATGAGCAGCTTGTGTGCTTTAATATTCTTTGAAAACAGCAAGCGGTGGTCTCTTCATGATCAACTTGTATTTTATTGACACCTTTGAAAGGAAGCAAGTGGCGGCCTCTTTATTTGAGCAGCTTGTGTATCCCCAACAATAATGTCTACTCAGCAAATGGCATCCCTTCGGAAAAGTCTCGTGGGGAAGTTTGTATTTTATCCTTTTCAAGCGATATCTTGGTTAAGGAAAGAATTGTGTTACCGTTCTTGGTGAAATTCAGAAGTCAGAGATGTTTATCTCCAGTCTCAGTACTGATGACAATCATTTTCCAGTCTCAGTACTGATGTCAATCATTTCTTTTTCCAGTCATAGTGCTGATGTCAATCATTTCTTTTTCCAGTCACAATGCTGATGTAAATCATTTCTTCTCCAGTCTCCGTACTGATGTAAATCATTTCTTTTTTCAGTCTCCGTACTTATGTAAAATTTCTTCTCCAGTCTCCGTACTGATGTAAATCCTTTCCTTTTCCAGTCACAGTGCTGATGTCAATCATTTCTTTTCCAGTCTCAATACTGATGTAAATCATTCAAGAGTCTCTCATTTGAAGCCTATGACTCCTATTTCCCCAATGGAGTTATAATCTCTTCCCCTGTGGGATTACTGTATAACGTGCTTGGTTTCTCCAGCAGTAGTTTGTCTCATACGACATCATTCCTAATTAAATTCAAAACATTACATTCATATCATATCATATCATAAGCATAATTGCGGTATCTTATGGCCAAAAATTGTGTATTCTATATTTAAGTCCCTTCAATCTCGTCGAAATGAAGATTTGAATCTTCATATCTCCGGATAGAAGAAACTTAAATAGGGGCAGCTGTTGTACCCCAATTTTTGACCTAAGATCCCATTTTTATTTTTGCAATTTTATACAAAAGTCAAGGTCACTAAATACAGTTGGTTTTAACCTCTCACCTTCGAGCTTTAATTATGCAGAAATTGTCAAGTGTTTTGAACATTTTTAGCCTATGTATCACTAACTTCTAATCAAGCATGAAATGTGTGTTTTTTTGTTTCTTTGATTTCATGTGCTTACAGGTCTCCTTCAAATGCAAGTTCAGCCTTTCGATTGGACAAATTTACTGCCTGCATGCCTCTTTCGAATCTGGACAAGTTTACTGCCTACAAGCCTGTTTCGATTCACCAAGAGTGCTTCCTGCAAACCTGCTTTCGACTGGACAGGTTCACTGCCTGCAAGCCTACTTCGACTGGACAAATTTACTGCCTGCATGCCTCTTTCGAATCTGGACAAGTTTACTGCCTGCAAGCATGCTTCGATTGGGCAACATTGCTTCTTTCGATCCACATGCTTCGATTGGGAAACATTGCTCTCTTCAGTCACAAGCTTCAATTAGGCAATACAGTCTCCTTCAGTCATAAGCTTCAATTAGGCAATACAATCTCCCTTCAGTCACAAGCTTTGAGCTGGACATGTGATTTCCTTCAAGGTGGCTTCCTTCGATTCACAAGTTGGACCACTAAACCCTTCGAAGCAACGTACTTAGAGCACATATTGTTTGGAAACGAACATTTTTGTGTAATCATGAAGCTGGTCGAAGTGATCAAAACGAAAGGGGAAGCATTCAAGGAGTTTGCTGACTAAAGTCCCATATACTGCCAAACCCAAGCCAGCTGTGCTGCTATGCAGCAGTCCTGTACCAACCTGCCACTAAGCTCCAAATACTGACAAGCCTGCGTTGTCCCAGTCCTGCACTTGTACAAAAAAGGAGTGCACAAGAACTGCATTGAAGAAAACAAGGGGGCAGTATACCCAAATAATTCAAATATTATTTTGTTTTCCCCCCAAAACCATATCAAAGCTTCAGCCACCTCGCCTATAAATACAAGGCTTCACAACATGTTCAAGGAGGATTTTTGGGGACCAAGAGGACGGATCCTCCAAAATTTCTCAAACACAGAAAAATTCTCAAAGTTCAACAACACTTGAGAAATAAAAAAACAGAATCCCACACTTTTCAGTCTCCTTCGATTCTGAAGAACACCCCACACATAGTTGTTTTGTTCAAACTCAGAAAGACAACCCCCTATTATCCTCTTTCGAATCTAGCATCAAAGGCCAAACCCCTGGTCCCTCCCTTCGAATCCAGAAGCGCTCCAGGCAACCACCTTACTGCCTAGTACACATCCATTCAATGCCAGAAGCAAGGTAAGTCACTCTTACCCTTGAACTTTTCGTTTCATGACATAACATATAAATAATACTTTTGTTCATTTCAAACATGTACATACTGTTGTTCCTTTGATTCCACCCTTTTCAACATATTTTTTTTAGAACTGAGCTCTTTCGTTTTTGCCTTCTGTTTATATGAATTAGCTTTAATTGTTAAACTGTTTACCAAACACATACTAGCATGGCCTCATGCCATGTTGCCATTTAATGTTTTAAATGAAAGAAACAGGAAACAGGAAATAAGGAACGAAGCTGCTGGCTTCGACCCCCTTTCTCCAAGTCGAACGAAAGAGACAACCAGGAGGAAAACCATGTCCAATTGAAAGACATTCCCTCACTGCTTAAGGCAACAAGGCAGAATCAAAAGACTTCGCCATACACTGACTGCCAGGCCAATCGAAGGACAGAACCTCACTGGTGCCAGCCCCAGTCGAAGGATACAACTTGCTGCTGCCTTTTCCCAATCGAAGGACAGGACCTCACCCCTGCCAAGGCCCAATCGAAAGACGTGACTTTGCTGTTGCCATCCCCAATCGAAGGAGCCCAACAAAATGCCATTCGAAGTGTGCTACTGCCTGGGTCGAAATACACTCAGTTTTCTTACTTTTTTTCTTTTCCTTCATATTTTTTATGCCTTTTGATATGTTTGTAATAGCGTAGGTTTTTATCTTTCTGCATTTTTATTTACTTTGTACAAATGCTAGTAATTAGGCAAGATAAAATCAACAAGTAAACAAACCAAAAAATCCAAAAAAAAACACTCTTTAATCATTACTTGAATATATCTTAAAACTCACAAAAACACTCAACAAATCAAAACTCCCCCAAGGTCATGTTATCTCCGTTCTACCGCGATACCGGTCGTGCCTATTGCTAGAATGCGTACGTTAATGTCGCCCACTAAAAAACACAAACAAATCAACTTTTTTCTAGAGGAACTACGGTGTTTTGATTCCTTCATTGGATACGTAGGCAAAGGGTCGCGAAACCCTCACGAATGCAATAATAAAAACTCATTTTTTCCCCTTAAGCAAACATAGTTGTAGATAAATACACCCTTGTATATAACAAACAATTTTAAACCAAAAAAACAGATATTTCAAAAGGTTCCTGTGGAGTACCGCAGATGCATTGGGTGCTAATACCTTCCCATTGCATAACTAACCCCCGAACTCTCAATCTCTTTGAAAAACACATTGTATTTTCATTACTTTTAAGTATTTTATTTTCATTGCATGTTTTAGGGTTTTATTTCGCTCTTTTCCCTTTTCCCTTGGAAATAATAAAGCGCGGAGGCGACTCTTGCTTTTGTGAGTCAAGTTACGTAATAGCTTGATCTCCGATTTTCACCGTTACACTTGTCATACCCTTCTTTAATAGCAAGGAAATGTGTGGGTTCTTAGAAGTGTCTGATCGTAATGCGTGGTTCGTGGTTCGTCCATGTCACTTTGAACATAGCTGATAGAGTTTCCAGAGTGTCTGCCATTTGATTTTCTTATCGTGGGATATGACTGAAAGTGATCTCTATAAATTCTGCAGCCAAATTTAAAACATGATCCCGATATGGAATCAATTTAGGGTGTTTAGTATCCCATTCCCCATTTACTTGGTATATGACTAATGCAGAATCCACAAATACTTCGAGGTGCTTTATTCTCAAATTGATGGCAGCTTTCAGTCCTAGTATACAGGCTTCGTACTCGGCGATGTTGTTGGTGCACTCAAAACACAACCTTGCAGTATAGGGCTTGTGATAATTCTTCGTAGAAGTCAAGAGTGCCCCTACGCTGTGACCTAGTGCATTTGAAGCCCCGTCGAACATGAGTGTCCAACGTGCCCCTGGCTCGGGTCCTTCGACAGGTCCTTGTATTTCATAGTCAGTGTAGTGGTAGAAATGTTTTAATACTAAGCCATTAGATTGTCTAGACATATACAGATCAAAATAAAAATCGCCATCGCGCTTTATTGTTTCTAAAGAAATGGGAAAGGAGCGAGTAAACCGAAAAGAGGGGGAAAGATTCAAGGTAAGGGGGTTGGTTATGCAAAGGGAAGTTATTAGCACCCTAAACATCTATGGTACTCCGTAGGAACCTCTTTGTAAAAGTATGTATATTTTGGCTATAAAATGTTGTATAAAAATGGATGGTGGAGGTGAGAAGAGAAATATATTTTTATGGTTTTTGCACTCGCCGAGGTTGCGAACCTTTAGTTCCTACGTACCACCTTTCGTGAAATATTGGATCAGGGTACACGTAGTTCACCTTATAAAATATTTTAAAACATAAGTATGTTAATTAATTTTATAAGATAAGACATCATCGTCATTGTCCGTGTGGAAAAACATACTTACTACACACAATCATGAGAAAGGAGAATTTGCATTATCTCTAAGTGGAGGATATGGCTTGGAATTTAAAATCAACAATGCCTCACTCAACACTCAAGTGGAAAATATCTCTCTTCACTATATATTGTAAAAGTACAGTTATTTGCATCACTACAAGGATTGACAAGAGTATAATCTTTTCAGAAAGGTTTTAAAATAAAACCAAAGTGGCAAAATGGTTTGAAATGAGATTGATTGACTTTTAGTCTTCTCACAAAAAAATGTCAAGGTATTATTAAGTTGATTAGTGTCAAGTATTGGCTTCTTATTGGTTAGATAGTTCCCATCCCTAGCTTTTACCTTATGCTTTAGGATAGTCTCTTCTTCTACTCCCATCTTCTTTAATTTAAAAAATCTTCTCCCTCCTTTTGAAAACTCTTCTTGTTTTTTTTAAAAAACTTGAACCACTTTCATAACAAACTTGGACTTATATCCATGCATTTTCAAAATATTTTCATGAATAAACTTCAATCAACATTAATAATACTTTAACATTTTTTCTAAAAAGACTAAAAGTCAATCAATCTCATTTCAAACCATTTTGCCACTTTGGATTTTATCTTTAAACTTTTCTCAAAAAGATTGGACTCTTGTCAATCCTTGTAGTGATGCAAACAACTATACTTCTACAATAATGTAGTGAAGAGAGATATTTTCCACTTGGATGTTGAGTGAAGCATTGTTGATTCTAAAATCTAAGCCATATCCTCCACTTTGAGATGATGCAAATTCTTCTCTCTCATGATTGTGGATAGTAAGTATGTTTTCCATACGGACAATGACGATGACGTCTTATCTCATAAAATTAACCAATACACTTGTGTTTTAAAATTCTTAAAGAGGAACTACATGTACCATGATCCCCTATTGCACGAAAAGGTGTTACGTAGGCACTAAAGATTCGCAACCGCGATGGATGCAAAAACCATAAAAATATATATTTTTTTCTCACCTCCACCATCCATTTTCTATACAACATTTATATAGCCAAAATATAAAGATTTTTACAAAGAGGTTCCTGCGGAGTACCATAGATGTTTAGGGTGCTAATACCTTCCCTTTGCATAATCAATCCTCTTACCTTGAATCTTTCTCCCTTCTTTTGGGTTATTCGCTCTTTTCCCATTCCTTTGGAAACAATAAAGCACAGTGGTGATTTTTATTTTGATTTGTATAAGTCTAGTTAATCCAATGGCTTAGTCTTAAACATTTCTACCGCTACAACATGTTTGTGTTCTTATTTATAATTCATACAAATATAAGTGTGGAAATATAGGGTGCCATTTTAAGGCTTCGAAGCATCCAGGCTTCAAACTAGGTGGTACAAAGATCTTGTGCTAGTTTTAACCCCAGATTTGGGTTTAGGAAATGATCATGCGTAGGGTAGAGTCTTTGAATCTATTTGGGTCCAACATTTGATCAAACTTGCAGGTGTATGTGAAGGAGAAGAACCTGGGTTCGACACCCAGGTTTGTATTTGTTTCTTTTCCTAACGCTTGTACTGCAAATCAGACCTGAGCAGACCAGCGCGCACAGGATCGAAGGACCTGGGTTCGACACCTAAGTCCTGCATCTTTATTGTTCTAATGCTTGTCTTGCAGATATGGATCGAAAAGCAGATTGCCCTCCTGGATCAAAGAAGACAACTCCTTCTCTGGATCGAAGGAGACATTTCCTTCCCTGGATCGAAGCCTCCCATTTTTTCCCTGGATCGAAAGTCACCTTCTATGGATCGAAGCTTCCCGTTTTTCTCTCTGGATTGAAGGATGCCCTTTGTATTTTTATTTTTCTTCTTTATTTCTTTATTGACCTTATCATTTGAATTAACTTTAAATATAAAAAATCACAAAAAAACATTAGGTTAGTTTTTTTTATTAATGAAATTAATTTTGTAAACAAATTAATTAATTATTTTAACTTCATTTTATCAATTTAAATCAACTATACCTAGGTTTATTTAATTCAAATATTTTCTTAACAAAAAAAAAACAAAAAAAAAAAGATTTTCTTATTTACTTAGAAATTTCTTAGACATTATTCTCAATTCGCGCGCATTTATTTATTCTCACATTTTTCATATTATTGTAACTGTTCAAGGTTTCTAATAGAATAATTAGGACTTTATTTTCTGATTTAGTCCCCTTATTCTTGGACATGTAATTAATCCCCAAAGTCCTGTAAAAGCGTAGGATTTACCTTTCCGCACTTTAAATTTTTGCAAACTATAAACTGTTTAGATGCATGAATAATAGGATTGTATGATAAGATTAATAATCAAAAGCTAGCAAACTTAATACAAGACTAAAATAACTGAACATAACACACTTTGCACATATACACCTCTAGGGTACGCCCACTTTGGTTTCCTTTGTAAAAATAGTCATGTCCCTCGAAACGGGGACGCTTTAGCAAAGACCCGTAAATCAAAAAGATCATAGTCCCTCGATGACCCTACAGTTGCCTCTCGGTAAATGATCTAGTCCCTAAACAGAATTTCTAAAGCGTCTCCATATGTTGCCTTTATGACTGTACCTCCCTTTAAATGTCCCTCATACATCTAATGATAGGGATACCTACTTACTAATAGTAGGGTAGCACTGTCTAAAGGGTAGGAGGAAAAGAACGAACTTTTCGAGTATAAGTAGATAGTTCTTGGATGCTATGCTCAAAACAAACTTTTTACACTTACACATTTCAAAAACAACTTTCAAAAACATTTACTTTGTTAACACTCTTGAGGAATGATACAAGAGTTATCATAAACACACAAAAGCACAAGGTACTTTTAAAATGAGCTAAGCATCTAAGAGCCCGTAGAAAACTAAAGATGGAAAGGGTTCTAACACCTTCACTTTCCATAATCTACCCCCTTACTCAGAAAACTCTCGAAAAGGTCTTTTTCAGCTCTTTTCACTCTTTCCTTAATTTAGATAAAAGAAAAGTCGGTGGCAACTCTTTCTTACCACAATATTTGCGAACATAAACGAAAAACCAGTATAAACAGTCAGTTCTGCCACCGTATCACAGTAGTTCACCTTCAGTAAACGTTGGTGTTATCTTTTGTATCTCTTCCTTCAGTGGAAGTTGGCAGCTCATCTTCAGTAAAAGTCGGTGCATCTT
This sequence comes from Vicia faba, assembly GCA_948472305.1. Lineage (NCBI taxonomy): Eukaryota > Viridiplantae > Streptophyta > Magnoliopsida > Fabales > Fabaceae > Vicia > Vicia faba. The sequence continues at coordinate 1,677,835,159 of OX451737.1, read as the reverse complement.
TTACTTCTCTACCTTCAGTGGAAGTTGGTAGCTCACCTTCAGTAAATGTTGGTGTATCTTTTGTATCTCTACATTCAGTTGAAGTTGGTAGTTCACCTTCAGTAAACGTTGGTGTTATCTTTTATATCTCTACCTTCAATGGAAGTTGGTAGTTCACCTTTAGTAAACATTGGTATATATTTTGTATCTCTACCTTCAATGGAAGTTGGTAACTCACCTTCAGTAAACATTGGTGTATCTTTTGTATCTCTACCTTCAGTGGAAGTTGGAAGTTCACCTTCAATAAAAATTATTGTTATATTTTATATCTCTACCTTCAGTGGAAGTTGGTAGTTCACCTTCAGTAAACATTTGTGTTATCTTTTGTATCTCTAACTTCAGTGGAAGTTTGTAATTCACCTTCAGTAAACATTGGTGTATCTTTTGAATCTCTACCTTCAGTGGAAGTTGGTAGGTCACCTTCAGTAAATGTTGGTGTATCTTTTGTATCTCTACCTTCCTTGGAAGTTGGTAGTTCACCTTTAGTAAACATTGGTGTTATCTTTTGTATCTCTACCAGTGAAAGTTGGTGCATCTGCTATTTCTAGCTTTAGTGGAGGTTGATAGTTTGCTTTCAACAAAAGTTGGTGCACCTGTCATACCCCAATTTTACCCTACCCTTATATTATATTTAGGTTTCTAGTTAAGCAAATCATATTATATAATATTTTATTTCTATGGGGGAGTGAAACATGGAAAAGGGGTTTTGATCCTAAATGGACCATCAATATCTGATGGCCCATTAGGCTTTAATAAAAGTCAATTTTAGATTAAAAAGAGGGAGGTGCTTTGTTTGTATTTTAAACCGACGAGCCTTCTAAAAATCAGAAAGATATGTTTGAATCTTTTAGCTCATTAAGTTATTTTTGTGTGACCCATTAAAATTTCATTCTTTTTTGAAAGGGTGTACAAAACAGTTCCTTTTTGTTAAAACCCAATATGGAGGCCCATTTGGTTTTCTTGTTTGAAAAGATAGTTTTTGTTTTTTTATAACATTATCATTATCTTATTATAATTAAATTATTGTTTTTAGAGCATTTTTTATATAACTTAATTAAAAAAAAGTACATTTGTTTTAATTTTTGAGAGGCCTTTAAGTACACAGGCCCATCCCGATTAAGTTTCTTATGTTTCGGATAACAAAAAGGTCATGTACATAGTGTTGTACCCCAAAATTTTCCCTATTTATTCTCAATACATTTCTCACAAAAGATCTTAAATGCTCAAGGACTCCCAAGGGTTTGATCAGACAAGCTCACCTCTTAAGCACTGAGTCTCCAAATTAGGGTTTTGGTTTTTTCAAGGACGATTGGAATTTTGATGCCTCAAATGACTTTCATGGTTCATTATAGACTTCCAAGAATCCTCATGCCAAGTTTTAAGTCTTGCACTACAAATTTGCTCAGTCAATTGTTCATATGACTGAAAATTAGTTGTATTGGGTAAAAAGTCAATTGTTGGTTAAAATACAGTCAAACTTCATGATTTTTGGCCAACATTAACATTTTGGCCAACATTAATATTTTGAAGTTATTTGTGGCTAACTTCATGATTAATTCTGCAACTTTTTATTAGAGGGTTGATGTCCAAAAAATGCTTAGACTTGAAGATATAGATGTTACAACTGGATTTAAAATCAGAGTCGCCACTAGTAGTTTTTATCCTAAGGAAGGGAGTTTAATAGGAAACCCTTATTTGTAAAGACAAATATTCTAAGTTTCGGACTCCATTATACAAAAGGAAGGTGTTAGGCACCTTTCATCTACCTTATTCTCATAGATACTAAGTTTAGGTTTAGGTTTCGGGTTAAACGGGGTTTTAATTTTTTAATAGGGGAACTCGCCACGACTTTAATCGTATGCCTACATATCCTCTTAGGAGGAATCAAAGTCCCAATTCGTACTTCGCATGAGTTTGTGTTTTTTAAGGGTTGCAAAAGTACTTTGAATTGCCTCGCGTTTTGACCGGGTGTAGAGATTGCGGAATTTTGGACTAAATGCGCGATTAGTCAAAATATATTTAAAACCCTTTAGCGAAAATTATTTGTTTAGATTAGTTTATTGTAAAAAAATATTTGAAGTTTGTTATGTATTTTTTATAATATTAATTATGAAATATTCTTAATTAATGCATGACATAAAAATATTTTAATGCAATAATATATAAAATAATATATGCATGAGTTTTTAAATAACATAATCATTTAAATGATAATATAAATAATATATGATAATAATATTTTAAGAAAATAAAGTAGGATGATAATAATAAATAATATATATAAAAATATCAATCAATAATAATAATAATAATAATAATAATAATAATAATAATAATAATAATAATAATTATAAAAATAAATAATAATAATAATAATAATAATAATAAGAAAATAATAAATATAAATAAGAAAGTATATAAGATAATAAAATAATAAAAAATAGAAAATATTGATTAATATTCAGGGGGTGCATTTTTTATAGAATAGTAAAAGAGGCGAGGTGTAAAAAGTCAGGGCCTGAATTCAGATATTAAATTCAGGCCCAACAAGCCTGGGGGTGCGCTATTGCAACTAACAAGTAAAATTAGGGGTGTAGCGAAGGCCGGGCCAACGTTCAGATATTGAACTGGGCCCAGAGAAAAAGGGGGGGTGCTATGTTGTTTGTTGGATTAGTAAACGAGTAAAGCGGGTGTGCGAAAAGCAATTCGGCCGGCTCGTTATGCGTTTGAGACAGGGTGTGGTCAATTGAGTGTTGTGAGGTGCATGGGTGTTACATTGGGACTTGCCCTAACGACTGTGCCGAATCATTACAGAATACAAATATTTTTTATATTTCAGTTCGACCTTATTTTGCTTTTATTTTATAGCCCCTTTGTTCTCTATCTTTCCTCAACCAGCCCTACTTTCTTCTTCCCCAAATCACATAGCCCTAAAAACCACCTTAGTGGAGGTGCTACTGTATTACCCAGCCCTACCGTAAATCCAAACCCCCACAACCCAAATACAAGAATAGCAAAAATTTAAGTGTATTTACCCCTTTGCTATTTTAGATTCCGAGTTCTCTAAGCGATCTTCTTTTTGATCCTCCTCTCTTTATCTTATTCGTAGGTTTCCGGTGAGGTAGCGGTGGCGGCGAAGTGTTGGTTGTCAGCAGCGGTGCTTACACAATTAGGGTTTCAGGTGTTGAAACCCTAATTGTCCTCTTCGCTTGATCTTCAAAGGAAAGGGTTTGGTCTTCCTCTGTAATTTCTTCTTTCTTCTGTATTTTCGTTTAGCAATCTCCTCTTCTCAAATCTTTTTCTTTGACTCTGTATCTCGATCCCACTATATCTCTGTACACTATTTATAGGGTTAGGTTTTGTAACATTAGGAATTACTGTTACTAATTTGATAAGCTTAGATTTAGGGAAATTATAGAAATTAAGGATTGGATTATGTGTAATTGATTTAGTTATAATTTTCTGAGATTTGTTTTGTATATTATTCTGGGATTTGATTTGTAATGAAGGTTTAATTCAGTGTTGAGATTTATTCTGTAATATTTGATATAATTGTTTCTGAGATTTACGGGATTTAATTAAGAAGAAATCAATGATTCTGTATTTTTTGTGTTAAGCCAAGATTTGGTTGGTTTTAATTTCTACAGTGCTAGTTCTTTGAAAAAACGTGCGCAAATTTTTTTGTGATCGATACAGTAACGGTTAGCTGAAATATGGGCCTTGCGTTACTTACTAATTGGGCTTTTGAACTGTATTTGGAAATAACACATTTTTCCTTTGTACTTTGGATTGAGTCTCAATTTAGGACTTATACCACAAATCATTTTATCCTCAAAAAATCTTTTTATTAATTTATAAAAATGTCTAATAAAATGGTTTAAAAATCCGGTAAAATAATTATAAAAGATTTTTAATGATAACAAAAAAAGTTAATTATAATAACGTTTTTTCCTTTTATGAAAATAACCAGTAATGACAAAAAACGTCCAATTGGCTAATTAATCTTAATGGGCATGTAATTTGAATTTTCACTCCCTTCTCTTACAGCAGACCTCTATTTGGGCCTTATATTAATTAATAGTTTATATATATAAAAATCAGTAAAACAATATTTTAATAATAATTTTTTTCAAATAAAACAACAATAATAAAAATGAAAAAGAACATTAATTGGCTTTTAATAACCATACCCCTCTCTTTGATATTTAATAACCCGAAAGAAATGGGGAAAAATAAATGGGTTTACGGTTTCGAATCTCACCCCGCCTCTTTCTATTCAAAAACTAAAACGAAAATGGACCAAAATGAATTCTAATGGGATTCTTATTTCCATTTCACTCCCTTTTCTTTACTAACAACAAAAACATTTAAGTGGGCTTTTATAATTAAAATTTAATTCTTTTCTGAAATAATTTTCCATACTCTAATCTCATGGGCCATTGGCCAACATGCTTCGCAAATAGGCCTACGGGTATATGAATCTTTCTGATTTAGAAAGCCCCACTCCATTAGATTAAGACACACCCCCTTATAGAAAGGGAAGGTGTTAGCACCCTTTCTATCTGTGGTTTTCAACGGACTCTTAGGTACTTGCTCATTCTTAAATTGCTTTTGTGCGTTTATGTGTTTGAAAAAGTTTTGAAATTGCCTTAGTGCGGAATTTCACTTTATGGTAACCCTTGTATCAGTTCTCAAGAGTGTGATAAAGTGTTTTTGGAAATTTTAGTTTGAAAAGTTTGTTTGAAAGTGTATGGTGTAAAAGTTTACTTGAGCAAGTACTTAAGAGTTTCTACCTACTCGAAAAAGACTGTTCATTTTTCTTATTTCCTTTAGACAACACTATCGTACTATTAAGGAGTAGGTAGCTCCATCGTTGGAGTTTGAGGCACAATCGAAAGGGACGATTATGATCACTAAAGAAATGGTTAGGAAACCTTAGTAGTTACCCTAGAGTCCTAAAGATCTTTCAGAGGTAACATTCAAATGGGTCATCTTTGATCTTTTGGGATTAGAGGGTAACCACTAAAACTCCCTATACTTCATGACCGTTTACCGAAGGCAACCGAAGTGGGGCAAACCCTAGGAGTGAGCATGTGCAAGTGTTTGTTTTTCAGTCATTAATCTCTGTGTTTAGTTTTCTAGCGATTGGTTTTATCTTGTTCATGCAATCCTATTAGCCACACATCTAACAGTTAATATATGTACAAAAATATAAAGTGCGGAAACGTAAATTCCTACGCTATAACATGGCTTCGGGCAGAGGGATTCAATTACAAGTTCAAAATCGGGAGAAATATAAAGGAAAACAATAAAAATGCCTTATAGTTTGTCTACATTGATATGTACAGGAATATAAAAGTGCGAAAGAAGAAAATACGCGCGAAAAATTAAATATGGGAATTAAAGTTTAAATTCTAAGAAAACTTAATTAATGAAAGAAAATATTTTTTGTTATTTTTTATTTTTTAGGAAAAATATTAAGTTAAAAATGAAAGGAAATTAACTCTAAATAACCTAATATTGTTGTATTTTTATTTGAGAAAAAATAATTAACTTATAATTTAAACCTAATTTCTAGCTAATTTTAATTATGAAAATAAACCAAATGATGCATAGATAGCTATTGATCGGCCTCAAGATAAACCACTTTTGAATTAAAAATTTAATCAAACTATTATAAAAATCATTCATCCATTTTTGTGGAGTTAAACTCAACACTATGGATCCAATGATGTTAATAAAGTCATGATAAAAAGGTTTAAAAAATTGGAAAATGATGAGGAAAATATCAATTATGTTCAAATTAATCAAGAAATGAAAAATAAGACTATAGAAAAATCAAAAAAGAGGCCAAGTAATTTTACAAAATTTTTAGGAATTTTTAAAAGTCAGAAACTATTTTTAAAAATTAAAATAAATGGGTAAAATAAACAAAAATAGTAAGAAAATAGTAAAGTCAGAAACAAAAATAAAATAAGGTCACCAACATTTGTCAAAATATCATTGGATCATTCCATAATTTTTTCAGAATTTAAAAATGTATAAAAGTATTTTTAAACATTTTAAACAAATCAAATAAGTGTAAAATTCATAAAAAATACCAAAACACAAAATTAAATTGTGAAAAAATAAAAATAAGAAAGAGAATAATCAAAAATGTTTTTCATAATATTTTTAGATTTTTTGGACTAAAAATGAATTTTCTATGATTTTTTGAAATTTAAAACAATTAAAATATAAAAATCAGAAAAAGAAAATATAAGTAAAAGATGTGGACCATTGGATGAGAGTCAAAACACGTTATTAATCAAATCCAAGGGATCTGGCGTGTTGTGCATATCATTTTCTTTAATGAATAATGTACAGAATCAATAATAAAATCAGAATTTGAAAAATATAGATGGCGCGCCTTCATTGGTTAGAAGATGACACGTTGGTCATCTTCAACCTCCAGCCATCACGAATTGCAGGTCTCTCAAACTGTAAAATTAGAAGCTTAGACCTATGGCATTCGCTTGGTCTCTTCAAGATGAAGACAACCACACCCTCGCGCCCAATTTATATAAATTGTAGCTCAAGCAATTTGGAAAGAACGTTTTGAAAAGGGATTTGAAAATTCATGGTCAAAACGAGTTTCCAAATGAAAGTAAGTGTTGCAACTAGAACTAGTTCAATGAGAGCATTACAGTGATATCAAAGTTTTGAAGAATTGATGAAGGAATCTACCTATTGAAGTTGAGTTGCAGAGCTCTGAAACTGGACTTCTATGGAGAAATATAGGGCACGATTCTTGATTGTAATTATCTGCTTAGCTTCAGGGAAGATCAAGGAAGGTAAATTGATGGAAAAAACGGATTAAAAAAAAGCTTAAGAATAGAATTCGAAGTTGCTGAATTCTGGGTTGTGAAGCAAGTTTGACAGGGTAATTTTGGCTATCTAAGCTTGGGAAATTGAATGTGGGATGACCCTCTATTTACAGGGAAGCAAATGGGATCAAAAGGAATAGAAAATGATGTGTTTTAGAGGGAATTCGTGTGGGTTTGCATCATGAAGAAAGTGTGACTCAAACTTGATCAAAACTCAGCCAAATCGTGCGTTTCATGATGCTAATCTTGTGATTAGAAGCCAAAACAAAGATTTCAAAATTTTGACTTTATGCAAAATTCAGTTTCAAACTACCAAATTCAAATCCATGGAATTTCCACCTCAAGGGGTCTTAGGGCATAATTCTTGATGCTTTGGAAAGATGAGGTTACAAGCTTTGTAATGGAAAAGGAATGGAATCAAATGGATGCTTGAGCTGAAAGTTACATGGAGTCAAAGTTGAAGAAAAAGAGTTGACTTTTCATACTTAGAAATATTTCAAATTCTTCTTTAAAAATGACCTATAATCTTTTGCATCCAAACATAGCCTTCAACTTAGAATTTGCTCTTGACCAAAAAAGATGGAATGAAGTAGACCTCTTGAATAACCTTTTGCAATTTGAATCACTCAAAATCTCCAAAAATTGAGCAAGTTATGACTTGTTGAAGTTGGACAAAAATCATGAAATGACCTATAATCTTTTGCATTCTTAAGGCATCATCCATCCATTTTCTTACTTTGAACATAAAAGAAGGCATGAAGTACACATCCTTAAGATAATCATGAAAAAATAATGGGCTCCAGGTGATAATAATTGACCAAGTTATGACCACTTGAAGTCACATATGGAAAATTGGGGATTCATCTGGATGACTTGTAATCTTTCTTCTTCACCAAGTTCCTTCCTCATGAAAACTCTTTGGAACTTTTGAAGTGATTTGTTGGTAACTCTTTGAAGAGAAGGAAGTATTTGGAATCACTCAAAAATACCAAAATATGAGCAAGATATGCTCCTCTGAAGTCCAAAACCCTAGCCTCTAGATCAAGAGAATGCTTTGAGGAACTTTGCCAAGTTTGAACAAACTTTTTGTGCCAATATTCTATCTTTATGAATAGAAATTGTTGAGGATAAAGATGAGGACTCATGGCCACCAAAACCACTTCCATACCAATTCTTTCAAAACAAGTTCAATGGTGAGTTTTGAATTTCTCAAGCTATTGACTAGGGCATGGAAATAAACTCATGAACCCATGAAGCAACTTGCTAAACCTCATTGCCTTTACCTACATTATTAACAAGTAAGACAAACCAATATTGTATTTTGTTAATTAGAGATAAAATCAAAGCAAAATATCCATGATCACAAAAGAAAACAAGTCAAAGTGCTAGGTAACTCCTCAAAAGAGCAAGGCTAAAGATAGGGAGAAGAACCAAAAACCCTAATGTGATCATGTTGTGATTGAAATAATATGGTATAATGAAGGAATCTTAGGGGTAAAAATTGGGGTACAACAGTAGGGTTACCTCGAAATGAAAGCCTGGATAGTAGGTCTATGAGAAGGAACCATAATAGTAGGGTTACTTCGAAATGAAAGCCTGGATAGTAGGGCTACTTCGAAATGAAAGCATGGATAGTAGGGCTATGAGAAGGAAACTGGGTAGTAGGGTTACTTTGAAATGAAATCCTGGATAGTATGGCTATGAGAAGGAACCTGTATAGTAGGGTTACTTCGAAAATTAAGCCTGGATAGTAGGGCTATGAGAAGGAACCTGGGTAGTAGGGTTACTTCGAAATGAAAGCCTGGATAGTAGGGCTATGAGAAGGAACCTTGATAGTAGGGTTACTTCGAAATGAAAGCCTGGATAATAGGGCTATGAGAAGGAACCTGGATAGTAGGGTTACTTCTAAATGAAAGCCTGGATAGTAGGGCTATGAGAAGGAACCTGGATAGTAGGGTTACCTCGAAATAAAAGCCTGGATAGTAGTGCTATGAGAAGGAACTTGGATAGTAGGGTTACTTTGAAATGAAAGCCTGAATAGTAGGGCTATGAGAATGAACCTGGGTAGTAGGGTTACTTCGGAATAAAAGCCTGGATAATAGGGCTATGAGAAGGAACTTGGGTAGTAGGGTTACATCAAAATGAAAGCCTAGATAGTAGGGTTGTGAGAAGGAACCTGGTTAGTAGGGTTACATCGAAATGAAAGCCTGGATAGTAGGGTTGTGACAATGAACCTGGGTAGTAGGGTTACTTTGAAATGAAAGCCTGGATAGTAGGGCTCTGAGAAGGAACCTGGATAGTAGGGTTACCTCGAAATGAAAGTCTGGATAGTAGGGCTACAAGAAGGAACCTGGATAGTAGGGTTACCTCGAAATGAAAACCTGGATAGTAGGGCTATGAGAAGGAACCTGGATAATAGGGTTACTTCGAAATGAAAGCCTGGATAGTAGGGCTACTTCGAAATGAAAGCCTGGATAGTAGGGCTATGAGAAGGAACCTGGGTAGTAAGGTTACTTTGAAATGAAAGCCTGAATAGTAGGGCTATGAGAAGGAACTTGGATAGTAGGGTTACCTCGAAATGAAAGCCTGGATAGTAGGGCTATCAGAAGGAACTTGGATAGTAGGGTTACTTCGAAATGAAAGCCTGGATAATAGGGATACAAGAAGGAACCTGGGTAGTAGGGTTACTTCGGAATAAAAGCTTGGATAGTAGGGCTATAAGAAGGAACCTTGGTAGTAGGGTTACTTCGAAATGAAAACCTAGATAGCAGGGTTGTGAGAAGGAACCTGGGTAGTAGGGTTATTTCGAAATGAAAGCCTGGATAGTAGGGCTATGAGAAGGAACCTGGATAGTATGGTTACCTCGAAATGTAAGCCTGGATAGTAGGGCTATGAGAAGGAACTTGGATAGTAGGGTTACCTCGAAATGAAAGCCTACATAGTAGGGCTATAAGAAGGAACTTGGATAGTAGGGTTACTTCGAAATGAAAGCCTGGATAGTAGGGCTACTTCGAAATGAAATCCTGGATAGTAGGGTTGTGAGAAGGAACCTGGGTAGTAGGGTTACTTCGAAATCAAAGCCTGGATATTAGGGCTATGAGAAGGAACCTGGATAGTAGGGTTACTTCGAAATGAAAGCCTTGATAGTAGGGCTATGAGAAGGAACCTGGATAATAGTGTTATTTGAAATAAAAGCCTGGGTGGTAGGGCTGCTGAGAAGGAACCTGGATAGTATGGTTACTTCGAAATGAAAGCATGGATAGTAGGGCTGCTGAGAAGGAACCTGGGTAGTAGGGTTACTTCGAAATGAAAGCCTGGATAGTAAGGCTATGAGAAGGAACCTGTATAGTAGGTTACTTTGAAATGAAAACCTGGGTGGTAGGGTTACTGAGAAGAAACCTGGATAGTAAGGTTACTTCGAAATGAATGCCTGGATAGTAGGGCTGCTGAGAAGGAACCTGGATAGTAGGGTTACTTCGAAATGAAAGCCTGGGTGGTAGGGCTACTGAGAAGGAATCTGAATAGTATGTTACTTTAAAATGAAAGCCTAGATAATAGGGCTTCCTCATTTGATCATGTAGATTAGTTGACCCGTTTGGTTTCGGGAACTGATTTTCCATTAGTTGTTTGCAGATATGACATGTATAGCTTCAGGAATTTAACCTTGAACTGTTGGAATTGTTGATGATAACTATCTTTCCTGAAAAAGGTACATGATTAATTATATGCGATGCATGAAATGCATTGTGTGATGATGTTCTCAAAATAAATGAGATTATGATGTGTGCAATATGTATGCGCACATCATGATGTATAAACATGAAATGCTATTATGACATATCCGGGTCTAGGAAAATAAATCCCTGACTGTTGCTTGAGAGTACTAGAAATTGACTTCCTGACTGTTGTAGAAAAAGTGGTTCTTCTACTTCTGTTGGGGATGGTGAACGGAGATGACTATGCCGTGGATTTACTCCTTTTTGGTTTTGAATATTCTGCCGGAGAGAGACTCTGCTTGAGGACAACTCTGCAGGGAATAACTCTGTTTGAGAGAGGAGATACTTTGCTGGAATATTTTGCCGGTTCAGAGAAATAAACTCCGCTGGGGGATGAACTTTCGTAAATGGAGAAATAAACTATGTTGGGGATTGAGCTTTTGTATTTAGAGAAATAAAATCTGCTTGGGAGAAAACTTTATGAACTGCTTGCGATCATAAAATTCAGTTGGGGAATATGGATGTCAGCTCTCTGAAGGAGCCTTGCTGGGGATAGTAGCTCCTGTTTGGGGAAGCCAATGTCAAAGCTTTGATTGCCTATACTCTGTGGTGAGTGTAGATGTCATGAGGATGTATGTTGAGGATACATAAATGACTTTGCATCAAGACGTTTCTTCCCCTGTACCTGTTGGAGAAAGTACCTACGGAGGCTTGGTGGATGTTGATCAGGATGATAAGTCTTCTACTGATAAACAAATGATAAGATGACGGGACATAGTCGTATGCTTTAATCCCTAACTTTTTCATGGACTGTCTTTTTAGATTTTCAGTCCACCGGGATACCCTTTTTTTCCCAAGCATCCTTTTCAGGTTTTCGACTTGTCGGGTGTATATATTTTTTTTGTTTTTATCCCTAACTTTTGCCCAAACCCTTTTGGTTCGTTGGGATGCCCTTATTTTTTCCTAGGCCAGTCAACCTAGTGGGTCTTTGTTCATACTTAGTATTTTCTGACTATGTCCAAGTTCATCGGGTGCAGAGAATTGTCATTGTCCATAGTAGTAAGTATTGCCCACTTCCAAAAGATGTTTGTTTGATCGTACAAGATTTGTTGTCGGAATTCATGTCGAATTCCCCAAGTGATTCAGATGGAGATCTGCTCCTGACTATTCGGCATCTTTGAGAGACTCCTTGAATCTTGACTTGACTTCCCCAGATGATGGACAATAACCATGTCGTGTCCCTTGTTTGGAAGTGTTTTTCCACTTGAGGTGATCCTTTTCATTGAGAAGGTTTTTGTTCACTAGATATTCGTCATGCGAATTTCTCTGTTGTTGAACAAATAGTCATATGCAAACAATGGTATTTTAAGAATGCAAAGCTTATGTCTGTCTTGAGGTTTGAAAATTCAATTTTTTTTTTAGTAAAACAAACAAATTTTGTAAAAGTGTGATGTCAACTCAAGATTTATAGCAAGTCCTACAAGAGCCAGGATACCTTTTGTAATAGTATGCTCTCGAACTAACCCATGCTTCATCTAGGACTCTTAAGGGTTGTAACGTGGCCTGGTTCACAATTTAAGAAACAAAGGATAATGGCTCAAAATTTATTTGTGCCCACCCGCTCTTCGTGATGTTCTTTCGTCCTATGCTTAGTTAATTGTGCATTTAAATCCCGATTGAGTCTGGCATCTTGTCCTTGATGTTCCGGTGATGGTTCGAATACTGACAGTTTATTTTGAATAGGAAGTCATTTTTGTAATCTTTTTTTGTTGAGGATTTGTAGTAACCTCTTTTTTCGTTATCCCTTCTTTTGCCTGAACTGTTTCTTTTGTGATTACAGTCAGCGGGATGCCCTTGTTTTTTTCTTAAGTCTCCTTCATAGGTTTTGACTTAACGGGCTTTTCTTTGGAAAAATAAGGACTGCCTGTTCTTAATGATTATGCGGAACCATCACCATCTTCTGATTTGGAAGGACGTCTTTGTTGCCATTCATTATGTGTGAAGTAGAATATTGCGACTGAATGCACATCTGAATTAACTGAGAAAACTACCCTACCCCAGGTTATGATTAAGGGTTTTTATTTGTGTGAAAAGAAAAACTCCCACTTCTTAGGCTCAAAAGGGTTGACTAGGGATTATCTTCCTTATTACTCCACTATTTGGGATTTGAAACAACGCCTGTACATTGTTAGCAAGGTCTGTTTAAAATCATACTATAGAGATTGTGGTATCATTTTCGTCATCCCCTCTCTAAAGGCTTGTAGCTTGTAACCGAAAGTTGAATATTACAAGAGGAGAAATAAAAGCATTGTTTAAATATAATGAATTTGAATGAATTGTTTCAAGACAAACATATGCAATGTATTGATGAAATAACAAAGTTTGACATGAAATAAGTTCTTGAACAATCAAAAGAAATTTATAACTTGAAAATTCTAATGAACAAAAAGCCTCTTCGTTTGAACTTGTCACTTCAGATGGTTTCCCTTGGAGGAAAAGCAGAAGAATTCCAGTTGACCATCTTGTGTAAATTCCATGACTCCTTCATCAATAAAGTCTTGAATTTTATATTCCAACGTCTAAAAATCATTAGTGTCATGCCCCGGACTATCAGAGTGATATGCACATCTTGCGTCAGAATTGTAGGTAGGAGCAGAAGTGTTGGGATTTGCAGGAGGATCCTTTAATGTGACCAAATTCATCTTCAACATGTGTTGCAAGGCTTGCGACATCGACATGTTGAGTTTGGTATATTTCCTATTGGATGAATCCTACTTACGCCGATTACCCCGTTGTGGTTGGCGAGGTCGTTGTTGGACCTGTGATGTAGTAGTAATCAGGAAAGGTCTGTTCTTGACCAAACCGACCTCTTCTCTCACTGGGGGATGATTAATGCCTTGATCCACAATTTTAACTGTTTGTTTCATGGATCTACATCCATCTTGGTGAAGCTTGTTGATGAAAGCTCTTAGCTCTTCTTGTTCTCGATCTATGTTTTGGATAAGAGCCATCTGCCCCAGCATCTGGATTCTCATTGCTTCTACCTCAGCTTGCAGTTGTTCCAACTGTTCATCCTTGTAGTTGTCAGGACGTTCCTTGGTCAGATTCCCAACGAGGAGTATTTTCAGGTCTTCTTTCCCCTTGGATAGATTCAGGAGCAATTCCTTGAACTGGGAATCTTGATCTTGGAGATCTCTATTGTCTTGTTTGAGAGCTATTTTCCTTGCTGAAATAAACAGCAAGAAAATGAGAGACCTGTACTGGAAGACCTGTTATGCAAATGTCATGCGTGCAATATTTTCAAGGGTCTTATGGGGTAAACAAGAGAACATTAGAATCCAACTGCAGCTTTGATGGAAGAACTTTGTATCTTTGAAGGTCCTTCTATATGATTTAAGCTCACCATATCGAGTGGGTCATAGCCACTGACTCAAGTTGTCGTGCTTGGTATTTTGACAACATTGGCTAGAGGAAAATAAATCCCCTTGCCCCTTGCTAGACGTCTGGTTCATCATAACCTACATCGTAGACCCTTGAGATCCTTTAAATGGTTAAGGAAATGCTATGGATGATATTATGATGTTTATACTATGCATTGAGTGTAAGCAAGTAATCCCTGCAAGAAATCAGGGTATTGGATAATGAGTGTAAACAAATCTTGCAAGGAAATCATATTGTTAGATAATCAAACCCTGCAAATAGTTCAAGTTAAGAGTAAACAAGTCACACAAGCAACCTTAGGTTTAGGCTTGCATGAGGTTTGTAGGTAAGTACCCTCTTGAAGTTTAGTTGGTTTCAAACCTGTCCTAGAAATAGTAACTGGGTTCTAAGGGATCTCAATATCACTGATCTTTCCCATAAATTTCGTTCCGATAGACAATTGGCTTGCCACCAAACAAAACTCAAGAGTCAAACCTCAATGAGTGTAGCATCGAGTATCAACCGACTTTGGGTTTACACCAAATATGGCTATCTCACTATGTCCTAAAAGCCAAGTTGGTCAATTAAGGTGCTAAGGTAAGTTGACGCTTTATGATACCACGTAGCGGCCCCGTATTCTCCTTGATTACTCAAGGGCTACCGGTACACACCAAAGTATCGCATCAACGTAGCTACTGTTTCAACCGTGTCGATATACCCCGCATAGCTCCCTCACAGTTTATTGCTACTTACCTAAAAGGAATTCCCTGATCCGGGTTAAGGATCCAAACAACCCAAACAGATACCCTTAAAAATAAATCAAGCAAGACAAGCCAAAGAAGCAATTAAGAATGACCTATATCCTAAGGTAAACCCAACTTTTTATAATTCCCCAGCAGAATCGCCAGTTCTGTGATACGGTGGCAGAACCGACTGTTTTTTGTTACTACTGGTTTTGCATTTTATGTTTGCAAATGTACGGTAAGAAAGAGTCACCACCGTCTTTTATTTCATCCAACAAAGGAAAGGGAAAAAGAACAGAAAAAACCTTTTTCGAGATGTTTCTGAGTACGGAGGGTAGATTATAGAAAGGGAATGTGTTAGCACCTTTTCTATTTGTGGTTTTCCACGGGCTCTTAGGTACTTGCTCATTCTTAAATTGCTTTTATGCGTTTATGTGTTTGAAAAAGTTTTGAAATTGCCTTAGTGCGACGTTTACTTTATAATAACCCTTGTATCAGTTCTCAAGAGTGTGATAAAGTGTTTTTGAAAACTTTAGTTTGAAAAGTTTGTTTGAAAGTGTATGGTGTAAAAGTTTACTTGAGCAAGTACTTAAGAATTTCTACCTACTCGAAAAATATTGTTCATTTTTCTTATTTCCTTTAGACAACGCTATCCTACTATTAAGGAGTAGGTAGCTCCATCGTTGGAGTTTGAGGGACAATCGAAAGGGACGATTACGATCATTAAAGCAATGGTTAGGAAACCTTAGTAGTTACCCTAGAGTCCTAAAGAATTTTCTGAGGCAACATTCGAATGGGACATCTTTGATATTTTGGGACTAGAGGGCAACCACTCAAACTCCCTATACTTCATGACTGTTTACCGAAGGCAACTAAAGTGGGGAAACCCTAGGAGTGAGCATGTGCGAGTGTTTGTATTTCAGTCATTAATCTTTGTGTTTAGTTTTCTAGCGATTGGTTTTATCTTGTTCATGCAATCCTATTAGCCACACATCTAACAGTTAATATATTTACAAAAATATAAAGTGCGGAAACGTAAATTCCTACGCTATTACATGGCTTCGGGGAGAGAGATTTAATTACAAGTCCAAAACCGGGAGAAATATAAAGGAAAACAATAAAAATGCCTTATAGTTTGGCTACATTGATTTGTACATGAACATAAAAGTGCGAAAGAAGAAAATGCGCGCGAAAAATTAAATACAGGAATTAAAGTTTAAATTCTAAGAAAACTTAATTAATGAAAGAAAATATTTTGTTATTTTTTTATTTTTTAGGAAAAAACATTAAGTTAAAAATGAAAGGAAATTAACTTTAAATAACCTAATATTTATGTATTTTTATTTGAGAAAAAATAATTAACTTGTAATTTAAACCTAATTTCTATCTAATTTTAATCATGAAAATAAACCAAATTATTCTAATTAAACTAATCTATTTTCATATTTAATTTAATAAATAAGGAAGAAAAAACTAATTCTATATTTTTTTTGTGATTTCTTGATTTTATGATGTTTATGATTTTTTTAAGAAAAGGAAAATAATTGAAATAAAAGAAAATAAATAAATCAAAAAAGAAAAATGGGCCTCGCTGCAAAAATGAAAATGAAGGGTGAGAAAGAAGCAGAATTAAAAGCCTAAACTGGACAAAGCCCGGTTCTATGCTAGATCTAGTGTGGATAACATCTTGGGGTGTACCATGGAGACGCGACTTTGAGGCTTTAGATCTGTCATTTTTAGATTCCTGCTTCAAAACTTAAAAGCAATGGTTCTAAAACATTCTAAACATTAGTATGAACATGCATGAACGCTTATAAACCATTTACAACGTAAGAATTGAAAGTTTATAATTAAGAACTTTTACCCAACCGGAGCTACTTGGTGCGCCTGTTTTGGGCGTGGACTGGCTTGGCAAGAGGCCTGAGTAGACTCCTGGAAGTCTCAAAAATGTGATTTTCCCACTTGTTTGGACTAATAGCACCTGGGAATATAGCTGCGAACTCTTGCAACTTTTACCAATTTTTTTGAGAATTTTGTAGAGCTTTCTTGAAGAGGAATTTAGTGTCTTTCAAGCTTGTATGGCTCTATATTTATAGAGGAGAATGAGGATACAAGAAAGCATGGAAATAATCTCCCTCATAATGTTGTGTTTTAAGACCATGATCAAAATTTGAAAAAAATACCATATTTGATTATTTCATGCCATTTTCACATGTGGATGAAACTGGACATATTTGAAGGGTTATTGCACGAAATCAATTGACATAAACTAGCATAAAACTTTCCCAAAATGAATTCACATCAAAATTTACATTATTTCTATTATTTATTTATTTAATTTTGAATTTTAATGAATAAAATATCAAAATAAATAGCATAAATAGTATAAAAATGTATGGGTGGGCTTAGAGGTCGTGGACCATGTTAGGAATGAGTTTCAAACTTGAAAAGATAGGCCCATTTGAAAATAATCCAAGTTCGGTCAATATTTGCTTCATGCATTTTTACAAAAATTAGCCAATTTTGACAATGCATATCTCTCTCAATTTTAACCCTGTGATGGTGTTCTTGGACTTTTTAGAAAGCTTAGGATGTACCCTAAGCAACCTCTTAGGTTTCATCTCAATTGGATCTTCCATGTTCTTGGAAGAAGCTTTTACCCAAAAGGTGTTTTTGTTGACTTTTGAAAAGGACCTATAATGTCTAAATATATATCTTTTCATGAGTGCATTTATTGAACTTGAGGTCTGAAGATTAGTTGTAGGGAATTGGATTCTCTTCAAAATGATCCTTGGATGAGAAATTTCTTATAAAGTATGAGAAAGTTATGCATGGTCAAAGTTTGGTTGACTTTTCCTATATGAACCCTAATTTAGCAACTTTTGAGTTTTGATGAATTAGGAGCATTCCTTGATGAATTATGATCAACCCTTGATTAAATTATGGATATCACTTCAAAATTTTGATGTTGACCAAAAATCCTGAAGTTTGACTGTATGTGGGTCACATTTGACTTTTGACCTAGTATAGTTGATTTTCAGGCATTTGAGCAGTTGACTGAGCAAACTTCTTGTGCAAGGCATGAAACTTGGCATGGATGATCTTGAGGACATATTAGGGCAATGGAAATCACTTAGGACCCTTGTAAATCAAACATATTGATGAGGAGCGAAACCCTAGTTTGATGCTCATTGTCTTAGGAGGAGGATTTGTCTGGCCAATCCTTAGTCAACTTGAGCAATTGAGGACCTCTAGGAGTTTATCTGGTGTGAAAATGGGAGGAAAATGTTTGGGGTGCAACGTGAATACACAAGTTTTGCGCGTTCTGATTGGGAGTTTATTGAATACTTGGAATACCCTAAAATTTGTCCGACAAACCTAAGGTTACGTTGATGTAACGTACCCTTAAGAGTCTTGAGAAAAATAGGAAAATCTAATGATATATCACTTACCAGGATTTGATGACGAGCCAGATGGTTTTGAGCTTGAGAGAAAAATAATGTATTTCTTGGTTTGATTTTTTTCTTATTCACCCGCTTGAGGGATGAAGTAAACAACACTTGATAACACATGGCTTCTTGGAGACTGAGGCAATAGGCTATGGTTACGAATTGCTATGTGGAGTCTTAGGTGACGAACTAGGTTGGGATTTCAAACACCGCGGCATGAAGTCTTAGGAAATGTTCTATATTGGGGAGTGTCGCACATTACTACGTGGAGTCTTAGGTAATGAGTGAAGAGAGGGAAACACATCGTTGCATGGAGTCTTAGACAATGGGTCACGTTACACTGCTGCATGGAGTCTTAGGCAATGAACTAAGTTTCGCAAATTACGGCCTAGGGTCTTAGGTAATGGATAAGGTGAGGGGAATACATTGCTGCATGGAGTCTTAGGCAATGTACCGAGCATCGTACATTACTGCATGGAGTCTTAGGTAATGAACTACATTGTAGACAGAAAAAATCACTGCATGGAGTCTTACGCAATGCGCCGAGCTTCGTACATTAATGAATGGAGTCTTAGGTAATGAGCTACATTGTAGAGGGAAAACATCACTGCGTGGAATCTTATGTGATGGGCTGAACATATCACTGCATGGAATCTTAGGTGATAGATCTTATTTAGCTTTCGAACATTGCAGCATGGAGTCTTAGGCAACATACTGGGTTTTGCACATTACTGAATGGAGTCTTAGGTAATGCTAAGTTGTAGGGAAAACATCACTTCATGGAATCTTATGTGATGGCCTGAACACATCACTGCATGGAATCTTAGGTGAAAAATCTTATTTAGCTTTTGAGCATTGCGGCATGGAGTCTTAGGCAATGTACTGGGTTTTGCACATTACTGCATGGAGTCTTAGGTAATGCTAAGTTGTAGGGAACACATCGCTGCATGGAGTCTTAGGTGATGGAATGAACACATCACTGCATGGAGTCTTAGGTGACGTGTTGGATTGTAGAAGAAGTGTGCTCTGATGTTTGACCCTTAGATGGCTAAATCTAGGGTGAGATTGTTGGTTTGTTGTATGATGCATGCGTATGATGTCTGATATTGATATGGAACCCTGAGTGTATGTGTATGTATGATGTATGCAAAGTGTGTGTACAATGTGTGTATTCCCTGAAATATTATGAAAACTATTTCTGGCTTTTCTCTCCTTTAAACCATTGGTTTTGAGTTACCGGTTCCCTGGTGTTGTATGTTGCATTGTCATAGTATCTTTAAATTGATGATGAGAAGTGTTAGAAAGATTTTGAATTTTTTGTGTTGCAGGTGCAGACGTAGGTGTAGAAGTGTGTAAACTTTTGTGTCATAAGTGCAGGCATAGGGGTAGACATGTGTTACATATGTAGATGTGGATTTTCTTTTTTTATATATTTCTAGCCAAAATTCTTTTTCGATGTTTTATCAAATGCTTTTATCTGTCAATTCCCCCGAAATGTTTTCGACATGATATTCACAAGCAATAATCGTATTATTTTGTAAACAAGTCTGATAAAGGAAAAATGCAATTTGAAAGATGAAAAGAAAGAAAATTTTTTATTGATATTCCTCTGATAGGAGAAAGTACAAGATGTAATTCCTTAAAAGAGGTGATTACAGAAATTTCCAAAACTATAAATGACAATGAAAATGATAATTGCTATTGTTGTTCACCAATATACTTTTAATAGCTCCTATCTCCTTTGCTTCTGAATCGTATGATTTAGACCCATTTCTACCTTCGTGGTTCGTAATCGTAGTTCTTAGATTGCAATCTTTTTGTTTTTTTATTTCTTTTTGAATTAAATCCCTAATTTTTTCCCGGATCTCCCTTTCGGGTTTTTAATCCACCGGGATAGTTTTTTGTATGTCCCTAATTTTTGCCCAGATCTCCCTTTAGGGTTTTCGATCCATCGGGATGCTCCTTTTTGCCTAAGTCGCCCGTTTAGGGTTCGATCTTAGCGAGCTTCTTATAGATAGTATTTTTTGATTGTTATGAATTTACTGGATGCGGTAGTTCTTCCCCATCCATTGTTGTGAGGATGAGACCACCATTGGAGAATGCAGTTTTCATTACGTAAGGACCTTCGTAGTCGGGTGTCCATTTACCATGTGAATCGAGGCGAGGTAGAAGAATCTTCTTGAGTACCAAATCCCCTTCTTTGAATATTCAAAGACGAACTTTCTAGTCGAAGGCCCTCTTCATCCTCTTCTGGTGCAATTGACAGTGGCATGGAGCTGTCAGACGTTTTTCTTCGATGAGGTTGAGCTGATCGAGTCGAGTATGAACCCATTATGATTCTTCCAACTTTGTTTCCATTAAAACACGAAGATATGGTATCTCGATTTCAACTGGAAGTACTACCTCCATGCCATATATCAGAGAGAAAGGAGTCACGCCTGTTGATGTGCGTACGGAAGTGCGATAGCCGTGTAGAGCAAAGGGAAGCATTTCATGCCAATCTTTGTATGTCTTCACCATTTTCTGAATGATATTCTTGATATTTTTATTGGCTGCTTCGATGACTCTGTTCATCTTGGGTCTGTATGGCGAGGAGTTATGATGTTCGATTTTGAAATTGTTGCACATTTCCTTCATCATATTTTTGTTCAAATTGGACCCGTTATTTGTAATAATCCTACTTGGAACCCCGTATCTGCATATGATATTCTTCTTGATAAATCGCGTAACCACCTGGCTTGTCACATTGGCGTAGGATGCTTCTTCTACCTATTTGGTGAAGTAATCGATGGCTTATAGTATGAAACGGTGTCCGTTGGATGCTTTCGGCTCGATCATGCCAATCATATCAATTCCCCACATTGAGAACGGCCAAGGGGAACTCATGACATTGAGAGGAGTTGGTGGCACATTTATCTTATCAATGTAGATCTGGAATTTGTGACATGTTTTCTTACAATGATAATAATCAGCTTCCATTGTTAACCAATAGTACCCTGCTCGCAGAATCTTCCTTGCCATGGCGTGCCCATTTGTATGAGTTCCAAAAGTACCCTTGTGGATTTCTCTCATGAGTGTATCTGCTTCCTGCTTCTCCATACACCTGAGTAGTACCATGTCGTAGTTTCTTTTGTACAACACACCATTACTCAAATAATTTCGAGGCTAGCTTCTGTAGAGTTTGTTTGTCAATGATAGAGGCATTTTCTGGATATTCTTAATTTTCAAGGTATTTCTTGATGTCGTAAAACCAAGGCTTGTCATCTGGCCCTTCTTCAATAGCAAGACAGTGTGCGGGCTCTTCAAAGTGTCTGATTGTAATGTGTGGTTCGTGGTTTGGCCAATTTACTTTGAACATAGCTGATAGAGTTACCAATGCGTCCACCATTTTATTTTCTTCTCGTGGGAAGTGACTGTAAGTGATCTCTGTGAATTCCGCAGCCAACTTTAAAACATGATCCTAATATGGAATCAGTTTTGGATGTTTAGTATCCCATTCGTTGTTGACTTGGTATATGACTAATTCAGAGTCCCCAAATACTATGAGGTGCTTTATTCTCAGATCGATGGCAGCTTCCAGTCCTAGTATACAAGCTTCGTACTCAACGATGTTGTTGGTGCAGTCAAAATACAATCTTGCAGTGTAAGGCTTGTGATAATTCTTTGGAGAAGTCAGCATTACCCCTATACCATGCCCTAGTGCATTTGAAGCCCCGTCGAACATGAGTGTCTAATGTGCCCCTGTTTCAGGTCCTTCGTCAGGTCCTGGTATTTCATAGTCACCTATAGCCATAACATCTTCGTCTAGAAAGTCGAACTTCATTGGTTAATAATCAGGTGATTCTCCCTGTAAGAGCCAGTTTTTCAAACACGTACGTTAGAGGATCCTTTCTTGATATTAACCATGTGGTATGGGTTAACATATATTGCTTCAACCTTTTAGTAGCCCAAGCCAAAGCATAACAAGTGTTCTCGAGGAGCGAATACCTGGTTTCACAGTCAGTAAATTTCTTGCTGAGGTAGTAAATGGCATGATCTTTTCTTCCCATTTCATCCTGTTGTCCCAAAACACAACCCATTGATCCTTCGAGCACTGTTAGATACATGATGAGTGGTCTTTTGGAAACTGGCGGCATTAAGATCAGTGGTTCTTGCAGATACTGCTTTATTGTCTCGAAAGCCGTTTGCCAATCATCATTCCATACTACCATTTTATTTTTTTGTAGTAATTTGAATATAGGATCACACGTAGTTGTTAGATGCGATATGAACCTTGAGATGTAATTCAATCGCCCAAAGAAAACCACAAACTTCTTTTTCTATCCTCGGTGTTGGCATCCCTTGTATAGATTTTACTTTGTCGGGGTCTACCTTGATACCATGCTGACTTACAATAAAACCCACCAACTTGCCTGATCTGACGCCAAATGTACATTTATTTGGATTTAACCTTAGTTTGAACTTGTGCAACCGTTCGAATAACTTTTGTAAATGTGTGATGTGTTCCTCTTCCATATTGGATTTGGCGATCATATCATCCACGTACACTTCAACCTCCTTGTGAATCATATTATGAAATAGTGTGAACATGGCCCTTTGATAAGTTGCCCCTACATTTTTGAGACCGAATGACATTACCTTGTAGCAGAAGGATTCACAAGGTGTTATGAAGGTAGTCTTTTCCATGTCTTCGGGTGCCATTTTGATTTGATTATAGCATGAGAAAACGTCCATGAATGAGAATACTGAGGCTATAGCTGTGTTATCTACCAGAACATCTATGTGGGGGAGCGGGAAGTCATCTTTGGGACTTGCTTTGTTCAGATCTCGATAATCTACACACATGCGTACCTTGTCATCTTTCTTGGGTACTGGCATAATGTTATCTTGTAAGTATAAGAGTGCACCTAAGAGGGGAGTGAATTAGGTACTTTAATAGTTTTACCCTTTTAGTGATGATGGATATTATTTTCCTGGTTTAGTGCATGAGTTTACTAATGTGTTTCTTTCTTTTCTGGTTTATGACTAGTGATGAAAGCGGTAAATGCGGAAAAGTAAAGAACACAGAGATGTATCCTGGTTCCCCTCACAGTTCGAGAGTACTCCAGTCCCCTTTCAACGTGAAAGAGATTTCCTTATTATTAGATCTCTAGACAAGACACCCTAGTCCTTCTATACAAGACTCTAACCAATAAAACCACCAAGAACAATCCTCTTGGACCAAGAACAATCCTCTTGGATTTTCACTATGTCAACAATGAGAACAATCATCTCAAGGTGACCTTACTTGTATCCAACAATCCTGGAAAAACAAGATTTCAAAACCACTTGAACTTATTTTCAACAATCCTGAAAAATAAGCAAGTATATAGCAATATTTGATTTGAGTGAGTTTGTAGTGTAATAATCACTATGAGTGATTTTATCAATGAATTTTTCTTCTCTTCCAATGACAATAGTATACAACGACTCAATATATATAATGCTCAAAGTTTTCTGTTTGACAATATGTGAAAGTGTGCAGAAAAACTTTGTGTATGAAAGTGAAGAAAAGCTTGAGTTTGATATTTGAAAATTCAGAAAATATAATTGGAAGAGGTGCAGAAAATGATTTTGAAAATGAATATTTATATGTTCATAGCACCTTTTTGAAACAACATAAAGTTCTGTAAATGAATCATGAATAATTATCAAGATTGAGTGAAAGACTTCCATGAAATGGTGTTATGAACAGGCATGTGCAAAGCTGCTATTTTTCAAAATCGTGCATCATGAAATCGATTGCACCCTTTGTGTAAATCGATTGCACGGGGTTTCAACAACTAGAATTTCAAAAGTTTTGAGTGTCCAATCGATTTGCACAAGAGTGCAAATCAATTGCATGTGAATTCAGTAGCAAAAATTGATTGAGTGCAATAGATTACACAAACATGCAAATCGATTGCACTGAGAAACAATAGCAAAAGATTTGAAAAAAATTTAAGCATACAACCGATTGCACTAATATCCAAATCGACTGCACTCAAGTGAAAAATGATTTTTAGCTTAGAAAAACTTGAGTAAGGATTTTAGACAATATAAAATATTTCTTTTGACCATTGAGCATCTACGTCTTAAGTTCAAAGTAAGTATTATCATTATACCTTGAAATTTTCTAAGTGCTTGAACTGAAGACTTTATCCATAGATGCTTTTAGCTTGATCAATAATCTTTTCCTTCTTTGTCAATCATGGTTTTTCCTCATCAAAACAAAAGTGCATTTGAGAAGCTTGATTTTACATTCTCCCCCTTTTTGATGATGACAAACGATCTTGCTTGATGCGGTGTAATTTCCAGAAAGAGACTTCTCCCCCTAAGATATATAACTCCCCCTTTGTATGAGATGCTTTGAATTCATTTTGATTTGCTCATCTTGAAGGATTCTTTGTACCTTAAAATATTAATACAAGGAAATACACAAGCATAGAGTATAACATGCTTCTCCCCCTTTGACATTGTTAAAAAGAAGGGAAAGATGCATAAAAATGGAAAAAATACATATAATAATATTGAAAGCTTAACCATAGCCATATTGCTTCATGATGCTTTTTATCATCCTTTGATAAATGCACATAGTAGTTGTCTTCATCAAAACATGATATTGAAGATGCTTGACTATTTTAGAGGGAATGAGAAACTCTTATGTGAATGCTCCCCCTATATTTGATAACTCCCTCTTGATAAAAGTTCTCCCTTGAAGCATAGAGAATTTGCATCTTTCTTTGGGCTGCAATAGTTAGAGACAGGCATACACATGCATATATATATATATATATATATATATATATATATATATATATATATATATATATATATATATATATATATATATATATATATATATATATATATATATATATATATATATATATATATATATATATCTTCTCCCCCTTTGTCATTAAGAAAAGGATGGGAAAAGCCTTATAATACATAAATAAATTATTGAAAGTAAATACAATTTATACCAATGAGTTTCACCTTAAGAGTGACTTCATAAATCATTCATCTTTTGAGAACATGATGTTGAAGACTTTGTCACAAAGTTGACTTGTACTTAGAAGTTTTCTTTTGTTCTTCAATGGATATGAAAGTTAGTGTATCAACTTTTCCAATGCCAAGAATTCTTCCTTTAAGGTATTTCCCATATGTGAAATAATCCTTGGATTTGAACTAGATTTGAAAGTTGGTTTATGTCTCCCGTCATATGCTTTGAACAACCACTATCAAGATACCAAATATTGCATGTGGTCTTCAAGCATACCTACAAAAAAAATTAAGTTTGATTTGGTACCCAATGTGCTTTGGGTCCATTATAGTTAGTTCCTTTCTTTACCCACACATGATGCCCACTTGCCACATTAAAGTTTCTAACATAGCAAGCATTAGGTGTGTGGTCTTTAATACCACAATAAAAACAAGTAGGTTAAAAGTTACTTCTATATCTAAAAGGGTAAGATTTCTTCTTAGGAAATGTTTTATTTTGATGAAATACTTTAGGTTTGTTCACTTTCTCTTTGGATGATTGATCACTAGCCTTAACAAAGATAGTTTTATTAGAACTTGGTTTTGAAAACTTTGAATATTCAAGTCCACTTTTATCATTGGAATATCTTTGTTGGCTAAGAACACCTTCCAATACAATTTGACCTTTTTCATATCTTTCAATAAATCTTTTTAATTGGACAATCTGGAAAGAGAGTGTTTCACAATTTTTGCATACAAAATTATGTTTTTGCTCACTATATTTTTGTTTTTCATCTTTGAGATCTTTTTCCATAGACTCACACTTTTCTTCTAAAGATGAAATTTGTTTCTTTTGAGATGAAATAGTTTTGTACAGAATTTTGAATTCATTTAATAGTTCATCTATAATACCTTGTGCATCACTATCAAAAAGATAAAATTCATTACTAACCTCGTCATCTTCACTATTGGAACGGTGTGAGGCCATCAATGCAAGATTAACACGTTGATTATTTTTGGAATCGAAAGATGAAATTTCCCATGCTATATATGTTTTCTTTGACTTCTTATCTTTATTTCTATTGAAATATTTATTCTTCTTTTCAATTCTAGGACATTCACTTTTAACATGTCCCTTTTCTCCACATTCAAAGCATATAACCTTCCTTGTTGGTGCTTCCCTTTTTCTTTCTTTTCGTAGAACCTTTTTAATCTTCCTGATGAGATCATCATCTTCACTACTAGTGGATTCATCCTCTTGATTGCTATCATAATTTATTATCCTTGTATTTAGAGCCATGTCTTTTGAATCTTTTACTTGGATTTCATGCTTTTCAAGTTTTTCAAGTTCCGTCTCATATTCTTGAAGTTTTCCGAACAAAGTGGCAGGAGTCATTGTGGATAGATTCTTCTTCTCAGATATTGCTGTAACTTTTGGTTGCCATTCCCTAGATAAAGATCTAAGCACTTTAATATTAAGCTCATCATTAGTTAAATTCTTACCGAGTTCTTTCAAATGATTTGTCAAGTGTACAAATATTTTCTGCAAGTCGAGGATTGATTCTCGAGGCTGCATTCTGAATAGTTTGTATTCTTGACTCAATGTATTTAATCTCGATCTTTTAACTTCAGCGGTTCCTTCATGGGTTTCTACCAAGGTATCCCATATTCCTTTCATCGTTTTGCATGCTGACACACAGAAGAATTCATCCATGCTAAATGCACCTTGAAGAAGATTTATTGCCTTTTTATCATAGATAACCTTCTTCTTATCATCTTCGTCCCATGCAGCTTTAGGATTTGATGAGCTAGCACCATTGATTACCGTTATAGGGATAAATGGACCATTCTTGACGGCATCCCATATTTCTTCTCCTTGTTCTTCTAGATGTGCCTTCATGTGTATTTTCCAGAAGTCAAAGTATCCACTACAAAATAGAGGAGGCTTGTTGTTACTACCACCATCTCTGAAAACGGGATTTTGATTTGCGGAAGCCATTTTGGATCTTTTAGGAATAGGTTACCTATAACCTGCTCTGATACCAATTGTAAGTACGAAGAGTGCGCCTAAGAGGGGGTGAATTAGGTACTTTAATAATTTTACCGTTTTAGTGATGATGGATATTATTTTTCTGGTTTAGTGCATGAGTTTACAAATGTGTTTCTTTCTTTTCTGGTTTATGACTAGTGATGAAAGCGGTAAATGCGGAAAAGTAAAGAACACATAGATGTATCCTGGTTCCCCTCACAGTTCGAGAGTACTCCAGTCCCCTTTTAACATGAAAGAGAGTTCCTTATTGTAAGATCTCTAGACAAGACACCCTAGTCCTTCTATACAAGACTCTAACCAATAAAACCACCAAGAACAATCCTCTTGGATTTTCACTATGTAAACAATGATAACAATCCTCTCAAGTTGACCTTACTTGTATCCAACAATCCTGGAAAAACAAGATTTCAAAACCACTTGAACTTATTTTCAACAATCCTGAAAAATAAGCAAGTATATAGCAATATTTGATTTGAGTGAGTTTGTAGTGTAATAATAACTATGAGTGATTTTATCAATGAATTGATCTTCTCTTCCAATGACAATAGTATACAATGACTCAAGATATATAATGCTTAAAGTTTTCTGTTTGACAATATGTGAAAGTGTGCAGAAAAACTTTGTGTATGAAAGTGAAGAAAAGCTTGAATTTGATATTTAAAAATTCAGAAAATATAATTGGAAGAGGTGCAGAAAATGATTTTGAAAATGAGTATTTATATGTTCATAGCACCTTTTTTGAAACAACATAAAGTTCTATAAATGAATCATGAACAATTGTCAAGATTGAGTGAAAGACTTCCATGAAATGGTGTTATGAACAGGCATGTGCAAAGCTACTATTTTTCAAAATCGTGCAGCATGAAATCGATTGCACCCTTTGTGTAAATCGATTACACGGGGTTTCAACAACTAGAATTTCAAAAGTTTTGAGTGTCCAATCGATTTGCACAAGATTGTAAATCGATTGCATGTGAAGTCAGTAGCAAAAATTGATTGAGTGCAATAGATTACACAAACATGCAAATCGATTGCACTGAGAAACAATAGCAAAAGATTTGAAAAAATTGAAGCATGCAATCTATTGCACTAATATGCAAATCGATTGTACTCAAGTGAAAAATGATTTTTAGCTTAGAAAAACTTTAGTGAGGATTTTAGACAATATAAAATATTTCTTTTGACCATTGATCATCTATGTCTTAAGTTCAAAGTAAGTATTATCATTATACCTTGAAATTTGCTAAGTGCTTGAACTGAACACTTTATCCATAGATGCTTTTAGCTTGATCAATAATCTTTTCCTTCTTTGTCAATCATGGTTTGTCCTCATCAAAACAAAATTTCATTTGAGAAGCTTGATTTTACATATTTATCCATGGCGGATAATCTACTACTGCTCAGAACCCTGCGTCAAACTATTTAAGAACCTCTTCTCTAATCTTGCTAGACATATCTGGACGAGTTCTTTTGAGTTTTTGCCTAACTGGGGAATAACCTTCTTTGAGGGGTAGTCTGTGCACCACAATGTATGTATCAAATCTCGGCATGTCCGCGTAGGACTAGGCAAATATATCCACGCACTCATGTAATAGCTTGATCAGCTTTTCTTTGACGCTCCGCTCTAACATTACCCCTAGCTTGATTTCTTTTGGATCTTCCTCTGTGCCTAGATTAATGGTCTCTATAGCCTCTTGATACGGTTGTATGTTGTCATCCTTTCGCTCTATTTCCCTTGCCATTTCCTCAGAGAGTTCAAGATCTTCATCACCTTCCTCTTCAGCTTGGTTGATGGGAGCATCAAAATTATATCAGATTGCAGCAGTAACGTTATCAGTGGTTTTGGGCATGGATATGCACGTTTATCATGTTTTGGTGCAAATTTTAGTATATGAACTTTGAAAATGCATATGAAGAGAAAGTATTTCCATTTTTAAATTTAAGAGATAAATGCAAGAAAAATAAGGATCTTAGTTGAAAACAAAATATAACTTTTATTAATTGTAAATATTTTCTGAAATAAAACGGGGGGACTCTTGCAAGAAACCCCTATGCCTCGGGCTTGACATAGGTTCTTTCAAAACAAGAAAAATTACTTAGGAAAGAAAATGATCTCGGGAATCTCCACGGTAGTCCAGATTTTGAGCTCTTCTCCTGGGGCACATTCTCGGATGAAGTCAGTTTCCCTTTTGGTGTTGACTTTGTTGGATATCATCACCACATGTCCGCCATGCTCTATTCCCTTGTTGACAAATGTCTCTTGGATTGGATGAAACCGTGCTTTAACCTTTTGAATAGCTTTTGATAGTTCATAGCCCAAACCGAAGCGATTCTTCTTCTTGGTAATTTCTGGGAGCTTTCCCCAACCTTTCAAGGCACCACCTTCCATGGTTGTTTGCAAATCTCTCCCCGAGGTCACCTTAGGCTTATTACCTTTCTCTACGTGTAAAGTCAAGATTAAAGAAATTACCAGGGTTTGGAAAAGGGTGGCTATACAGTCTTCGTCGGTACGGATATATCTGTACGATTCGATGTGAATTACAAAGATGTCCTCCTCACCATCGATTATGATTAATTTCCCTTCCACCAAGAACTTCAAATTTTGATGTAATGTTGAAGTAACTGGCCCTGCTGCATGAATCCAAGGTCTCCCCAGTAAGCAAGTGTATAGAAGATATGGGGCCCAATTTTGACTGGAAGGTCTACCTCTCTTGATATCGAGCTTCGAGAACCGTCAATTTCTTTCAATATTGTAGAGTTTGGCTTCATCATAACGTCATCTATTGTTAACTTCATCAGACTTTATTTTGGTAACACGTTGAGGGAAGATCCAGTATCAGTGAGTGCTCTAGATAGGCTGGTGATACCTATCTGCATGGAGATATGGAGTGTTTTGTTGTGATCTCGACCTTGTGGTGGCAGTTCATTGTTACTAAAACCCAGGTATGATCCGGATGTTAGGTTTTCTACAACATTGTCAAATTGATTCAAAGTAATCTCTTCCGCAACGTGGGCTGAACTCAGTACCTTCATTAGAGAATCTCGGTGTGCTTCAGAGTTGATGAGCAATAAGAGGATTGAGATTTTAGCCGGGGTTTGGTGAAGCTGATCCACCAACCTATAGTCACTTCTTTTGATTATTTTCAGAAACTCCTTTGCCTCTTAATCAATAAAGTTTTTACTTGGAGTTTCTTTCTCTTTACTCGTTTCCACCACTGCTTTTCCCTTATCCGTTATTGAGGCCTCATCTTTCTTATTTGGTGGTTCAGATCCAAAGAATCGACCACTACGGGTCATACCCCCTGTCCCTTCTATATTTGAAATCACAGGCCCTTGTCTTGGCGATGGCTCATTTTCTTGTTTTTCTCTGTTAATGTACACGACTGAGTCATAACTTCACGACACTGCCTTGTTACTTTCGTAAGGGATAGGTGACGGTTTATTAATTATCATCGTGGCCTTTAGAACTACTGATATTTAGAGAACCTTTTTTGGTCCCATCCCTGGGGTTTTTTCGATTCTTGCCACGAGATCACTAGAGTCTTCTTGTTAAGCTTTGGGCCTTGGCAAGGGGTTACCATTGGCTTCTTTCCTTCGACCACTGCTATATACTTTTCTTCAAGGTATGGTCCGAATTGGACTATCCCCTGGACCACTAGCTTTTGCAGAGATCTTTCGAAGGCTTCATTATATTCCAAAAGGAACCCACATTCCCACAGATATTCCTTTAATAAGTTTATAGGGGCCTTTGCCTGCTTGATTGCCCCGAGGTCGATGACTACTTCAATTGCAATTATTGTCGGCATACCGTGCGGAGGTATATGGTTTGATTTGATGTTAGGCTTCTCAAATGTGATGTCTTGAGATTCTAACAAATCTTGAACTTTATGCTTGAATGCCCAACACTGATCTATGGTGTGCCCAGGAGAATTAGCATGATACTCGCATCTGGCATCGACATTGTACTTCCGTGGGAGTTTCCCAACTGGAGGAGCTTGGAGTTTTAATTCCACCAAGGATGCTTTAACCAAGTGTTGTAATAACTGGCTAGGTGGCATAGGGAGCGGATTAAAATTTCTATGCGGCCTTCTAAATCTTCCTTGTTGTTGTCCTTGTGGGATCATTAGTAGTTGTTGTGCCCTCGGTTATGAGGCTACATCATTAATTTCTTCCTCTATTCTTTTGGGGAAGTTTGAAGCAGGCCTTTTTGAATTATAGGGGGCATTTGATGGTCCCCCTCTTATTTTCCCATTCTTTATTGCAGTCTCAATTCTTTCTCCGATAGTCACTAGATCTGTGAATCCCGAAGAGATACTTCCAACCACCTTATCATAATATAGCCCTTGCAAGGTTCCCATGAACATATCTACTAGCTCATTTTCCAACAGTGGTGGTTGCACACAGGATTCCATCTCCCTCCATCTCTGAGCATATTCTTTAAAGGACTCTTCTTTCTTATGGGACAAATTCTGGAGTTGCATGTGAGTAGGCGCCATGTCCAGGTTATATTTATAATGATTTAAGAAAGAATTAGCAAGATCTTCCCATGTTCGAATATGTGCTCGCTCCAATTGCATATACCAGTCTAAAGATGCCCCGCTTAAGCTGTCTTGAAAATAGTGAACCATCGGCTTTTGATCGTGGGCATGGGCATGCATCTTCCTATAATACATGCGCAGATGATTTCTTAGACAAGTGAGCCCTTTGTATTTTCCAAAGTCATGCACTTTGAACTTTGGCAGAATTACTACATTAAGAACTAGGCCCATTTCGAGAGCATCTACTTCGAAGGCATCAAATCCCTCCACAGCTTTCAGCCTTTCTTCCAGAGCCTTATATTGATTCATCACCAATGGATTATCAGATACATAAGTACCATTCGTCTTCAAGGGTTCCTGATTTACATCCTCTAGGTCGTGGTCTCCATAATGCAGGTCCAAGTAGTTGTCTGCATTGTTGATTGGGATTTTTAGGGTATGTGATGCCCCTGCTTTTGATGGTGGTGGGATAAACCCTTCAGTTTCAGCTACTATTGTCTCTTTTTTGGCCATGGCGGACATTTGGGGTCGCGTCTCTGGCTCTTTTCTTAGTTGGTGACCACTTGATGCACCAATCGTTTGAGCTACTTCTTCAAAAGCTACCCTGGGAATATAATATTGTCTGTCAATGATGTACTTTAGAGCTAGGAGAACTTGACTCAGGTCTCCTTTCATTGAACTTACATCACCCTTTACTTGGTTGAGATCCTCCTTGAATGCAACCTGATTCTCCTCGATTTGTTCTATTGCTTTCTGTTGGTAGGCCCTTGTTTGATATGGCGACCAATGAGGTGGTGATCTTCTTCTACCAATGGTTTAACTGGACAGGTTTTGAAAAATCGAAATGAGCTTTGATATGATATGTAGGTGTTGGCGAATGCATGCATGCGTATGATTATGTATGAGCATGTAATGGTTTCTTGTTTTAAGTGTCTTATTCACTTGGGTATTTATCTTTTTCTTCTTTTATCTCTTTTCTTTATTTAGTGAGTATTTAAAAATAGATACGAAAATGAGATACGGAAACAAAATGCCTTTATTAAAAGTAACATAATCCAGATATTGAAAAATATTACAACTTTAAATCAAAACTTGTTTGCATGAAACTAAACAAAAGGAAATAAATCTTCTAGGTGCGCTTAGGGATGTCTGCTCTGAAACCACTGACCATTGCTCGACAAAGCTTGAGAAAGTCTTCAACATCCTTAGGAAGAGGAACCATTACACTTTCTGCGTCTCTCAAACTCCTAGGGATATCCTCAATGATATTGTTGGCTAGGAAGGCGAGCCTTTCATGTTTGTCCTTGTAATACCGATATTCTTGATAAAGATGCGGGATTATCTTATGGTTATCTCTCCCAGCTTGGGCGATCTTTGTATACTTCTCTTCTCAATACATATTTTCAGCTCTCAACTCCGTATAAAGCTTCTGTTGAATAAGGAAATCTTTTTGGAGACCTTCTATATCTAGGCACATGTGCTCATAATCTTTGGTTCTCCGAGTCAGGAGTCTTTCTGCCTCTATCCTTTCAAGGTGTTCTTTGACCTCTGATTCTTAGATGTCTTGAAGTCCTATGGTGAGGTACTTTATTTTCTCTTCTTTATCTAAGGAAGCTTGCGCTAAACTTTGGATCTGGGCTCTTAGGTCTTCCTCTAGCACTTTCTTGTCATGCGTTACCTTTCTGTACCATCTCGTTAACCTCCTGATTTCAGTAGCAGCATCTTCTAACCTTTGGTTATGGGAATCTAGATTTAAAGTCGCACTCAAAAGCCCTTCGGTTGTACGCTTCTGTTTGAGACTCTCCTTTTTCAATGCCTTTTAATCTCTCTCAATTTGTTGGTCCTTTGACTCAAGTATGAGTTGCATCTGCTTCTTTTCTTTGGTCAGATTCAGGAGATTGAGTTCTAATTCTTCTTTTTCCCTCTGAGCTTGCTTTAGGCCACTCTTCAGATCATCAATTTCTTCCAAGGATATAGGCGTGACCTCTGGGAATTCTGACTTGTATTTTGGATCAATATCAAATGGCAGCTTTATAATTTGTACCCAATATCGGACCCACCTAATGTAGGGTTCTCTTGTTATGGAATTATTTCTTTCAGCTTTCCTCTTATTAACCTTACTCCAAGCCCGAATAACTTTGTTGAGCAGCCCTTGGTCCTTTATACCCATGTCGTGGATAATCAATGGTTGGAGTTGTTCGTCTGAAGGTCTGTCTTCCAAAGGATATCCTAACTGCCGTAGGTCCATAGTAGGGTTGTAATTAATGCATCCTCAAGATCTGATCAATGGGACATTAAGAAAGTTCCCATAGCTAATAGTGATGTCACCAATATCCAGCTTCCTTGCATACCATAATACTGAGTTTGCAGTGAGAGACCTTAATTTCTGAGGCCACTCGTGTTTGGTCAAGTTTGGAATCATATAGTCTTGTTTGTAAAGATGAGTCATGAACCAGGTATACAAAAGTGGAATGCAACAATTTAGAGTTCCTTTTCTCTTTTTGTACATTATATGCAGGGTGTAATAAATGTTAGCAAGCAGAGCGGGAGTTGTATCGGTATTAAAGACTTTCACACCCTAAAATACGCTAATGGTCGCAGGGTCAATATAGTCCACAGTCCGAGGGAATAAAATTACACCAAACACAAGCAAACCTAAACAATCAACACAAGGCTCCCATTCTTAATAATTAGAAAATTCGAGCGCCTTGGCTTCTAGGTATATTCTTTTGATTCCTTGTATCTGGCCTTCTCTTCAGTAATTTTAAACTAACTCGGAATAAGGGATCCCTGATCCCTTTGCCAAGAATTTGACTTCAATAGTTTATCCGATACCCACATAGGCATTCTTTTTAGAAAAGTTCAGAATTCTATCAAATTCTTCCATAGTCATTGCTAGCTGGAAGTCTTAGAAGTTGAAACATCTCAGTGGAGTGTTGTAGAACTGAGTAAGGGCTGAAAAAACATCTATTTGAACCTCTACTCTGGTCATGTCAAGGGTATCCGCATAGCGGCAAGCGTACATCTTCAGAGCTCTTTCGAATAATTTCCGATTTATAGATTTGATTTAAGAAATGTCTTTCTTGAGAGCACTGACCCAGACAAGTTGTTTCCCTTTGGTATCCATTTTCAAAGATAATCACCAAAATCTAAATTTTATTGCTTTTTGTTTTTTACCCTGTGAATAAGACAAATAAAGACAAATAAATGATGAATATATGAAATGTATGAATGCACGGATGTATAGTTTAGTGACAGGATTTTCCCTTATAAGGTAGACCCTTAACTTTGACCTACGGTTAGTATACCCTCCCAAAATGTGGTTTTCTTAAGGGTATCATGAATAACACCAAAGGGGAAAGGCACAAGGGCCTCCCTTAGGTGGAGCCTCTTTACGGACTGAGACTTTCGTCTCAAAGTCGTGAAAGGTCTCGTCATGAGATTTTGGTTAAGGTCTTTACAAAGAGTCGTGGGTGGCATTCCAAAGTCCTACTCGTCAAGAGGATATCTCTCGATAAGTGTTCCTTTTGCGGAATTCCACCAACTCTAGGCGAATTCGTCATATAAACTCGCATGGATGATATATCCCCTAAGCTAATAGATGAACCTTCTTTCTAAGGGTTATTTGAAAATATTTTTTTTGAAATAAAAACCCGCCACACAACAAATATATATAATGATGAAAAAATAGACAAGAATAAATAAATGCAATAAATAAATAGAGAAAATAAGAAACCCAAAAT
The DNA here is from genome assembly GCA_948472305.1 of Vicia faba. Taxonomy (NCBI): domain Eukaryota; kingdom Viridiplantae; phylum Streptophyta; class Magnoliopsida; order Fabales; family Fabaceae; genus Vicia; species Vicia faba. The sequence goes on along the minus strand of OX451737.1, from coordinate 1,677,799,590 downwards.
AAACCTAAAACCTAGGGTTGAGTCCCCAGCAGAGTCGCCAACTGTTGTAACTGGATTTAAAATTAGAGTCGCCACTACTAGTTTTTATCTTAAGGAAGGGCATATAATAGGAAACCCTAATTTGTAAAGATAGAGATTCTAAGTTTCAGACTCCATTAGACAAAAGGAAGGTGTTAGACACCTTTTCATCTACCTTATTCTTAAGGATACTAGGTTTAGGTTTAGGTTTCGGGTTAAGCAGGGTTTAAATTTTTAATAGGGGAACTCGCCACGATTTTAGTCGTATGCCTACGTATCCTCTTAGGAGGAATCAAAGCCTCAATTAGTAGTTCGCATGGGTTTGTGTTTTTTAGAGATTGCAAAAGTACTTTTAATTGCCTTTGATCGGGTGTAGAGATTGTGGAATTTTGGACTAAATGCGCGATTAGTCAAAATATATTTGAAACCCTTTAGCAAAAATTATTTGTTTAGATTAGTTTATTGCAAAAAAAGATTTGATGTTTGCTATGTATTTTTTATAATATTAATTATGAAATATTCTTAATTAATGCATGATATAAAAATATTTTAATGCAATAATATAGAAAATAATATATGCATGAGTTTTTAAATAACATAATCATTTAAATGATAATATAAATAATATATGATAATAATATTTTAAGAAAATAAAGTAGGTTGATAATAATAAATAATATATATAAAAATAACAATCAATATTAATAATAATAATTATTATTATTATAAAAATAAATAATAATAATAATAATAAGAAAATAATAAATATAAATAAGAAAGTATAGATGATATTAAAATAATAAGAAAATAGAAAATATTGATTAATATTCAGGGGGTGCGTTTTTTATAGAATAGTAAAAGAGGCGAGGTGTAAAAAGTCAGGGCCTGAATTCAGATATTGAATTCAGGCCCAGCAAGCCTATGGGTGCATTATTGCAACTAACAAGCAAAGCTAGGGATGTAGCGAAGGATGGACCCAAGTTCAGATATTGAACATGGCCCAGAGGAAAAGTGGGTGCTATGTTGTTTATTGGATTATTAAACGAGTAAAGGGGGTGTGCGAAAATCAATTGGGTCGACCCGTTATGTGTTTGAGAAGGGGCCTGGTCGATTGAGTGTTGTGAGTCGCATGGGTGTTACAGTGGGACTTGGCCTATCGGCCGTCTGATGGAATTCAAAGGGATGAAACCGAGGGTGCATATTAATTATCGCGAGCATGCATGTGTCAGATCATTACAGAATACAAATATTTTATATTTCAGTTCTACCTTATTTTGCTTTTGTTTTACATCCCCTTCCTCCTCTCTATTTCCTCAACCCATCCCTCCTTTCTTCTTCCCCAAATCACCAAGCCCTAAAAACCACCTTCACGGCAGTGCTACTGTATTACCCAGCCCTACCGTAAATCCAAACCCCCACAACCCAAATACAAGAACAACAAAAATCTAAGTGTATTAACCCCTTTGCGATTTTACATTTCAAGTTCTACGAGCCATCCGCTTTTTGATCCTCCTCCCTTTATCTTATTCGTATGTTTCTGGTGAGGTAGCGGTGGCAATGGAGCGTTGGTTGTCAGCAGCGGTGCTCACATGATTAGGGTTTTAGATGTTGAAACCCTAATCGTCCTCTTTGCTTGATCTTCAAAGGAAAGGGTTTGGTCTTCCTCTGTACTTTCTTCTTTCTTCTGTATTTTCATTTAGCAATCTCCTCTTCTCAAATCTTTTTGTTTAACTCTGTATCTCCCTCCCGTTGTATTTCTGTACACTATTTATAGGGTTAGGTTTTGTAACATTAGGAATTACAGTTATCAATTTGATCAGCTTAGATTAAGGGAAATTATAGAAATTAGGGATTGGATTATGTGTAATTGATTTCATTGTAATTTTTTTAGATTTGTTTTGTATATTATTCTAGGATTCGATTTGTAATGAAGATTTAATTCAGTGTTAAGATTTATTCTGTAATATTTAATTTAATTTTTTCTTAGATTTACGGGATTTGATTTAGTAGAAATCAAAGATTCTGTATTTTTTGTGTTAAGCCAAGATTGGGTTGATTTTAATTTCTACAGTGCTAGTTATTTGAAAAACGTGCGTAAATTTTGTTGTGATTGATACAGTAATTGTTAGCTCAAACATGGGCCTTGCGTTACTTACTAATTGGGCTTTTGAGTTGTATTTATAAATAACATGTTTTTTCCCTTTGTACTTTGGATTGGGCCTCAATTTAGGCCTTATACCACAAATCTTTTTCTCCTCAAAAAAACTCTATTAATTTATGAAAATGTCTAATAAAATGGTTTAGAAATCTGGTAAAATAATTATAAAATATTTTTAATGATAAAATAAAAAGTTAATAATAATAACCTTTTTTTTCCTTTTATGAAAATAACCAGTAATGACAAAAAACGTCCAATGGGCTAATTAATCTTAATGGGCCTGTAATTTGAATTTTCACCCCTTTCTCTTACAACAGACCTCTATTTGGGCCTTATATTAATAAATAGTTTATATATATATATAAAAAATCAGTAAAACAATGTTTTAATAATAATTTTTTTCAAATAAAACAACCATAATAAAAATGAAAAAAACCTTAATGATTTTTAATAACCATACCCCTCTCTTTGCTATTTAATAACCCGAAAGAAATGGGCCAAAAGAAATGGGTTTACGGTTTCGAATCTCACCCCGCCTCTTGCTATTCAACAACTAAAACGAAAATGGACCAAAATGAATTCTAATGGGCTTCTTATTGCCATTTCACTGCCTTTTCTTTACTAACAACAAAAACATTTAAGTGGGCTTTTATAATTAAAATTTAATTCTTTTTTGAAATAATTTTCCATACTCGAATCTCACGGGCCATTGGAAAACATGCTTCGCAAATAGGCCTACGTGTACATGGATCTTTCTGATTTAGAAAGCCTCACTCCCTTGGATTAAAACACACCCCCTTGCTGACTTGGATTCTTGAAAATGGGCCACTAGATATTGCTGGACCATTCTTAATTAAGACATTTCTCTTTTATTTTTAATATGATTGTAAAGGTAGGGAAAATTTGGGGTACAACAATAGACTCATGAAGTCATGACATTTTTCATAAAACACTTAGTGAAAGTTTCAACAAGTTTAGGCAAATTTTTAACCTAACTTCTTGACCAATTTTTACCTAGTTTCAATTTGATTTGGTCAAAATGGTCAACATGATGGTTGTAGACAATGTTTCAAGCTTTCCAAAATGTCCAAAGCCTTGAAGAGATCATTTTTGAGCTAGGAGAATCGAAGAGAAGAAGTTGAGCATCCATTCTTGCATTTCAAGCCATCTTCATGAAGAACACTTGATCAAATCTCAAACCTATGCTGCATAACCTTGCTTTGCAGGCTTCTAACTTGTAAATAACTCCATAATTAATTCTCTACATAATTGATTGAGGTATGATCCAAGGGATTAAGCCATTGTCCACATGATTTTTCTATTTATGGCACAAAGGCACCATTGCCATTCTTGAAAAGTTGCTTTAATCACAAAGTCAACTTGTCTTGAGCCTCTAACTTGTTTCTTCTGCACACACTAAACCTACAAGATCATAAGAAGCATGTTTAAAGTGTTCAATCACTCTACAAGTCTTGTACTTCACATTGGGACAATATTTGTCAAGATTGCTTTATAAACAAGTCAAAAAACAATAACATGTGATCTTTGTTTTCTGATCACTTCAAGCCCTCAAACCTTTCCCTATAAAAAGAGGCATTATTTTGCAATCCAAAAACGAATTCACAAGCCCTGGAACTCTCCCAAACTCCCTCAAATCATAATTTGCATCAAAACACCATTTTTGTGGCATATTCTGACTTTGAATACCCATCTCACAATCCACTCGTGTGTTTTCCATTTTAATCAATCACCAAGCTTCTATAACTCATATAGAAGCTATCCAAACACCTGCAACACAACTGTAACATCATCTTTCTCATCTTCCATAACCAAAAACAGAGCTCTGCACATTGACTTCTCTAGAACAATACAACCACTCTCAATCCAAAATAAGCATTACATTAGCTTCCTGGAGGTTCAGATCCAAATCATCACAACATCTCAAGGAGTGCTCAATCCTCAAACACGATTTCTAGTTTTGAGGTAAGCTTTCTCAAATTTGAACTCTCTCTACAAGCATCATTAATGTTTACTTTGTGAATAAAAAATGTAGACATCATAGTCCTGAAGCTAACCATGCCCTTAAATTTCATTTATATTGCCTGAGTGATGCAAATTTTGAAGATGAACTTTCTGAAAAATTAGCTTAGAATTTGGTACCAACAGAAACTCGTGTTCATCTTTGAGTGTTAGTTCAAGTTATTTACATTGGTTGAAATCATGGTTAAATTTCAAGCAACATTCATGTTTACATTTTCCAATTTGATTGAGAAATAATGTACAAATTTCAAAAATGTTGATGAAATTTCCTGCGCGAGGAAGAAGATGAGTTTATAATCAGGATTGAGTTTGTAATATATTTATTGGTTTGTGTATTAAACACCGGATGTATAACCACCCCAGTGGTAGAGTGCACGCGTATAAGCCATACTATGCCTTGTCCTGGGTTCGATCCAAGCGTGAGGCATTTTGCTTTTTTCTAACATTTAAATTACAGATCATGTGCAAGAAATCCATGCGCGTATATCAAGTTCCCTCATCTCATCACCATTGGATCATTGTTTGATTGAATCTAACACACCACAAGGCAAGTGTATGATACACCTTCAAAATCTAGCCACACATAATCAAAATAGGCGATGGGTCTTTGTTTTGGGCCTAATCTGAATTTCTGATTCTTACCCCCATTTTACTTTTCAATGCTCAAGCCCATACCACTTTTTATTCTTTTTTTCTTATTGCCAACAAAAACTGTTTTGGGTCCAGCGCTCCATTTTTCTTTTTTACCCCCATTTTACTTTTCAAAACCCCAACCCATTTATTTTATATTTTCATTATTTCTTATTTATCTATTTTATTTATTAAAAATAAAAAATACAAAAATATATATTTTTCTTAAAATAATTTAATTTAAATATTTTATTATATTTTTTATTAAATTAAATTCTATTATTTTCTTTTACATTGTAAAAACATTTTCCAAATCAATACTAACATTCAAATTATTTTCTAAATAAATTACTTAGACTTAGGTTTTTTATCCTTCCTAAATTCAATTGGCTTAGATTTTAGGTTTTGATTAAATAACTAATTAATTCCTTTTGTAATTAAATTCAATTAATTTAATTATGTTAACTATTAAATCTTTCTTTCTATCAAAAATCCTAAAAGCAATTTCTTCTTCATCTATACATTTTGTGCATAATTATTATTGTAATTCATATTCTTTGGTTTGTAATAGTAATTAGGGCTTTGTTGCTTTTTCCCCCATTTATGGTTTGTACTCCCCATCCCCAAACGTATTGTAATAGCGTAGGACGTTTAAATTCCACAATTTATCACTTTCCTTATTATTGCTAGTAATTAGGGTTTGTATGGCAAGATCTTAAAATCAATATTAGCAAAACCCTAATTCAAATATAAATACTTGAAATCAAACACCTTGCACACTTGCACCTCTAGGATAACCCACACTTGTTGCCTCATATTTAAACAGTCATGCCCCTCGAACATGGGATGTTTTAGTAAAGACCCTCGATTAAAAGATCATAGTCCCTTGATGAACCTTCAAATGTTGCCTTCGGTAAATGATCTTAGTCCCTTACGAAAATTGCTAAAACATCATACAAGTTGCCTTCTATGACTGTATGATGATCCACGCCCGTCCCTTCACATCCAATAATATGGATCCTTACCAACCAATGGTAAACTAGCACTATCTAAAGAAGGAGGAAAAGAATAAAGACTTTTTGAGTAGGTAGATTGCTCATAGTTGCTTGCTCACAATCAAAACCTTTCACACCTCACACTCTTCAAACAAACATTTTATATACATTCTCAATGATACGAGAATCATTACAAAATTACCTTACCTTGGCATTTTCAAACATCATTGCAAACATTCCATTTCAACAAATATTTTCAAAACCAACACTTTGTATACATTCTCAACGATACGAGAATCATTGCAAAGTTTTCCGTACAAAGGCGTTTTCAAAATATTTTCAAACTTACACAAACACAAAGCATTTTAAAGTGATCAAGCAAATAAGATCCCGTAGATAACTGCAGATGAAAAGGGTGCTAACACCTTCCCTTTTCATAACCTACCCCCTCGAACTCAAGAAAATTCTCAAAAGGTCTTTCCTGTTCTTTTAACCCTTTCCTTTATTGGATAAAAGAAAAGTCAGTGGTGACTCTTTCTATCCGCAACATTTGTGATAAAATGAAAAACACCTAGTCATTTCTCCCACTGTATCACACAGATCAAGCCCAAAACAAAACAAGTGGACCAAAAACGTGTAAGCATTCACTATATCAATCAATTGGAAAACACATGCTTTAAATGTTTCAAAGATTTACTGTACGAATTAAAAGAGATTAATGATTGTTTTACAACAAGATCAAAATGGATATTGCATTCAAAGTTCTTCAAGAAAAATAACAAATTAATACAGGAACAAAATCAAAACGAATTAATACAGATCAATAGCAAAACTTAAAACAAAATCAAATATATACAAAAACTAATTAAAAGTTTACACAAATTTACAGACAAAATCTATACAATTTCCTAATCTGATAAGACACTAATTGAAACCTAATTCAATTTACAGACAATTTTGTTTGTTTCCTAAATAACTAATCTACTATAAAAAACTAAAAATAAGAACAGGAAATGAGGACGGAGAAATTGTGACAGAAAAAAGGGGAAAATTTACAAAAGTCGTAATAAAGGGAGAAGAAGTTACAGGATGAAAATTCTCGATCATGTTTTTCCGCTGTTAGCCCACAAAGTCACCGCTCTAGCCTAGGGTTTCAATATCTGAAACCCTAGCCCCCTTCAAAGCCCCACTGAGCCGCTAACATCGTTATCATCGTGCTACCTGCAAAAAACGGAAGAAGGAGAAAGGATTAGAGGGCGATTTTGGAGCTCTGACAATTGAAAAGACCATGGTGAGAAACCTGACTCTCAATTTTTCTTACTTTGCGATTTTTGTGGTTTATCTTTTGGGTTGGAGTTTTGATTTTAGTGGTGTGATACGGTGGGAGAACTGACTTGAGGTTTTGCTTTGTGTTCGCAAATGTTTCGGTTTAGCAAGAGTCACCACCGACTTTTTATTTTATCCAAAAGGAAAGGTCAAAAAGCACAGGAAAGACCTTTGATATGTTTTCTTGAGTTCGGGGGGTAGATTATGAAAAGGGAAGGTGCTAGCACTCTTTTCATCCAATGTTTTCCATGGGCTCTTAGTTACTTGTTTAGATCACTTGCTTTGCTTTTCCAATTGTTTGAAATGGTGATTTGTGTGGTTTTGAAAGTATTTTGAAAAGAGGCCATCGTTTAGGCAATCTTTGTAATGATTCTCGTTCGTAAGAATGTATACAAAGATGTTTGTCTTTTGAAAAATGTTTCAATGTTTTGAAAGTTGTTTGGAAAATGTTTTGAAATGTGTGTGTGTTTGTTTGAAAATAGCAAGGATGGTTTGCAAATTGATCAAGTAACTAGAAGCATCTACCTACTCAAAAAGTCTTTCCTACACATTTTTATTCCTTTGACATTGTTGTTTTACCATTGCATTTGGTAAACAACCCTATCTTTCGATGTTAAACGGGACGGGCGTGGGTCATCGTATGACCATGATAGCAATATTGCCAAGTATCTTAGCAAGTTTTAGGGACTAAGATCATTTGTTTTTAGGCAACCTTGTCTAGCGTCATCGAGGGACTATGATCTTTTTGTTTTGTTTTGTTTTGCCAAGATACCTAGCATGCATACCATGGACATTTTTTAAAGGCAACAAAGTGGATGAAACCCTAGGGGTGCTTGTGGAAATGTGTTGTCATTTTTCATGCATTTTGTCTTGTATTAGGTCTTGCTATTTGTTTGATTTTTTGTCTTTTCATTCAAAACCCTAATTTACTATCATGGTATATGAAAGAAATAAAATGCGTAAAGTAAAGACTATTACAACAATATTATAGGGAGGGGGATACAAGTTTTGAATAGGAGGATATTGCTCAAAATAAAACCCTAAAACTATTACAAAGCCTTTCCTTTATCAGATACACAAGCTTGCTTGACTTTTGCAAGTTTGCTTGCTTTTGAAGAAAAGGTGAAGTGACAAAGCCAAAGGCCTGTACAGGCTAGTTCAAGGTCTGATGAGAATTGGTTTACTTTGCCTGAAGTTTGTGGATATTGTTTGCAACAAGAGATCAGCTCCATGGCTCAAGAAATACAAAATTGCAAAAAGCAAGCTTTATGAAAATGGTATTATGCACTTTATGCCATTTTTGGATTAATTCAATGTACAATGCTCCAAAGATCAGAATAAAGCCAATATCCAATGTGTTTGCATTAAATTAATGAGTGTAGAAAGGATTAGGACCTGTAATACCAAGTACAAACATGCTTAGGACAGATTTGCAACTTGCACCATTGTGAAAAATTCCTTGGACAAAAGTGATAATTTTCCATTTTCATTTCTTCGATTCTCCCTAACCTTAAATGATCTTGGAGAGTTATTGGACATTTTGGAAAGCTTGTAACATGCTCTATAATACATATTTGAAATGAATTTTGATATTCCTATTAGAACTAGGTGAAAAGTTGACATGAAGTTAGGTCAAAAATCTGCCTAAACTAGGGCAAAATTTCACTAAGTTAAAAAGTTTATGGACCCTTATTCACAAAATCATAACTTGCGATCCAAGCATCTTTTGGGAAAACTTTGTGAATAAAAGTTGTAGATTTCATGGAGGACTACAAATTTCATTTTGGAAGTTTTCTTTTAATCCAATTTAATCATGGTGAAAGAGTTAGGAAACGTTGGGAAAAAATAAGAAATTTTCATAACTTAGAAAAATTCTAAGTTATGAAAATTTTCAAATTAAAACCCTAATTTTCAAAATTAGGTTTCTTTGTGAACAAATTTCACATTTTGACACATCTTGATGAAATATGCCCCTTGGCACTTGATTTTGACCAAAAAGTCAAAGTTTGACTTTTCAGTGTATAGTTGATTTTTGATCAGTTGACTGGAAAATTCATCTGTCAATCTAATGCTTTTGAGATCTTTTGAACTATGTGATTAGGTTAAGATGATGCTATTGAGTCCTTGAAATCATTCTTGAAACCAAATGGCCATTGGCTAGGTTAAAAATCAGAAACTGCCCTTTGTCAGTCAAAACCCTAATTTTGACCATTTTGCCCTTTTGATGATTTGATCAAATGGTACATAGGAGCCTAGAATGTTGATGTGGATAAAAAATTATGAAGTTTGACTGTGAATTTTCCATGGTTGACTTTTTCCTCAATACAACTGATTTTTAGGTCAATTGTCCAATTGAGTGGGCAAAAATGTGATTCAAGGCTTGAAACTTGGTATGAACAATCTTAGGGGTCCAAGATGGTGTATGAAATTCACATGAAGCATTGATGGTCCAAAAATCCTTGTGCAAACTCAAACCCTAATTTCAGGTCATCAATACAAGATGAGGTCTTGAGCTGAGCAAACCCTAATCCTGTCTTGAGTCTAAAGAGTCTTGTGGGGAAAATCTTGATAAAATGAGAGGGCGAATTTTAGGGTACAACAGATGCCTCTGTTCAATCTTCTTGAACCTGAAGAGTTAGATTGGCGAGTTTGTCGTGCGTGACTCGAAGGTAAAAGATGATTGGACACTAGAGTGCCCGTAAATTTGCACTCGTCAAAATGTAGTTGAGGGAATGATCTTAAAGATGCCATTTGGAGATGTGACACAATCTTGTCGGAGATGGGCTTGTAGATGCCATCCAAGAATATTTGTTGAGTTATAAGTTGAAAGTCAAAAGAATGAGTATCAGAATGGTATCCGTGTCTGGAACGTATCTGAACTGTATCTGGAGACTGAATCCGTATGAGCGAGGGAATGGCAGCCATGTTTGGAGCGTATCCGAGTTGTAACTGTATTTGATTCTTGAATGAATAACAAAATGAATTATGTGTCTAGAGTGTATCTGTATTGTATCTGAATCTGAAATCTGAATAAACGACATAATGACATCCGTGTCTGGAGTATCTCTGGGTCGGGGAAAAAGTCAGAATAAGTGACAGAATGGCAACCGTGGATGGAGCGTATTTGGACTGTATCAGAAGTTGAGATCTGTATGAGTAGCAGAATAACTTCCGTGTCTGAAGTATTTCTGAACTATAACTGGGATCTGAATAAGTGACAGAATGACTTCCGTGTCTGGAGTGTATCTAAACTTGAAATTGATAGTTAAATCTGAATGAGAAATAGAATGGCTTCCGTATCTGGAGCGTATCCAATCTGTATCTGGTAGTTGAAATCTGAATAAGTATCAGGATGACATCCGTGTCTGGAGCATATCTGAACTGTATCATGATTGTTAAAGTCTGAATGAGTGACAGAATGGCATCCGTGTCTGGAGCGTATCTGTATTGTATCTTGACTTTGAATTCTGAATGAGTAAAAGAATGACTTCCATGTCTGGAGTGTATCTTTACTGTATCTGAATCTTTGAACATTGTTAATGATAGCTGTTAATCTTATCCTGAAAAGGGCATAATGTTAGCTGAAACAGAGTTATGTTGCATGACATGTATGATGCAATAAATGTGCCTTATCAATGTTTATGATATATGAATGTAATGTATGCGCATGTAAGCTGATTTGCTGTATTGATGAGGAAAATAAATCCTTGACGACTGGAGATAATAAAACCCTTGACTGTTGCCGGGGAAAAATAAATCCTTGACCGCTGCTGGAGATTCAAAATCTTCGATTGTTGAGGATGAGAAATCCTTGGCGGATGTTGGGGATGGAAAATCCATGACAACTTCTGTAGGGATGTGAGAATCCTTCATGTCTTGAAGTTGGAGTATTGACAAAATCTGTTATGAGAGTAATGTCAAACTGCTTGAGAAATCTGCTTGGGAAATCCAGAGAACTTTGTTGACGTCTATTGAGGGTTATACAAAGGAAGTCCTTACTCGGCTGGGGAATAAGGAAAACTCTGATGATTTCTGCGGGAAAATAAGAATGAGACTCTTCATTCGGTTGAGGAGTAATGAAAACTTTGGTGACTTCACTGGGGAAATGAGAATGAGAATCTTCAATCTGCTAGGGAGTGGAAACTCTGTGGGGAAGAAGGCTTCCCGCTGGAGAGTAAGTTCAGGAGTCTGGGGAAAAAATCTTATTCCTGTTTGAAAAAGTTTAGGAGTTTGGGATGTATGCCACTTTACTGGGGAATTATCCTAGGTTGGGGATAAAAGTTAACTGTTATCTGGTTGATTCTCGGACTTCAAGACAACTTGCTGGGGAATTTGGGGAAAACTGGATGGTTTTCGCTGGGGATTGATAGTCTGAAATTTGACTCGTCTGGGGAAGAAGGTTTCATCTCCGCTGAGGGTCTGTAGCTCAAAGTTTTTCCTCCACTGAGGATTGGGAGTTTGAAAACCTAACTCTGATGGGAATTGAGGGTTTGAAATTATAACTCCGCTGGGGATATGTATTTCAAGGTTTTAGCTCTGCTGGGGATCTAGATGATGTACTGCAGGGGATTTCTCTTGGAATAGCCGAAAGACGTTTTCCTATACTTTCAGCCTGTCAATAATTATTCTTTCCCATTTTGTTTATTTGTAAACAGTGATTATATTCAAATGCATATGCTCATTAATAAATCATTGGACGTTTTCAAATAAAACACAAGTGTAAAAAAAAAGAAAAATAGTTTTCTGCACTTTGAAGTATCTTTGTATTAACTTTGTGTAAGTATTTTGTACAAAGGAGAAAGAAATCCTAGTAAGAGAACATTGTCGTAAAAATGAGAAAAATTTATACAAAGAAAGATGGCTATGTGTGAAAATTCCATGGGGTTCCCATTCTGCTATAGCCTTCGTAACTCTGAATATCTTGTCCATCTGTTGCTTCGTACGAAGATGATTGATTTGATCAGAATCCCAGAGCTTGTCTGTGAAGAGATTGTACTTAAAGTGATCCGACGAGACATAGTCATACGCTTTAATTCCCTAACTTTTGCCTGGACCGCCCTTTCGGGTTTTCGATCCACCGGGAAACCCTTTTTTGCCCAAGTCTCCCTTTCGGGTTTTCAACTTGTCGGGTGTACATATTTTTTTGTTTTATCCCTAACTTTTGCCTGAACCGCCCTTTCGGGTTTTCGATTCACCGGGACGCCCCTTTTTTTGCCTAGGTGTGTCAACCTAGCGGGTCATTTATGCGTAGTATCTTTTGACTATCTCTGCGTTCGCAGGGTGCGGCAGGTCATCACCGTCCATGGTGGTTAAGATCATTGCTCCACCAGAAAAGATGTTCTTGATTACAAATGGTCCTTCGTAAGTAGGAGTCCATTTTCCCCTGGGATCACTTTGCGGAAAGATGATGCGCTTGATCACCAGATCCCCGACTTGATACACCTGACGCCTGACTTTCTTGTTGAATGCCTTGATCATCCGTTTTTGATACGCCTGACCATGGCAAACATCAGTAATTCTCTTCTCGTCAATTAAGTTCAATTGATCAAGTCGGGTCTGGATCCAATCGTCTTCACTCAGACCTGCATCCTTCATGATTCTCAAGGAGGGAATCTGAACCTCAATAGGTAAAACAACCTCCATGCCATATACCAAAGAATAGGGTGTTGCCCCAGTTGATGTGTGTGCTGTGGTACGATACCCATGGAGAGCAAACAGTAACATTTCATGCCAGTCCTTGTAGGTGACTGTCATCTTTTGTATGATCTTCTTGAAATTTTTGTTCGCAGCTTCGACTTCACCGTTCATCTTTGTCTGATACAGAGATGAATTGTGATGTTGAATCTGGAACTGCTCACACATCACGGTGATCATAGTGTTGTTAAGGTTTGTACTGTTGTCAGTGATGATCCTTTCAGGGATGCCGTACCGGCAAATGAGGTTCTGTTTGATGAAGCGGGCAACAACATTCTTTGTGAAGGATGCGAAGGAAGCTGCTTCAACCCACTTGGTAAAGTAATCAATGGCCACTAGGATGAAGCGGTGTCCATTGGAGGCTGTAGGCTTGATCTCCCCAATCATGTCGATTCCCCACATAGCGAAGGGCCAAGGAGTTGTTAAGACATTGAGAGGAACTGGAGGTATATGTACCTTGTCCACATAGATTTGACATTTGTGGCAAGTCCTGGAATGTTGATAGCAGTCAGCTTCCATGGTAGACCAGTAATAGCCTGCCCGTAGAATCTTCTTAGCCATCGTATGCCCGCTAGAGTGAGTGCCAAAGGTACCATTGTGTAGTTCAGCCATGATCTGTTCAGCTTCAATCTTGTCCACACAACGGAGCAGAATGCAATCATGATTGCGCTTGTATAGGATACCATTACTCAGGAAGAACTTGGCAGAGAATCTCCTCAAGAACTTTTTGTCGTTGACTGAAGCTCCTTCAGGATATTCTTGAGCCTCGAGATACCTTTTGACTTCATGAAACCAAGGTCGGTCCACTACTTCTTCGGTATTAATCTCGTGACAATGTGCGGGTTCGTCCACCCGTTCAATGCTGACTTGGGGAGCCTCATTATCCCAGTTAAGTTTAAACATGGATGACATTGTAGCTAGAGCATCTGCTAGCTGATTTTCTTCTCGCGGAAAGTTCTCGAAGGTAATCTGCTCGAAATGTGGTAGCAATGTCAAGACATGTTCTTTGTAAGGGATGAGGTTTGGATGCTTAGTGTCCCACTCTCCTTTGATCAGACTGATGACCAAAGCGGGGTCCCCAAACACAATCAAAGATTTGATTCCCAAGTCTATAGCAGCCTTGAGACCAAAGATGCAAGCTTCATACTCTGCCATGTTGTTCGTACAGTTGAAGCAAAGTCTGGCGGTGAAAGGAGTATGGCGACCTTCTGAAGAGATGAGTACCGCGCTGATACCGTTGCCAAGTGCATTGGAGGCCCCATCAAAGTACAGAGTCCATCGGGATCCTTGTTCAGGTCCGTCATATGGTCTGAAATCTTCAATGTTGTCCAATGTCATGATGTCTTCGTCTGGGAAGTCGAACTTCATGGATTGATAATCTTCGATAGCTTGATGAGCCAGATGGTCGGCTAGCACACTCCCCTTAATAGCTTTTTGGGTCCTATACTGTATATCATACTCGGTTAGGATCATCTGCCATCTAGCTATTCTTCCAGATAGAGCAGGATTCTCATAGATGTACTTGATCGAATCCATCTTAGATATCAGCAAAGTGGTATGAGTCAACATATACTGCCTTAACCGGCGAGAAACCTATACCAACGCGCAGCAAGTTTTCTCGAGCAGTGCGTATCAAGTCTCACAATCGGTAAACTTTTTTCTAAGGTAATAAATGGCATGCTCTTTTCGGCCATACTCGTCATGTTGGCCCAGTACACACCCCATTGAATTTTCTAGGATGATCAGATACATGATTAGCGGTCTTCCTTCGACGGGAGGCATCAAGATAGGAGGCTCTAGCAAATACTCCTTGATTTTATCGAAAGCAACTTGACAGTCATCATTCCATTTAACCACCTGATCTTTCTTCAACAACTTGAAGATTGGTTCAAAGGTAGATGTTACGTGTGAGATGAACCTAGCAATGTAGTTTAGGCGTCCCAAGAAACCTCTGACCTCCTTCTCAGTGTGAGGAGCAGGCATTTCTTGTATACCTTTGACTTTGGCAGGATCAACCTCGATGCCTTTGTTGCTGACAATGAAACCCAAGAGTTTACTGGATCGGACTCCGAACGTACACTTGTTAGGGTTCAATCTGAGCTTGTACTCCTTCAACCTGACAATTAGCTTTTGCAAATGGTCGAGGTTTTCTTCTTCCATCTGTGATCGAGCTATCATGTCATCTACGTAGACCTCTATCTCATGATGTATCATATCATGAAACAAAGCTACCATGGCGCGTTGATAGGTTGCCCCGGCATTCTTCAGTCCGAATGACATCACTTTGTAGCAGAATGTACCCTATTGTGTAACAAAAGTAGTTTTCTCCATGTCTTCAGGTGCCATTTTGATTTGGTTGTAACCTGAAAATCCGTCCATGAAAGAAAATACCTTGTGCTGAGCTGTATTGTCAACCAAGATGTCAATGTGCGGTAGTGGAAAATCATCTTTAGGGCTAGCTCTTTTTAAGTATCTATAATCCACGCACATTCTCACTTTGTCGTCCTTCTTAGGCACGGGCACAATGTTAGCAACCCATTGAGGATAGGAAGTAACAGCCAGAAATCCAGCATTGAACTGCTTCATAACTTCTGCTTTGATCTTTTCTTACATGTCGGGCCTCATGCGGCGAACCATTTGTTTAACTGGTGGACAATCTTCTCTTCTGGGTAAACTGTGTACCACAATGTATGTATTGAGTCTCGACATGTCTTCGTAGGACCAGGAAAAGATCTCAACATATTCATGCAACAGCTGAACTAAGCGTTCCTTGACAGTTGGCTCTAGGTTGGCACCCACTCTGACTTCTTTTCTGTCTTCCTCAGTACCCAAGTTGACTGTCTCTAACAACTCCTCATGAGGCAGAATTGCTCTTTCTTCCTGTTGTAGCAGTCTAGCCAATTCTCCCGGCACCTCACAATCTTCCTCACCTTCGTATTCGGCATGGTAGACCAGATCTTCAGAGTCACTGAAGGCCATAGCAGAATTGTTACCCATGGAATCCGGAATGGAAGGCTACCTGCATTTGTGAGTGTGGGTGTGTGTAAGGGATAGCCACCTTTAAACAAATAAAATGTAAAAAGAAAGACAATGAACACAAAAGTTTATATGTGAAAACATCCATGATTCATTAAAATGGCATATGAAGATGAAAAATCAAACCCTTACAAATGGACCTATGT
Organism: Vicia faba; assembly: GCA_948472305.1. NCBI lineage: Eukaryota > Viridiplantae > Streptophyta > Magnoliopsida > Fabales > Fabaceae > Vicia > Vicia faba. The sequence goes on along the minus strand of OX451737.1, from coordinate 1,677,783,547 downwards.
GCCTCGGGTAAGGAACAAGGTTAAAAGTGTACGAATTGTTTGAGAATTACTACAAACCAACAGAAATGTTTGAAAGATAAATTACTGCGGTATGAAAGTAATCGGAACAAAGTCTTTTGCTTCCCAGTTGCACAGTCCTCTGCCAACAGTATGGAAAATCCATTCTTCCAAGTTACTCTCCTCTTCACTATCCTCCAAAGCATTGGCTCCATGATGGGTGATCTTCACTGGTGGCCCTCCAGCACGGGTGCAGCGTACAGCCTTTTGAGCAAAAGAAGTGAACCCCAAGCCAAATTTATCTGATTTATAAGGAAAGTCTAGAAGCTGCCCCCAAATTGTGCTTCCTCCTTCTTCAATCACAACCTTTGCATCTTTGAGAGACGAAATCCGAGGCGGAGGTCTGGTAATCAAGGGTACATAAGATACTGTCTTGGTTGTCGCAATCTCCTGAGCTACCTCTTCAAAATGCTGAAAAGGGGTTTCAATGAATTCGCCATCCAATTCTACATAGCGGAAATAATTTAGATGTCTTATCATGTATTCCTCTTCGCCACGAACAGTTATAATTTTCCCCTGGACAGGGTACTTGAGCATTTGATGCAGAGTAGAAGTAACGGCTCCAGCATTGTGAATCCAGGGTCTTCCCAACAAGCAAGAATAGGAAGGACGAATGTCTATCACATAGAATGTGGAGTTGAAAGTTTCAGTTCCCACTTTAATCGGGATGTCCACCTCCCCGTGGACCATCCTTTTAGAACCATCAAAGGCTCTGACAATTATATTGCTGGGTTTCAGGGTTAAGCCTTCACAATCCAGTCTATCCAAGGCTTTCTTCGGCAAGACATTTAAAGACGAAACAATGTCTACCAGAACGTGTGCTAGGGTTGTCCCTCTGCATTCCACCGAGACATGCAAAACATCATTATGTTTTCTCCCTTTTGAAGTTAAATCAGCATCGGAGAATCCTAGACCATTGTCAGCTGTTAAGCTAGCTACACATTCCTAGAACTGATCCGCGGAGGTTTCCCGTGGCACGTGGTCCGTCTTCAAGAATTTTATCAAAGCTTTAGCATGAGCCTCTGAACAAAGAAGTAGGGCCAACATAGAGATCTTTGAGGGGGTTTTCCCCAGTTGTTCCACAACATCATAATCGCTTTTCTTGATTATTTTCAAAATCTCTTCCATTTCTTTTTGAGAGGTTTCAGGGATGACCAATGGTTGAACCCTTATTCGGACGGGCTCTTCTTGGATCCTTTTCCCTCTATCAGCAGCAATAGAGGGGATAACCATAGGAGTTACAACTTCTTCAATAATTGGGGTTCTCACAGATATGTTTACCGGTGCAGGGGTAACCTTAGGAGCAGCTGAGGGTCCAAAGATTGCCTTTGGAGGCGCAATCTCTGGAGAGGAAATTCTTCCACTGCGGGTGATTTTGCTCGTTCCAGCAATGTTTCCAATGTCGAAAGTCTCTTCATCAGAACTCTCTTCAGTTGATTCAATTTGTTTAATACCGTGGTAGTAGATTTCTCCACCATAGTTCCACGGTATTGATTTGTCGGACTTGTACGGGACGGGCCCGAGCATGGTTATCTTCAAAGGTGCAGTCTTTGGAGCGGATGTAATCTTAACAGGTCTTTTGGAGACCTTGGAAAGATTGGCTGATATGGTTATTATTGAAACATCATTGACAGGAGTCGGTGTAACATGAGTCTTTTCAAAAAGGATTTCTTAGTTATCCATTAGGCGTTGGATGCCTAACTTCAACAATGGACATTCGGTTGGTAAGGATGAACAAAGGCAGTAATCTTCTTCACAACCTGGGAAAATCCTAGCCTTCAGCAAATTCAACTTGATTATCGTTAGCAGAGTCATCAAATCATCAACAGTAGCAACAAACAGATCCTCTTCAACAGCATGGGCATTATGGCCATGCTTTAGCATTGGATCAGAGATTACATTCGGCTTTTCAGGGGCGTCGAATTCAACTTCTTTAGCGTCTATCAAATCCTGAATCTTATTCTTGAGGGGCCAACAATTGTTGGTGTTGTGCCCCAGGCTGTCTGAATGAAAAGCACACTTGGCGTTCGAATGGTAGTACGGAGAAGCAGTATTCGGGTTCTTCAAGGTTTCTTTCAAACTCGCAAGGTTTAACTTCAAGAGACGGGGTAGAACCTGAGAAGGAGTCATGTTTATGCGGGTGAATTGCCGTACAGGCCTTTCCACCCTTGTTTCGTTGGTTCTGGGTTGATTGTTTCTGGGCTGATCAGCTGCAGATTTCGGAATCATTACGGCCCCCACCGCTGGTTGGCGCTCAACTCTTCCCTGACCTCTTTGGGAGTAGACATCTGATACTTCCTTCTTTGCTGGAAAAGTATTTTTGATGGCAGCGGAAGCAGATGCATCTTTTTGAATTTTCCCGCTTTTTATGTCGGCTTCAACTCTCTCACCAGTTAGAATCAACTCAGTGAAACCTGCAGAAGAGCTTCCTATCAGGTGATTAAAGAAAGGACCTGACAGAGTCCCCAAAAACATGTCCACTAGCTCTCTTTTAGATAGAGGTGGTTGTACTCGTCCTGCCAAGTCTCTCCATTTCTGGGCATACTCTTTGAAACCTTCATTTGAGACCATGCCCATACTCTGTAATTGAGTACGGGTTGGTGCTAAGTCCGCATTGTATTGATACTGTTTATAGAAGGCGGCTTCCAAGTCTTCCCAATTATGCACATCAGACCTCTCCAACTGGTAGAACCAATCCAGCTGCGTCCCCGACAAACTGTCCTGGAAAAAGTGGACCCATAGGTCTTTGTCAGAAGAATGTGGTTAGATTTTCCTGACATAAGATCGTAGATGCATATTTGGGAAAGACACCCCATCGTACTTATCAAACAGTGGCACTTTGAATTTAGGAGGGATTACAATTCCAGAAACCAAACCTAACTCCTCATAATCCATCCCAGGCACTCTCTGTATCTCCATAGCTGCCAGACTTTCTTCCAAGTTTTTGTATTTGTCATCTGCAGGAGGATATTGTTGTTCTGAGTAGTCCTCATCCTCCTCTTCTTAAGCTTCAGAATCTGAGGGCACTGTAGTCTCCTTACCCTTTCTCTCCCCTTCCTCAGAGGTTGATGGAAAATCTAGGACCCTTCTGGCTTGACCTTCAAATATTCTGCCCAAGGTAGCCACACCAGCTCTCCTCTTCTTCTTTTTATCTTTTTCCTTTTCTAGTAGAGTCTTGAACTCCTCCTGTCCCTTAGCCAAGGTCAAGAGTAGCTGTTGGAATTGTGAATTCTGAGCCTGCAAGTCTTTGACCGTTTGTTCAATATCCATCTTGCTGAAATAAACAGCAGAGAGATGAGGAAACTTGGTGTGAAGATCTGTTTATGCATATGATGAATGATATGTATTCATGTAATGCATTCAAGGATTTATAAAATTCAAATTTGTATTAAACAAAAAGGAACAAACGTCATATTAATAAGATAGAATTGTTAGTACATCAATTCCCCATGGGCAACATAATACAAAATTATAAGGTAAAAAGACGTTGCGCATCCTCTTTGGTGCAATGTAGGTGTTAAGAGTCTGCTCTTCGTGAAGTAACCGAGTGAGTTCTAAAACTTTCTTCTCGCTTGCGTAGAATTGGGCTTCAAAAGTATCGCGTTCTCCCTTTAGCTGTATCTAACTCCTTTGTAAATCTTCGAGTGATGTTGGCATGTCAGGATGTAGGAGGGTGTATGGAACCTCTCCTTCTATAACAGGCTCTATAATCACTGGGAGAATAGAGGGGTAAGGCATCATAAGACTTTGGGCGTGGGTTCGTACCCACTTGAGGTAAGGCTCAAGGGGGATGAAATTCTTGTGTACCAAGGTCTTACTGTCTACCTTGTTTGGCATTCTCCAAGCTCAGATGAACCTTTGTCGAAGTCCTTGATCGTCGTTGTCGAAGTCAAAAACCAAGTATGGAATCAACATTTCATGTGGTCCATCCCTTCGGACATACCTAAACTATCTCAGAGCCAAGCATGGGTTGTAGGTGATGCCTCCCCTAATGCCAAGTAGATGGACATTAGGGAATTCTCCACAACGGTCGATGATGATAACATTTTCTCTAGACCGAGAACACCAATGAACATCTGAATGTGTAAGAGTCATCAATCGTTGTGATCACCTCAAACCTTGCTCATTCTTCAAGACTGATTGGGGAAGATGAGAAATAAACCATCTTGCCAGTAGAGGAGTGAAACATATGAGAACACCTCTTTTCCTCATTGTTCGAGTGTGAAAAGAGTGTAACATATCTCCAAGCAATGTAGGCACCGGGTTGCGGGCCATGAAGATTTTGACAGCATTGACATCTATAAGCTGGTCAGGTTTTGGAACAAGACCAATCCATAGATGAGAAGAGCTATAATCTCCTCAAAACCTTGAAGGTCTAGAGAATTCCAATAGTCTTGAGCTTTCTCAAACAGGAACTTTGCCAAGAAACCCTTGACACCACTTCTGGTTTCCCAGTGATCTGTGACATCTGATGGTTGAAAGTGCAAGGCTTGAGCAACATCTTCAGGCTTTGGATCTCTTTCCGTACCGTTGAAAGGTAGTTGATGGAGAATAGGAATCCTCAAGAGTTGAGAAAATTCCTCCAAAGTAGGCACCAGCTGGTAATCAGGAAATGTGAAGCAGTTGTGTAGGGGGTCAAACAACTGGAAGAGAACTTTCACAATGTCTTCCTCTGTGTTGGAAGTGACTAAGTTGAGAAGTCGACCATGTCTCTCAATGAATGGAGAATACTCTGGAATATTGGAAGCTAGCTCCTTGAGTTGCAGAGGTATTCTCACAAGATTGACCTAAATAGTTTTCCTGCGAAGTGAATCCATAACCTACAAAACAGGAACAAAGATGAAAATCCAAAATCCTTGAAATGGTTAGTGGATGCATATGATGCTTCATGATGTTCATGATGTTATGCACAAGTATATATGTACAAGAAAATCACACAAGTTCCTAGTTTAGGCTTGCATGGGGTTTCATAGGTAAGTACCCTCTTGAAGTTTAGTTGGCTCAACCTGTCCTATAAATAGTAAACGGGTTCTAAGGAGATCAATATCACTGGATTGTTTTATGTGTTTATTGTTTCAGTTTATCCACTTTACTGGCGATCGAAATATTCCAAGAAAACAACCCTCAATGAGTGTAGTATCGAGTATCTACCAACTTCAGACTGCACCAAAGTCGGTCATCTCACTATATCCTAAAAGGCCAAGTTGGTCAAGTAATGGTTCTAAAAGTCCATTAGTGCTTCATGACATCACTCAGCAGCCCCTTATTCTCTTTGATTGACTCAAAGGATACTGGTACCCACAAATATGTCGCACTAACATAGCTATTGCTTAGACTGTGTCGGTATACCCCACACAGTTTCCACAACGTATTGCTATTTACCTACGAATGTTTCCCAAATCCGGGTAGAGGATTCAAACCCAAACAATAGAAACAGAGTGTAAAGCAAACAAGTCAAGCAAGATAAGCATGTAAATGTGATCTAAAACCCTAAGGTAACCCCACTTTTCAATATTTATTCCCCAGTAGAGTCGCCAGTTCTGGCGATACGGTGGGAGAACTGACTTGAGGTTTTGCGTTTGTGTCCGCTAATGTTTTGGTCTAGCAAGAGTCGCCACCGACTTTTTATTTTATCCAAAAGGAAAGGTCAAAAAGCACAGGAAAGATCTTTGAGATGTTTTCTTGAGTTCGGGGGGGGGGGGGGGGGGGGGGGTAGATTATGAAAAGGGAAGGTGCTAGCACCCTTTTCATCCATGGTTTTCCATGGGCTCTTAGTTACTTGTTTAGATCACTTGCTTTGCTTTTCCAATTGTTTGAAATGGTGCTTTGTGTGGTTTTGAAAGTATTTTGAAAAGAGGCCATCGTTTAGGAAATCTTTGTAATGATTCTCGTTCGTAAGAATGTATACAAAGATGTTTGTCTTTTGAAAAATGTTTCAATGTTTTGAAAGTTGTTTGGAAATTGTTTTGAAATGTGTGTGTGTTTGTTTGAAAATAGCAAGGATGGTTTACAAATTGATCAAGTAACTAGAAGCATCTACCTACTCAAAAAGTCTTTCCTACACATTTTTATTCCTTTGACATTGTTGTTTTACCATTACATTTGGTAAACAACCCTATCTTTGGATGTTAAATGGGACGGACGTGGGTCACCGTATGACCATGATAGCAATATTTCCAAGTATCTTAGGAAGTTTTAGGGACTAAGATCATTTGTTTTTAGGCAACCTTGTCTAGCGTCATCAAGGGACTATGATCTTTTTGTTTTGTTTTGTTTTGCCAAGATACCTAGCATGCATACCATGGCCATTTTTTAAAGGCAACAAAGTGCATGAAACCCTAGGGGTGCTTGTGTGCAATGTGTTATCATTTTTCATGCATTTTGTCTTGTATTAGGTCTTGCTATTTGTTCGATTTTTTGTCTTTTCATTCAAAACCCTAATTTACTATCATGGTATATGAAAGCAATAAAATGCGTAAAGTAAATCTAGACTATTACAACAATATTATGGGGAGGGGGATACAAGTTTTGAATATGAGGACATTGCTCAAAATAAAACCCTAAAACTATTACAACCGAATTGAATTTATTATACAAATAAATAAATAAGCCAATATTTAAATATGCAATAAAAATGTAAATATGCAAAAGATGTTTTTGTATTAATTTTATGTATGTAAAATAAAATTATTTAAGTAAAAAATGAGAAGAAAAAAATTATTGTGATTATTTTTGAAAGGGTGAAAAAACCCTAATTTTTGTTTTAAAAGAAAATATATTCTATGTTATTTATCTTATTCATTTTTGTTTAATAAAAATAATAATAATATTATGTACAAATATTAAAAATTAAATTATGTGAGAAAATAATATTTTATGTGTGAAAAAATAATAAAAGAAAAATGCATGATATTTTTAAATGTTTTTACTATTTTTTAAGAAAATGAAATTTCATTTATTCTAGCAAACTTTTTCATTATGCAAAAAATAAAATAAAAATAAAATAAAAATGCAAAAAAATAAAGAAAATTATTTTTTGGAATTTTTTAATGTTCAGAAAAAATTATAAAGTCAGAAAATACAAAAGAAAATAAAAAATATGCAAAATATAACAAATGGGCCAATGGGGTGCAAAAAGGAAACAAGGGGTGCAAAAAGTAGGACAAACAGGCCCAAGGCGCGCCAGGCCCAGGACCTGTCGTCCCTGTCCTCCAGCCAGAACAAAACGCGCGCTACTGCCTTCAAAACCTGTTCTTGCTCATGCTTGCAAAAAATCCAAAACTCATAACACAAAAATTATAACTTATGAACTCACGATTCTAATGATATAAAATTCATGACCTAACTCTCAAAGATCAAGGAGAATTTTAATGGCCCTAATTTCTGACCTAGTTTTTTCAGCAACTTCAATGATCAAATACTCTTAGCTCAGTTAATATAAATGGAAACTAAGCATATGTACAGCTCAAGCATGTTAAAGACTACATTTTTTCTTCACAAACCTAAGCTTAATGATGCCTAAATAGAGAGATAGAAACTTGACAAATACCTTGTTCAGTTGAGTTTGGATATGGCAATGTGGGAACTTTGATTGAGGCCTGAAGGTCGTGTGAGCTTGCTTAAAGTTCCCTCAACCTTTCCCAATGCTCAACTTGCTTTGTAGATGCCTGAATCTCTTTGTAGAAGTCAACCTGCAAACCTTCAAAATGAAAATGGTGAAGCTTGAAACAGGGGTTACAGTTGCAAGACAAAGGCTTGGACAACATAGATGTGATGTATGGAATGTGTTTGAAGTGATTCCATGGAAAACGCACGAGGCAAAATGGAAATGGCTTAGGTTCTGCAGAAGATGCTCTATATTGGGTAGAAATGGTGTTTTTTGTGTTTTAGGGTGTTTGAGAAGTTAGTAATTCGTGTATTCTGCTTGTTACAATGTTCTGAAGTTGTTTGAAATGATACAAAGCCTTTCCTTTATCAGATACACAAGCTTGCTTGACTTTTGCAAGTTTGCTTGCTTTTGAAGAAAAGGTGAAGTGACAAGCCAAAGGCCTGTACAGGCTAGCTCAAGGTCTGATGAGAGTTGGTGTACTTTGCCTGAATTTTGTGGATATTGTTTTGCAACAAGAGATCAGGTCCATGGCTTAAGAAATACAAAATTGCAAAAAGCAAGCTTTATGAAAATGGTATTATGCACTTTATGCCCTTTTTGGATTAATTCAATGTAAAATGCTCCAAAGATCAGAATAAAGCCAATATCCAATGTGTTTGCATTAAATTAATGAATGTAGAAAGAATTAGGACCTGTAATACCAAGTACAAACATGCTTAGGACAGATTTGCAACTTGCACCATTGTGAATAATGTCTTGGACAAAAGTGATAATTTTGCCATTTTCATTTCTTCGATTTCTCCCTAACCATAAATGATCTTGAAGAGTTCTTGGACATTTTGGAAATCTTGTAACATGCTCTACAATCCATATTTGAAATGTATTTTGATATTCCTCTTGGAACTAGGTGAAAAGTTGCCATGAAGTTATGGTCAAAAATCTGCCTAAACTAGGGCAAAATTTCACTAAGTAAAAAGTTTATGGACCCTTATTCACAAAATCATAACTTGAGATCCAAGCATCTTTTGGGGGAAAACTTTGTGACTCAAAGTTTTAGATTTCATGGAGGACTAAATTTTCATGTTGTAAGTTTCTTTGAATCCAATTGCATCATGGTAAAAGGAGTTAGGAAAAGTTGGGGAAAAAAAGAAATTTTCGTAACTTAGAAAAATTCTAAGTTATGAAAAATTTCAAATTAAAACCCTAATTTTCAAAATTAGGTTTCTTGGTGAACAAGTTTCACATATTGACCACATCTTGATGAAATATGACCCTTGGCACTTGATTTTGACCAAAAGTCAAAGTTTGACTTTTCAGTGTACAGTTGATTTTTGATCAGTTGACTGGAAAATTCATCTGTCAATCTA